>CM076408.1:20197432-20797432 GCA_038363315.1 Mugilogobius chulae
AGTCCACCAATAAAAATAGAACTTGTGAAAGCAAGAACACATTTTTCTATTAAAAGTCTAATTGGCGAAAAAGTACAAAAAGTACTACAAAGTTCATGAGTCAAAGTACTAAATAGTACAGAGAGTAGATACAAGTACTGCAGATCGAAAAGCGCTACGCATCTCATAACAGCTTGCAATAAATATCAAGCGAATGCAAAAAAGAACAAAAAACGATACAAATATATGGACAACTGCCAAAAAATTCCATTAGAAATGAAATGGAAAGTCTAAAATAACTACCAAAGTACAGAATTACCTGCAAATACTACAATTGAGTAGATAGTACCAAAATAATGCACATGTGAGACGCCCTGTCTCCAACCTATGACAGTACTATATAAAAAAGTCTGAAAAAATGAAAATTCACAAAAAAAGTGAACTTGTGAAAGCAAAAACATTTTCTATTAAAGTCAATGCGAAACAAGCACAAGTACTACAAAAGTACTGCAAATACTGCATAAAAGTACAAGAAAACAATAGTGCTGCAAGTAAAACTGCCAAACTATAAGCTGCAATAATACAAGCTGCAAAACATTGGCTGCAAAAGAACAAAAGATACAAAATATACACTGCCAAAAAATTCCATTAGAAATGAATGGAAATCTAAAAGTACTACAAAGTACAAGTACTGCCAAATAACTACAATGAGTAGAAGTACCAAAAGTAATGCCAGGAGTCGCCCCGTCATACGATATAAAAAAGCTGAAATGAAAATTCCCCCCAAAAATTGTGAACCTGTTGGAACCAAAAAACATTTTATATTAAAGTCAATGGAAAAAGTACAAGTACTACAAAGTACTGCAAAATACTGCAAAAGTACAAGAGATACAAGTACTGCAAGTAAAGCCACAACCGATAGAGCTGCAAAAACTACAAAGCCTGCAAAAAAAAATGGCCTGCAAAAAGACAAAAGACACAAAAATACAACTGCCCAAAATTTCCCTATTATAATTGATAGGAAAAATTCCGCATTGAGCTTTAATTTTTACAAAAAAACTACACAAAAGCTACAATACCAAAAGTAATAGCACCCCTCACACCCACAAACCAACACAAAAAAGTTAGAAACGATAAAAATCAACACAAAAATGCGACCTGTGAAAGCCGGCGAAATTCGCTATAATAATAATAAATAAAAATACTAGAATTTTGCAATGCAGAAGGCAATGCGGAAGTGACTGCTACCTGTGAAAATGTGGAGGGGCCAAGCTTTAAAGCAGCTATCTTGTCAATAACGGCAAAGCGACATTATCGCCGTCCTGACGGTAGTGCTTTTGGCAGTTGAGCTGGTGGCTAGTTGTGAGTCTCTCCTTCTTCAAAACGTCATGTTAAAGTTAAATAAAGTTTCGAGCTACCTTGTGATTCACAGTCATTTACCTTATCCAGTAACCTAGTAGAGATATGAGAATCAGTGACTATGTGAGGAGGGAAAAGTTGTGTTATCAGTGAAAAGGTTAGCAAGTTGAAAAAGTCATGCCTGGATTCGAACCTGCAACCTGTGGAATTACAGTCTACCTTGATTTAACCACTGGACCACAAGGCACTTGTGAAAACAAGTATCAGAGATTGATGATAAAAAATAAAGACCTATTCATATCATAATTGAAATGCTGAACTTATGAAGTGAAATATAATTTGAGGAGATTACAAAGTGAACAGGTTAAATTAATGAAATTAAATTAATGAAATTAATTTACCTACATTTTGTTGATAATAAGAAACTAATCTATCAGAAAGAATGTAAGTTATGAATCATGAGTTATATCTTGCAAGTCACTTCATAAGAAATATGATTCTTAGCCATTGATTATTCAAAAGAACTATATTATAGTATAGTGTTTTTCGGGGTTTTAATTTACCAACATGTGTTGAAACAAGTCCCTGACCCTATCACGGACAGTTGTGTCTGTATCGTGGTGCAACATAAGTTCAAAGAAGAAACCAAACTGGCAATGCAAATGAGGGAGTCATGTGAGAATCATTCTGCTTTCTGATTGGATAATCCTCTTGAGAACCAAGAGGTGGAAAGTAAAAGCTTGAAATATTATCTTAAAGATCTTCAGATAGCAAGACATGAATCTCTGTCATTTCAAATTGAGTAAACTCTTTTTTAGCGAGTAATGCATTGTGTTTTCTTACAAATAGTTTTCATCATTTCTTGTCTTTTAAAAGATGGCAACTCTGGGGTTTGAACCGGCAATCTCTGGTTTGTGAGACAAGTGTCCTACCACTTGGCTATCTGTTCTGTGAAACTAAACCGTCTAAGAGACAAAAAAGAAACTGAGCAGTCAATCAAGTCATTATGCACAACACCTGTGAGGCAGACCAAGTGCAAAGTAAATTATGTCAACAGTTATATCTGTTTGCCTCCAATTGATGCAACCAGTTATTTTATAATTTACAGTCATCTCAAGTACTAAAGTCATAATTGTTAAATCTTACTCTTTTTAGTGATAAATACATTTAACCATGTTTGGCACTTCCTTCATTTCTAATTTTTTCATAAAGTAACATTTGGCAGTGGCGGGTCTTGAGCCGGGAACCTTTGGTTTCAGTGCAGTGAGTTATCCACACAGCCACACGCTCAGTGAAACTTCTTTGTCCAAGATACAGGGAAAAAACTTCCAGGTGCCAATCAAGGGATAACGGACAACACCTGTGAGCAGACCTGTGCAGTGTGAATTGTGTCAAAGGTGACAGCACACAGTGAGCAGATTCAGATAATGTTAAACATAAAAAGTGATAAGCTTATGAAGTGAACAAATATTTAAGGGGAGAACACAGTCAACAAAGAACTTAGTTATAGTTAAATCAGTTAAAACAAGTATCAGTGAAAGCACATCAACAGTTAAATCAGTAAAAACTATGGATTATAAAACAGAAATCCCCCAATGAAGTTCACATTTAGTGCAAGCGGTGGGGATCGAACCTGGATCAGGATATTCGAGGGCTAAAGCCTTATCCGTTGGACCACTTATAGCTCTGAGAATGAGAGGGACAGAGAACAGGGAAAAGGCTAACCCAGTGAAATGGGAAGTTTTGGCTCCATCTGGTGGCAGGTAAAAGTGAAAAGTGTGACAGGTATTTATTTGAATGGAGGTTAATGGGGACATTTTAAGTTTAATTTGTTAATAGTTTAAAAACTATAAAAGTTAAAGACGTGAAAAATAATAGCACCCAAGAGATTATCAGGTGTACGTGAAGAAGTGAAAACTGGTGATCTCAGTGTAACGGTTAATGAGTTGAAAGGTGCCAAAAAACGGGAATAAAAGGGATACTTACATAATAATAATAAAGAATTACTGGAGCAAATAGTGACTGCGCATACATGCGCAGTCACTCAATAATAAAGAATTACTGGAGCAAATAGTGACTGCGCATACATGCGCAGTCACTCAACTATAACTACATCTACTACAACTAAAACTAAGAAATATATAAAAGCTGACTTTTTGAAAAGGTATAAACCAGATTTATACATTTTGTGGTTAAAAGAATGGATTCATTTGCTGTGAATTGTGTTATGTTAAGATCATGTAAATAGAATTGTATTGCTTAACAAGAAACTTTTGTAAACTGAAAAAGAGGGTGATTTTATAAGATCACTCTTCTTTCTGCTCCTTCTCATTCATTTTTAGTTTCTTAATTTGATACTATAACTCCCTGTAAAATAAAAATAAGTAACTTCTATCCTCAGATAAAACAAAACGTCAAAAATATTCCAAATCTGCCTGATTTTATTCACTACAGAAAATGTGTCTACGGATTGAGGAATCTTAGCTCTCAGCAGGAGGTCGACGCTGTAGACCTGAAGCTGTAAACAAACTCTAAATGCCTTAATGTGCAACTAATCCAATAACTTCCACTGCACTGCAACACGTTCTTTATGTGCACATATTCTTTGCAATGGGCTACAATTAACATTCTTTCTCATGTGCTTATTTATTTTAACGCAGTTCATCTAATTAAAAAGCATTTACCTATTAAATACTTTAACATATAAACAGTGACAGTGTCGTTTTGGGATCTAAAGTTGTGCTAGTGATCCAATAACCATTCAGATGAAACAAAACTATGTTCCAAAAATGTTTTAAGAGCTAGAAACAAGTTGATGAATAGTCACTTTAATGAAGAACATACTCATTACCGCTTACCATTTATTCATCTTAATTTTCAAACAAGCAAAACTCACTTTTTTAGAACTCCAAAACCAAACAGCTCAGGCAGACGTTTCAAAGTTGCGTCTCAGATAACTATCGCCATAAACCGGGACGACTCGCCGAAAATGACAGTAAATGATTGCTTTATCTTTCCGTGTGCTGCCGTGTCAAAATGAATTTCCTTCAATAGCGCCTTTGTAACTGCAGACTTTGATCTCTATCGGCTGAATGAATCATTGTGTCTGCGCCATATCATCTACCCTCCTGTCTACTCCCCCCAAATACGCCACTGCAAGGATTTCTGGTATTGCAGTGAGGAATGTACACGACCTATTAAGATAACATGTAGATGGAAGATAATGGGGAAGTTAAATGATCCAAGTCAAAGAACTGGGTTGTCTACCGGAACGCATTATGTGGAGTTAGAAGAGTGAAAGGCGTGAAATGTGTGAATGCTGCGATAATGAAAGTGTGTGACTTAACATCTGTGCAGGCTTTAGAACGGAGAACAGCTGGGAAGGGTCAGAAGCCTGGAACAAACAATTCAATGTTTTTTTTACAGAGATGCAGCACAAGAGTAATGCCTAATGTTGAAAGACATACAAGTAAATTAGAATATTGCACATGATTATTACAGACAAGGATATTTATTAAAAGAAAGATCAGGTTGCTAAAAAGTATGTTCTTTTCTACACTCCAATACCTGGTTGTGTCCTTTTGCATGAGTTACTGTATCACAATGGTGAGGTCTAGAGGTCAGTCTGCTCACTGCTCAGGTCGACCTGAAGCCCAGAGGCCTTTAGATCATCTGCAGATTTGGCTTTGGTGTCTCTCATCTTCTTCTAGACAAGACTTTATAGATTCTCTGTAAAATTCAGCTCAGGTGAGATTGCAGTTGCCTGGAAAATCCAGACGATATATTTAAATGTATATCGTCTGGCCACTTGGCCCCTCTTTCAAATTTCTGTAGCTGTGATTGACAGATATAATTAGCCAGAGACATGCATCTTCTGCCGTGTGAAAACCAACGTGACTGCTCCCAACAAAAAAATGCTTGGAAAAAATATTACGTGGATCTGAAAAACATCTCGGATTTCTGCAGAATCACTAAGCGAACCAAAAACGATTTTAATGTGAGTTGAGTGAAGTTAGATTTTGGTCAAAATGACAAACAACCAATCAGCTTCTTTGTTTGCAAATAAACTAGTCTGATTTCCCGGTACAATATAGATTTGGTCTCAAACGCAGGCGTAGGGCGTAGTGACTAGACTCGCACTTCGCAGTTTGCTGAAGAGTGGGTTCTTCATCCCAGGCAAAGTTTGCAGACCAAGCAAACACAGTAACACTATGGTCAGTAAATCAGCGTTTGGTTCCTTTGCAGACATGAGTTAGGTTCTGGTTCTGAGTTAGGTTAAACATGAAATCAGCATCCTCACATGTTGAATAGAATGAAAACAGTAAAGTGTCACTGAAGATGTAGTCCAAAGTCCAAATCTGCATATGTTTCCTAAACTTTTAAATACTTAAGGATCCATAATGTCTGCTGCTGTTGGTTCACTAGACATTTTAGATCACAGCATGCTTCTGTCTGCTGGCAGGCAGAACGATGCTGGTTTGATGTTTGAGCAGGACTTGACTCGTGTCCACACTGGCAAAAAGACCAAAAGCTGCTTCACTGACCACAGTGTTACTGTGTTAGTTTGGTCTGCAAACTCACCGGAGCTGAACTTCATGGAGAATCTATAAAGGAGAAGAAGATGAGAGACACTAAAGTCAACTCTGTAGATGAGCTGAAGGCCTCAGGTCGACCTGAGCAGTGCCACAGACTGATCTCCACCAGACCTCACAACACTGATACAGTGACTCAAAGAACACAACCAAATCTGAATGCATAGAAATGAGCAAACTCTTCAGTAATCTAGCATTTCTTGTCAAAATATCGGTTTGTAATATTCTAGTGCAACATTCAATTTTTTGGGACATTGAAGTTTTGATTTTTACCATCTTAAATCAGAATAACCAAAATAAATAAATAAAGTCATGAATTATTTCACTTCATGTGTCACAAATCTTTATTATACACTAGTTTGACTTGAATCGATTCACAAAATTACTGAAATTGATCCTAATATTTTTGAGACATACCTGTAAGGTAAAGTAGAGTTTTTGATGACATGCAATTAAAGTTAAAGTTTCTAAATTCTGCAAAAAAAATTTCTTTTTATAATACTGTTTCATCATCAAAAACAGACGTGACGTTGGTCTCACGTTCTTGGGAAAAGAGTGTTGTGATCTGGGAAAGAACTTGCAAAATTCTTTTTTTTTTTTTTCTTCCAGATTTTCATTTAAAATCCAAATGGTCAGAATGGATTTTAAGCCCATAAAACATTACCTTACTTCTTCATGGCAATTTATACTTCCAGTCACATTCATTGTAAATGCATGTTTATGAGTGCTTCTGTAGCAAGCATTTGTTTCTCTTACCTATGCTCTCTGAACCATTTATGCTGTCAAAAGTCAATGTCTAGTGTGGGAAATGCCATATGATATGGATGTGATATGGAGGTCCTTTTAAGTTTGTAAAACTTTTTCTCTGTGGTTCTAAAATTTAAGATGTCAAAGTAAAGGAATGCTTAAAGGCCACTAAGAATACAATGCATAACATTATCTTGTGATATATCTCTACTTTTATAGGGCTAACATTAAATTTCATTCCTCCATTATGCAAAGGTTATTTCATTAAAATCCTTTCGAATTCTTACAGCTCATAACAATTAGAATCAGAAGCACAATCTCCAAAACATCCACAACTGTCCGACGTGTTGCTGTGCTCTTCTCGTTCCGGGTTAATCCGACTGGAGGCTTCATGCTTCATAAAACAGCCCAAAACAATTTCCCTGCTAAATCACCAGCAGGAGTCACAGAGGAGACAGAGGGGGGAATGAGCCAGTGCCCCGTCGCCATTAGAATTCAGGACCACAATCTGAAGTGTACTTTGATTTCTTGTTTCCGCTGACTGAAGGACATCCTCGTGTGAATGAATCTTTTGAGCGTCTAATAACTGGAGCAAATACTAAGAGTCTGGAAATGTTTTAACCCAAACCACACCTATCACATTCATCATTTTCAATTTATGGAATATAGCAGATGGTAAAGTGACATAATTCTAAGCGAAAAAGAAACTAGAGCATTCCAACAATCTAATAATAAAAAGTATATACAAGAATTTCACTAAAACTGGTGATATGCTTTCAGACTTGGAGTGAACAGTCAAGCCACTGGGGTTTGGAAATGCTACTAAAAAGAAATTGGTGGATTTTAGCTGACAACACGATGAAGTGCACAACAATAATATCGTCTGGAAGTCACAAAGGCATCCATTATTGTTTCAAAAAAAGTTCCGCTGACAAAAAAGGCTTACTTTTGGCCGTTTGTCATAGCTGGAAAAAGTTTGGTTTTACAACAGCAATGATTTGTCTCCAGAATCGATGGGAACAAATTGATGTGTTCTCAATCCTGCAATCTCCAAATAATGTTTTTCCAGACTTGACTGTGACGTGTCTCCAGAGTTCACCTAGACCTGACTGTAACGTGCCCCCAGAGTTCACCTGGACCTGACTGTGACATGTCCCCAGAGTTCACCTAGGCCTGACTGTGACGTGTCTCCAGAGTTCACCTGGACCTGACTGTGACGTGTCTCCAGAGTTCACCTAGACCTGACTGTAACGTGCCCCAGAGTTCACCTGGACCTGATTGTGACATGTCCCAGAGTTCACCTAGACCTGACTGTGACGTGTCCCCAGAGTTCACCTGGACCTGACTGTGACGTGTCTCCAGAGTTCACCTGGACCTGACTGTGACGTGTCTCCAGAGTTCACCTGGACCTGACTGTGACGTGTCTCCAGAGTTCACCTGGACCTGACTGTGACGTGTCTTCAGAGTTCACCTGGACCTGACTGTGACGTGTCTCCCGAGCAAATGTTAAAAGATGCCAACATTCGCAGGACGTACCGCCTGTTCTGACACCACCGAAAGAGTCGGTGACTCTTTCGGTGGTGTTTTTGTTATCCAGTACAAATCCCAGGTATTTCTAAGACACGACTTCTTCCACCTGGTCACTGTTTATAAAGATGGGTTGGGAGGGGACCTTCTTCTGAAATCCAGGATTAATTCTTTGGTTTTCTGCACATTTAGTTGAAGCTGGTTCTTAGACCAGCTTAAAAAATCCTGCACCAGCCGCCTATACTCCACCTCCTTGTCCTCTTTGATGAAGCCACTATGACTGTACTGTCGGAAATATTCTGCATGTGGCATGCCTCAGAGTTGTAGTGGAAGTCAGACACGCGTACAGTGTAACAGCACCGGAGAAAGCACTATACCTTGAGGTGAACCTTTGACCTGGTATCGAGATTTAACTTAGAATATAATATTTTTCCAATTAATTTGCAAGTTTTCACCTAGAAACGGCAAGAAGCTTGACACACGTGTTAATGCTTTTTTCCCGGACTACAAAACCACCAATACACAGTGATTTTTTTTAAATAAAAAAAGTCCCCGCCTCCTGCGAAGCAAACGAATCCCAATGATGCGATGTCTGATGGTTTCCACAAAGTGAAATAAAACCGGCTGATACATCACGCAATGTTTCCACCACCAACTGCACCAAATCTTCCCGTTAACATAACATCGTAGAGATAGCCTCATTTCTGCTGCAGCGCACTTCTCCTGACAGACGGCTCAGCAGCACTGAATCTGTTTACTCAATTACTTACTTTGCCATATAGTTTTTATAAAGGAAAAAAAACTTAGAACAAAGTTAGAAAACTTGCTGTCTGCTCCGTGCCGCTTGAAGAGGTAATTTGCACCCGGGTTCACCTCACTAACAGCAGCATCTTTTCTCCTCCTGTGATCCCACTTTGAACTGGAGGTGAGCAGGAGATAAAACAGGCAGATCGTAAATGGCCCTCTGTGGAGCTTAGAGCCACCAACGTGCACGGGGAAACTCATTTGAAACACTCGTGGCCTCTGTGATCCCAATTAACTCACATACGCTGAACAGCAACATGCAATTTACTGTTTACCAGGCTACGCAGAATGAATGTGTGTAAATGTTAAGATGATTGGAATGAATTGTTTGGCTGATTTTAAGCTACAAATTGACTAGATTGCCTGATAATTTAGCTGCACATGTAGAAAACAAAAACTATCATTGTTATTGTCCTTTTTACATGGTATTGAGTATTTGTACAAACTTACATTAGCTATAACTGTATTTGTGTCTTCTTATAAGCAGAAAGTAAAGTTAGTGTGGGGTCTGCACAGCTGGGCAGTCACACACTCACCCATATAAGGAGCACTGCGTTGGCACTTCCGTCCTCAACTCCTTCCACCTTGATGTCAGACGACAGAGCAGCTGAGGTGAAAGAACCACTGCAGCGAATGTGAATAGGAAAAGTGTGCAAGTATTGGTGAGAAGCAGAATCGTTCCGTAACTGTGAAAACCCAGGATGAGTCAAGCTAATGACGAAGTGTTTTAGCTCGCTGTGGCCTGGCGTTGCAGCTCTCTCCTTGCAACTGGTGAGGTGTTTTGGGGCGATTCAAGTCAGGTCAGCAGCGCACAAACCACACTGTATACCAGTATGTTTTTGATTTGTGTTTGTTGTTTAAATTTATTACTGTAATGCACATTTTAAAATGTTTAACTTTTTGTAGGCTCCTGCTAGTGGTGAACTTCCTCTTGTAACATTAATATCATCTCACCTGCTCTGTGTCACTGAAGGTTGGGCCCTATCAAAGCTCCTGCACTTAATGAAAGTTCAATACAAGTGTATTGAAGCTTATCACAATAGACTCTGATATGTTGGATTTTTTATATTTTCGTGAATATGGTTTTGAAGATATACAAAAACTCATTACCAAGTCTATTGTTATAGTAAAAAATGCTTTAGAAAAAGCTGTTTAAAAATACAAAATGTATTGTAAACTTTCAAATATCTATAGAAAGTCAATATTTGGTGAAATCATTCAAGGTATAGTTTTGAAAAGGGGTTGTGTCTTGTTTTGGTCACTAATCCATGACTTGATCGTGTCTTAGGTCCAATATACAGTCATGTTTGATAATTCAACACAGTATCAGAACAAAGTGTGTATATACCACGACACATAAATAGCGTATGATGAGCACAATGTCACGCCTTATTTGCGTATATATATATTATGTTAATTCATAGCGTAAAATACCTACAAGTTTTGGTTGAAGGAACATTTCTTTAGGTTTAACAGTCTTCAAGTTATTAAAATTAGTAAGTTTAGGGCTGGGGCTAGGTTAAGATTAGGCTAAGATTTCGTAAAATATACAGAAATGATAACACAATTAAATCATACACTTTTGAAATTTTCCTTTTATGTCTTGTTAGATATACACTTTCTTGTGAGATTGAGTTGGATAAGTAAACCTTAACTAATATAATTTAAAAACATGTTTGAACATTTTTCTGTTGGATTGACATAATATCGTCTGAATATTGTAATCGAAATATGCCAATAAATGATTGATTTTTCTTAAATATCTCCCAGCCTAATGGCTAAAAACCTAAAACTAGTATTTCAAGTAATAAATAAGAAACTTGATTCAAGTCTCAAGTAATTTTAATATGCATTGCCTAAATGAGAGTAGTAAAACATTTATTTATTTCCCTATTTTATGGGAATGGCGTTGCTAGTATTCATCCGAATTATGAACTGAGCCTAATAGCGCCCTCGCTTCGTCACAGTTGCTTGTCTCAACATACTAACGTAAATATGCAGTTGTAATAACCACTATTGGACTGTCGAAATGCTGGTCATTGCCCAATTTGCCTCAAGCGCTAAAGTTGCTAGTAGATTTGTTTGGTCAATTTTACTCTTGGAATGCAAATTGCTTTTCTGCCCAATAGTTGCTCAAAGGCAATTACAAGGAAATATTCAAACAGTTCATAAATGTTAGAAAAATAGAGCAGAGTTGTGTAAAATCAGATGTACAGAGACCTTAGCTAACCCTAACTTTGATGATAATGAACTGAACAACAACTTTTGTTTCTTCTTAAGAATAAAACAGTGGAATAGTCCAACAACTGCATGTAAAGCAGTTTTTCAGATCACAATGGACAAAACACAGAATTATTTATCGAGAATTACTTACAGAACAATTCATAGACTTAAAGTTAGTTTGAAGAAGATGCTGAATCCAATTGTTCTCCAAATGAGGTAAAGACAATTCTCAGAGCTCTACATCTCATCACAAACCTAAGAAATTTTTGAAGCTGAAAAGCAGAGAACTTGACTGAAATTAAAGACCATGGCTGCAGTTCTTTTGTCTTTAGTCAATTAATCTATTGATGGCCTCTTAGCAACCAAACTTTTGTTAGTAGATTTTAGATTTTCAAAGGTTTATTAAAAAAATGCAGTAAAAAGAAGCTAGCAGAAGTGATTCTTTTGTACTAACCCTTCTATGAATTTTGATAAATTACTGTTTTATCGATTAGTTTACGAGCCTTTGCCGCTTTCTTGAATTCCTTAGTTGAACATAGTCCTACTTAAGACAACTCCAGGTATGTTTTACAAGTTCAGTCTTTGTTTAGTCCTGACTCTAGCACCAGCACATATTCGGTTCTTGTTTAGTCTTGACTCTGGCACCAGCACAAGTTCGGTCCTTGTTTAGTCCTGATTCTGACACCAGCACAAGTTCAGTTCTTGTTTAGTCTTGACTCTGGCACCAGCACATATTCGGTTCTTGTTTAGTCTTGACTCTGGCACCAGCACAAGTTTGGTTCTTGTTAAGTCCTGACTCTGACACCAGCACAAGTTTAGTTCTTGTTAAGTCCTGACTCTGACACCAGCACAAGTTCAGTTCTTGTTTAGTCTTGACTCTGGCACCAGCACAAGTTCAGTTCTTGTTTAGTCTTGACTCTGGCACCAGCACAAGTTCAGTTCTTGTTAAGTCCTGACTCTGGCACCAGCACAAGTTCAGTTCTTGTTTAGTCCTGACTCTGGCACCAGCACAAGTTCGGTTCTTGTTTAGTCCTGACTCTGACACCAGCACAAGTTCGGTCTGTGTTTAGTCCTGACTCTGGCACCAGCACAAGTTCGGTCTTTGCTTAGTCCTGACTCTGACACCAGCACAAGTTCGGTTCTTGTTCAGTCCTGACTCTGGCGCCAGCAGAAGATGTTAATGTTCAATCCTGAGTCAGTCCAGGAGTTCTCCAAAGGGCATCATCATTGTCAGAGATCCTAAATAGACTGATTTCATTTGCTTGTACTTTTCTTCTTAATGCGATGTTCATTTCATCCACTCCATAAGATAAATTAGTTTTCAAGTTCCATTGGATCTATTCAAGAATAGTTGTAGCAAGAAAATGTGCATGAAAGTTGGTGGTGTAAATGAACAAGCGCGGATATGAATAGACAGCCAAAGATTCACATTCCACAATGGACTGACCTTTAAGATTAATTACGTCTTTTCATTTCAGGAATCAGCCGTAACAGCATTAGCTACAGAAGAGCCCACAACGCAAATCAAATAGCAGCGAAAAAAGAACAGAGAAAGTACATAAGCATACTTCCATATGAGCTGCTGCTTAAGTTATTTGTTTTATGTGCCGAGTTTAAAAGAACCAGTGAATCAGATTTTAATGTTTTGACCATTTATCGTGTTGATTTTTATATCCAAATTGGAAACATATTGTTATCTTTGTTGCTTTGCAAATGTTTGTGTAAAAATACACTAATTCATTCAACATTGCAAGAACAAGGAGGTATTTTTGACACTTAAATGTGGGGGAGGTGATTTTTACATTGTAAGTACAATTTAAGTTTTAAATCTGACACCTTTCTCTCATAAATCATGTAGGTTTGGAATTTTGGATAAAAACTTATTTTTATAAACAGCAAAGTGAAACTGGAGAGGACCACCCAAGCACAGTCAATCAAATTTAATTCATTCATTCATTATAATTTATTCATTTTAAGCTTCCTACATTGGTCCACATGTTTTGCTCACTTACCTAGTGCAATGTGAGTTGTTCATCAGTGTTTCAGGCTTTTTTCACAGACATAGGAGTAAGGTGTGTTGGTAAGCTAATGGAAGTTAGCCACAAAGCTAACAAACAACAACAACAACAACAACAACAACAGACAAACAGGATGTAGTTAGGACATTGGGGGTATTCCATGAAAGTGGCTTAACAAGTCTAGGCTTATCCTAAAATCCTGAGCTGAAACTAGCTTCATCTCCAACTTAAGCCTCAAGTGGTTCCATGAAAGAAATAAGCCTGGGTCTGAACAACGCTAATTCAAGCTTGAAGATTAATCTGGGCTATGAGCGCGCTCCCGCTGAATGTGACGAGGCCAGATCAATGGAGCAAAGACATCACTGAGAATGAGAGAGAAAAACGCTTATTTTACATGATCTGACAGAAACACGAGAGGAGCTAAAGTACACACGGACTATAGTTTGATTTGCATCGCAAAAGTTTTCAGTTTATAGTGGTTTATTCTGATGCAGGGAGCGAGAGGCAGCCCCTCCCCTCCTGTTCACTGCTGGAGAAAGACGAGGCGGAGATCCAGAGGATTTATCATCGTATTTGTGAGTAGTAGGCTCATCGTTTTTTAATGCAATGCACAGTTTTCCACTCCGCATGTGGAACTAGTCCCGCTGCGTAAAGTTGTCACAAAGTTGTAGCGTAACCTGAGCGTAACTCTTCACAACCAGAACTGACCAATCAGAGAGGATGTGTGTCCGTGATGTGACAGGGTCAGAGACGAGGGAAAGAGGTACGATGAAGCGCTTTTGAGCGCAAAAGCAGCAGCACGACTCCACGGCTCTCACACTTTTGTCCTGCTTTCATTGCTTCATGCTTTAGAGAAATAGCTGCATGTCGGTGGGAAATCTTACGTAGTTTAGATGCCCGTAGGAGTAGCCTACAAGTTAATTTTCCAGTTAAATATGTGGCTTTTTGTGCAGCCAATTTGACGTTTGCTCTTACAAACGCGTCTCTCCACAGCGAGAGCGGCTCAAAAAAGGATGAAAAAAAACGGTCAGAGCGGCTCTTTGGTGCCAATGCCAAGTAAATAAAAGTGAATAAAAAGTGACGTTATAAGTTGTGTTGTGACAGACAGAGAGATTTCACACAGTTGTGGAAGTGTGTGGGGATAAACATGTGATTTAAGACGTTTTTTGAGACAAAGCTAAAATAATCTTGACAGTTAGCCTGGTCCCGACCAGGTTTATGTCTGCGTACTTGTTACTGCGGCAACTCAGCGTCACCTCTGGTTAGCCGCGTTAGTGGAACGGAAATGGAGATTTCATAAGCCTAGATTGGCCAAATAAGCCAGGCTTTGGCTTTAGCTCGCTTCATGGAATACCCCCATTGTAGACTCATTTCAACTTAAATAGATACGTACATTACATAAGATATCTGTGCTAAGGACAATTTGACCTATCGTTATTTTATTGTTAAAAAAAAGCACCATATTGAGCTAATTGTCCTCTCAAGGTCTGTTTGAAAAGACTAATTGTCCTTTCAAAAATAGTTTAGTTTGAAGGGACTATGCTCAATATCAAGAGATATTTTGGCCTATTGATTCTATACCTCTCCTTCTGGTCTGTGTCGCTTTGTCAAGGTAATGGGTGTCCCAATTGGAGTCAGTGTCAAATTTGAGTCAAAAGTTGATGTGCATATACCCAGACGCATATAATTGTTAGTGTCTGACTACGGCAACACCTACGAGGACAAACAACATAAAGTAGGCAATATCTAATATATACATTTTTTAAATGTGATATTCTAACATTTGTGAAACACAATATTTCACTGTTAATAAACAGCAAGCAAACAGCTCAGAGCAGTGAAACTTTGAGCTAAAAAATAATAATAATGTTATTAAACTTTCTTAACAGACATTTTTTATCTAATAGCATGATTGGTGATCTTAGGTTACAACTGACAGAGACATTTTTAGCAGTTTTTGGCAGTTTAAGCACTGAAAATATAGTCAAGCTAACAACTAGCATGATTGACTCAATTTCGGACAAGTGACTCCGATTGGGGAATGACAAGAGGGCAGAGCGTGAGCGACGAAGAGGGGGCGGAGTCTACGTAACAGGCAGGGGGCGGAGCCTGAGAGACACACAGAAAGCCAATCAGTTCAGTCAACTCATATCAATAAAATAATAAGAAATAAAAACTCAAACATTATGTAATGTTAATCTGAAATCTGAAATAATTAATGAAAACGCTTGTTGACCCAAACCTGTGTCTTGTCCCATCCCTGTTCTATAGTGTCATAACAAGCATGTCAGAATAGGGCATAAAAAAATGAAAAAAAAATCAAACATTTGTTTAAGATGTGCTAATAGTCAGTGCTAAAATGTCAGCACATTGTAAGATGAAACACGACTATGTAAACAGATGAGTGAATGAATATGTCACCAAACGTCTCCAACAATAAAGCGATTTACAACAAAGAAAAGCAGCTAGTGCGAGCCGCTTTATCCACTGTGATTAAATATGCAGCGTACAAGTCGAATAATTAATATTTGATTTCAGGAGGAAATGAAATGCCCGCTGGTTGACTGGTCTCAACACATCACGTTTCCAATCTCATCTATCTAATTGTGTGCAGCGTATGTAATTACATATTTCTCACTGACTGAACAAATATGAGATGTAGCAAAAAGGATCAGCGCACAAAGAAAGTCATCGTCTTGAAGTTTGTAAGAAAGAGCCAAATGTTAATTCAGATTTCCTGGTTGAACATGAAGAGATGGGGAGCTTTTGAATTTACAAGAACATGAATAAAATAAAATGGTTCTGAAAAGTAGCACTGAGCAGCAGTTCAGGTCAGAGAGAGGCTTTGCAAATGTTTTGACTTTATTAGTTGGACAGGCTGAGGTACTCGGACTGAGACATTTACAAACTTAGAAAACTTATACGAACAAAAATGTATATTACAATTTTGTTGGAGACAGATCACAATTTTGTCACAAATCATGTGAGTGTTTTTCTTTACCCTTGAGTAAAGAAAAACATTCAGTACAGTTTTATGTTATATGTCATACATGAAACTTTGGTGTTAGTTTGTCCTTGAGTGTTGTTGTAGACCCAGAACTGAGCAAGTTTAGACACAACTTTGTTCATTATTAAGGTCAGGAAAAAGGCTTGGAATAGTCATTAATATAAATACAGCTGAATTTTCTAAGTAAGCATAAAGTCCATAGAAAAAACTTTGAACATGAACTGCACATGTGCAGCAGGTTATCACACCAACATTCATAAAAGTTGTCAAATAAATTATTTAGCACAGATATGAAAGAATGAATGGTTTTATTTATATAGCACATTTACACAGACAGATGTCTTTCAAAGTGCTTCACACAACTGCTCCCTTATAGCTCAGCAGAGGTGATTCGCCTAAACACCACCTACACAAGGGGAGGAACATATAAACTCCATACAGAAAGGCCCAGGCCGAGCGGGAGTCGAACCCCAGACCTTCTTGCTGTAAGGCCAGAGCACAATCTGGCCGCAGAGCAAGATTATTAGCAACGAGTTGATTCTCTTTGAATATATTTGTCATTTATTGTCATTTACTTAGCAAATTCACATAAAAAGTAGTTTGTTCTCGTAATACTTCGCAAAAACGAAAATATATCGGAATCGTGACCCACAGCTTACAGCAGGGGTCAACAACATTTTCCAGAGTGCCAGATTTTGTCGAGGATCATGGCTTCTGGGCCGGGTAATTGTTTTTGACATGAGGTTTGCACCAAATATTCACAGGAGAACTAGAATGGTTTAGTGATAATAACTAATGCTGCAGTCTATTTTTACTGCTATACAAAAAGAGAGTTAAACCACAGAACCAAATCTGAACTTGGAGAATGTCAACATCAAACCAGAAACAAAAACCGTGACTAAATTGAATGAATTGAATACATGCTTCAGTTAAGTCAGATTTATCTTTATTTAGGCATATTTTAATTGTCTTCAAATAAGATTTGCCAATACAGCAAGAGCAAAGTGGATTATTTTGTTAAAAAAATATGAAAAAGTGAAAAAAAAAAATCCAAATGGAATTGAAAAAAGAAAATGCACTTCATTGGCAAATCTTATTTTCAGACAGTGAAAATATATAATAAACAACTAGTGCCTACATTACTGGCACTATAAGAAGTTTAAGTTGGCCACTGTTTCCAGAGTAATATCCCAGAATTTTTTTTGTTATATTTGGAAAGTGTATTGAGGGCCTGGCCTACAGTATATCAAGACAAGAAACACGACAAACAGAATTATCCCATCACTAAGAGTTATTTATTGCAAGGAGTTTACTGAAACTTGTTAGAAAAGTGTCATGTTACACCATTTAAATGACAAAATAAAATTTCTTTGAAAGATATACAGTAGCAGTGAAAGGATGTATTTGCATCTCTAATGAAACTGCACTCTCTCAAACATGGCCCTCTCTGCTAAAGTTTGATTGTTTCCACTTTGCGTCTAAAACCCACTTACATCCACTTGTCTGCTTTCCCTTTCCTGCCAAAGTGACATCGCCGCTGCCACTAAACCTTAATTTGTTTTTTATTACATCTGCCCAGCCCTTTAGGTTCTTTTTTTCTCTCTCTACCTTGATGTACAGATGAAGCCTAGCGTTGCCTTGAGCGAGGTCACATTCAAAGACCTCTTTTCGGAGTAAAACATTCTTTCCGTGATTAATTGAGTCGGAACAAATCAATATGGCCGCCGGTGGGAAAAAACAGACATGCGCCGATCTGTGTGAAATTCTGCGACCTTCAAGTCACCACTCATGCCATGTGACAGGAATCCATTTGTGGAGACGCGACGATGCTCAGAGGAAAAGAGTGAGGACTGTTGGGTTGTCGGCTCAAGTACGGCTGAAGAAATTGTACTAAAAAAATATATTTAATCAAATCAAAACACGCTTGAAGTCATATTTTCTTTCATCCTATAACTCACAAATCCAACATTGATCTTGAATTCTTGTCTCAGACGTAAAAAACACCATGTCATTTGGATATTTTCAGCCTTGGATTTGCCCAATGAAAAAACAGTTGTGTTTAGCCTTGCTTCACTTCTACAAATTATTATCATTATCATACAAATGATTAGAGAATTAACCACTCAACATAAAACCAAACTATAAAATGTTTTAAACAGGCAACAACTAAAGATTTTTCTGGTCTTTTAAAGAGTGAGGTTGTTAAATTTACCTTTTTTACTTAGATATTTGTTAATGAAACAAAACAGTCTTGGGTGTGCTTATGAACAGAGTCAATCTTTCGTAATTTACTGTAGGACTTTCAGTAGACCATAGTAAAGATGTTAGTATGAAACTTTTTTAGTTCTACATGAGTAAACTTGAGAGTGAGCGAAAAAAGAAGAAGACGAAGAAGAAGACGAAGAAGACAAAGACGAAGACGAAGACGAAGAAGAAGACGAAGAAGAAGAAGAAGAAGAAGAAGAAGAAGAAGAAGAAGAAGAAGACATACGTATTGTTAGGAACACATCTTTTTTTTATATACTTTTAGCAATGATGACTCAATGTTCCATTTTTTATCCATAATCACAGTTGTTCAATTGGATTCAGTTACAGCAACAGGACTCTTCGCAGGATTGTTGATTGAACAATTCATTCACTGTTGTTCATTCATTGAGGTCATCTGCAGTCATGATCAATAAACTAAGCAAGACATACCTAGGACTTTAGTATTCAACAGCCAGGAATAGGAACTTAAGCTATTCTTTTGCTAAATACAGTATGCCAAAATCACCATCACAGTACTGAGACAGAGAGTTTGAGCGATCGGGGTAAACTACAGTCCATAGCAAAGAAAAAAGTATATACATCTGCTATAAAATATACTTCTAAAGAGGTATCCTCGGCCAAAGTCACTGGATCACAGGATTTCAGTTTTGCTTGTTTACTTTCAGACTGGGTTTTCACAGGTTTGTAAAGATATTGATGAGTTCTGTTGGCGTTGTTAACCCTGGTTTGTTGAATTTACTTTTTGTAACCGCAGTTATTGATTCATCTCAGGCTTTTTCTGCAGTAAGGGAAGTGAAGAAAACAAAAGCTCGTGTAAACCTTGCACAGCCATAACAAGGACAGCTCTAGCGCAGTCCTTGTTGAGTCGCCTTTCTCTGGCTTTCAAAAGAAAAAGTATATTATGTGAAATATTAAGCCTCTTAAAATCTACCATCAAGTCTGGTCAGTTCTCCCTTTTGTTCTGAGTCTGCTGTAGTTCAATCGAACTGTGGCTCCAGCACTTAAAAATGTCAAATGCATTTAAGAAAAAAATATATCTGAAAACTATAAATGGAAGGTGAAAAGGTGGATATACAAAGATATACTCTACATCTCTACAAAAAACATCACCCCAGTCGACATGTCAACCATTACAAAGTGCATCTCCAACATTAAAAGCTGGATGGACTACAATTTTCACACACTCCCCTCTGCTCAAAACTTTATTCTCCACATAAATGATAACTGTCACAACTCTGCAGAAATCTTAATCTACACTTTCATCACTTTCGAGCTTTATGGTCTCCCTTCCACCCAGGACCATAAACTACAGGACATCTAAAACTCGTCTCTTCTGGATGTGAAGGTACAGTGCTAAGCTGGATCAAGTCTTACCTGGAGAATATGTTTTTTTTAATCAATTAAGCTTGGACCTTACTTCTCTGATGGTGCGCCATGAACGTATGGAGTTCCACAAGGTTCTGTCCTTGGCCCTATTTTGTTTGTCTTTTTCATTTCTTTGCAGACGGTGTGCAGATTTATGTGCCCCTAAAATCAAACAACTTTCAAGATTTACTGGTTTGCACTTAACTTTTTAAACCTAAATTGATAAAAAAAAAAAAATAATAAAATGTTGTCTTTGCCCCCCAATGCCTCTCGTTCTATTAACTGAGGACTTGGCACCTTGGAGTCCTCTGTGAAGCCTGAAATCTTGGCATGATTTTAGACAGCGCAATGAAAATAGACAAGCAAGTAAGCGCTGTTCTTAGTCAGGTTAAAACTTACATTCCTCTAAGTGAGTTTAGACGAATGTAACAAATACATTTTTGATATTATTAAGTAATCACAATTCCTGAAAATTTTACATTACATAAAAATAACAACATATATAAGTGTAATCATTTCTTTCCAGGACATTTTCTCACAGGCAAACACAAGTTGCAAGGAGGTTCAAAAGACACAAGTGTGTTCAGAAACAGCTGTGGAACAACTGGTGGATGGGTTTCCTCGCTGATGCCCTTCAATGAAACTGAAAATGTGAACAGCTTTTCTTCAGGCACCATTATATACCACCTGGCCCTCCGCTAATGAGCAGCGGCTTTTAGCGCACAGGCTAATGTATGCTAATATCAACAAAGAAGACAACAGTTGTGCCCACTTTGTGTGCACTAATTGCTTAAAGTTTGTAATGTCATGTATTTTCCTAAGTGTGCTTAATACTTTTCTTTAAAGTTCTTTGGCTTAGGTTTAGCAAGCATTCTGGATGCTTTGGCATTGTTGTTTTCATTTACATAGCTTCGAAATGCATCACCATGGAGGGTTAGGGGGTAAGGGTTAGGGTTGTTTTTAGGAATGTGACAAGAAGGGTCAACAATTTCAACAAGCATTTATTGTCTACATTCATTCATTTTCTACCGCTTAATCCCGTTAGGGGTCGCGGGTGACTGGACTTTGTGACTTTGTGCCTTAGGCGGGGAACACCCTGGACAGTGGCCAACTTGCCGCAGGGTTAGACATACAACTATTCACTCTCTCATTCACTCACTAAGGGAAATTTACAGTGATGCCCAATTAACCTAAACATGCATGTTTTTGGAGGTGAGAGGAAACCGGAGTACCCGGAGAAAACCCACGGTGACACAGGCAGAACATGCAAACTCCACCCAGAGAGATTGTGAGATGTTGATATGGTCCGACCCGGGGAGTCGAACCCACGACCTCCTTATTGGGAAGCCAGAGCTCTAACCACTCTGCTACTGTGAACCCTTATTGTCTACAGCTGTTTTATCAAAATAATCTAATAAACTGGCATTCTTAGTTGGACTCTCTTGTCTACAGATCTGACCAATAACATGCCTCGCTACCAGTTGTATCACTAGAGTCATTCTGACATTCTAATCCTTTAAACTCATTAAGACACAGGAGGAAATCATTAATATTATAGTCAACAGTTATTGTAGAATTCTTCAGGTGCACATTCATCTACAGTTCAAATATTTGCAGTTTTTTAGGCAGAGCTGCCCAAAGTCGAGCCCTCAGAGGTCTGGTGAGATTTGTAAGGAGTTTACATTTTGATTAGATTTCTGTGCTGAAGGCACCGAGGGCCCATGGGAGAGCCCTCCCACTTTGTCTATTTGTTCACCATTTGATTAAAAACAAGCGATCAAACTTCTGCAATATTTAGAAGATTAAAAAGTTGATGTAACCCTTTTATTACTAAGTGTCTCTTCCAATGTTCTGCTGATGTAAATTTTTATTTTTTTTTTCAAAATGTATGATATTTTTTGGGAACTTCTGCCTAAACATTTTCAATACATTTTCAGCTTTCAAAGAGAAACTGACAAAACTCCAAATCTTTATGCTCTAGTTATATTTATCAAAGAAAATAGAAAAAATTTAGCTGTATCATGACTTACCAACCTCATCTCACAAGCAAGCAGATGTATGCCACGATATAACAGCACATGTCAATAGTGTGTGAGTTATGTCAGTGTCAACAGTGTCACTCGCTGTCAGAAGAGAACAACACTGTATTCAATTTATTTATGAAGGTACTCTGGACAGGCTGCCTGAGTACCTTTCAAATCTCTAGAGTTTTAGGTCATCCTCTCATAACAGGTCTCAGGATTGTCTAAATGATGAATTCTGTGTGTCCTAGAACTGATACAGGGGAAAAGATTTGTCCCCAACAAATGGAATGAGTTTTTTTGTTTTTTGTTTGTTTTTTAAGCAAAGTTGGAAATATTGGTGTCACTGCCTTGTTTTAGTAATTTGGTGGCAGAGACTTTAATCATGTTTGTGCTTTTTTAAATAATCTTATTGTATATGATGTTGTTTTTACTATATTGTCTAAAATGGGCCCAAAGAAAAAGAGAATCTTGGACTCTCATTGAGCCTCCCTTTATAAATAAATGAATAATAATAAAAAATAATAATTAGTACAATTTCACTTTTTTTTTCCCTGTAAATTTGACACACATTGCAGCTCCAGTTCATTTCTATGATGGTTGCAAAGATGCAACAAAACCCTTATCCTAATCTTAACCTCTCCTAAGTCTTAGACCTAAACTCTTTTTACACTGAAATATTGTGCCTATTTATCGCTTTTTCATGTGTGGTAACGGATTTGTCTTCAAAAGTACACGAAAAGAATCTAAAAGAAGTCTACTTTTCCTGGAGACCTCAGCTGTCCGTTGTTGGGATTTTCAGGTTATGAGAGAAGTCTTCTTGCAGCTTTGGTCCCACAGTGCACCAGAGTCGGTGTCTGCAAGAAACCTGTGCATATCGCCAACCATGCAGACCCACCTCAAAGTCTGTGAAAACACGAAATGTGGAAATGTGGATAGCCAACACACGATATATGACTAGACCTCTTGAGTTGTCCTTGTCCAAAGTTAACTTAATGGAGGGATTTTATGGGAACTTGTTATTCATGTAATTTTCTTCGACATATCCAAAAACAACAGCCTTGATTCTGATGGTAAATAGACTTTTGTGTCGTTGAATTGTTCCGCGTCTCACCTTCCATATTTGACTTTTCTGCTCAGGAGTCGCTTCATTTTCCCACCACTGCAATCTCTCTTGTTTACGCTATGAAAATGAGTTTGTATGGAGATGAAAAGGAATCCCATTTTAATTTGTCCCAAGCTTGCTTCAACATGGTAATGAGATGCGCTTGTACGCCGGCAATTTTGATGTATCACCGGCGACAAGGACGGGAAACAAATGGCACAGTGGAAATAAAGTCGTTACGTCATAGAAACGGTCTCAGACGTTGCTGTGATAAGTCTGGTTTTCAAGCACTGAATATCAATAAGACTCATTTCTATGCAAAGTGGATGGAAATACATAGATAGTTACAACATGTCAATGTCACTGTGGCAAACAGGATGAAGTGTGCAGGCAACAGGTGGCGACGTGTAAGGATGTGCATATGCTTCACACAGCAAGGAGTTGGAATGTGAAGTTTTCATGTTCTATGTGTGTTTAAGTGTTGATAAATTGTAATCATTCAAATGCTTAAATAATGTGATGTAAAATGCATTTGTGAAAGGCTAAGGGTGTGTTTGAAGGAGACAAACATTCCAAAAGACTGGTTAACAGTTGACCTCTGAACTGTCACAGAGCTGATCTTGCTTGGGTTTTGCAAGTCGATAAGGTTCAAGTTCAGACTGTGGTCTTCAAGTCTGAGTCTCGATATTTGGATGAGATTATTGAGTGGACATTCTGAGAAAAGAAGCGACAACCAAAAATGGCGAGAACCGAAGACTTGGAGGTCTTCGGTTCGGGTTAACCTTGCTAAAAGGAGACTTCTAGAGGACAGATAAAAGAGACACTTTGAACTCTGCTTCTTTGTGAACACACAAAGTTGAACACACAGCGGCCTCGCCAACGTGAGGACGTTGAACGAAGAGACAAGATCAAGATGGAGACGTTAAAGGGTTTAGATCAGGAAAGACATGTTTAACATTGCGTGTTTTCTCTTTGATCAAAGTAAATCTTGTTTTAATTTGAATCTTTTGTTGTTTTTCTAAAACAAGGATTACAGTTCAGGGAAATTAATTTCACCTCTAACACCAACCAAAACAGTTTTTCTCAGTCGCTGTTTCTCCAACACTACAGACCTGTTCACACATGGTAAAGGACTTGTCTAATCACTGTTAGTTTATGTACAAACTCACACACCACAGTAAAATCTAAAATCACATGAACAGAACACAATGGTCTGAGCAAAAAAAAAAAAAAAAACAGAATGTATAAAAAATAAACTAAATATGTTTCCAGTGTGATGTTGATGTAACAACAGTCACACAGATTACAAAGTGTTGATGTGGATGACATCTCTCAACCATCTTTAGGAAACTGTCAATTTGGACAAAGTATATACAGTAAAACCCACTTCATAAATCAGATAATAAGCTTAAATTAAAATTCATCTTGTGTCTAAAAGTTGCAAAAATAGTTAAAAATCCTGGCATTTCAGCAAAAATACAGTATTTGACCTAAACCACACATCCACACGAAGCAGGGGTTTCATGACACTGAAAAGGAAAATTTCTGAATCAAAACTTTTCACACTGGTTTACCGGCTTCTCAGTTACACTGTTCCCACAACTTTCACTCACTGCCCCAGAGTCACGTCTCATCTGCAGAATGTACTGATCTTTATAAAATCTTCTGTTTCATTTCACCGTAAACCACAAAAGACACTGAAAAAAAACAACAACAAAAAAACATCAATTTCAATCTTCATTAAATCAATTTTAAAGCTTTGTCAAAATATTGCAAAGAACCTGAAGCATACATTCACTTTCTCTGTCTCTTCTGTAGGTTTTAGATCCACATTGAGACAGTTTGCTAAAATAACTTTCTGCTAAGTTTCTGTTTACATTCAGCCACTTTTTTGCGCTTGCTCCAGTGTCAAGTCTTCCTCTAGTTTTGCGACTCTCTGGCCTCTATCTTGTCAAATGGCGCAGTTACCTTGCGCAAGTAGCTAGTTCGAAAAGTCGCCGCAGGCGCTTTTTGAAAGACTAGGCGCAATGCGAAGTCTAAAAGGCGGAACCAGTTGGCGCTGATTAGAATAGGGTGGAGTTGAGCTGCCTGCAGGTGGAACCCTGTGAATTTGAAGATGCGCATTGGACAAAACCTAAGAGTGTGGCCTGACGCACGCTCTTAGAAAGAAAGTGTGAAAATGTTAAGAAAATGAACAACAGGTTATGGGCCTAATTAATAAAAATATGTAGGCCTCACACATTGTTTTTCTTGAATTAGGTCTATTAATTATTATTCTTTGTTTGTTTTATAGGCTGCACAACAAAGGCTGCATGATTCACTAAACGTGTAGACCTAGCTTATGTGAGGGTCTAATTCTGACATAAAAGAAGTAGGTTTGTGTCAGTGAAAAAAGATGAAGTTGTCCTCTCAGTCAAAAGCCTACAAGAAGAGTTTTCCTAAATGTGTTTTGCCAAAAACTAGGCCACAACTCGGATTGGCCGTATGGAGATATCAACAGAGTAAATTATCACCTCTATGTCAGTTTTTATTTTTTCTAAATACGTTCAGTAACCGCGTAGTTACAGAACAGCAAAATAACTAAACCAAAAGCAACACAATAATGAATCTAGCGCGAGTCGCAGAGATCGCTGCCGCTGCGTCTGCTGCGTGAACCGTGTACAGGCGCTCCGTTTTATTATAAAGACAAGCAAAAACAAGATGTAAAATGTTCATTACGGTTGGCTTTGTTCGTGTCATGAGCGGGTTGTGGAGTCTGCGGAGGAGCTGACGCAGGCACAGAACCACAATCAGACAGACCGGACTCACCTAGAACCAGGTCTAGACCAGGACCCAGGACTAACTGCGGCAGGTCTCACAATGTATTTCTGTGTTTAGAAGAAGCCTTTCTTATGTATTTCAAGAGGTTATAAGCTGCACTTTCTGATCACATTTATTTACCAGTAAAACCACGTTTAAACACAAGCATGCAAATACTACACTTACCTTGTGTCAGAAAGCAGCACATCCATGTCAAGCGTTGGTAACTGTCCTCACTGAAGAAAATTGAATAAATCCAAACAATGACCGCTGTCCAGAGCGTGTCCTAAAGTTCTGTCAGACTGCTGTCGCTCTGTCTCTGGGTCCGTGTTTCTGCTTAAAGCGCTCCAAGTAAACACAGTCCTCCAAACGCATTTGCTTACGGGCTAACTTGCTCCTTGTTCCCGGTGTGATGAATGATGTCGTCATTCCTTAGTCACGCGCAAAAGGTTTTTTAAATACAAGTTATAATAGTAAACTATAAAAACTATAAAACAGCAAATATTATAGGCTTTCGGCCAGAACTCATCCTCAAACTCACGAAGCTCCACCTGCAGGCAGCTTAGCTCCACCCTATTCTGATCAGCCCCAACTAGTTCCGCCTTTTAGACTTCGAATTGCGCCTAGTTTTTCAAAAAGCGCCTGCGGCGACTTTTGGCACTTTTGCCAGCGTCACGTTTTGCGCCGCTTTCACAAGATAGAGGCCTCTGTGTCAGTGTCACAACGCCACACGCTGGTCAGTTACAGGCATTACATCGGCTTCAGACTAGTTTTCTGATTCATGTGGATGCTCACAAATCCTCAGACACTTCTCTAATCGTTCTCTTTAGACGTTAGTTTTTACTATTGACTTTAAAACAGCAATGGTGAGGCCTAACTGAAAACTTAGATTTTAATGAGTATAATGCTTATGAACCAGGAAGATTCTCACTGACAAATTAAATGAAAGTTTAATTAGAGACATTTTAGCTGTGTAAAAAAATATATAAATTAATAAAATGAAATACATTAACTTATGCTTTGATTAGTTATTAATATGCACATTAAAATAGCGAGTTTAATAAGCATCAAGGTTGAAAATGTTTTAAAGTTAGAATAAATGGTGGATCAGAGGAGAAGCTTGCAAGAGTTTTTTTTTAACTGCCTTTTCATCTTTTAAGTCTGCCCACATGTTTATTTTTGCTTTTATCTCAAATACCACGCTTAACATAAACATTTGGTGTAACATACATTAAAGAGAACATGTCGCCACGGAAGCTCGGTGTCATTGATTCAAAGTGCTAAACAAACACGGTGGCTCAGCGCAGACAGGTTTATGTTGGGGGAAATCTAAGAGCTGGAAAACATCCAAGCACTTCATTAGGCATGAGCGAGGATAAAGGCTGCCACACACAGGGGACTGAGCACTTAGCCAGGTAAATAAACAGCACTATAAACCTGCTCGCATGTTTCACACTGCTCCTGGAACATCTGCACATTCAGGATTGGAACAAGAGGCACTAATGTCACGGTGATTTGTTGTTGGTGATTTGTATCTATCCATCTTTACTTAAAGACACCGTGTAACTTTTTAACCAAAAAATAGGCTTCAACAAAAGTATTCTTTTTGTTTTTCTGTTGGAAGTGCATTTAACAACAAAAGTGGGCGGAGCAGAATTGGGTAAATACTGCTAATACTATTAGCCATAATGTATAGAAGTTTACTTAGTTGAAACACTCTGAAATCTCATATGAAAGGCTCTTTTTGTCATAGCTTAGTTTATGATAGTTTCTGTGATAAATTGTGTTACATAGTGTTATGCTTAAGGTAAATTTGTCCTCTTTTTTGATCATCCTTCGATGGCTCTGGAGCCGCAGTCACTCTGAATGAGATTTTTTTTTTCGCAACTGGACTGACAAATGAAAGTCAGACCTGGGCACACTGAGACCCGGGAGCCAGATGTGGCTTCCCACCTGTTTTAATCAGGCCCCCAGCATGTTTTTGAGAATAAACATGACTCTAGGTTAAAACCTCTATAATTCAGAATAGTCATCTTAATTTTAGTTGTTTTAGCCAGAGTAGAATACAAATGTTTATTATTTGGCAGCTTATTTCACTTGTTTCAAGACATTTCTGACTGTTCACAAGATATTTTCACTGGAATCAATTTGCAAATCTATTTAAGCAATACAGAAACACATCGAAACAAGTTAAAGTTCTATCAACTAAAACCATAACATTTCAAAACATTTTAGCAAATCTAGAATTACATGTTTTGCAGTTTTCATGTGTTTTATTTGATTATGACTTAACTATGGAGCATGTGTTTGCTCACAAATAAATGTGTCCATTCATTTTATACAAAATATTTTTACAATAATAACAAATTCTTATATCAATATTTATGGTCTGACCCTTTGTCACTTTTCTTGATTCACATATGACCCCAAATAACTGCCCACCCCTGCCCAAAGTTATATGTTATCCTTTCAGTATAAGAACATGGATTTGACAATTTGCTGCTTGTTGCAGTGAAATGGTTTATCAGTTCTGCAGGATTAAATAGGAAGTCAACAAAGCTTCTCTTGTACTAAGCCATTTAACATCAATTGTTACCTACAGTGAACAAATTGCAAAATTACCATCTACTTATGTCAGGTTCATCCAATGAGAATTTAAAGAAAAGCGTAGTACGTCACCTTTAAACAGCTCATTTTTACAATAGTATTTTACAATGCTAGGTCAAACTTTTTATCTTTAGGGACACATTATCTACTGTGCGCATCACTTTGACATTTGTTGCGGTACTTTACGATGACCTCTCTTTCCCGTAGGTCTGTGGATAATAATGGCATTGCATTTGATGAATTTCCAAGGTGGTGCGTGGAGGTTTTGGGCGACGGCGGTCCGGAGTAGATTTCATTAGAACTTAAAATCAAGCGAGGTTACATAAAAGTGTGTGTGTGGGTGTCGTTTTTGACTATTTCTGCTCCAGCCATTCATGTGGAACTCAGAGAGGATATGCACTTTGAAGCACTTTGAAGAGCGGAATGAGCCCGGCTTCTGAAAAACAACGCAGCTGCTTTGTCATTGTGTGGAGGAAACGCACAAGATGTCTGATAGATATGCTAATGTCCCGCGTACGTGTGATCTAATCTGTGTTAACTCTTTCACTCGCAGGACTTTCTAGAGACATGGGTAAGATCAAAATGGGTTCTGCAAAAATCTGCATAGTAGTTCACAATAGTTCATCTTTGAGCTTGTGACTGGTTGGCTTTCTAAAAATAAATCTGGAGCAAATCAGTGGTTCATTTAAGAAAGTAAAGACCAGGCTGAAAACACAGGTTAGATCTCCAGAAAAGCAATTTAGCAAGTTACTTACACTTAGGATAGAATAAATATATGTTAAATACCATACTGTGGACAGTGTTCCATCTAAGTCTAATATTGTCCAGTTTGTTCAATGAAAGCCAAAGAGTTATTGTTGTTAGGTTTGTAGTGAACTGTCAACATATACTCGAGATGGGTGTTGATACCAATAGTATTGTCGATTCTTCTTATTGATACTATTTCTTATTAATTCTCTTATCGATTTCTAAAAAAAATGTGTTCAATGTACTAGATCAAAAAAATTTATTTAACTCATTTTAATACGCTTAAAGTTGAGGTAACTAACTTTTTTAGTTTTTAAATTAGTAAACTTTCCACGAAAAAGACTGATAAATGCAGCACTGTTTGAAAAAAAGTGACCACTGATTACTGTCTGAATTGAATAACAAATAATTTCAGTTCTAAACAGGAGCCGAACGCAGCTCTCTGATTGGCTGAGCTTGGGTGGTCCTCTCCAGTTTCACTTTGCTGTTTGTAAAAAAAATGGTTTTGAGTCATGCAACGTAAATCATGTGTAGAAGAATTTAGGGGAGGAAGTTGTCAGATTGAAAACTTAATTCGAGTTTGCGGCGTGAAAATCAGTTACCCCAACTTAAAGCAAAGACGTGGCCTATATAGTATATAAAAACATTTCAGGCTTAGTTTCAGAGGTACAGGCAGAAACCTGTTTCATACGGTTTATAACACTGAGCTTTGTGAAGCGGGGATGAAACACACCTATAACACAGAGACAGTTGTCCGTAGCATATTTTCTCTTTCTGCTTCTCAGGCTGTCCCAAAAGCATTCACATTAACAGAGGAGGCTTTTGTGTTGGTGTTTTACCTCACTGTCTCGGCGCTGGTGTGTGTGCGCAGAAGCATGTCCATCTCATGCACGCGTTTTGTAAGTGTCATTAAAAAGATTTTAGTTATAAAATAAATCTGGTTTAAAAGAATTATTTTTGTTACGCTACGTTGAATAAAGGTTAAAGGTGCACAAGTTCATTGTTCCATTTGCAAAAGACGTCCAAAGTGACAGGCGGTCACGAGGTAGCTAATTATGTTAGTGTCTTACTGTTAGCTAAAACCAAACTGAATGTCTAAATGTGTTACCTTGTCTTGTAGTTTTCACAGTGTTTCATGGCATTTGTGAAGGCTATTAAATGCGCCCGTACTTGAGAAACCGTGTGCAGTGAGAAGATTTAATTGCTGCAGTTTTTTCTCACTCCATTTCCAAGTTTGCTGTGTGTATACGCGCTATATTCATGCAGAATCATTTTGAAACAAAACTTGAAAAAAAAAGTTAGTTTTTTTTATTTCTCAACCTAGTTTCCCCATGTGTAGACAAGAGAGCTGATACACTGGTGTTTCTTCATCATTAGTTTTCCTCATCACTAGTTTATTCAATGTTGTGTTATTTATGCATGTTTGACGAATTCTGTTTTGTCTTGCAAAAGAGGCTGTAGTCCAAGGCTATTCAACTCTCAAGCTGTGGCCTCTGGGCTGGAAGTGCACAACATGTCACCACTTTTAACATAATTTGGGGTCACACAAAACACCTCCAACATCAAATTTCTTTTAGCAATAACACTGAAAATGTATAGTTTATGTGCAACCATAAAAACACAAATGTTCTTGCCAATATTACACATTGCCATTTATATTCTAAAAAGAAACTACATTAGGGCAAGACTGGATACTAAATTGGTCTTAAATAAAAGTAACACAAAATCAAACCAGGTCTAAGCAAGCACAAATCTACTTTTCAAAATTAAAACATGCAAATGTCATTCTGCTCCTTATTGCATTGCACTGTCACTATGGAGAAGTCGAACACTTAAATAATTCCACTCTTCTGTATACTAAGCTGTTTTAGATCAGTATTGCTAACGGTGAACAAAGAGTAAATGTATAATATACCGCCAGCAAAAGATACAATACAGCTACATCTTCTTTATATTTTATTCATTTAGAATCTCATGGCTGCACTATCAGTCCACGATTCTTGCTCTACACACTATTCAGCAAGTTCCTCCTGAGTTCTCCATGTGAAGTCCACGCCAACTGTTTTCTGTCAGACCACTCAAAGGCAAAGAGGAAGCAGAAATGCTCAAAAAGAAGTTCCATGAGCAGCATGTGCGGTCTGATCAAAGACTGCAAAGACTCATTCAGTTAGTCCATAGCTCTCCTGAAGTCCTCGTATCTGGTAAACCACTCCAATTGCACTGTTTCCAATATCGTATGAACAAAAGAGACACAAACAGGTCCCACCCTGAACCCAAGAATTGTGACAGTTCATTTGTAAGAAGGGCGGGTTCCATCAAAGGGGCTGGAGTAAAGGTCTTAAGAAGCTGATTGTATATATACATGCAAGAATAAAACAGATCCTAGATTAAGTGGTGTGTTTTTACAAGGAAACAAAATAAGTAAGCATGATAAGAAATAGGTACGCAATGAAAAACTTATGAAAATAAGATTTGTGCATTTGTGAAGCAAGGCAAACCAGTTGGCTGTCTGTACGCATTAGTTATAGATTGACCTACATTGAAAGGGTAAAACCAAGTGTGTGAGGAAGATTTCAAAAGGCAAGGTGACATCCACCCAAAGGATTAGGGCTAAGCTGATTATTTAAAAAGATATCATTCTAATGTCGACCAAAGTCTGCGCTAGGTCAACTGGCATTTCAGCTATTTACTGTTGGTGATGCTTGAGGTATTCTTTTGGTATTAGATAAAAGTAAATCTTGACTGGAGAGGGTCACAAAAGGAGAAATTAAAAAGTCCTTAGGCAAAGTGACACAAGCTGAACACAAAATTGTTCAGAACAAATTAAGTGGTGGTTTATGAACATTGGAGAAATCTTAAACAGTGATCATGAAAAAATGGAAACAACTTCTGAGGCTCAAAGTAAAACAAATCCAAAATATCTTAATGAGATAAACATGCTTTGTTGAAGTACATTATGAAAAGGAAGTTTGGTCTGTTAAAGGTAATGTTTATTAAGGACAATGTACAATTACATTAAGCCCAGTGGCAGAGATGCTTGTACCAGATTGTAGCTTACAGCTAATTTCCATCTGTAGTCCTGGAGAAAAACTGTAGTCCTGTTAAAAAAAAAAAAAAGAACATTAGTGTCCCACTCTTTACCCAAAACTAGTTAGGACAATTCCAGGACATTCTCAAAGATGATTTTAGGTAATCACTTCTACATCAGCACATTATTGTTTGTAAAGTCTATGGCAGACCAATGTAAAACACAGCCATTAAAATCCATAAAAGGTGAACATCCAAAAGTGGGGGTCTGGGGGTCCTCCCTCAGAAAATGTTTGACCCCAAATGATGATATTTCCTGCGTATCAAATTGTAGATAATGTCATGAATGCTATTTTGAGATATCCAAAAATGTAATATAGAGCATATTAGTAAATGCAACAAAAATTGTAACTTTTCTGTAAACTGTAAAAGCTATGTAAAAGCTTAGAGCATAAATACAATTGTTTTTGCACTTGTGTGAGATTAACTCTACACACATTCCAGATTGTCAAAAGATTATGTTAACGTGACATCATATAACATAATATAGTATAACCACCAATAATACTTAACACAGGTTTAATACAAATCAAGCTACTCAAATTTATTCTAATGCAAAAACTGAATGGGTCTAGTCACTAAAAAACAAACTAAAAAACTTTTTTAACATTTGGACACATAATCAAATTTGGACACATGATCAAATTCTGCAATGTGAGCGCGCCTTGTTAACGTATACAAAAAGACATGTTTTAATACATTTGTGTTGGATTAACAAAATGTCATTATCAAGATGTAAAAAATAAACAAATTAATAAACAAAAATCTAGATATTAACTTTTGTGAATATCTCCCAGTCCTCTGTTTAACTTCCAGATTATGGATTTCTTGACAAATCTACATTAAGTTACTCAGAAAGTGAAACTTTTATTCAATTGCAAAGACTGTCAGTTGAAAGAACTTAAAGTTGGGGTAAAACATAATGTATGTGGAAAATATGAGACAACTAACTTCGGTCTGAATTGAATAAAATAGAATTTTAGTTCTCATCAGGAGCTGAATGCTGCCCTCTGATTGGCTGTTCTTGTGCGGTCCTCTCCAGTTTCACCTTTCAGTTTATAAAAGTAGTGTCAAGTTCTAATTGGATTTAAAAACAAATACATGTTGATGTTAAGTGTCAAAGGATTTAGGAGAGGAAATAAATCGTGTTTGAAGTGTAAAAATCAGCTACCCCACCTTTAAAAAACTGTAAGCAAATTTCCCTCCAAAAGTCACCCCACATAAAAAAAAATCATCTTTTTCCACCAGACTTTGACAGTATGACATTACCAAATTAACGAACAAGAACGCAACCTACTTTGTACCACCAATGGACATCTCTCAGGATTCGAAAGCTTCTAACAAACCCAATCAGTGTGCGCTGTCTGAACAAACGTCTAAATTGTCTGGTGTTAAATTGAAAGAGAAAGGCCTCTTATCTCTGCGCTGATTGTAGATGGTTCTTATCAGATATGCACGTCAGAAACGGGACGCACTGAACAAAGGAAACAGACGAGGCCCTGACCCTAACAATGAATAATCATATCAAACGGAATAGTTATCTCAGACTTTGGGAAGTGCAAGATGGTTCAAAGAGGTTTCTTGCAAAGTTTTATCGCTCTTGTTTCATCTTTAAAAAACAAGTAAGAAAAGGATGTTGCAATTCGCCCCGAAGCAAAGCTCAAGAGGTTTAGACTATTTCAGTATTTTTAGTAGATTGTTAGTAACTTATACGTTCAGATGCACTGGGATGTTTGAGATTTTCCTCAGCAGTGGCATGAAAAGAATATATATACGAGGTTTGTTTTAAGAGTTAGAAGCACAAGAACAGTGAGCAATTTGAGCAAGGCTTGAACCAATGATTTTTTTTTTCACCTTAAGGCAAATGTTTAGCTACAGCACCATAATCATCCTAAAGTACTAGCTATAAATACCTAGAGGTGCTCTGGGGTAATTGTCCCTTTCGTTGTGTTCTGTAACTATCATTCTGTTTGCTTGCAATTTTCTGAAGTCCTGTGATGCGACTGCTGATGGGATTTTGGTTACATCACCTAACCTAAGTCTTTCAGATGGATTTTCACGATGTTTAGGACTTTGACAAATCTTGAGAAGCTAGAGAGATCTTTATTGCATGTTAAAGGCGAAAGAACCCAAGGAGATGAAAACATAAATGTTGGTCGATATGGACATTCAACTGCCTAATATAGCAGATTTACAGACGATTACGTGACAGCAAAAGCACACACAATAGCATGCTATTCTTCAGACAACAGTAACGTGCTTGTGCAGTAAGACAGTAAGTCCTATTGGTCTTAAGTTTCAAGCGTTAACCTCGGCACATTTGTGAAACTACACTATCTGTGACACTCATGTAGGAGGTCAATGTCTGTTGTCAGATGGCTGAGTGGATAGCGCATAGGACTCTGATGTGTGAGAGTTCAATCCCTGGCTTGTACAGCTGCTGAAGCATGATTCGTTTTATAATTCACATTATGTTATCATCATTATCATATTATATTAACCTTGTGTTTTTGCCAGAATCAAGGAATTATATGAGATACGGTCATTGACACGACGAGCACACAAGAAAAATCCCTGGACTAAATTGGTGATTAAATTTTTGTTTGGCACCACATAGTCACACAAGTTCTGTGTTTTTTTATCTTTCTGCAGTATTTGATTAGAATAAGTTATTAACTCAAAAGCTGGAACACGTTGAAAGCTGTAGCACAGATCGTTTTGAGCCACTGTCACTCTGCTCTTCACGTTGGTCACGTAATAGATGCCTGATAAACACCAGTTTGCAAAGAGGGTCACGCCGCCTACTGGGTGGTAGAGAAAAACTAAAAAGAAAGTAACACAGGTCCAATCACTCTTTTTTTTTTTTATTGAACTTTATTTAACTAGGAAAGTCCCACTGAGATTCAGAATCTCTTTTGCAGGGGAGTCCTGGGGAGGTGAGGCATTAATGGACATGTTTTTAGAGGTAGGGGAAACTAGAGTATCCATAGAAAATCCACATAGAAAGGCCCCAGATTGACTAGGAATTTAACCCAGGACCTTCTTGCTAAGAGCCTACAGCATGAACCGCTGCGCCACCGTGTCACCCTAATAAATTTTTGTCTGAGCAGCCAAGTCGAAATTCCAAGTTGGGGGGCTGTTCCAGTGGGAATTTACAAGTCAAAACTAAAAGATTCCAAGCTCTGAGTACCACTGGAACGTGCTATAATCGTGACATTCTATTTTAGAGTACCTAAAGCAAAAGCAGCTATGTTTTCAGGAGCAGTAAGCGCTACACAGAAGAAGCACTCTGCTTCTCACAGGTCACCCCAGTGGTACTGGCTGAAGGATGAATCAAATGGAAAAAACAAATATATTTCCCTCACAAGCCATAAAGATACCTTAACCTCCTGTCAATCACACACATATGAACTCAACGTAATGAAACCAGTGAAACCCACATCGCTGTAAAGTATTGGAGTGTGTTTTCTTGGGTTTGAGTTTATTGAATAGATTACGCTAGCATGGCATTATAAGTTTACAGGTCAATAATAGGCTATTTAATACAGCAGGCCAGCTAAAATTCTTTGCAAGCAGCACAGTATTTTTGTAACAGAAAATGTTTAGTCACTGGTAGAAAAATGACCAAAAATGCTTAAGTTGCTTGATAAATGACTATTTATTGTAAGTAGAGAACATTTACCCTTTGAAATGTATGAAATAGCTTTTTAGATTTCCAGGCAAGGTGCAATGCCATAGGAAGAAATAGATCTTTTCCATTGGAAGGTACTTTTTCCAGACTGCCGGAGAGCTCTAGAGCCCTTTTGTTGAAGTTGTGAAAACAAGACACGACAAACAGAAACCAAGCAAGTGCGGGTGAAGTGCATTCAAGGTCTTTCAAAATAAAATTATTACCCGACTACTACTAATACAAATACGTCAAGATTCTCAACAGATTCACAACTTTATAACAACTATGTCAATAAACATCCCACACTTATTCATTATGTGGAGAAAAACGAACTAACGTGAAATAAGCCCAAAACTCGGTGCAAGTGTACTTTGTTAACATATACACGTGTCAGTGATCGCATGAAGTCCCAAGTTAATCGTGAATCCCCATGAACTCGTGGTCTCGCGATGCCAGCAGTGTACACATGCATACACTGGTCGCAGTGTGAGTGCCCACCGGACCCAAAAGAATCAGGATCTGGATCTGGAGGCAGTATGATCCCAGTGTAACCCGCCCTTCACACTCAGTGATAGTACGCAGTCCTGGGTCAGCTCAGCAGAAGAGAGTCGCCTAAACACATGTATGTTATTGGTTGAATGATTGAAAAAGGAACATGACCTTTTCCTGGCAATTTAAAACAATTCATATCGTTTGAAATGGAAAAACTCCACAAAGTGTTGCAAATTAAAACTCCTGAATATATTGTGCAGCCTTAGTTCATTGTCAAAGTCACAATTAAACAGAAAAGGACACAGTTCCTGCTCTGTCTGTGTGGCTCTTCTTGTTTGAGCGCTCTGATGTGAGTGTGAGGATGACACAGTGATTTTCTAATCTGAACTGCACACAGTTTTCAGCTCATAATGATAACCTGTTATCACCTGCTGGCCCTGTCACAGAGACTCAAAGGAAATGTCAGCAGATAACTTCAGTCCACACAACTGCTCCTCCATCACAATAGAGACACTAAATCAAAGTCTGACGCAAAATAGGATTTCAGATTGGTAAAACTTAGAAGATGAAAAACTATTGGTGTGAATTGGTTGAGCTGAATAAACTGAGACTAAAGGCTGCAAAAATTGTACCTTCTTACAAACAAAAAGTTTAAAAGACAAGAACCATGAAAATAATACATCATATCTGTTGATCTGTTCTTTATGCTTTTTTCTCACTTATGAAATACATTCTAAACATACTAATTAAGTGTGTTTCTCAACTTTCACAACCAGCACCAGCTAGGACATAACCAGTGACGAAGCAAACATTCTGGAGAATTTTAATGACTTTTTTTTTTTTTTTGCAATCTTTGTGTTTTCCACTGAAATATGATAAATGCAGCACTTTATGAAAAAAAATGAGACCACTGTGTGCTGTCTGAACTGAAAAATAAAGAGTTATAGTTCTTATCAGAGGAAAAATGCAGCGCTCTGATTGGCTGAGCTTGGGTGGTCCTCTCCAGGTTCTCTTTGTTGTTTATAAAGTCTTTTATTGATCGTACTTGCTAGCAAAATGAATCCATGTCAATATTAACCATGTTGAAGGATTTATTTGAGAAAGTTGTCAGATTGAACACAAAAATTGTACTTGCGGTGTGGAAATCAGTTACCCCACCTTTAAGTTTGGGGTCCTCTCCAATCGGACTAAAAGAAGAATATAGATATTTTTGTTTTTAACGTGTGCGTTGTCATAACTTGTCCGAGTTATTTCTGCAGCAATATTTTCGAAGTGTTCACAAAATGGTTTCAAAGATAAATATGTGTTGGGAGCTTTGGGGGTCACCCCCCAGGAAATTGTATTTTTAAAAAGTGAAATGTAACTTTCTGTAATTTGGGGATAACAAATCAATAATCAGACACTTCAGGTCCTTGTGACAGCAGCCTACAAGTCTGCAGGTAGACTTCTCAACTGTGAGCCGTAGCCTCACACTCACCCCTCACCCTGAAACTGTTGCCTATCAGTCCATCAACCTGCATCTAATCTGCCTTCTTCTTCTCTTCCTCATCTGGCACTAAAAGGAACAGCCGGGGACCCTTGCCAGCACGAAGGTCCCGCATTCGCACGAGGTATGGAAACAATTGTAATTTATTGTTCTAACCACCTTATGTGTTTTGTAATTGTACTTAAAATATTGAGTATATTTTGGCATGCATTTAAAGTACCTTTATTTGATTTATTCCTAATTTTATATCATTCAATTCTTTATGTTGCACAGTACATAATTTTCTGATCTTTAAAGAGGGAAAAAAGAAAACATCTCTTTGCACAAAATAGAATTGTACATGGTCTTGGTCCATTGGTAAATTAAAGATAAAATTTGACCAAACTAACCAATAAAATTGCAACTCATTTAATTGAAGTTTGGCTTACTTACATATTTCCAGTGTGAAAATACCTCCCAACTCCCAACACAGCAGATTTCTCTGTTTTATAACTTGTTTTAGAAGATTTTGACATTTCTCTACAGAAGCAACACAACACTTCATCCAACATTATACCAGTAATAGAAGAGCAGCCTTATTCCAGCTCCTTTCACAGCTGGAGACAGGTCACGTCCCCAAAATACAGCCGAAAATGAGCCCAACCGCCCCCAGTGCACCTCCAGTCTAGTCTATCACCATGGTTACACGCTTTTTGGACCAGAACGTTTTTTTTCCCGTTTGTTATTTACACCATATTGTAGAGGCTATTTCACATGTCAGCCTGTTCTGGCCAGTGTGCCGCGCTACAAAGAGCTCTAAATGGAGTGCAAGCTTCCCCCGTCGACAGTCTGTTTCATGATCTGGACAAGTTCAAACCAGAAGATTCTCTCTCTGGTGGTTTTCTCTCTTACATATGAGCCAAAGATGGAACAATCAAACGCAGATGGGCCCGCAACATTAGATTTCTCTCTTGGATGCTCTGGATACACGGCTGACTTGATTGGGAAAATGGCGATTAACTCTTTCTTATACCTTACATAGACGTTTGCCTTATTGTTGTTTGATTTATTTTACATTTTTGCTGCAGATATTTGCTTCCCTAAAAATGTAAGCAAACAGAAATAATTCATTTTAAACCACATGTTTTGCTCACTTATCTAATGCATTCTGAGCCTCCAAACTTTTTTTTTTTTTACCTGAGTAGATAGATGTGTGCTAGGGGGAAATTAATTCTACAAAAAATAAAATGTGTATAGCAACTAAATTACAACACTCAATTCCAGAAATATATTCCCAAAAAAAGACCATGTTTAACACATCAAAAATAAACAAATAATCAAATATATATTTTTCAAATTAATGTTTTTCCCAGTTGTTAAAACTACTGTACTTCAAAATCTCTCAAAATGCAAAGATTAGAATATTTTGTTTACCAGATGAAAACTATTTTAGATTTCAAAGGTACACTTTATTGTCCCCGTAGAGAAATTTGTCCTCTGCATTTGACCCATCCTTCAATGCCTCTGGAGCATCTCCTCAGGAGCAGTGATCGCCGCAGTGCAGCGCTCGGGGACCCATCTCCAGATGTTGTTGCTAGGCTTGGTCAGGACTACTGTAGCTGGAGGATATTACCCTAACATGCATGTTATTGGTTGGGGAAACCGGAGTGCCCGGAGGAAACCCACCCAGACACGGGGAGAAACATGCAAACTCCACACAGAAAGGCCCGGCCCGTGCGGGAATCGAACCCGCGACCTTCTTGCTGTGAGGCAAGAGCGCTATCCGCTCTGCCACCGTGCTGAGGTAACTGAGATACCTGTGTTATTACAGAAAAAACAAACCAAACAAAACAATAAATAATCTGGCAAAATCTTTTTAGAATAAAGACATAAACGTATTCTCAAAGAGCTGAATCATCAAAATCTAAAACAAAAAAATATATATCTAAAAAAGTATTTCCTGTGTATACACTAAGAGATTGTGTAGATTTTGTTTTGGACTATCTCTGGCACAAGTATTGTGATTTCCTGTGTTTGTTTCCGGAAATGTTTAAATGTAGCATGGCGGGGGTGGAAGGAAGCGTGGAATGGATTTGGCTAGATTGGGGAAAAAAAGATCATTTTAAATTCTCTTTGTGAAGGTCTGTCTAGTGTAATGCTGTTTAGTCATTTTTAGCTCTGTGGTAAAGTTTAACCTTGAATAAGAAACAAAAAACAAAAAAACACTTGTACGCTCTATCTTCTCACTGGATGGGACACTATAGACCTGAAAACCTGATCCAACACATAAAAAGTTTGAGGTTTTCTCATGGTCCAAAAGCCGCTTTGCTATAAACTGTAACTATCACATTTATGTCTATTGTATGCCTGACTTTACTCAGCAGTGCAATTGCCATTTGAGGTTAAAACTGTACTGTTGTCAGTCCTTTGCTAGCACATTTTCAGAGCTACAAGCATCCTTGACAAAAAGTGACCCTAGTCCAATAAAATTGAGTTCATAACAAAATAATTAATAATAAATGTGTCACCTCTGAAGCACTAATGAAAGGAATATACATTTGATTGCATATTTAGTATTAAGAACAGCTTCAAGACATGAATGAACTGTTACAAAACTGTATTTTAGCCACTACGGAGTCCAGCAATGTGAATCTTAGTTGGGGTAACTTACCAGTTTTAGTTGTAAATTGGTAAACTTTGTGTTTTCCACTAAAAAAGTGTACGACAAGTGCAGCACTCAGAATTAGATCAAAGAGTACTGTTGGAATTGAAAAATAAAGAATTTTATTTCTTATCAGGAGTCGAATGCAGCTCTCTGGTTGGCTGAGCTTGGGTGGTGCTCTTCAGTTTTATTTTGTCGTTTGTATGAAGAAGCTTAGAAGCTATATAAATGGAACCAAAAATGAATAAATGTGGATATTATTCATGTCAAAAAATTTATGAGAGAAAGTAGTCACATTTAAACCTAAATTGTGTTTGCGATGTGAAAATCAGCTACTCCACCTCCACTAATGAAAAAAAAAATCACCTCTTCAGTGACGTGAACGCATCAATCCAGAGCCTCTGCTGAACCACACAAGCTCAGACAAAATGCTTCTATCCACCAGAAGTAACTCACCACAGTCTGTGTCAGGTCCCACAGAGTCAGACATGATACAGATTCTGACAAATCCGAACAGAACCTGACAATTTTTTTTCTGCATTTGGGTTCAAAAATTCCTCCAAAAACGCGCTAGTTTGGTTTAAATCGACCTATCTTCCACCTCCTTCTAAGCTCCGCCCACCAGAATTTGAAGCATTGGCTGCCAAAATGAAAAGGATATCTTAGTTACCTAATGTAACTGTAGTTCTATGAGTATGTGCGTAGCCCTCTACGGGCTTCGCTATTGGCTAACACTCGAGGCAGCGCCTCGCACCTGAAGATCAAACAATGTACCGCTCCAATCATGGGGACGTGGTTCCCCCACTGACCGTATATAAGGCCCTGTCCACTATCGCTCGCCCTTCTTGAACTCTAGCACAGTGGAAGACATGCCTGCTGGGCCTGCAGGTAGAGGGCTACGCACATACTCATAGAACTACAGTTACATTAGGTAACTAAGATTTCTATGTCGTATGTGCTACGCCCTCTACGGGCTTCGCTATTGGCATACCCTACGCGAAGGCCGTAGGATCAATGTACTCCCAGCAGGCATACATGATTGGAGCGCACCCGCAAACCTACTTCGTACCAAGTACAGAGAGGCAGCGGGCGAGGTTGAAACCGGATGGAGAGAAGGCACATAGTCCTGCCCGGACCTGCCACAACCACCCGCATGAAAAAGAAACAAAGGTGATGAAAGGCCGCCTCTCCCAAGAGCGCCAAGTCACCACAAGAAAAGCATCCAGAAGGAGTGCTAATGCATTGATGAACTGGTCGCCTCTCCCAAGAGCACCAGGACACCACCACAAAAGTATCCAGAAGGAGTACGAACGAAGGTGAACAGGCCGCCTCTCCCAAGAGCGCCAAGAACACCCAGGCAAAAGCCTCCAGAAGAAGACGCTGAAACTGGAAGCAATGCGCAGGTCGCCTCTCCAAAAAGCGCCTGAGGCACATCGCCAACAAAGAGGAAAGTCCTTAGGCCGTCACCTCATGTCGACTCATCCGGCCCGCGATAAAGGACCAAATGAGTCACTGACCGCACTGTCACATCCAACAGATATGACTGTACAAACGTCGACAAGGAGGACCAGGAGTTTGCCAGACAGATCTCCTCTAGGGGCACCCCTCTAAGAGTAGCTGAAAAGGTGGCCACACACCAGGTAAAACGAGCTCTGATGAGTGCAGGAGGGGAACGCCCCTCTGCCTCGTCAGTCATGTGACCCGCCTGGCACACCCAGTGGGCTAAGCGCTGCGAAGAGAGAGCAGTGCCTCGATCCTTTGCATCAAAACCCACAAATAACTGGTCAGAATACCTGAAGCCAGCCGTGCAGTGCAGGAAGCGGCGAAATGCCCTGACCGGACATGACAGGTGACACCGTTCACCCTCCGCTGACGCATGTGGGGGATGACAACGCTGTCCCAAGCGGATGACCCTGGACATCCTAGGCTGGAAAGCCTGGTTCGGCCATAACTCCACCAAGCCTCCATCACCGCTGAAGAACATGCAAGAAGGGTGGATGGAGTGGACGCATAATTCCCTTGCCCTCTTGGCAGAGGCGATCACCAAAAACGTCTTAAACGATAAGCAGCTGAGCTCAGCGCATCCAGGGGCTCAAAAGGTGGACCCGAGAGGCCCTCTAACAGACCTGCAGTTCCCAAGGGGCGGCAGAGCTTCTGGGGGGTGGGTTCGGACTGAGCGCACCCCGTAAGAAGCGCTTAACGAGAGGATGGTTATGGGCCAGGAAACCACCAAAAACCAATGCGGCCGAAAGCGATGGCCGCAGCAAAGACGCCCAAGGTCGAAGCCGATCGACCTTTGGCCAGGAGACCCTGACAAAAACCCAAGACCTCCTGAATAGTGCAGGAGAGGGGATCCACTGACCTCTCCGTGCACCATGTGGCAAACAACTGCCATCATAGCCTGTAGGCCCTAAACGTCGAAGGCGCACGGCCTCCTTGAATAGTCGAGACTACAGCAGAAGGGAGGCCTAAGCCTAACCACCTTCCTTCTCGGCTTCCAAACCAAGAGCCTGTGGCCTAGGATTGGACGTGAGTAAAGGGATCATTGGGCCTGAGTCAGCGTGTCTGGCGAGTCCGGGAGGGGCCAAGGTCCCCCCTGTGCCATGGACACCAAGTCCGGGTACCACCCGGCACTTGGACTGTTCGGGGCCATTTGTAGCCTGTCTCTCCTGACTCTGTGGAGCAGTGGAGGGAGGAGCCGGAGGGGAAAATGCATAAAGAAGACCCCTCGGCCAAAGTCGGTGCGCCAACGCGTTGACGCCCAGAGGAGGCTCGTCCCCTAGTCTGAGTGAGAACTACAGGGGGCATAGAGTGTTTTCAGGTCGGCCACCGGGTGGCCGAGCTGTTGCCAAACCTGCGCCGCCACCCAAGGGGCTAGGCTCTATTCGCCGCGGGCTGCTCCGCTCCTGGACATTCTGTCCGCGCCTACGTTGAGAATGCCGGGGATGTGCCGGGCCCTCAAGGAAAGGAGGTGAGTGATGGCCCATAGAAAGATCTCAGGCCGCCCTCCTGTGGAGCGAGGGAGATCTGGTTCCCCCTTGTCTGTTCAGATAAGCCACCACAGTCGTGTTGTCTGATCGGACTAAGACGTGGTGTCACTCCAGTTCCGCTCTGAAGTGCAGGACGTGCAGGAACGTTCCTCACTGCCTCCATCTACAGGACATTGATGTGGCTGGGCGTCGGAGACCAGGTGCCGCCCGTCGAGCACTGGTCCAAGACCCCCCCCCCAACCTAACAGGGAGGCATCTGTGAACAACTCCGTGTAATGGGGGACACAACCCAGCAGCACACCCTGGCTCAGAAGAACCGGGACGGTCCAGAACTGGATATCCTTCCGTGCGGGCATTGGGGGCCTCAGCCATGTCCTCCTGTCGTGCGCCGGGTGCAACCTGAGACGGGAGTACCACCGAGGCGTCTCATGGGCAGTAGGCCAGCTGTACCACTGGTTGGGCCACTGCCATCAATCCGAGAAGCGATTGAATCTGATGGGACCGGACTTGCGTCCTTCAAACACAGTCTGTTGACCACAAAGCCCAGCCTGAAGATGTAATCCAGCACCACCTCTGTGTGAGCCTGAGCCTCCTGATGGGAGGAGGCCAGGATGAGCCAATGGCTGGTTCCAATACAACGCAGCAGGTCCAGCGCCGCCTCCACGCACTTTCTCCAAGTGCCAGCGAACAGCCAAACGGGAGTCAGCAATATTCCTGGCATCTCCTAGCCATGGAGAAGCGGTGGAACCTTCAGAGCTCCGAAACAATGGAAACCTGGAAGCAAGCATCCATGAGGTTAACAGAGTCAGACAATCGCCCAGACTGACACACTTAACAGGTGTCGTGTGGTCAGCATGCGAAACGGCCTCTAGGCTATGCATCCGTGGAAACCAAGAAGTACGGGGAGCAGAAACCGTTCTATGTCGTCGGCCTTCCATGTAGATAAAGGCCAATAGCGAAGCCCGTAAAGGGCTATGCCACACTCATAGAACTACAGTTACGTAAGTAACTAAGATTTCTCTGCTCTCTCTGCCAGCACCTCCACTCCTGCGCCACGTAACAGGAAGGAGGAGACGCGCAGATCCAAAAAGGGCCGTATGCCGCCGCACTTCTTGGCAACCAAGAAGTACGGGGAGTAGAAACCGTTCTATGTCGGCCTTCCATGTAGATAAAGGCCAGTAGCGAAGCCCGCAGAGGGCAACGCACACACTCATAGAACCACAGTTACGCAAGTAACTAAAATTTCTCTGCTCTCTCTGCCAGCACCTCCATTCCTGCGCCACGTAACAGGAAGGAGGAGACGCGCAGATCCAAAAAGGGCCGTATGCCGCCGCACTTCTTGGCAACCAAGAAGTACGGGGAGTAGAAACCGTTCTATGTCGGCCTTCCATGTAGATAGAGGCCAATAGCGAAGCCCGTAGAGGACTACGCACAAACTCATAGAACTACAGTTACGTAAGTAACTACATTTTCTCTCCTCTCTCTGCTAGCACCTCCAATCCTGCGCCACGTAACAGGAAGGAGGAGACACGCAGATCCAAAAAGGGCCGTATGCCGCCGCACTTCTTGGCAACCAAGAAGTACGGGGAGTAGGAACCGTTCTATGTCGGCCTTCCATGTAGATAAAGGCCAAAAGCGAAGCCCGAGGAGGGCTATGCACATACTCATAGAACTGCAGTTACTTTCTCCGTTCTCTCCGCTTGCATATCGTAGCAGGAGGGACGGGAGCCAGAAGCTTGGGCCTGCCCACTATGTCCGTAGGGGGGGGGTGGGGGGTGCTCGTAAGGGACGTACGAACGAGAACCGGTCATAACGTCGCACCCGCGCAGTCTGCGCCTCCCCTAGGGAATGAGGAGATAGACAAGCATTCCGCCGAGATGCTGTCAAGCTCCGGGCAGAGGCCGAGCGCTCACAGACTTGCCCCTGCTCCTAATGCTGGAAGGGACGAGCAGGCGTCTGATGCCGCGGCGCTACACTAACCGTAAGAGGAGAGGATCTATGGACTGTAGACTCTCCTCCAAAGCACGAGGGGAAGCGCGTCGATGCGCGACCCCTACGAGCCTGCACTTGCCCCCTGCGTGCTGCGGGACAGCGCAAGAAGGCGTTTGGTGTAACTCCAACAGCAATGCCAGCTGGGGGACCGTCCGCAGCCAGGACAGGTGGAGCGCGCGTCCCCTGTCGCTGCGCAGCACTGACCAGGGAGGGAGCGGAGACGTGATGGGAGCTCCGCTGCTCGTGCATGTGTGACCCTGTGAGAGGGAGCGCATCAGAGCGCGCCCTAAACGGTCCTGCACTACACAAATCCGCATCCTCAAAGCAGAGCGAGGAGCGGGAAAAAAAACATCTACATAAAAGATGAGTAAATGGAGATGATGCACAGAAGCCTGTCTTCTTCCCACATGCTTTCCAAGCGCAGATAGGAGCAGAACACGGTGCCCTGCTACCAGAGCAGCAGCGGTGGGTAAAGAACTGTCCTTACCCTGGACAGCTATCTGAGCTGCTGGAAACTCCGCCCTCACGACAGCGGCTGTGGTGAAGTACGTGGTTCTCACCTACGTCTTCTTCCCTGGGCGAGAGTGGGGGGTCACAGTCAACCTCTGCCCTTTCCTGACGCACTCATCCGCACCGCGACACTCAGCGGGGATGAGAGTGACAGGACAGCTGGAGCCAGCATCGGAGCTATAGCACCAGCAAGAACAGCAACAGAAACGCTACCAGTGCGTGTCTGTTGCATGGTGAGAAGTAACTCTAAATCATAACATAAAGAGCCTCTCCTCTCTCTTACAAGCTCCAGATAAAGGAGCGCGCCGCTCCGGACTCGCGCTCCTGATCTGTGGGAGCCGGAGCCCGAGGAACAGAACGCCGCAGCTGTAAGAGCGTGTCTCGGGGAAGAGCGGCTCCTCCTCCTTCTGACCCGAGCAGAAGAGCGAAGCAGCGGGCGAGCTGCTTTTCTCATGGTCCTAGAGGGAAGACAGACCCAGCCAGAGATGTCTGCCGCCCACCTGTGCCGCGCACATAGACCTACGCCCATGGCGAAAGCTTGTGACATGCAGAGGAAAACAGCCACCGTGGTCCGCAGCTAACTAGGCCCTGCGCTAGTTGCTAGCTAATGCTACGGCCTGTGCAGCATTAGCATAACAGCTGTACACAATACAGTCGTCAGCCTGTCTCGGGCTGGAATAGAGGCTTACCGCCAGATCAGAGCGAGGAAGAGGGAAGCAGAGCCAGACTGATCCCGTCCTGCGCTAGTAGCTAGCTAGTGCTATAACCTGTGTAGCATTAGCATAGCAGCGATACACGACACCGCCGTCAGCCTGTCTCGGGCTGGAATAGAGGCTTACCGCCAGATCAGAGCGAGGAAGAGGGAAGCAGAGCCAAACTGATCCCGTCCTGCGCTAGTAGCTAGCTAGTGCTATGACCGTGTAGCATTAGCATAGCAGCGATACACGACACCGCCGTCAGCCTGTCTCGGGCTGGAATAGAGGCTTACCGCCAGATCAGAGCGAGGAAGAGGGAAGCAGAGCCAAACTGATCCCGTCCTCGATGGATGGAGCCCCCGACTCGCTGCACCAGTCCAGCACACAGCGATACGGCCGGTATGCTGGCACACGGTGTTGGCGCCAAGCAGCAGCCGCGGGAGAAGAGGAACGCCATGTCTTCTTCATAGGGGGACAATCCGGAGGGAAGGAGGCGCTGGAGCCTTGCTCGGCAAGGCTGCAGCACGGACCGGAGGCACGGTCTTCCCCTCGGACATCTCCGGGTCCGGACCGAGATGCTCCGGGGATTCGGGGCTCATGAAGCCACGGCGCCACTCTCGCTTCTCCCTGGGAAGCGAGCAGCAGACGGGGCGGTCTTATCCCTGTGTTGTGCTGCCAACAGAGGCAGAGGGAAACAGACGGTCCTCGGGGAGAAGAGGGTCTCACATCTGCCGTACCCACGGTGCTCGACACCGGAGGGTGACAATCTTCGAGCTGGTGAGTACGGCGAATCCCAAATCTTGATTGTAGAGAGTAAATCTTTCTTAAAGAACATGTTAAGAGATCTTCAAGTGCTGAGTGAAAAGAAGGGCGAGCGATAGTGGACAGGGCCTTATATACGGCCAGTGGGGGAACCACGTCCCCATGATTGGAGCGGTACATTGTTTGATCTTCAGGTGCGAGGCGCTGCCTCGAGTGTTAGCCAATAGCGAAGCCCGTAGAGGGCGTAGCACATACGACATAGAACTATAAGGTATCGCAAACTTTACCAATGGTTTTGACATCTGTGCAGCAAAAACAGCGGAAAATAATAAAATAAAGACCATTTCGCCAACCTTAAAAAATGTGTAAATGGAAGTGCCTGAGCTTCGGTAGGTCACAAAAGGACACAACCAAAACCCACGCACATTTTTTGAACTCTTTGAAGGTTTAGAGCAAAGACCGTGACACAATCCACGGCAAAGAAGCTGTCGTGTTGCAATTTACAGATAAACATATCTTCCGTGCTTGTCCTTATTCTGTCTCTTCGTGAAGGATCATGAAGGACAAGATCATCTGTGCACAAATTGGCCTTTTTTGCCACCGCGAGAAGGCTTTATGTTTTGTAAACCTAAGTCACGCTGAATAGATTTTGCAATCTTTTGGAATTATTATGCAAGACAGTCACATTGGGCGGTCAGAAAAATTAGAAATACTCACGTTGGTTTAATTCTGCAACAAAAGATGAAAAGACTAGATTACATTGTTGTCACTGTGGAATGGTAAAAATAACTGTTACATCAGGTGAACACATTTCTGTTTCTATTTTATGGCTTAGATGAGTTGTGTTTCAATTGATTTGCTTATAAAAGTGAAGAATCATTTTTGCTTCATTCAGAGGAAATTGCTTTTGTTGACACCGACATCCGTTAAATGTGAATAGGCCCAGTAATTACAGAGACATGAACCATAAATAAAGTCAACAAATCTGCAATCTGAAAGTGAAATTGTAAATATTAACACAGCAATGATAAAATGCAAAATTCTGGTATTGTGATTTGCAGAAATTAGCTTAAATACTTGTCTTAAACATTTTGCTGGACAAAAAAAAAAAGACTTTTGAATTGCTTCTTTAGACAGCAGAATGGAATTATTAGGCCGAGTTCATGTTCTAGAAATGCCAGATGGAGGGAATAAGCTAACCACTATAAGCTTAATAAGCTTATCACTAACGATGACTCATTTGGTTATTTCTTGGTTACAGCTTGTGTGGTAAGCACTATCGCCTCAGTGCAAGAAGGTTGTGGGTTCGTCTCCTGTGTGGCCCAGGTCTTTCTGTGTGGAGTTTACATGTCTTTCTCTAGGCACACCGGTTCTTCCAGAATACAGGCTATTGCTTTCCCATATTGTGACATCAGAAAAGTGACGGTGTCATAAGTTCTGGCCAATCAGCACAAAGGTGGCCAGAGTGGGCCAGGCGAGTAACAATAGTGAAGGCAGTGTGTTAAGTTAGGCTAAACCTAGTTAAAGCATTTAGGACATTAAAAAAAAAGTAAACGTTTGTGTTTTGAAAACAAAGAGAAATATCCTGAAAATACAACTTCTGTTAAAGCTGTAGGTGCTGTGTCAGCAGAGCATGAGAAGCCACTAATGCAACTATCATAGGGACAGAGGGAGCAGTGTAATCCCTCTCTACATACACGAGTTTACCCCACCAACCAAAATATGCAACACAGAAAATATCCTCCGCTATAGTATTTCTGACCATGAGCATGAGGTGCTCACTGCTCCTGAGGAGATGTCTCAGAGGCTTTGAAGGATGGTTCAAATACAAGGACAAATTTCCTTAAAGAGACCATAGTGTATCTCAACCTTAACTTTGATATACTCCCATGGTGGCACAGTGGCAGAGCAGATAGCACTCTCGCCTCACAGCCAGAAGGTCGCGGGTTCAATTCCCGCACTGGCCCGGACCTTTCTGTGTGGAGTTTGCATGTTTCTCCCCGTGTCTGGGTGGGTTTCCTCCGGGCACTCCGGTTTCCCCACCAACCAATCACATGCAGGTTAGTGTAATATCCTCCAGCTATGGTAGTCCTGACCAAGCCTAGCAACAACATCTGGAGATGGGTCCCCGAGCGCTGCACTGTGGCGATCATTGCTCCTGAGGAGATGCCCCGGAGGCATTGAAGGATGGGTCAAATGCAGAGGACAAATTTCCCTACGGGGACAGTAAAGTGTACCTTACCTTACCTATGTCAGATATTGCTTGACCCGAATTTAGACTTGAATTAGTCCTGAATTAGTATTTAAAAAGCAGATTTTTTTTCTTAGATGACACTTAAAACCAGTGTTGCAGTAAGATTTTAAAGTGAAACTTTTTTTACAATTTTGTGCAAACTCGTTCATTTTGCAGTTTTGTGTGCAAAAAATGTGACTGTGCTGGCACCATCGTCGAACGCTGTCACTGCATTGTCAGTACACACCGATGTCACATTGAGTTGACTTTGTTGACTGCTCAGGTAGACTATAAAACTCCTCCTTCTAATGCCATTGCTGTGGAGAGTTGGAGAGTGGTCACCCGCAAGTGATGTTTGGTGTAAAGATCACAGGTTTGTCAGTTTTTCTTTAAAAGGAGTCTGAAGTGCAACCAAGCAACTAGACCTGCACAACCTCATGTTTGCAAACCTCACCAATTGTTCCCACTCAAAAGTTGTGTAACTCTCCCAGCTCACTATACATATTTTCACATTTAGCCTCTCTTTAAAAACAGAGTTCCAAACTCCTAGAACTAAACCACAGTGCTCTCAATAACAGAGCATTTCAATAAATCATGTCACTTGGAAATTAATAAAAACAACTAACATATTCAACTTGTTGTATAAACTGCATACATTCTCATACTTAAGTCTGTAGATATGATGGTAATAATAGGTCTCATTTAAAAAAATCAGCAAATCTCCATGTCTCCATTGTCTTCAGCCTTTTCAGCCACTCAAGAGCACCAGGAAGACGGCCGCGGAACAAAAGCTAGAAATTGCTTCGTCGCTGTGCAATTAAATCAGGGATGTGGTGTGGACGTTGAAATCTCCAGCACTTTTTCACATCTTGTTTCTTTTTTTTTTCCATCCAGCCTCAGGAAACATGAGTGTGCCCTCGCTGATTAGAGGTCCTCCAAGTCGGTGTGATTTGGACCGGAGGTTGGCCCTACTGCGTCACACAATCTCCGAACATGCAAGAGCAAATGCTTCCGTGCCAAAGCCGCTCTCATTATTCGCATTGTGTCAAGCCTGGTCACCGACTCAAAATTCAAGTGAGGGAAAAAAAAGGGTAATGGCATGATTTTTAGGCTAATTTCTATTCGCTGATTTTTATATTATCTGGGCACAATGGCGGCTGATGGTTGAAGGGAAAGAATCATAGCGATATCTAAATGGCATGCACGATATGCTAATCAGAGTGACTTGTGTAAAAATTGTTCAGGAAAGTTCAAGTTTTGTTGGATTTGAACATTATATTAAATTACATGTTGAAACAGTTCTTATGAAGGAACGTGCGTCACGAAAAACCATATGCATTCATTTTCACAGACCACTCATGACTATTGAAATCCATGAAAGCCCTGTACAAAATCATTTCATAAAGTAGGGTCACATGAGTTTTCTACGGAACAGTATGTAAAGGATGGAACTGTGTGTTTTATGATGTGCTTTTGATGATGAAAAGCAGGAAATGGCGCAGAAGAGCTGTTACCTGTGCCATGAGGAAGAACTCTGCTTTTAGTACATACTGCACATACATACTTGTGAGTTTACAAACTTATTTTATCTTCTGTCTCACTGTCACAACTGGACTTATAATGACACTAAATACAATAGTTGGGCGATGATGACAAAAATGTATATGTTTTTTTTTTTTTTTACATATTTCTACAATATTCAGAGGATATTTACAACCAAGCATCAAGGATATTTTTAGATATTAGTTGAAGTTTAATGACAAGAAAAACTGGTCTGTGGTGGACTAGAGACAACTTTAGTTGACTTAAAGTGAAGCTAAACCAGCCTGTTCTAACAGATATGCGTGTCGGTACTACACAAATTGGTGGTATGAGAACACATTGGGCTAAACGCACCGTCAGAGACTTACTCCACCTCCAACTGCACTACAGACTGCCAAAACTGGGAGATGAAAGTGGGAGTGTGAACTGATGTTGATTGACAGCAAAAAACATTGATAACAAGTTTTGTGTCGAAATGGTCCTCAGAGGTGGAATGTTAAAGCAGAAACTGGGGAGCTTTAGTTGTACTTGTACTTCTTTTGCAGACATAAGAAACCTTTGCTTTACAGAAGCACATGATCTCTTGTGAGTATTTATCAGTTTTGCATTTTTTTACAGGAAGTCAAATGACCTGTTGTTGTTGTTTTTTTTGTATTTTTTTTTTTCAAAGCCGTTTTAATAAATAATTTTTGTGTTAAATAAATAAAATGTGGATTCCTGATCTGCATATGCCACAGTTTCTTCCTAAATATACAGAAAATTGAAAATAGGTCTCCTTTAAATGGATTATGAAATTAACCTAACTGGACTATTACGCACACACTTTGACCTGCTTTTGGTTTAATCAAATTCATGTGGAATATGAAACCACATAAAAAAACACCAAATGTAATCCATGGAATCAAATAAAGCATTTTAATTTTCGTTTGGGTCTTACTCTAATTTGACTTACTGCAAACACAGAAGAATGCTCCTGCACTGTTATTTGAAACAACTCCAACAAAATAGCGGCTCACTCTTGAAGATATAGTTGCAATAATCTTTACCTGAGACTAGGAACTATAAGAAGCAAGATAAAAGGTTATAAAGATAGGGCTTTTAGCTGTCACAGCACTGCACCATGAAGAAAAGTCTCTATCGTATTGGATTGTACTAACCTTTAATAAAAGCTTTGGCGTCCTGACGGCTGTAGAACTTCGGCGGCCCCCAGGTGTCTGGAATAGCGCGTGAGAGTGAGCCTATATAAAGATTAATTGCGACCTCAATCCAAGCTCAAACGAGGTTAACTGGAGTCGCGGTCACCTGGGCCCGCTCATCAAACAACAACTCAACACAACATTAGCATTCAATTAGCGTGGCATAAGCAGCCTCTATTGGATACTGTCAATCTTGATCATCTCAGGAGGAACTGTACAGGAGGCACAGCTGTTGTGAAATGTTGTGGAAATACACGCTGGTTGGAACAGTGAAGTCATCTGTAGCATTGTTATTGGTGTATTTGATTCAAATCGGTTTTAGATTTTCTAATTTACGCTAACATTTAAGAAAAAATTAATGACAACGAGAAAAAAAAAGATTGTGAAACTTTTGGTAGATTTAACTAAGACACTTGGGTTCCGTTATCAGTCCAGCTTATAGGATGAAAAAATAAGTTTAATATATATATAAAACGTATTTTATATATATATAAGATATTTTTGCACTCCATTTACTATTGGAAGGCACTGTAACATATATTACACAAATCAGATAGGTGCTGCCTCAAAATTAGCATTTTAGTGTCTCTGAGATCAAGGAAAAAAAAGTTTGAAATTTAAATCTTTACCCAATTTTTGCTTCCTTAAAATGCAAACAAACCGAATGTGATGATGTACCTATATTATATAAGTATATTAGATTATTTTATTTTATTTTATTAACAAAGTTGAAAATGTAGATTTTTGGACGACTCTATAACCCAGAGGTTCTCAAACTTTTCAGCTCTGGGGCACCCCTAAGCATTCTTGCCCTAAGCCAAGTACATATTTTTTTTACCTTAAATAGGGTGTTTTTTACCTTNTCTCACTGTTTTTCCAGCGCCTATCATCCGGAAAGCCAAGGCGCCCTCGAACGCTTCCACCAAACGCTGAAAGCTATGCTTCGTGCATATTGCCTTGAGTTCGAGAAAGAGTGGGATGATGGGGTGCATCTTCTGCTTTTTGCTGCGCGTGAAGTAGTACAGGAGTCAACTGGTTTTAGTCCCGCTGATCTTGTTTTTGCACATAACGTGCGTGGCCCATTAAAACTACTGCATGACAATTGGCTGAGTGATTCGCCACAACAGAATGTCCTTGACTATGTAAGCTCGTTTCGTTACAAATTGCATAGAGCTTGTGAATTGGCAAAACAAAAGTTGTCTGCTGCACAATCTAAAATGAAATGCTGGTTCGATAGAAAAGCGAAATCACGACAGTTCAGTCCTGGTGATAAAGTTCTCGTTTTTCTGCCTCTGATGGCTTCCAGTCTTCAAGCACGCTATAGTGGCCCTTATGTGATTCTGAAAAAGTCAGTGATACAGATTATATTGTTGCTACTCCTGACCGTGCTCGTCGCAATAGACTTTGTCATATTAACATGTTAAAACCTTATTATGACCGTGAGCAGTTGGACAAGCCCAGCCCTGATTCAGGCGTGGTCCTGGCCTTGTCCAATGCCCAATCTGCTGTCTCACCTTTGCCTCTGTCCAGCTCTCTTCAGGTGCCTGACGCAGTGTCGCTGTCCGGTGCTGAATGTAGCCCCGATGTCCCTCTGGAGCTGTCCAGTGCTGACCATGACTGTGACATCGAGGGTCCTTCTCTGGCTTCAGTTCATGGCCGGTTGCAAAATTCACAGATACTTTCCAATCTTGACAATTGTTTTTTGCACTTATCTGCTGTTCAGCGCACTGACGTTGTGGATTTAATTAATTCACACCTTTCTTTGTTTTCAGATGTGCCGTCCCGAACTCATGTGCTGCAACACGATATTGACGTTGGTGACAGCGTCCCAATTAAGCAGCATCCATACCGCGTTAACCCGGAGAAACGTCAACGTTTGCAGTCTCAGGTTGTCTACATGCTATCTCATGGCATCGCTGAGCCTAGTTTAAGTTCCTGGAGCTCGCCTTGTCTCCTTGCCATCAAGTCTGACGGGTCTGACCGTTTCTGCACAGACTTTCGTAAAGTCAATAATGTCACCAAGCCTGACTCTCACCCGCTTCCGCGTATGGAAGATTGCGTTGATCGCGTGGGGTCAGCGGTCTTTGTAACGAAGCTCGACCTCCTGAAAGGCTATTGGCAGGTGCCGTTAACCCAGCGTGCCAAGGAGATCTGCGCGTTTGTTACTCCGGACTCGTTCTTACAGTACACGGTAATGCCTTTTGGTGTCCGTAACGCGCCCGCCACGTTTCAACGCCTGGTTAACAGCGTTTTGCGGGGGGTGCCGGGGTGCGAGGCATATCTCGACGATATTGTAATACACTCTAAAAAATGGGACGAGCACATCTGTCAACTAAAAACTGTTTTTGAGAGGCTGGACAATGCAAATCTGACCATTAACCTAGCAAAATGTGAGATCGCTAAAGCTACCGTTGTTTACTTGGGCAAAATCGTAGGTGGTGGCATGGTAAAACCAGTTCATGCAAAAATTGAAGCTATTGTTGCGTTCCCAACTCCAAAAATACGCCGTGAGCTTCAGCGCTTTTTAGGCATGGCCGGTTACTACCGCGGCTTCTGTAAGAATTTTTCCGCCGTGGCTGCCCCACTCACAGACTTATTGAGTCCCAAGTCCGCATTTGTGTGGTCGCCCGAGTGCCAACACTCATTTGAATCTATTAAATCGTTGCTAATTAAAGCGCCTGTCCTTGTAGCGCCGGTGTACGAGCGTCCTTTCAAACTGGCTGTCGACGCCAGTGATGCGGGCGCCGGAGCTGTCTTGTTACAAGACGGTCCCGACGGTGTCGAACACCCTGTGTGTTACTTTTCTAAGAAATTCTTAAAACACCAGTACTCTTACTCCACTATCGAAAAAGAGTCACTGGCTCTAATTATGGCTCTGAAAAACTTTGAAGTCTATGTAGGCTCGTCAAGTTATCCGGTAACAGTCTACACCGATCACAATCCTCTAGTCTTCATACACCAAATGAGAAACACTAACCAGAGACTAATGAGATGGGCTCTGTTCCTCCAGGACTTCAACCTCCTTATTAAGCATATCTCTGGCAGGAACAATATACTGGCCGACGCCCTGTCTCGCTCGGCCCACTGACGACCACCGCTCTCAAGCCTGCAGCAGAGTCCACCGTGTCCAGCTAAAGCCGGGACGGCACGGTGGTGGACCCCTTGTCCCGGGGCCACCGTACCGTGAGAGGTACGTGGCCAAACAACCCAGGGGTCCTTTCTTTGTGTGGGGGGTGTTACGGCCCGCTTTGCAGCCCTTCTGCCGCCGCCTCTCCCTCCTCTCTGTCTGTGCAGGTCTCCAACTCGGCTCCGCCCACTGCGGGCCGCGCCCTTAAATAAGCGGAAAGGGAACCGCCCGCTCTCTCTCATCCGCAGGGACCTGGGTCTTCGCCAACCGCCCGGGCCCTGCTCCACGCCAGCCACGCCAACCCGCCGCACCTTTTTACACACACCTCAACATCATACACTCACTACACAGGTTTTCTTACTGACTTTCACTCGCACCACACACACCACAGCACATTCTCCATTTACTGACAACAGTAACATCTTTATTATTGTTTAAATAAAAACCCCTCTGAGGGCTAAACCTTTGTCGTGTCTCCCCACTCCTTTGTTGCGGCTCACCGAGCCTGGGTCGTAACAATCACAAACAAAATATTTTCATTAATTTCAGACAGTTCACAGATCAAATTTTATTGCAATCAGATAATAAAATATCACAGTTTTAAGTCATAAGAGGTCCGTTATGTTAGAGTTTACAAAAAAATGGACTTTAATACGACACACCTCAAGCGCATAGCAGTTTTGTGGTTTCAAACCAAGTCATGTTGTTGTCTACTTAAAATGCTCACCATGACACATTGTTTACTACCTTTGCTTTAAATGCATTCTAAACGTGCAGAGATGCAAAGCTTTCCTCTGGGTGGTTACTTGAGGCAGCAGTCTTTTATTTCATAAAGCAGCTTCAGATTGGCAGCCTGACAAGCTACAATAAAGTGCTCTTTGATCCTTCTCGCCGTCAAAGCCTGCACTCCGCTTCACTCTTGTCTGCAACTTAACTTGTAACTCTTATATTACAAAGGTTTCTCAGCTCCAATCACCTCTTCAAACGTCACATCTCCTCCAGTCTGTTCTGTCCTTGCCTTAGCCTCCTATTGTCTCTTCTTCTTCAAACTCCACTCTTTCTCTCCTCCTTTCCTTTCTCTTGTGCACTTCTTTTGTCCTTGATTACCTAGTAGTGAGCTCCTGGCTGTGCCTTCCACTGCCACTGGGTAATGGACTATTTGCATGCAAATGGCAGTGCCTGGAAAGATTAGACAGGGGTGGATGGGATGGTGAAGGAGGCGCTGGTGAGGAGCAGACACACTTTTATTAGAGGAATGAAGGTGAAAAGAAAGCTTGGAATGGGATAGAGCGATGCAAGTGTGACTGCATTTTATGGTTCCGATAATTGTCATTATCAAGAGATTTTTGTCACGTTTGTGTTTCAAAAGGTGTGGAGTGTGATGAGTGTTGGGGTGAAATGTGATGTGGATTTTGTACAAAAAAAGTGAAATAATGAAACAGTTATTGTACAAAATAGTTGTTGATTTTGTCGTTGGCAGGTCAAATGGTAATAATCTTGAAGTGGTTAAAATGTATCGTATGTAAGCAAAAATATTGTTTTTAATATAGGACACTGTGTGAGCCCAAAGGTCATTTATTTGGGTAAGATTTAAAACTTAGGAGACATATTCAGCAAAAAAAAATGTTTTTCCTATTCTATAATGGCTTCCTCATCAAAAACACTGCTGAAGTTTTGTCTGTGAGATATTTGTTTTTGCCCCTTAAAACATCATTCTGAATGCCCTGATTGTCATATAGATAACAGGCGATACGGCGGTATGCTGGCACACGGTGTTGGCGCCAAGCAGCAGCCGCGGGAGAAGAGGAACGCCATGTCTTCTTCATAGGGGACAATCCGGAGGGAAGGAGGCGCTGGAGCCTTGCTCGGCAAGGCTGCAGCACGGACCGGAGGCACGGTCTTCCCCTCGGACATCTCCGGGTCCGGACCGAGATGCTCCGGGGATTCGGGGCTCATGAAGCCACGGCGCCACTCTCGCTTCTCCCTGGGAAGCGAGCAGCAGACGGGGCGGTCTTATCCCTGTGTTGTGCTGCCAACAGAGGCAGAGGGAAACAAGACGGTCCTCGGGGAGAAGAGGGTCTCACATCTGCCGTACCCACGGTGCTCGACACCGGAGGGTGACAATCTTCGAGCTGGTGAGTACGGCGAATCCCAAATCTTGATTGTAGAGAGTAAATCTTTCTTAAAGAACATGTTAAGAGATCTTCAAGTGCTGAGTGAAAAGAAGGGCGAGCGATAGTGGACAGGGCCTTATATACGGCCAGTGGGGGAACCACGTCCCCATGATTGGAGCGGTACATTGTTTGATCTTCAGGTGCGAGGCGCTGCCTCGAGTGTTAGCCAATAGCGAAGCCCGTAGAGGGCGTAGCACATACGACATAGAACTATAAGGTATCGCAAACTTACCAATGGTTTTGACATCTGTGCAGCAAAAACAGCGGAAAATAATAAAATAAAGACCATTTCGCCAACCTTAAAAAATGTGTAAATGGAAGTGCCTGAGCTTCGGTAGGTCACAAAAGGACACAACCAAAAACCCACGCACATTTTTTGAACTCTTTGAAGGTTTAGAGCAAAGACCGTGACACAATCCACGGCAAAGAAAGCTGTCGTGTTGCAATTTACAGATAAACATATCTTCCGTGCTTGTCCTTATTCTGTCTCTTCGTGAAAGGATCATGAAGGACAAGATCATCTGTGCACAAATTGGCCTTTTTTGCCACCGCGAGAAGGCTTTATGTTTTGTAAACCTAAGTCACGCTGAATAGATTTTGCAATCTTTGGAATTATTATGCAAGACAGTCACATTGGCGGTCAGAAAAATTAGAAATACTCACGTTGGTTTAATTCTGCAACAAAAGATGAAAAGACTAGATTACATTGTTGGTCACTGTGGAATGGTAAAAATAACTGTTACATCAGGTGAACACATTTCTGTTTCTATTTTATGGCTTAGATGAGTTGTGTTTCAATTGATTTGCTTATAAAAGTGAAGAATCATTTTTGCTTCATTCAGAGGAAATTGCTTTTGTTGACACCGACATCCGTTAAATGTGAATAGGCCCAGTAATTACAGAGACATGAACCATAAATAAAGTCAACAAATCTGCAATCTGAAAGTGAAATTGTAAATATTAACACAGCAATGATAAAATGCAAAAATTCTGGTATTGTGATTTGCAGAAATTAGCTTAAATACTTGTCTTAAACATTTTGCTGGACAAAAAAAAAAAAGACTTTTGAATTGCTTCTTTAGACAGCAGAATGGAATTATTAGGCCGAGTTCATGTTCTAGAAATGCCAGATGGAGGGAATAAGCTAACCACTATAAGCTTAATAAGCTTATCACTAACGATGACTCATTTGGGTTATTTCTTGGTTACAGCTTGTGTGGTAAGCACTATCGCCTCAGTGCAAGAAGGTTGTGGGTTCGTCTCCTGTGTGGCCCAGGTCTTTCTGTGTGGAGTTTACATGTCTTTCTCTAGGCACACCGGTTCTTCCAGAATACAGGCTATTGCTTTCCCATATTGTGACATCAGAAAAGTGACGGTGTCATAAGTTCTGGCCAATCAGCACAAAGGTGGCCAGAGTGGGCCAGGCGAGTAACAATAGTGAAGGCAGTGTGTTAAGTTAGGCTAAACCTAGTTAAAGCATTTAGGACATTAAAAAAAAAAGTAAACGTTTGTGTTTTGAAAACAAAGAGAAATATCCTGAAAATACAACTTCTGTTAAAGCTGTAGGTGCTGTGTCAGCAGAGCATGAGAAGCCACTAATGCAACTATCATAGGGACAGAGGGAGCAGTGTAATCCCTCTCTACATACACGAGTTTACCCCACCAACCAAAATATGCAACACAGAAATATCCTCCCGCTATAGTATTTCTGACCATGAGCATGAGGTGCTCACTGCTCCTGAGGAGATGTCTCAGAGGCTTTGAAGGATGGTTCAAATACAAAGGACAAATTTCCTTAAAGAGACCATAGTGTATCTCAACCTTAACTTTGATATACTCCCATGGTGGCACAGTGGCAGAGCAGATAGCACTCTCGCCTCACAGCCAGAAGGTCGCGGGTTCAATTCCCGCACTGGCCCGGACCTTTCTGTGTGGAGTTTGCATGTTTCTCCCCGTGTCTGGGTGGGTTTCCTCCGGGCACTCCGGTTTCCCCACCAACCAATCACATGCAGGTTAGTGTAATATCCTCCAGCTATGGTAGTCCTGACCAAGCCTAGCAACAACATCTGGAGATGGGTCCCCGAGCGCTGCACTGTGGCGATCATTGCTCCTGAGGAGATGCCCCGGAGGCATTGAAGGATGGGTCAAATGCAGAGGACAAATTTCCCTACGGGGACAGTAAAGTGTACCTTACCTTACCTATGTCAGATATTGCTTGACCCGAATTTAGACTTGAATTAGTCCTGAATTAGTATTTAAAAAGCAGATTTTTTTTTCTTAGATGACACTTAAAACCAGTGTTGCAGTAAGATTTTAAAGTGAAACTTTTTTTTACAATTTTGTGCAAACTCGTTCATTTTGCAGTTTTGTGTGCAAAAAAATGTGACTGTGCTGGCACCATCGTCGAACGCTGTCACTGCATTGTCAGTACACACCGATGTCACATTGAGTTGACTTTGTTGACTGCTCAGGTAGACTATAAAACTCCTCCTTCTAATGCCATTGCTGTGGAGAGTTGGAGAGTGGTCACCCGCAAGTGATGTTTGGTGTAAAGGATCACAGGTTTGTCAGTTTTTCTTTAAAAGGAGTCTGAAGTGCAACCAAGCAACTAGACCTGCACAACCTCATGTTTGCAAACCTCACCAATTGTTCCCACTCAAAAGTTGTGTAACTCTCCCAGCTCACTATACATATTTTCACATTTAGCCTCTCTTTAAAAACAGAGTTCCAAACTCCTAGAACTAAACCACAGTGCTCTCAATAACAGAGCATTTCAATAAATCATGTCACTTGGAAATTAATAAAAACAACTAACATATTCAACTTGTTGTATAAACTGCATACATTCTCATACTTAAGTCTGTAGATATGATGGTAATAATAGGTCTCATTTAAAAAAAATCAGCAAATCTCCATGTCTCCCATTGTCTTCAGCCTTTTCAGCCACTCAAGAGCACCAGGAAGACGGCCGCGGAACAAAAGCTAGAAATTGCTTCGTCGCTGTGCAATTAAATCAGGGATGTGTGTGACGTTGAAATCTCCAGCACTTTTTCACATCTTGTTTCTTTTTTTTTTCCATCCAGGCCTCAGGGAAACATGAGTGTGCCCTCGCTGATTAGAGGTCCTCCAAGTCGGTGTGATTTGGACCGGAGGTTGGCCCTACTGCGTCACACAATCTCCGAACATGCAAGAGCAAATGCTTCCGTGCCAAAGCCGCTCTCATTATTCGCATTGTGTCAAGCCTGGTCACCGACTCAAAATTCAAGTGAGGGAAAAAAAGGGGTAATGGCATGATTTTTAGGCTAATTTCTATTCGCTGATTTTTATATTATTCTGGGCACAATGGCGGCTGATGGTTGAAGGGAAAGAATTCATAGCGATATCTAAATGGCATGCACAGATATGCTAATCAGAGTGACTTGTGTAAAAATTGTTCAGGAAAGTTCAGAGTTTTGTTGGATTTGAACATTATATTAAATTACATGTTGAAACAGTTCTTATGAAGGAACGTGCGTCACGAAAAACCATATGCATTCATTTTCACAGACCACTCATGACTATTGAAATCCATGAAAGCCCTGTACAAAATCATTTCATAAAGTAGGGTCACATGAGTTTTCTACGGAACAGTATGTAAAAGGATGGAACTGTGTGTTTTATGATGTGCTTTTGATGATTGAAAAGCAGGAAATGGCGCAGAAGAGCTGTTACCTGTGCCATGAGGAAGAACTCTGCTTTTAGTACATACTGCACATACATACTTGTGAGTTTACAAACTTATTTTATCTTCTGTCTCACTGTCACAACTGGACTTATAATGACACTAAATACAATAGTTGGGCGATGATGACAAAAATGTATATGTTTTTTTTTTTTTTTACATATTTCTACAATATTCAGAGGATATTTACAACCAAGCATCAAGGATATTTTTAGATATTAGTTGAAGTTTAATGACAAGAAAAACTGGTCTGTGGTGGACTAGAGACAACTTTAGTTGACTTAAAGTGAAGCTAAACCAGCCTGTTCTAACAGATATGCGTGTCGGTACTACACAAATTGGTGGTATGAGAACACATTGGGCTAAACGCACCGTCAGAGACTTACTCCACCTCCAACTGCACTACAGACTGCCAAAACTGGGAGATGAAAGTGGGAGTGTGAACTGATGTTGATTGACAGCAAAAAACATTGATAACAAGTTTTGTGTCGAAATGGTCCTCAGAGGTGGAATGTTAAAGCAGAACTGGGGAGCTTTAGTTGTACTTGTACTTCTTTTGCAGACATAAGAAACCTTTGCTTTACAGAAGCACATGATCTCTTGTGAGTATTTATCAGTTTTGCATTTTTTTTACAGGAAGTCAAATGACCTGTTGTTGTTGTTTTTTTTTGTATTTTTTTTTTTCAAAGCCGTTTTAATAAATAATTTTTGTGTTAAATAAATAAAATGTGGATTCCTGATCTGCATATGCCACAGTTTCTTCCTAAATATACAGAAAATTGAAAATAGGTCTCCTTTAAATGGATTATGAAATTAACCTAACTGGACTATTACGCACACACTTTGACCTGCTTTTGGTTTAATCAAATTCATGTGGAATATGAAACCACATAAAAAAACACCAAATGTAATCCATGGAATCAAATAAAGCATTTTAATTTTCGTTTGGGTCTTACTCTAATTTGACTTACTGCAAACACAGAAGAATGCTCCTGCACTGTTATTTGAAACAACTCCAACAAAATAGCGGCTCACTCTTGAAGATATAGTTGCAATAATCTTTACCTGAGACTAGGAACTATAAGAAGCAAGATAAAAGGTTATAAAGATAGGGCTTTTAGCTGTCACAGCACTGCACCATGAAGAAAAGTCTCTAATCGTATTGGATTGTACTAACCTTTAATAAAAGCTTTGGCGTCCTGACGGCTGTAGAACTTCGGCGGCCCCCAGTGTGTCTGAGAATAGCGCGTGAGAGTGAGCCTATATAAAGATTAATTGCGACCTCAATCCAAGCTCAAACGAGGTTAACTGGAGTCGCGGTCACCTGGGGCCCGCTCATCAAACAACAACTCAACACAACATTAGCATTCAATTAGCGTGGCATAGCAGCCTCTATTGGATACTGTCAATCTTGATCATCTCAGGAGGAACTGTACAAGGAGGCACAGCTGTTGTGAAATGTTGTGGAAATACACGCTGGTTGGAACAGTGAAGTCATCTGTAGCATTGTTATTGGTGTATTTGATTCAAATCGGTTTTAGATTTTCTAATTTACGCTACATTTAAGAAAAAAATTAATGACAACGAGAAAAAAAAGATTGTGAAACTTTTGGTAGATTTAACTAAGACACTTGGGTTCCGTTATCAGTCCAGCTTATAGGATGAAAAAATAAGTTTAATATATATATAAAACGTATTTTATATATATATAAGATATTTTTGCACTCCATTTACTATTGGAAGGCACTGTAACATATATTACACAAATCAGATAGGTGCTGCCTCAAAATTAGCATTTTAGTGTCTCTGAGATCAAGGAAAAAAAAGTTTGAAATTTAAATCTTTACCCAATTTTTGCTTCCTTAAAAATGCAAACAAACCGAATGTGATGATGTACCTATATTATATAAGTATATTAGATTATTTTATTTTATTTTATTAACAAAGTTGAAAATGTAGATTTTTGGACGACTCTATAACCCAGAGGTTCTCAAACTTTTCAGCTCTGGGGCACCCCTAAGCATTCTTGCCCTAAGCCAAGTACATATTTTTTTTACCTTAAATAGGGTGTTTTTTACCTTTTTAAAAAGTGCACAGCTTATTTAGATTTCATTGAAAGTCACAATAAAAACCTCCACCAAACACCACAGGAAAAAATTACTAACTTCAGTGTGATATTCTGTATTCTGCAATATTTTTAATTATTTTTTCCTAATACATGATGTAACTTTATTATTATTAAAAAGCTATAAAGCATGTTTTAAAATCATTTTAAAATCAGAAGCTCTCATGGGGCCCCAACCTAAGTTTGGAGCGAGACTTTTCGATAATGCTAACAACAACAGACAAACTTAGAAGCAAACGGTGAACAAACTTGTCAATATTAGATGGAGACAGGACATTGCGGACTAATATTCACCTGAATGGATACATTACATGCATAAAAGAAAGCTATAGTACAAGTTATAGTATAGCATAGGGATATTCACAGTGTCGTCACATGTTCATCACGTGACCTTTTGGTTGACAAAACATTTAAAACGTAACTGATGCAGACTGAACAAACACGTATGCGTTTGCTCACAGGTTTGATAAAAGCCACCCAGAGCGTCTAAGGTGTTCTTAAAATGCCCACACCACAAAGAAAGCTTTGAATTTCGGCAATTAGGCCCCAATGGAAAAACAATTGTAGCTAAAGGCTTTGGTTCTGCCAGCCTATATTTTGACATCACACATTGGCTTGGAAAACATCCCTATAGTATAGTAGTGTTGTCATGATACTAAAAATTCAAATTCGATTCGATACTTGAAAAAAAACTCGATATCGATACCACGGTGGCAACTTTTTTTTCTTGTGATAGATTTTAAATTTTTTAATCATTATTTTTTTTTATTTATATTTTTCTTTTCAATATTATTCAAATAATAGTATTTGAATGTATTATTTGTTTATTATTACTTGATTCATAAACCTTTACATTAAGACTGGGCTTTGCTGTTTATGTAGTATATAGGCTATAGATACAGTATTTGATAGTTTCATAATTTCCATCTCCAACGAGAGAAGAAGGGGGTGGGGCTTAGCGGGCGAGAGCTGGAAAGGGCGGGGCTTAAAATATTGATACTTGTTCAAACAAGTATCGAATGTCGATACCGATTTTAGTATTGATTAGTATCAGGGAATCGATTTTTTGACAACCCTATAGAATAGTCCATTTAACTTGTAAAACTGTGATTTATTTAGACTTCACAATAGAAAACATTTCTTAGTATATGTTTTTCTTCACGATTGCAATGCTTACAATTTTTTTTTTCTTTTTGTGGTAGCCTAATTGGTTTTCTACCTCTAAATATTTGGACAAAGAGCACATGGTCACACAAATCCCTCACTACTTACCTCAACATTTGCTGGAAAGAATGTCCTAAACTTGTGTAACATTGTGATTTGTGAGCCCCTGGTGTGTGTTTCTTGTTGAAAGTCGCCTCTGGCATCTTCAAACTGCTCAGTCCTGAGCGACCATTTAGACCTTCCAGTGTGTGGCCAGTGCAGCTGGAGCCCCATAATCACCTCCGTGCCCTGGGAACGCCATGCAGCCTCTTTGCTTTAACTTTGCTAACCATCTTACAGCTTGTGTTCTCCACGTTTGAGTTTATGATGTCAGAGATACAGAGGTGGGCTTTTTGTGTCTGTTTGCAAATGAAAGAAACATCAGAAGACAAAAACTTCAATATTCTTTATTCAATAATTTCCTACCACTTAATCCCGTTAGGGGTCGCGGGTGACTGGAGCCTATCCCAGTGACTTTGGGCCTTGGGAGGGGGAACACCCTGAACAGTGGCCAACTTGTTTCACTGTTAGACAGACAACCATTCACTCTCTCATTCACTTAAAGAAATTTACAGTGATGCCCAATTAACCTAAACATGCATGTTTTTGGAGTTGGGAAAAAAAAACGGAGTACCCGGAGAAAACCCACGGTGACACGGGGAGAACATGCAAACTCCACCCAGAGAGATCATGAGATGTTGATATGGTCCGAGTATTCCCACGTGTGCTCGAATATTTTTTAATAGGGATCTAATCAGACAAGAGATAATAGTTTGCTGTTGTTCTAATCTATCCCTTGTGCTCTGGTGAATGCAAAGTTACACATGGTGCCAAAATTATTGTTATTATTATAGAAATAGATATTATATCATGACAGATAACAGAAACCATTTCAGAACCATTACTGTAAAACAAAAACTAATGATAAAAATAAAAACACGTTATTACTAACAAAATAATCCTTTATTTACCTCCAACATCTACAGCAACATGCTTGATGAGGCACATTATTTACTGTTAAACAATTTTTTGTGGTTTATTCTGGCATTGCTAACAATAAAAGCCATGTTTCCTCAAACCGGTTCTGAGTTGAACCTGAATTTTTTTCTTTCAAACGTCAGTCTGAGGGATTCACAAAAACATGTAATAATTTCTTGCTTGTGGCACTGTGAAACGAGGGTCACCTTTTTGCATTTATTTGACTTTTTTGCAAAGCCTTTATGACTTCAAACTGCTTTTTAAACTAGCTTTATTGCTAACAAAAAAAAAGTTTTCATCGCTGGACATGCAGTGGTTTGTCACGGGATCAAGTTGGCTTTAAGTTATTTCACATTTCTTTCTGCTCTTTTGCGTCTGTTTTTCGCCCTGCCTCATTCAATTGTGAGGGCGGGCTTTTTGAACGCTGAGTCAGCCAATCACAGAAAAGCTGGAAATTTCACCAAAACAGCGACACGCTATACCGGAGGTTACCGTAAATATGTAGCGTGAAGGTTTTTTCAGTCTGAAGGCTCTCAACACGATTTTTTGCTCAGATGTTATGAAATTGATAAATTCCTAATTGTTCAAAAATAAAAAAAATGTGTTTTCTCTTGTCCAATCATCGTGCTTTTAGGGGGGTCGAAGTGAACCATGGAAGGGTCTGCTCCAGGGTTTGCCCTGAAAGGAGGTCCATTCTAGAGTTGCCAAGTTCGCTTCTTTACAGCAACTTTGGGCTTTTTATTTTGGAAAGTCGCTTGTGATTTTTGACGGTCGCGGGTTGCTGTTTTTTGGGTTTGCTCCTGAGTAGGGATGTCAAGATTAAACGGTTTTTCAATAATCACAAATATTTTCCCCCACGGTAGGTTATTCGTAGAATTTTTACAACTCACGGTATACCGCAAACACGTCTTACGTCTTCTGTGACATGACTATCGTGCTCAGGCAGCGCCAGCGGAGAACAGCGTATCATCAACTCACCGCTTAGTTGAAAGGCTGCTGAAGTTAGCGATTCAGAAGTTGTATCCATCCAAAGAATAAAGTCGAGGGTTGTTTTTAAGATGACCAGGGCATTGTGCGGGCTGATGATCGTCCAATACCCAAACATGTCATTGAAAAGTTGCCGCTAAAAGTGCTAACACATCCAACATGATCTAGCATCTTCGATACGATCATCCCTCCCTGTTAAGGTAAAGAAACAAGGTAAATCCTTTAAACAAAGCGCTCCAGAAAGTGTTGCGCGGCTCACGGCAAAAATAAACGCGTATTTATGCTTCATTTGACATAAACTCCGACCTGAAAGTAAAACGAAAGCAGAGACGCTGCAGGCGTCACATGACGACACGCTGGGAAAACAAAACGTATGGATGACGTCGCCTTCGTGAGTCACATGACAGATATCGCACATAATATATTATTAGTTAGTAATGACTCTCTCCTTGTAAGTATACTGATAATATTAAAGCAATCACTAAAGGGACAATGATGTTTAAAAAAAAATTAAAAAAAGCTTGATTAATAATTAATTATTATTACTTTCTTAAATGATTTATAATTTTTATTCTAGGCTACATCATATTTATGTAATGCAATCAGTGTATTGTCACTGTCAGCAAATCAAATGCCAGTAATTTAGATTTAAAAAAATATATATGTGTATATTTTTTTTTTTCTTATTTTTTCTAACAAGGTGCTTTTTGAGGGTTCTTTTTTTTTCAGGTTTGATTCACAAAAATTACCCACTAATGACAGAAATATGGAGTTTTTGGATATTTTTATGTTTTAAAACCTTCCTTAACCAATGCTTTGCTGTGGCACATAATGATTAATCAATTGCTTATTTTAATCGCATGTTTTGGGCTTTTTTTCAAAGGCCAGATCGCTTGTTGCTCTTTGAAAATCTGGCAACCCTGGTCTATTCGCAGCTTACTTAGGACTCAGCAAGCGGGGACAGAAAGGGTCGCTTAATTTGTGCAATGGAAACAGCATAGGACAGAACCGTGCCATCCTGAACCGAGCCTACTGAAACAGCGCTCGAAAGCACTCGGACAACCCAAGTAGTCAGGCTGATCCTAATGTTGTGATTTGAGCCCAACCATTTCTATGAATTATGCAAAAACGAACGACTAATAATACATCACAACAACGGACAGCTCTGTAGCCTCGGGGTCTATATATTTTTCACAGAAATTATGCAGGAGAAAATTACATCCTCTGACCTCCCGAAGAGAAAGACAGGCCCTCCACACCATGCAACTTCAAACTCCACTTCTCCTGAATCTGACGTGTAATGAGATCCATTAAGGAAAAAGGCTCCAATCAAGTAAGTTAATGGAGGCTGTGCTAAAGACATTCTTGCCACAGCCTTAAAGAATTGCTAATAATGAGTTAAGTACTATGGTAGAATACAATAGCTCTGGTCTTTGAAAAGAGTAGTATCATTACCATAACAAGGCAAGGCAATGGGAAAGTGAATTGGTCATGTCAAGAACCTTTTATGCAAATGATCATGCTATACTTTAGTGTGCTTTCTCGCTTCTATTGTTTCTTGAATAAAGCAGAGTTCAAGTGTAAATTTTCACCAGGATGTGTCCAAGAACTTTAAAGCAGTTCTACACCACTTATATTCGTATACGAGGTAAGGCGCAATAGGAGTCATTCAGTTATTTCCCTTTATGATAGCTTCAATGGCATGTCTTTATACTCGTGAATCACAGAATCCCAGCATGCATCACTACATTGGCAGTGAAGATGGTGGAGAATTCACAAGGAGTAGTTCCCAAACTTTATACGAGTTTCAGAGATTATCAGTGTTAGTCCTGATAGTCCTTGTTTAGTCCAGTTTTAGACCTTGTATAGTCCTGTTTTTTTTCCAGCTTTAGTAACTGTCTAGTGCAGTGGTTCTGTAAGGGTCAGGATGCAAAATTTGGGTGTTGCAAGATCATTTCTTGATATACAATGGTCCCTCGCTCTATCTCGGTTCACTTTTTGCGGCTTCGCTGTTTCACGGATTTTTTTAGTGCAATTTTAACTTTTTTTTTTACTGTGTGCGCTCCTATGGACGTGCTCTGTAGTGTGCTTTTCTCTCAAATGCACCGTTTAGGGATCGTGTGACATCGCAGCATTCACAGGCAACAGCACAGAAGCTCTTTTAGAAAACTTTAAACAGTTTGGATCATGCAGGGGAAGCTGACCTGACGCTCTGACGTTTCTCCAGGTGAGAATTTGACTCTTTGAGCTCGTAGTTACGATGATAAGTTTGTTCACGCTGGAACGTCACTTGTGTAGTTCAGAGATGTGTTTGAGGAGCGTGTTGTGACTTCGCTAGAGTCCGGATGTGTTTCGTGGCTCTGGAGCCCGTGTGATCCGTGGCTCTGCGATCGGCTGTGGAGCGCAGCAGGACGGGGAACGTGTCAAAAGCAGAGCGGGCGACTGATATACACTCTATGGGGTGAACACGCACTGCACCGTCCCTCTTTAAGCCGTCACATAAATGACTTGTGCTGTTGTGAATTATGTGTTTAGCGCATTATTACATGTACAAAAGACACTTAACATCAGAACCAGACAGGTTATCAACGGATCACTACTTGAACAATAAAATAAATCTTTACTTTTAAGCTCAAAATGTGTACTTAAAACAGTAAATGAAGAGAAAACACATTTTGGGAGAATTTTTACCAACCAAGTTGAAAGTAATATAGTTTATGTGTTAAATAATAAATTGTGAAAGTTTCAAGTATTATTTCGCATTTTTAAATGAGACATAAAAACATTTGTGTCTATGAGTTGAGCCAAGTTAGAATGTTCTGACAATTTCAAAGAGTTACTGCACTTTTCTTTGGTTTTACTGAGGAATATGCAGTTACTGTAAGTTTAAGTTTATGATTTCTCAAACACGTTGAGTTGTTGAGCCATAAAAGACAAGTTTGGTCTAAACTCACTTTTGTCAAAATACGCAGTTACTGTGTTTTTCCTTTGTAGGGCGGTATGCATTTAAACAACTTGAAATTATTACAAAAGTCTATTTCATTTTGCAGTGGGGGTTGCAAGTTAGTTTTATGGCTATTTTAGGGGGTCCCGATCTGAAAAGTTTGGAAACCCCTGGTCAAGTGCAGCTTAGCCCCTGGTTTACTATTAAAATATTATTGATAAAAGCAAATAGTTTTAGTGTTTATGTTATAAAATATATGTGTTACACAATGGAAAGACTGACTAAAGGAACATAGTCAAAATAGACAATCTATAAACACAGAGCTGTATAATCCTTTACACAGAAACTTGCGATCTGGCTGTTTAAGCAGTGCTCCATGTTTTGTTTTCGTTTTCTTTTGTCACTGTTAAGACAAAAACTAATAAAACAAAATCAAAATAAAATATTGATATGTGTTAAGAATAAATCATTTTAATTCCAACTTAGGCTCAACAAGATTTTCACAAAGTCTTCCTTTTAAAACAAGTCTTTTTTTTGTCTTCACAGAAACAGGGGCAAACCCAAGGCAATCTTCATACAATACAAGTTTAAAAACCCTTGATTAATCTGGTTTATTTCTGGAATATTAAGTATGAAGAGTACCTTGGGTTTGCAGTGCCAGCACAAGCAGTCAGTCAATCAAACTCAACACACTCAAATGAAAAGTGCACGTCCATTACTAAAAACGATCAAATGAAAACGCAGAAACAAAGCAAACGTCTCACTACTACACTGTGTTCGACTGTAATTTCCAAGGATTTGCCGGCACCTGTGGGACGTACATGACAGACAGTTGTTATCTCTCTCTCCCGCTGAATCCTGCTCTGGTACAACCTCCCTCTCTCTCCTTCTCTGAGCTTATCTTCTCAGAAACGCTCCACGGCACAGAGGAATCCTATGATTTCTGCTCCTCATTGGCACTGCGGGTCCCAAAAGCATTTTCCTCCTCGATGTTTGACAGACGGCACACACACATACTCCACCGCCGCCGCCGCTGTCCGTGGAAACACATTTGATAATTTGACATGTTAATTAATCTCCATGGGCAGCTAAAAGACCACTAAAATAAATCACGTCTGCTGTAGTAGAGGTTTAAATCTGCTTCTTGGGCGAATATGCTATTTGTCTCTGTAATGGCTTGCTGTTGGAGTATTACGGCCAATTTGGACTCCGGAAAAATACACACAATTCTGTCTGAATGAGAACATTTCTAAAATTGCAGGTGTTGCGCAGTATGTATGAAAATAATGGAACATCAAGCTCATTCTGGGGTATGTTAAGAGCTTATTTCCAAAGTTCTCCTGACTGAGGGGAACTTTGGAAGCTGAAAATTAGGCCTGCTGTTTCTCAAGTTGAACTCAAAACATATTTTACACCCATTTCAGCCACAACATTGTTCTCTCATCATTAGCTCACTCAAAGTTACATTTGGTATGATTCATGCATGTTTAAGTATTTTTCTGCAGCTGAAGTGCAAGTGTTCAGAAAATTCAGTCTATCACTTGTCCCTGCATTTGTCTGTATATACTTGTGATTATTTAAAAAAAATTGATTCTGAGGAAAACGCATAAACCATCTTTTAAAAACTTTTCTTCTATTGGCCACTAATAGAATCTCTCAAAGAGCTAAGTCAGCAAGTCTAAGAAGTGTGGCAACAACAGGATCTGACTGAGTCCAATAGAGGGATTTTCGATCGACGTCACTTTCCGCCCTACTGCGCATTCACCAGAATTTAACTTTTAAGGGTCGTAGGGTTGAATTTCATTCACAAATTTTGATTTAGAAGCATCATTTTTGTTTTCACACAATGATAAACTCTTGTAGTTAACTCACAACAGTGATTTTTCGACTTGTTGATAAATAAAACATCTCTCTATATTTCAGTGAACCGGTGTGGTGTCGAGTGATGTAGTAGTCTTGGTCTTAAGACCGCTATTTTAGGATCTTGTTTCGACCTCGAGCATATTTGGACTCTGATCTTGTCTTGATCTCGAGGGCGCTTGGACTCGGTCTGATCTTAGACTCACAAAGAGACCACAATTCATCACTATCAAGTTCTGCTAAACATACACTAGGAGTTCATGACCACAGTGCGGAGACCTGTCCAAGGCACAGTTTGCAATATGGACAACACAATGACTTTAAATACTGACAAATGTAAAAAATTACAAAGGTGGTCCTGAATTGATCTTGGTGGACATCGGTCTTGGTCTCAACTTTTAAAAGTCTCAGTCTTATCTCGACCTCGGGACAATGAGGCCTTGAAAAAGTCTTGATTAGTGTGGTCTTGACTACTACACTACTTTCAAGATCCTTTTCCCCTGGTCCTTGTGAGCACAAACCCCATAGAGTGCTCACAGTATTTTGGTCCCCGACAGTCCAAGACTCACTCACCTCCTTGTGCGTTTGATAGTCCATGCTCTTGAGAACAGATGTGTGTTGGACCTGGTTTACTTCAGTCTTTGCATTGCCACGATATCCTTTTTCTGTGGTCTGAAATTCTGGTACATGAGCTGGATACCATGTCCACCGGCAATCCAGCACTGATGCATGTATGGTACAATATTCAGCCCACATCCTTTCCCTGTAGGCTCTAATAAAACACAACACATGTAATATGTCTGTTTTAAAAAGTTTTTCATAGTTAACCCTGCATTTTTAAGACAGAACAGCAACTTTTAAATATTATGTGAGTCAGGTGGTGGTATGGATACTTAATTTGATAACACAATAGGAACTGTTGTCTTTATGGAAGAATCTTGATGACTTCAATCACATGATCATAAAGAGGTTATTTTTTTCCAAATAGCCAATTTGTAAGCGCTGGGAATGTAGAAAACACACATAAAACTGTAATATTTCTCATCACATGCGCTGGATTTTAAACTAATTACCAGTTCAACTGTGCAAAACAGCCTAAAATGTAATCACTTTCACATTTGCATCTGAACAGACTTCTCACTGATGGATCACGCACAGATCTGACTCGTGGACAGTATTAAAATCCAACTTCATTTTCTCAACTTCAGCGGCTGCATTGTTTAGATAGATTTGAGACATCATCTGCCCGCAGCGGCATGGCTTTTTAATTATCATCTCTTCACTGATTCCCAAATGAATCATTCCGCTTTCCCCCATCGCAACCATCACAACTATCAGAGTCAAGTGGAGACAAAGCCATGAGTGAAATTAGAGGGACGAGAAGATCACAGCTGTTGGAAAAAATATTTTCTGTATGTGTTTAGATAATTTGTAATCATTCAAATGGTTCAAATTATGTAAAAATGTGTTTGTAAAAACTAGGCTAAGGGTTGATGTGTGTTTGGAGAAAGTATTCCAAACTGAACTGTCACAGAGCTATAGGTTTGTCAGCGAAGTGACTAACTTGAGACTGGTCTACGAAATTTGACACTGGAAGAGATCATCAATGGATGGTGTTTGAGAAGAGACAACAAACATGGTGTGAACAAAAGACTGGATGACTAATCAACTTAAAAATGCTAAAAGGAGAAACTGGAGGACGGATAAAAGAAGAGACTTTAAATTGCTTCTTTGTGAACACGGCAGGAGTGCGGTGGACATGAGGACGTCAACGCAGGGAAAAGAACAAGAAACAGACATGTTTTTGAACAGTTGTGTGGTTTCCCTTTGATCAAAGTAAATCTTATCCTAATTTCAATCTTTTGAGTCTTGGATGTTTTTCTAAACAGGGAGTACAGTCCGGGATACATTTCTCCACTAACAACAGCAAAACACACACAATATAGGCTTATTTACAACAATGTCCAATTTTGACTGTTTAGAGAATGTTAAAAATGTATTTTCACTGTATTAACCTGGTGATCAAATGGTATATAGTAGTTTTCATAACAATTATACACCATTCTTTTCTTTTCTGCACATTTTAAGAAAGGAGATACTTGTATTTCATTTGCTTCTCATGCCATACAATTAGACTGAGATGCATTGACTGGCTGCAAAGGAAGTGACACTGGGGATATAATTTGATCTTGCCTTAAAATGCTGCAGAAATGCTACAAACAAGTCTGGATGATTTATGGACCTAAAACGGTGCAGAAGATCTCAGAGCTCTATGACACCACAAAGCTGGACATTTCAATTCATTTCATGCTTTTTGAGGCGCAAAGGAAAAAAAGAATAGTATCTCACAGACAGAACTAGAGCTGTGTTTTTGATAAACTCAAAAAGTTAATTGTGCAAAAACACAGATAGCTCACCTTGAATAAAGTTCTACTTTTTATAGCCATTTGCAGCCCACTGTCTGACATCAAGAACCACAGCAGTTAGCACATGTACACCACAAGGATGTGTCCTCAGTCCTTCACTTTTCACTTTTCACAAACAACAGCAATCATATCATAAAGTTTGTGGACGACGCTACTGTTGTAGGCCTTATCACCAGTAACAATGAGTTGATGTACAGGAAAGAGGTGGATCTGATCCTCAACACCAGCAAAACAAAGGAGATGATTATAGACTTTAGAAGGTCTGAGAAACCCCAACATCTCCCACTTCACATCAACAATGCTGAAGTGGAAAGGGTTCAGAGAACTATGTTCCTCGGAATACATCTGTCCAACAAACTGACAACCAGAATCAAAAGCACGGCTGTGATAAAGAAGGCACAACAACGTCTTTACTTTCTCCGGAGGCTAAAGAATGTGGATCTTCCAATCCCAGCCATGACCCGTTTTTCAGAGGCACAACCGAGAACCTGCTGTCTTACTGTATCCCGTCTTGGTTGAGTTGTCTGGAAAAGGCAACACATCTTGACACTCATTTAAAGCTGACTGGTTGTGGCATTATAGTACGCCAAGAAATAAAATTCTAGTTTAATGAAAAGCACAAACTTTTTTTCCGCTCACAAATGCACAAATACCTCTGTGTGCTTGTTTCCAGCTCAAGATGGGGGGCTTTGAGAAATTATGCAAATTTAAAGGCGGGAGCAAGCCTAAATGGATTCTCTTCAGTAAAATCACAAGTATTGCGAGAATCTATCTGGCTGGTCAGATTAGTCCTTGATGTAACCCGAGAATCACCATGCTCCCTAAAATCACATAACTATAATGGTCTATTTTTTGCCATCCCGGAGAAAGAATAACATGTATTTAAAAATTTTGGCCACTCTTCCCAATTCTGCAGACATCAACAAAAAAAACCTAGCTTCCGTTCTCTGTCTGTGAACAGCGATCAACTAATGCATGCAGATCTGTGGCTTCTTTCATAGCTTCAATCAACTCCAAATCCTTTGTTGTGTGTATGAGCTCAGTAGTGCCACAAACAGTGCAGCATAAAGCACTTTCTCTGTTGATAAAAACTCATTTTCTCTATGGACACCACATTTGTATTTTTCAGACGACTACTTTGTGACCCATTATCCAGGACACCAAACTATTTCTATGCATGAACACACTAATGGAGACAGGTGTAAACATCCTCTGACTCAGTAAAGCTGAATTACACAACTTTTTTTTCCAGGTAAACCATAGGTGAGTTGTGACTCGAGCCGTGATTGACTCTATTGTCAAAGGTGAGTTTTACCGGCCTATTAGTGGGGTTTGAAGTGAGCTTTCAAAGGGAACAAGAGAATAGAGTCTCAGGTGAAAACCAGATGGAAAAAGCACCAAAACCTCGCTAAACATTGATTTAACCCCGTGACCAGTGTTGAATAGTAATAGACTTAGCAAAGTAAAGCTACTGCATTGACTGTTTCCTGTTTATTGGAGCAAAGTACAAATACTACATCCAACAAAATGCTGGCCACCAAAAGGTGGATTCTGGACCAGATCCAGACCCAAGCACTGCCCATCCAGACCTGATTGTGCAGCCCTCATTCCAATTCTGTAAAGAAGCACTGTGCACAGCAAGAGAAGGCCACTCTTCTTGCCGCTTTGACTTGTCCTTTGTTTGGACAAAAATGTGTGATTCATGTCGGTGCGGTACAGTTTCTGCTCTGAATGTACAGATTCATTCTTGTATTTAGACCATTGGTGGGCAAGCCTTTGAGGAAAGTGGAAACACAGATTTTTGTAAATGTAAACCAGAAAGAGTTCCAAAAACCATAATTAGTATCTGGAGTGAACCTGTAATGCATAAAAATGCACAAAAGCACATGATATAAAAGTTGTCTCCACTTCTTCTTTCACTAACTTCACTTCACTTCTTAGTGAGCTCCTCCTCAAAATTGATTCTTTTATAGCCTGGAGGAAGCCCTCCAGAAACATTGCTGGAATATTCTAAACTGGTTTAACTTTATATTTCCATGGAATTATGCAGGTGACTTTTAACCTACAGAAAGTTACATGGTGTTATTCTAAACGTGTCCAGTTAAGGAAAACTTTGTAAGACAGTATGCTTTGTAAGACAGTATCCTTTTAAACTTTTAACTTGTCCTGTGAATACCAGGACAAGTTCAAAGTTTGATCTACACCCTCACTGTAAGAAAGCTTGATTTTTTAAGCATAGTTGAGCAATATAAACACATAGAATGAAACATTTGAAACTGCCCTACTATATTCTAGGCATAGCTATAACATTACCGCGGTCAAGCAGGGAGCCTATAGTGAACTATGAGTTTGGTATTTCAAACCTATATACAGCCGTTCTCAAAATATTGCTTAAATTAAAATAAAATATATATTATTTGCAACAATAGACCAGATTCAAATTCATTGGTGCTCATAATGATTCCAATATATGGACAGAGTACACTAACAATATTTACATGCAGTTCCATAAAATTTTCTGCATTTTATTACTAATATCCAGTCAATTCACAGTATTCACAAGCACTCTGGTCTTACTGGGAGCAGGAGACATCCACAGTCACATCAGGACTTTGACTAATGGGATGAGATGGATTGGAGCCGAGTTGCTAAAATAAATACGCAGACAGAATGATTCCCCATGGCTGCGTTAAGTACCGCTCCTCAAGCACAAGTGGATTTTCTCCTAACAACACAAAGAGCAATCATTTATATCAGAAGAAGTTGGAGGAGACGGTAGAAATCAGAATTAGTGTACAATTACCCAGGCAACCAAGACGACCAATCAGGCATGTAGTGCAAGTGGAAGAGACGGAGAAATTTACAATGGAAATGGAACATAATCTATAATGATGTATCAAGTGCTTGCATTGGAATGGGTATTTATCCAAGAAAAATTAAAAGTAGGTCAGATAAAGCTACAATTTCTGTATATTGAACACACCTGAATGTAATGTCGTATTTGCATTGCATAAGATTGTCTGTAATAAAGGTCTGTAAACTTTAATTTAAAGGTGCATTGCGTAAGTTAAAATGTTCAATATTACGATATATCAAATTACCGTCCATTGGCACTTGCCTGGATATGCGCCATGATGTTTTGTAAACTTACCGAGTTTGCCTCTGTAAGCGCAGACAGGCTCATAAATGTGAGTGGTGCGGGTCGCATTTTCCCGCGCTGGTCCTCCTTCACTGGATTATTGTCATTATTTCTATTTATTTAGCAAAAGCTCTCGGTTTTATACAATGGACGGCTGTTGTAAAGGCTGTTTAATGAAAATTAAAATAAATAATCATTGGTAAATACTGCCATCTAGCTTCCGAACCCCCGTAACACACGAAAGAATTCAAAACAACCAGCCCACCGTAACAGCACCGGCATGAAGCCGACTGCAGGACCGAGGAGCACTTGGACATGTTTTTGAGAAAGAGGAATTGTGCTGGAGATCAATAAGACGTTCATCTGGCGATTATTTTCATTAGAAGGTAAGACTCTCAGGCCTGTCCAAGTACATCGCACATTTAGACACAGATTTAGTAGCTTAGCGGTTAGCTGTTTGTCTTGGTAAGGTTTATGTTTTATTAGAGTAATAAATTGCCATTGAGCATTTAGTTTATGACAAATGAGGCCTGTAAAAAGCTTGTTTACAATTTTCTCTCACGCTAAAACAAAGCTTTTCCTCAAACTCTCAATAATCTTTTCTTGTGTAACTTTTGGAGTTTGTAAACTGATCATTCAGTCAAAAAGAACATAAAATAGCCAGCATCTACTTTTTCATACAAAAACCTTTGTCTTCTTAAGTCAGAAAACATTTAGCAGAAAATAACCATGTGTCAAAAGAATCTTTTCAGCCGTAAAATATGTCTTCAGCTGCTGATAGTAGGGAGGGTGCAGTGCCACAAAACGCCAAAGATGGCGCCCTTGTTCAAAACCTTTGCAACTTACGCCATGCTCCTTTAAAATCTAATTAACAAAGACATGCTTTTATTCTAGTCTATTCTGGGCCAAAATGTTACAGTGTTTGCAAGGAAAGTCCACACTATATATAAAAAAATACATTGTCTGGCCACCGTGTCCTTTTAAATTTCAGTGAGCATGATTGACAGATTCATTAGCTAATTAAGGGACACGAATCGTCTCTCGTGCGAAAACCAACATGGCTGCTTGCAACAAGAGCAACAACAATGTCCGGTACGATGTGGAGTTTCATTCTGTTTGAATGCAGAAGGGTCTGGAACCAAAGACAATCACTTTGTCGTCCAAAATTAGGACGATCCAGTCTCAAACGGCTGCTTCCCTGCGTACGAACGTATCAATTCCTTAAAACCTGAGCAGCAAACCGTGCTGAGAGCCTTCAGACTGAAAAAAAAATCCTTGCGTTTCATATTTACGATAACAACCTGGTGTAATTTCCAGGTTTTCTGTGATTGGTTGACTCAGCGCTTGGAAAGCAAGCTCTCAAAATTGAAACCCGGCGCTCTAAATCCAGACCCTCACGTCTGTCAAAGTGTGTAGGGACTGGCTGGTCAAGCAAAACCACCAGACCCACTTACTGATATTTTTGCAGACATACTATTATTATTGAGGCATGATAAAGTGCAAAGAACTCATTAAAGACCCTGTGCTTCACAGTTTAACCCAGTACCTAATTTGTTTATTTAAGTCACAATATAATCAACAAAAGAATAATAATCAAGGCAATTTTTGAGCAAAAGTTTGTTGATTTAGGTTGTAAAGGTTTGTCTTATTAGGATTTTTTCATTCAGACAGCCTCATTTTTAAAAAATGTTCGCAAACTTGAGGAAAAGTAACATATTCCACTAGGGCTGTAGTCGACCAAAGAAATTCGTGATCGACTAAAGACATGTCCCATCGACCAATTAATCGACTAAAAAGGGGGCGTGGTAAAAGCTTCTAAGCTAAAAAGTAGGGTTGTCAAAAATAAGTCAAACAATACATTTTTTTTTTTTTTTTTCAAATTCTGTAGTTGTGTTAAAAATGCAAAAACTATATTATATATAAAATGGATAGGACCAATGATTCTGTTGCTGTTGAATACAAATCCTTATAATAAAAGAATTAGACAACTAACAAAACTTTTGTTCAACCAAGACTCCATCGACCAATTAAACGACTAAATAACTACAGCACAATATTCCACAGTGAACGAAAGAAAATGAAAGATTTCACGTTTGATCATAGTAAAGGTAATATTATGCAACTATCAGCTAACAGACAGCTACACAAATATCACTAATCCTACTGCATGGTCTAATTTATTTCCCTTTTAAAACAAAAAACAACAAACTAAACGACCTTCGAGCAAACTTTGTTACACCCATTCCATTTTTTTTTCGCTATCCATTGAGTGAAATGCTTTTAATACAAATGTGTGAGGCCGGCTTTTCTGTTTTCAATTTGTTCCGTTGTAGCCATCCATTCTGGCCTCTTTGCTAGATTAACTCACTGGAGACATTGAATAAAAGCAAAATTCTCAAAAAATAAAGTTGTTTCTGTGGAGTGCTGGCTGAGACTATTAGTTCTATCTGTTCAATATACATCTGCGGCAGCTTCCCACGGACACTCTTTTTAATTAAAGTCCATTACATGAATTGGGTTATCCGAGTACGATGTAGAAAAACATTCTGCTTTTAAATGGAACGGGTGTTGGCTCGGGTTATGAATGAGACTTCATTTTGAAATGTTTTGGGCTCATTTAGTTCTTGTTGCGGCATCTGTTAAGGACACAAACTGTTCTGTTCTGTCCTTCAGCTGATCTCTATAGAGCCCAGGCAAATCCCATTTTCACCTGTTACTTCTTATCCTATGTCGCTCTAGTCAATGTCACCTACAAGAAAATGATATGGTTAGGAAATGCAGAAGTGGGTTGTTCTCGGATACATTTACTTGAGGAACTTTTTAACGAATTTGGGCTTTTCTAGTAGCTTCATACATTTAAGTAAGTAACTAAGAAAGAAAGTATAAGTAAGCCTTCTTTGTATAGCTTTTTTCACACACTTCAAGTCACAAAATACTTCACAGTGGGACACAAAAAACAGCTTAAAAGTGAAAATATACAGTCAGATTTTAGGCTGAAGCGCTTGCCTAAAAAAGTGAGTCTTTAGATGGTGTTTAAAGGCATCTACAAAGTCCAAAGAGCGAAGAGACAAAGGCAGTTCAGTCCAGAGTCGGGGCCCAACTGCTTCCAAAGCCCGATCTCCTTGAGTTTTAAGGGAACCATCCAGGTTCTGATCACATGACCAAGGTTTGAGTTTTTTTTCCAAAAGGGTTTCATCAGGTGAGGCCCACGTAAAGCCTAAAATGTCAAAACCAAGACTCTATTTTAGGAACTTTTCACACTGTGCCCAGGCTAGTTTCAGTTTGCCAGTATCTGCTAAGAGTTTTATTTTGTTTTAATCATGCTGTATAGAGAATTTGCAGACATGTGCTAAAATGTATTTCTATTTAACAAAGCAGAGAACAGATGTCAACCAGATAAGCAATGGCAGCAAAATCAGACCTTTGCATACTGGACAAGGTAAATATGAAATACCTAACAAAAATAATTTTTTTTATTTTGGCTCAATGCTAAATGCTAGCAAGTAAATTAATTTGAATATAAAGAAGATAAACTGGTAATGCTTCATAATAAGGGAACATGAATAATTGATTATCATCATGAATCAATGATATGTTCATGAGGAATTAATGCATACATTTTTGGTGAATTTATTTTTTATTTAAATATCAAAAGCAGAAGCTCCAATGCAGCACAAAGGACTAAATACAGTTCATCATGAGTTCATCATGAGTTCAAGTACTTCATATCTTTTTCTAAAAGGCTAGATTATGTTTTGTTTGAATCTTTGGTGAAGATAATTCATGATGACTCATGATGTTCATGCATGTCTTTCAAAAGTCATTTAAATATATTTGTATAGTAAGTTTAAAAGTCATGGTTAACCAACATGATTTCATGTTAGCTCATTAGATGAATTAATGGTTTCATTCATGACTGACTTCATTCATGGGTTATTCAACCACTTGAATTCAATAATTCATGATGAATTCATGATAGTTCTCAATGACTCATGGTGAACTAATGCATGAATACATTATGGATTCACCATGAATTGACACATTAATTCCTCATGAACATACCATGAATTCATGATGATAATCAATGAATTCATGTCCCCTTTTTTCAAAACATTACCGATTTGATACAAATACGCAAAATGCCTGATCGATTGTAAAAAAACTATACAAACAAAAAAAGCTGGTTCAGTTTGTAGAGCTATTTTAACATTATTATTTGCATTAAATACAGATTAGCTTTGGTTTTGAGACACAAATTACAGATTTTCTGCACATTTTTTTTTTCCCGGTGAAATATTTACCTCCTATGTGAAGGTTTTAACGTGGAAAATTATTATCTTGTCATGAGTAACTTGTTTGCTTTGGGTCAATAAAAGTTTCAGGTCCACTTTTGCAATATCTTACTAACCTCATTATTATTTTTCAGTCCATTTTAGTCTCAAGCATAAGTGAGTCTGACAGTGATATCTGTTTATGTAGAAATAAACAATTAAACAACAGACAGAAGACAAACACACAAATGATCTGTACTGAACACGGTGTTTGGCAGGTCTTCTGCTTTGAAAGAGTCTTTTTTGTCTCTGACATTAAATGCACTTTTTTCTTTATTTACTCATCTTAAAGCTCCGAGCTGTGATTTTGTCAGAAAAGAAGCACTCTGTTATTTCATACTAATATGATCAAAGCCTGAGGACGGCACATTACTGTCATCTCCCACCCAGGCTCCTTTATGACAAACATTTGAATAGGCGGTTTCTTATGTCCACCATCAAAAGGCTAAGTCTGTTTTGATTCTGGTAATGGGCCATGCGCTGAATACGGTCTTGTCCTTACAAAGCATTCAAGTCACATTAGTGTTATTAGCCCAAAAATGCATTTCTGACATTTTTTAAAGATGCATTATGTTGTCTTTCAGGTGGAGGGCCAGCTACGGCTTCTCTCCATTATAGTTACATTGTAAAAAAACAAAAATGCTGTTCATTTGAAGCTCTATATTGTTTAAGTCATTTCTAACTTTCAGGTTTAATTGTATAGGTGTGGGAAATAAAAGGAAAAAAAAATTAAATCATGTACTCGATGCCAATCTGCTTTTTTTTTAAGACATTTTCATATTGACCCTTTGCACATGTTATGAACATGTGCACAGGGAACGCCCACCTCGTCATGATGGAGGTCAAAAGTGCTGTAGTTAAAACTATGAAAACCTTGTTAAAAAGCCTGCTCGTTTCTAAGTTAATTTATATCAGTTTCAGTTGAAAAATTGCTGTATCTTGTGCGACATATTCCTCTTTTTTTGTTGTTGCTTTGGAAGACGGTCAAGCTAACATGTTAGCTGCCTTAACAAAGCTAAACAGAATGTGTTCTGCCTGTCATCCCCAATCGGAGTCACTTGCCGAAATTGATTCAATTATGCTAGTTGTTAGCTTGACTGTATTTTCATTGTTTAAACTGCCAGAAATCATTAAAAATTGTCAGTTGTAACCTTAGATCGCAAACTATATGAGATTAAAAAATGTCTGTTTAGAAAGTTTAATAACGTTTCTTTTTGTGAAAGTCACATAAAATCTTGTTCTTTCTACACTCATTAAAACATTTAATTTAACACAATGTTGGTTACGCCAAAGTTTCACTGCTCCGAGCTATTTACTTAAGTTTTTTTAACAGTTGAAATTTGTGTTTTAACAAGTGTTAAGCTCATATGTAACATAAAATAAGCATATTTTAAAAGTAAATGATGTAGTTAAACACAATCGTTTATGCATCTGCGCAAAAACCTCTGGGCATGAGCACATCAACGTTTGACTACAATTAGGCACTGACTCCGATTGGGGAATGACACTGCCAAAAAAAGTTGGCGGAAAACAAGGGAATTGACCTTTTGAACCTATGTCACGTGATCACGTGGGTGTTCCATGATGGAGGCAGAAGTGCATGTACGCAGCATTACACTGAACACAAAACTGATCAATTCTGATAGATTTTCTTATTTTTCCGTAAATAAAGCAGTGGATGCTTCTAGTGCTACTTTAGTACATTTGTCTGTTAAACAAAACAAGGTAAACAAAACAAGGTATTTGGAAAAGCTAATGAATGCATCTGATTGACACCCTCTTCCTCCTGCTATGTTTGCAGATTTAATCAAATGTACAAGTTTGCCTGACTTTACTTCTCATGATTTGTACTATCCTGTTGTAAACAGTAGAGCAGATATGTAAGGATTAAACAACGAGGAGCCGTGCATTACACAGATATAATGCACGACGCGGAGTCAAGAACTCCGCGGAGTGTATTATATCTGTGTAATGCACAGGCTCTGAGTTGTTTAATCCGCTTATACCATGGTCAAACGGCAAAAAACTTTAATATAGACGTACAGTTCGTTCACTAATCTCAAACTTTGCTCGGAAAATTGTACCTTTGGGTCTACTTTTATTGTGTCCGGGCTTAACAGCATGGCAACATAACATGTTTACGTTCAAATGCACAGCGCTGCTGTTGTCAGGCTGTTGTAGAGAGAAAGAGAGACGGAGGAGCTCCTCCGTCTCTCTTTCTCTCTCTCCCTTTCTCTTTCTCCCCCACTCTCAGTCACACGTGTTTATTTAGCTCAGGGCGGAGGAAAAGTTCGAGCAGGATGCAGTCTCTCGGTTTTCAAAGCCTGTGCAGGCGATGTATTACGACCATTATGTGTACTGTGCTAAAATCCCGGTCCACGTTCACAAAATGCGATGTCCGTCCTCTCATGTTGCTTAAAATATCCAATATACGAGTCTATCAAAAACTAGAAAGTTCCGCGCTAGCTAACTTAGTTGTGTCAAGACGGTCAAGTCACCGTCAACCAAAAGTATCACTTCCTGTGTGTACTGCACAATAAAAGCCTCAACATAATCCTGCTGAAAGCAAAGTTTTAATATGAAAGAATCAGACAGCGACAGGGCATCAGAGACTCTTGCTCTTCCATCTCGATATGTAGGTGATTTAACTTGCCGAACTACGTGTGCGTATATACGATTATAATGCACGCCAGTTAACATTTGAATTCTCACTGACCATGGTATAAAAAAGCATAAAAGAGTTTGGTTTTCAGTAACTTGGCTGTACATCATGTGAGGCTATTGTTAGCCACGCATAATGCAGGCTGTTTCAGATATTCATTGCATCTTTTTTTTTAAATGTCATATATTTATTTCTCATTTGCATTGACTTACCTTGTTTAAAGTGTTCACTGCAAACCTGTAACAATTTAGAAGGATTCAGTTCTTTTGATTTATTGATGCAACTCACTGGCATCTTTTATCTTCATCAAAATGTAAACGAAAAAGCTACAGTCTTAGGCTTACAACCTCCTGCCTGTTAGTGCAGCGTGTCACGCAAGATACAGCCATTTTACAATTGAAATCAATAAAAGTAACACGCAGGTTTTCGGCAAAGTTTCCATAGTTGTAATGCACACAGACAGAGCTTTTGCGATCCATGGAGAAGTGGGTGTTCCCTCGAAGAGCGTGACGACACGTGCAATGGGTCAATACAACTGCAATATTTGTCATAAAACAAAAACAAAAAACATAGTACTATAAATTATATTTGTTGGCATTGTAAATAACCAGTTGCAGAATCAGTAAAAACACATCTGAACACATGCATTACACCCTGTCAGTCATGTGTCTAGTTTCCGCTTCAGTCTGTGTTGAACTGACAGACTCTCACTTTTCTGCTGTTATCTAAGACAGCACACCTGCTAAACTCTTCCAGTCCAGAGCAGCGTGGAAGTCCCCTCTGCTCCGGCTAATATCCTCTCCTCTGTGCAGGTCCACATCGTATCATGTACTCACTGCATACTTAGGTCTGCACATTTCTGCTTAAAAGCCACGCATGAGAAACTTATCTTTTACCCTCACAAAGTCACAATTTACATTATAGGATTATCGTCTTGCAGTTCGAAAGATGATTTTCGAGGTTGTAAAGCGACGTTATAATTTTATTTCTGGATAAAGTCGATGTTAAAATAAAAAAAAGACACGGCTCTGTCTAGCTGCTACATACAAAAATACAAACATACACAAATAAACAGTCAAAATCAACCTTGACTTTTGAATTGTTTATCAACAGAAATATTAAGGAAAAAAAAAATTGGAGCTAGCCTGGACAAATGGAGCTAAGGAGCGAATATTCAGCCTGGAAGACTATACCAGCTTCTGCCTCAGCAATCAGCACACCTGCACTTCATCTCAGATCCAATCATGTCTCGCTCTGCACAGCTTGTTCAATCAGCTTCAGCTCTCCTCCTCCTTCTCAGCCTATCAGGGCGTCAGAGCCACATTCAAAAGAGCAGCTCAACCTCTGCTCTTGGCTTCAGCTGTCGCAAGCGTCATTTCGTCTCATCGCAACCCTCCTCCTCCCCATCTCCACCTCTACTTCCACCTTCTTCCTCTCAACCACCACCAGTGTCTAGGCTCCGGGGGGAAATCTCCTACTCCAACAGCTCATCATTTATCGCATGCACATTGTTTTCTGCCGGGGCCTAAGCGCCAAACCTGTAACAATAAATGTCATCATTAACTCGCATCATTTTGTCTGTTTGAGTCTGTCCAGGTTGAAAACATTTTGTTGTGTTTTCATGGCTTGCGTGTCTACACAACGCTAAGACAAACTGCGTGTCATGATGACGCTTCTGCCTTTTTTGACATGTTTGATACACGTTTCAGCTCCTTCCACAGATGTTCAATGGGATTGAGATCTGGGCTCATAGAAGGTCACTTCAGAACAGCCCACTGCTTTTCTCTTAACAACTCATGGATGTTGGGTGGAAGAACCATGACCTTCGACTGAGACCAAGCTTTCTGACACCAGGCAGCACATTTCTCTCCAAAATGCCTTGATAGTGTTGAGATTTCATTGTACCTATAGCACAGATTCAAGACACCCTGTGGCAGATGCAACAAAGGAGCTACAGAGCCTCCTACATACCTCACTGCAGGGATAGTGTTCTTTTCTTGACACATACCAATAAGTTCATTTTAGCCAGTGTTTTCAAACCCATATAATCTTTTTTAGAAGATTGAAAACAGAAAATGAATCAGTGAAGGTGATGAATCAATGATAAGTGAAGGAACTTCTGGATTTAACGAATTCAGGTGCACCAAGTGTTTGTATTTTCCCAGAACAGTCAAAAGGTCAATGATGATCAAGCTTCTGTTAATTATTCTTGTTAGTTGTTAAATAAATGCCTCCATCTGGTCATTTTTACGGATGTTCATTTTTGTTCCACGGGCTAATAAGAAGCTCCACATTAGGCAACTAAAAGTAATCGAGAAGTGCATTACGTCACGGCACATTTTCACATCTTTCTTCAACAAAAACACCCAAAATTCCGACAGAAATCATTACTTTATATCAATATGAGCCAGCTTTAAGATCCACACACCCCAGAACCATCAAACAAACTCCATTAATTACTTTGCGGCGCTGCTATCTAATTGAAACTACCGAGCTCCCACTTTGCGTCCAAGTACTTGACATCAACAAGCCCATGTCGGGAAGTGGCTGTATTTTGTTTGGCTGCTTCCTGCTCCTCACTGGGGTTTTCTGTGGACAGTGCCCCGGCAGCTGAACCAGTCCGATAAGCTTTGAGCCAGGCCGAGGCGAGGGAACGCAGGAGGGGGGGAGCGCCACCACAACAGAATGAAACGCTGTGTTATTGAAAAGGCTCCATTTCACAGTAAAAAGGCCCACGAAGAGAGCGAGGGATTGTGGGTTTATATCAGAAGAAGCACTGGTGGTGTGGGGAAGGTACAAAACTATTAGGATAGACTTTTGGCGATGTAGAAAGTAGTCGTGGATAGAGACAGCTAGACAAGGTTTGGTAATTTATTTCAGAATCAAAACCAAATCAAAGCATCTATATGGTAAATTATACAGAAAAATCCTACTTAGTTTAAATAATAACTATTAAGGCCTGAGTTTTTAAGCCTTTTCTCTAACATTGCTTCCTCATTAAAAACACAGCTAGAGTTCAGAAAAAGCAAACCAAAAAGCTGTATATCACCTGCATCCTCACTCGACATTTGTCCAGTGACTATTTGGCTGTTGGATTGTGTTTTTTTGAATGTTCTTTGGTGACACTGCGACGCTCATTCCTACAACTAGGGGTTGTGTTGGTGTGAAAGACTCTTTACTCAATTCTTGACATGGGAACAGGTCAGGCATTGATTGATTGATTCATGTGTTCTTTATTATACTTTTGCTTAAGCGCTAATGAAAATAATGCTTTTAAAAATCCATAGTTTAAAAGAAAAGAAAAGAGCAAAAACATAGTTGTTGTTCTTTAACTATCATAAACTTAAAAAAAATATGTCATAGGAAACCTCCTCCACAGCTCGGAGAATTGTGCGTCTCATGATGATGATGTCACTATGATTTGTTAGACCAATCAATATCATTTACATGTTTCTGAGCCCGGTAAAACTAAGACGTCTCATTCATGACACAGCTTAGGGCCAATTTCTCAGAATGATGGGATTTTCTCCTCACATCGTTTGTCTTTGCTTTGTTTGCTTTTTACAAAGATATAACATTACCTCAAAGTGTTCCCTGAGGCATGCACCAAACCGCTTAAGCAGCACATTCTGCATGTGCACTCATCATTGAAGACTTCTGCTGCATTTTGTTATGTGGAGACATCTTTTTGTCTGTGTTCCATTCTCATTCTGGTAATGGCTAATTCCAGCTATAGTTTTGGATCTAGTTTAGCACGTTGTGTTCTCATTGATTCAACATTATACTGAGGTTTTAAATATGTGGTCTCTAAACAGCGTGAAGGAAATAATAAATCTGATATTTAGATCTTTCCAACTCATCCTTTACTTTCACAAACCCTTTTCAAACACAATAATGAAGCGGGCTACCACTTCTGGACACATTTAACATGTAAAGGAACTTTACAATCAGCTCTCATCCCAAAGAGTCATAAATGGACTCACATGGCTCTTTTTATCAGCGTAATGTGCGCCCTAACTACTATTTAGTGCACTTTAAAGGGGTCATGCCATTTTGTAGTGGTGTTCAAATGTCCAGCAGGTCAAAAACTTTTCAAAATTTCCCACAATGCATCTGGAAAAGTAGTGAGCATTGATGGTCCCCAGAATGGTCAAAACAGACCACAATGCATTGTGAAAAAAATGACGACTGGTGATAAGAAGCCGCTTAAAATCACTGTTGAATCGGAGAATGAAAAAACACTCATAACTGAAAGCCATTGGCCATAAAGATGCTGCTTACCTTTTTTAAAGGGTTGTAAAAGTTGAAATATCCAGTCAGTTTGCTGTATTAAGATTAGTAGATAATGATCAGTATTTATTACAAAAGTTCATTATTTCTGACCGTCAAACAATAGATTCACATGACATCCGAGTCTGTCGATCTACACTGGTCTTGCGTTTTACAGCGCGGTTTGTGGGAAAAGGAGACGAGAGGTAAAGAGTGATGAGTGATGTGTGTGGAACCAGGGCTTCAGGTGGATTTGTGTTTCCTTCACTTTTCAAAACGCACTGACCAAACGTCCCACAGCTCAGAGTGTGTGCGCAGACTGAATCCAAGCCGCTGTCAGAGCGAGAGCCTCCGCCCCGCGCGCACGCACAAATAGGCTTATTTAGCTTTTATTTTCTTCTTGTATGTAAAATCAAAGAGCCTACGTTCAGCTTTATTACAGGGGTACGTCCAATGTTTTCTGATCATATGGTCAGTATAAATAAGCCGTTTCTAACAATTACCCAGGCAATATCATCGTGCCTTTGGATCTTTGTTTTTGTTAATGACGTCATCGACTAGTCGAAGTCGATGCGACTAACGCTCTCGACTAGTCGACTACTAAAATTCACTAGTCGTGCAACCCCTAGTTTCTATGTAAATCTACTTCCTTTAGCTAAAATTAGGGATAGAAAAAAGTTGGAAAACTTTGAAAATCGTTCGAATTATGCAGTAATTGCATCTAGATAATTTATTTTATTTCAAGCATAAAATCTCAGAATACTAGATTTGAGGTAAAACACACTTGTTCTGAGCCTAGCGAACTAGTAATTATTTGCTAGATATGAGCCTTTTTGCTTATTTCAAGCACAAAAGGTAAAAAAAAAGTCTTATTTTAAGAATCCTAAATAAGACACAATGTGCTTGTTCCATTGGCAGATTTTTTCACTTATTTCAAGTAGACTTGGACTTTTTACTTGTTTTAAGATTGGCATTTTTTCCAGTGAGACCACAATCGATCAGTTTGCATGATTTCCCTAGCTTTAATATTCCACAATATGGCACAAACCGTATATTAATGAACAATGCACCAAACAAATGTTTAGTTTTTGGGACTATGCATTCAATTTTCACTTCTGGAAAGCTACACAGTGTCACTTTAAATGTGAAGTTTTTCATACTGCAAACACCATATAGGTTTCATATCAGACTAGTTCTTCCTACAAATCCTTGGACACATGTTTGCTTTTGTTTCCTGCTTCGAACTTAAACCCTTACTTATTTAATTTAGACAGTAATCAGTATGGTGTTTGTATCATATACTTTTAGTGACAAGTTCGAAAGACAAAATAAAAAGTAACGATAAAGATTATTTAAAGTAACACAAATAAATCATCCTCCAGCAATATAAATATGCTTATTACTTGTAGCTCTCAAAGCTCCACAACAAGTGCTTCTTTTTGTCCTTTGGTGTCTTTAATCGGTCTGTAATGGAACATTCCTTTAGCCTGTTGTGTTCCGGAGCACAGTTTACCCTGCCATTAACCTTGAGCTGCGTCTTACTCATCACAGATCGATACATTATTTGTGCCGAACGACTTGAAGCAATCACAGAGTGTTTGGAGAGCGCCCCAGCCCGCGGGCATGTCAGCTGCATCATAATGGACGTCCGCACGGCTTCATTACACATCACACCCCATCAATGAGAGAGTTAGACACCGCCGAGGGAAAAACGTTGTGTGCAAAGTCAGGATTTAAAAGAGTAGAGTAAAAGTGGAAAATAGTCCAAACTACATAGAAGAGTTTGGCTTTTTAGAAGCTGGTAGAGTAGTGGGACTTCTGATTCAAGTGATTTTCCCCCTAAAATTTTAGTTTAATTCCCTCTAAAATCTGTGAAAACATATTAGGGGTACAAAAAAAAACTTATTTTAGAAGATTAGAGCATCCTCCACCAAGGTAGAAAACCTTGAAAAACAGAAATATATACATAAAATAATGTTTACATAAATGCACAAGTTTTGTACAGAATTCTTTTTTATACCTATGCTTTTACAAACACGAGTTTTAGTCAATAAATGTCTTAAATGTTTTAACAAATGCATGACATTCTAGAATTTTATATTTACTGAAAATGTCAGTCAATTTTAACTTAAATTCAGCTTTTAACATTTAACAATGAAACAAATATGAATTAGCCTACTTTTAAACAAGCACATTCTGATCAAACATGTTTTTAAACAATTTTAGCTTTGTCGTGATGCATTTGTATTAAACTTAGCATATGAATTACATTGTACTTTTAACATTTTGTACCATAGGCACTTCAGGAAATCAAATGCAATTCCAAACTCAAATATGTTCTTTAGTAACTTTTACACAGTATTATGCCAGCACATGAAACAAATATTTAAACCAGATAAACATATGTACAGTCCAAAAGTATTTTATTTACCGGCTGTCCTTGAGGTTTTTAGAAGAGTTTTCTTTCTGCACTGTTCCTCTGAGGGTTTTTAGCTCCTTCTAGCCATGTACTCTGGACTCATTTGAGCAGCAGCAAAGTTCTTCCCTTTAATTACACCAGGTGGGAAGAAACCAGTGCAGTTGATTAGGTTCACCTGGTCCCACCTCTCCCCACCCTTCTCTGACAGCAGTGGATGCAGAAGGAGGGGAGAGGACTCATACTGGGCGCAACAATATGACTGTGACGTGTCTCCAGAGTTCACCTGGACCTGACTGTGACGTGTCTCCAGAGTTCACCTGGACCTGACTGTGACGTGTCTCCAGAGTTCACCTGGACCTGACTGTGACGTGTCTCCGGAGTTCACCTGGACCTGACTGTGACGTGTCTCTGGAGTTCACCTGGACCTGACTGTGACGTGTCTCCAGAGTTCACCTGGACCTGACTGTGACGTGTCTCCAGAGTTCACCCGGACCTGACTGTGACGTGTCTCCGGAGTTCACCTGGACCTGACTGTGACGTGTCTCCGGAGTTCACCTGGACCTGACTGTGACGTGTCTCCAGAGTTCACCTGGACCTGACTGTGACGTGTCTCCGGAGTTCACCTGGACCTGACTGTGACGTGTCTCCAGAGTTCACCTGGACCTGACTGTGACGTGTCTCCGGAGTTCACCTGGACCTGACTGTGACGTGTCTCCGGAGTTCACCTGGACCTGACTGTGACGTGTCTCCGGAGTTCACCTGGACCTGACTGTGACGTGTCTCCGGAGTTCACCTGGACCTGACTGTGACGTGTCTCCAGAGTTCACCTGGACCTGACTGTGACGTGTCTCCGGAGTTCACCTGGACCTGACTGTGATGTGTCTCCAGAGTTCACTGGACCTGACTGTGATGTGTCTCCAGAGTTCACCTGGACCTGACTGTGATGCCAGAGAAACCATGAGAAGAACTGTTCTACACTTTAACAAAAGTATCTATCACACATTTTTCATCACCAACTGTACCAAATCCTCCAGTTGAGGTGGTCACCAGGAGTGTTCTGTTGCAGTACGCTGCTTCTTGGGGTCCAACTCAGAGAATGAATTTCCCTCCTGGGGGATTGAAAAAGTATCTATCTACTTACCTACACAAAGCAGTTGTACAAGATACTTCTCAAGTAAGAGTAAGCAGGGTTTGAGAAAACAATTCAAAAATACGTATATAGAGAGATGATTTGTTTATCAGCACAGGCAATGCGTACGCACTATATGCAGAGAGAGCCGCCGCTTATTGACACAAGCCTAGGAAACAAGTTGAGCCAGCATTGTTGTCAGCTAACTACGAGAGTTTATGACAAATGTGCAAAAACAAAAGTTTCAAAAACACAGACATCTGTCTCTTGAAGCTACAGACCTGATCCAAGCTAGCTCTCGTCCCATTTTGTTGTTTTAATCAAAGATGTTTCCTGTTGCATACCAGATGGACAGCGGCTCTTTCTGCATGGAGCATTTGCAATAGAGCAGAAAAAAGACAACCGAAAATCCTTCTATATCTCTGAATAACTGTTAGTACATAACATTTGATTTATAATGTGGCAATTGGAAAAAGAACACAATATACATTACAAAATCTTGTCTTTTCAAACAATAGTGAGAGACACCCAAATGTTAAAATTATTTAGCATTGACATAAATCGCTTTTCAGATGTTTATCTGCTTTAGCAAATTGTTGATTGATTACCTTGGTGTCCTTATTATCAGACAAGAAATAAAATAGGTAATGTGAAATACGGGCATAAATAGGAAAACGATGACCATTTCACTTTTTCTAGATTACTTTATTTGACCTTTTTACTATTTGAGTCTTTCACTGTCCAGCTCTAAAACAAGGTTGCAAAGTTACCAAAGCCTGTCAGTAACCATAGCAATCAAAAGTACAGAAGTGTTTATTTCCCATTTTGTTTCTCCATATCTCTTTGACAAGGATTTCTGGAAACAGTCAGCGCACAAAAGGATTACATAACTGCAACAGAGCAAACATATTTCTTCTTCTACAAACTTGGCTCACCGAAACGATTTTAAATGAGTATCTGGGGAAAAAAAAAAAAAACTGCACTCACACCTGTTCTGATCAGCTCGGTAACATTTGCACATCCGACCACGGTCTTGCAAGCGTTCCAGTATTAAATATTCAAACGAGAGAAGAAACAGAGGAGAGATTTTCAAATTTAACAAGGACAAAGTCTGCAGGGGAACTGGCAGCGCGTCTCTCTACATGTGTAATTGACTATGGCGGGCTTATGAACCTGTTTATACCCATTTTAATATTCAACTGTCAACAAAAAGCTGCTCGAACGCCTCCAGCGCTTCTGAGGCTGATCGCAGCGGGAAACAAAAGCACTTTTAATCTCAAAATGTGAATTGGTTTGGTTGATGGAGACAGATAAGAATGCCAGCGATGTCGTGCCGAGATTTTGCACCAGAAACGGCCACGGAAATTGTCAGTTATTAGAGATTAATTGCGGTCTGGAATTGCCGCCAAAGTCTGCGGAGGAAGGTGATTTGTTTTGAAATGTGATCAAAGATTTGGAAGTTAAAATTTAATCAATTCTCGTCAGGAAGCAGGTGAGCGTGCTGGGTTACTTAATAAGCAATCCCAAACAATGGCTAATTAGAGTGTAATAGTCTGATTAGGTTTTACATGGTTTTAGGTTGCAGAAAGTTCAGTAAAAAAGAAAATATTTAGGAATAATTTCATTTATGATAAATATATATGTTGTTTGTCACTTTGATGATATATTTTAAGATGGTTGCAGAACTGAGTTAACTACACAAATAACAAAAACATCTGAAAACTTTTTGTTCAACCTTGTGAATTGGTAATACAGGAAGTGCCCTGCTGTTTTGTTTGTTCATTTGATTTTTTTTTTCCCCCTATACATTTCATTTGTATGATGAATATTTTCAGTCAGGGATTTGTTCAAATTACATTTTTAATGCAAGTACTGTTTTAGCCTTATCAGTTTTGATCTTTTGGATTTAGGTATCTGCTGACTGTGCAGTTTTGGGGGCCCTAAGTAAAAATCAGTTTCAGGGGCCCTACAATCTTTTCTACGAACATTAATCAGTCAAGCCAAAGCAGCACTTAAAGTGACTTTTTTCATTATAATTTACAAACACAAAGCAACAGAAAAAAATATTGTAGACTAAATAATATTTCTCACAGTACAGATATACTGTATATTCAATACAGTATATTGGAGTGGCCTATATTAGACCAACACATTTTGTCAATTTGTGTGCAATTTTATGATTAATATTTTCCTCTCAAGTTTCACTTTGCGTCAGTGTTTCTCAGTGGGGCCCCAGTACTGTCCCTCCCCCTGTGAGCTCCGCCTCTGTTCCCTCTTCAGGTGCAGTGACATTGTACCAGCTGATGAGCTCTAGACTCAATGGACAGAAAAATGTGAAACTTTATGAGGACAAGCATCCTCATGTTAAAATAGCTTTTGAAAGAATTCCACAGAAATCTGCAAAAATCTGCTGTATTTTCCTCGCGATATTGACATAGCAGCTTACGAGCAGCAAAACATGCATTTGTTGTTCAAATTGTTCCGAGAGTCTTTGATTTGCTCTGTGCTGAGAATGATCAGACGCATGTTTCTGTCTCTATCAGTTTTAAGCGCCCTTGTCTCTCATGTCACAAAGACAAAGTGGTGAGAGCTGATCACTTTTAAGCTTGTAGGATTGGTCAAACAGGGTTTATGTACAGCTCAGAAAGAGGGTGAAGTCAACCGGCATGTTGACTGGACTAACATAAAAACTATCAGCGATCAGAAGGTGGGGCCCTCTACAGATGCCAGGCCTTACGCAACTTGTGCAGTCATAGGAATGCCGATATTCTATACTGATCGATACCAGTGTAGGGACTGAAAATGTTTCTCTCAAAACTGAGTTAACTCATATCAAATTGGGTCATATCTAACTTTTATTTGTTGTGTAAATAAACACGTATGAAAGGTTCTGGGGCACATCAGGCTGTAATTTGTCTCATTGTTAACGTTAAACAAGTTAACGGCTGAACCAATATTTTTAAACCGATACTCGATCTAGCATAATTTCATGGAACGGCACCAATATTCAATCCCTGTATGGAATCAGTACATCACTAAAACATCACTTGCCATCAACAGAAGACCTCACTGAAACATACTCAAAAGGCCAACAACAACAGACGGCCTAATATTACTCAAACCTGCATAATTCAAACAACACAGTGATTTTAATTTGGCCAGACCTGCTTGTCAAAACTTGTTCTCAGAGGCTAAGCAAGGCAGGGCTTAGGGATGTTCATCATGTCTTCTTTCTTCTATATCAGACAAGTATCGGTAAGAGATGGTTTATTACGTACAGGATAGTTGGACGGACAACTCTAACAGAACGTATTCAAAGGGCAATGAGAAAACACAACATTGGCACAACCGTAAAACCATTCAGAAACCTTAGACAGCTGTTAGTACACCCCAAGGACAAGATAAAACCAGAAAACAAATGCAACGTAATATACGAAATACCATGCAAATCATGTGAAAAATCATACATCCGGGAAACAGGGAGAACTTTCAATATCAGAAAAAATGAGCACAAAAAGGAATGCGAGAAAGAAACAATATATCAGACCACTGCAAACCACGTAATGGACTGGGACAATGCACGGATTATTAATCAAGAAACCAACAAATACAAGTGATGGATCAAAGAAGCAATAGAAATCAGAAAGCGAGGCCCATGCACTTTGAATCGGGACGAGGGAGCTTTCCAACTCTCCTGTACGTGGAGCAGCCTTCTCCAGCAACCACCGAGCGGCGGGGGGCGTGGTCAGCCTGGTAGACCTCACGGGTCCGCTGGGCTGGCCACGCCTGGGAACAGCAGCTGATAAGACACGTCACCTATAGGCGACGTGCGACGCCTCTGACGAAGACGAAGTGACCCGTCGAAACTAGTCAGGTAACAAACCATCTCTTACCGATACTTGTCTGATATAGAAGAAAACGCTTCATAAAGGCAGGGCTTGGTGAGTACTTGGATGGTAGACCACTAGAAAGCCAGGTGTAGTGGTTAGAGTGAATTGTCATGTCCTTGGGAGAGACACTTTACCTACTTTACCTACACTGGGTGAACAGATTCTTGATGAAAACCACTTAATGAAAGGTAGAAAAGCAGAACTATGCGATAATGACAAAAATTATTATCTAAATTTTTTCTTTGTTTAACCCAATGATGATATTCACATGATATTAAGACAGAACATTTGTAGAATGTAAATGTAAACTTTAGCCCATGAGCTAAACTGTGATATTTTGTCCTGCAATAATCGTGTCATGAAAAGCTGACATAGTAAGACTCCTACTTGCAGCATTTCCACTAATCATGCACTGAACCATGGCCAGACTTACATGAATCTGCAAAGGAACAAATCAGGTATAGCTTTGGATTGAAACAAGCTCATTTACATGTTATTGATCTGACTGCATTGATGTGAGCTGCCGTCTGCATTAAATATGTTTCTCTTTCTTCCTTGACATTTTCTCAACACCATCCGATCAAACATACACGGCGAGCAGATAAAATATTGATCGTAGCGTTGCGTGCTAACTTTGGTGAGTCTATCAGTATGCATAGGAGCTACAGACAACAAATATATTTTTTTAATCTTCTTATTTCCATATTCAGCTTGGGATTGTTTCTTCTCTTGCAGAGCGACGCAGTGAATATTTATGAAGGTCATGAATCTAAGCGATGGCTGTAAAAAGTGTAACTGTGAATGACTTACACTGTACTGGCCAGCGTTTAATGTGAGGGGTAAGGGAGTACAAACTGGAATCTTGGAATCTTGAAACCAGGAAGTGCTTTGTATGAGTTGATAATGTCCATGAAATCTTTCTGGACTACAAAATGATCTGTCATTTTATTTCTTTTGTCATTCAGGCTTGCAGATGGTGAAACTTCATTACCAGACAATAATGTAGAACCTGCAGGTTGTACACTATTGTTAAACAAGGCTGTAAAAAGGTTATAATGTCCAAAGACTAGTTTAGACATGATAACTTAGAACAAGGCTGTCAAAGTCATTCTGACCAAGGACCACTAGCATTATGGTTGTAACTAGAAGACTGTAATAAACCTCTTTGAAACACCACTTCGATTTTGTATATTTATTTTAGTTACAAAACTGCATATACATTTACATAGACTAATTGCTTTTTACAAAATTGGTTAAAACAACAACATTACTCCAGTGCAGATAGAAGACTGATATAAGATTAAAATAGATCTTTTAGAACTATACAAGGCAATAGAACTAAATATCATGAAACCATACCATCTGTGGCTGGTTAGTAGGTCAGGTATTTGATAAATGCAAACCAGAAATCATCCAGTCAGTGAACAGAACCAGTCAGAATCAACTTGAGCTGAGATAGACTTCATTCTGTCTACCTAGTAGTTTTAACTTTCTTTTTTCTTGTATTAGGACAGTTGCAATAAGCTAAGTTCGCGTTTACCTTACAGTTTGATCAAGGTGGAAGTCCTGCCGTCGAAACTGTCAGCTAAATAAGCACTCAGTTTATTACAACTGTTTTAATAAGGATGTTCGCGGTGTCGTCACATGGTGATCATGTGACGCGTTGGTTGGCAGAAGTAGTTAAAACGTATTTGTTTCTTGCTGTGTGACTCCTACCGTGTTCAGAAAAAGTCTCCACAAAAAAGAAAGCATTTAATTTTGACAATTAGATCCCAATCGGAAAAACAATGAGAGCTAGCTGGAACTAACTGGTTCTGCCAACCATTTTGAAGTCACATGTCGGCTCGGCGAACATCCCTGTACAAGAAAAAAGAAATTTTAGATGTTCTCCTTCAATCTTGTGTCAAATATAGTTTTTAATCTGTTAAGTTTACCAGACAGAAACATGTTTTACACTCTTCTTCCTGGACTACAGCAATTGGATAAAGCAAAAAAAAAGTACCTTCCTACTGTCAAGCAAACAAACAAACAAACGATGTCAGACAGTTTCTATAAAGTGAAATGAAACCTGCTGATATATGCTAGTATTCTTTATGGTTAGTGCTAGATAGTCAGGTCCGGAGGGACAAAGATTAAGTTTAGAAGAACGGGTAAGTTTAGGAAAAGGGTTAGGGTGATGGTTAAGGTTAGGAAAAAGGTTTGGGTAAAGGTTAAGATAAAAAATATAAAATTTTAAGCGCGTTTACCAACAGAAATATATACATTACCATGGCAACCAGCTCACTTCCGTCCCTCCGGACCTGACTATCTAGCACTAACCATTCTTTATCTCTGATATGTAGCGTTATGCTAGCTTGGCACATTTTTTTATGTTGTTTGTGGGCTTGTTAGTGACTCATGAAAAGTAATTATTAAAACTAGTTCACGTGGCAATCTGCTAATCTTTTGTCATAGTTTTGCATTATGCATTTGTAAGAGCAAAAATCTAATCATAGTAGACAACACTTTAATTATATGCCTAGTTTATTATGCAATTGTTTTTTTTATTTATTCCAAATTGTTTTCATGTTTCAATCTATTTTTATTTGCAATTACAAAATCTCCCAAACTCATGTTGAGAAGTTGTAAATTAGCGAGTGCTTGTATCGCCTCTGTAATTGGCACCATATCTTGCCGTGTTTTGTCTCTCATTCCACCAAACCCGTTCTCAGTCTATCCAAGAGTTATTTAAAGCGGGTTAGCAGAGCACCGGCAGAATCCAATTTAATTAACAAAAGTCAGACATAAAAAAGTCCAAAGAGCACTTTGGGGGAGCTGTTAGATAGTGTGCCAAAAATATAGCTTCAACTTTTGACCCAGGACGCCTCGTGGATCGACTCAATCCCTGTGCGTCCATTAGAAGATACAGCTTCAAAGACGACGGTCCCAAGTCTCTGCAAATCCCTCAAATGCTGATGTGGGTATACAGACATTTTGCACAACAGAAAGTATTTTTTGTGAGCATGAATGTCTGAATGTGACGTTTATAAATGGATGTAAACTGGATTGACAGTGCATTTTAAAGAGCACATATTAAGCAAAATGTACTTTTTTAAAATTTTGTTCTAAAATAGGGATGCCAAGATTATTAGGTTTACCAATAATCGTGATTGTTCAAGTCACCATAAAATTTGAATAGCAAATTTAGTATAATTTTTAGAGCTAAAATTAAGTTTTTTTAAGAACTATAGAAACTAAGAATAGAAATAATGTGTTTATATTAAAAACTATTTATATTTGGCATCGTGCGCTATCTCTGACTAAGAGTTTGTAGGGTTTTTAGACTCTCTGATTTAAAAATGTATCTGCATGCTTCGATTCCCCCACTGTTCTTAAACTGTGTGTAGCAACACTGCAATTTCCCCATTGTGGAACAGATAAAATAAAATATATTTTATATTAATACAATTCGCTTTTGTATTTGTCTCAGTGAAATATTAAATTCCATTTATTTAGATGCCAAAGAATGAAGATCAGTATTGGCTAAAGAAGAAGAAAAAAATTATAGTATATATGGTATATACTGTATGCGTAGAGAGAGAGAGAGAGAGAGAGAGAGAGAGAGAGAGAGAGAGAGAGAGAGAGAGAGAGAGACAAAATAAAATTATTTCTTTCAAACTTTCAATATCAAATTTTAGAAGCAAACATGTTTTTATGTCTATTTTTTTTTATATCTATTTTAAAACAAATTCTTTACATGACACAACACTAACATTTTTTATTTATAGTTTGATATGGTATAAATGTGGCACAAACTTGAGAAGGAAAGAGAAATAAAAGATTTCCCTAAAATGTAGTCATAGTCTTTGTATTTGTGAATCATCACTAAATGGTGATATTTTGTCTTGCAACATTTGTGATACAAAAATTTTCCACCATGACCTTCCTATTCTAAATTTGCTTCCTCGTCAAAACCACAGCTGCAGTTTTGTCTGTGACATATTGGTTGTTTTACTCTGTGGCTCAGAAAACACTGTTCTGAACTTCCCTGATCTGTGATGTCATAGGTAGATCTCTTCTGCACTGTTTGTCCATAATCAGTTAGATCTGTGTGATTATTTCTCCTATGTAACTATCTTTGCAGCCAGTAGATGGAGCTCTAACTCAAAAACATATGACTTACTAACCTAACTAACTGACTGACTAACTAACCCCGTCAGTGTATCCTTTTTCACATCTTTTTAAGTTCTACTGCTTAAGATCCCAATGTAAAAGTTCTCAAGAACATGCTTCAAAGACAACCAAAAGCATACATGTTATTTTTACTTTAATTCCAGTTGGGAAAAAAACGTCTAAACAAAAGGAAGACTACACTCAAAACAGATCCCTTCTAGAATCTACCGTCTTTTGTGCCTCTATGTCATCATCTAAGAAATTAATTCTAGAAAAAGCTTGCCCCAGAAAAAGACGGCATGGAAAATTGACACATTTTCCACGGCTGTCAGGAAGCAGAGGGCTGTTGTTATTATCATCTGTGTGCTCTGTGATGGAGAGATCTGCAGAAAGGCTGCTGGCAAAAATGGCCAACAGTCATTTTTTCCCAGTGTTGTGGTCACTTTGGTTTTATTAAAAAACAAAGGGTCAGTTTAGCCAGATCTCAGTCACAGCTGCAATCCCAATCTTAACCAACTCCCCTGAACTTAACCACTCATGTCTATGATCAACTCCATAATATCATGCACGCTAAAAAAGGAAAAAGACCTTATCGTGACATTTATATTGCATTGTAAACATTCTTTTTTTCTTTCCTTTTTGCAAATATTCTGTCAAAGCTAGATTACTCCAAAACCTGATTCCCATGGTGAACACCTTTGCATCTAACATGTCAACTAAAATAATCAACACCGTGATTCTAGCCATTTTATGAAAACATTATGTGATGGAAGACTTGTAATGCAAGCGTATTAAGGCATCCTAACATATTAAAGCTTAAAGAGTTCATACTGACAAACAAAGAACTTAACAAAGCTTGTACTGCAGCCAAAGTCATAAAACAAGAAGAAACGTTTGCTTAGACATGTTAATGATCAAATCAAAGCTTTATACTTAGGAATGGAGGGAAGTAACAAGTCTTGCCCTTTCTCTCCAAAACCAACTTTGAGCTCAGAATGGTTAAAGGTGTTCAAAAAAAAAAAAAAAAAAGAAAGAAAAAAAAATCAGCCGCAAAATATCCAGCCCTGTCTCCGCAGAAAATGTAGATATTCAACAAACTGCTGCGTTGACAAAATGACAAAAATGTACAAAAAACGCGTTTTCTCATCTTTTTCTCAATATGCTACGTAAAGCCAAAATGTAAAATAACCACGATATTTGGTTGAAGTCACATGGCAACATTTTCTTTAGGTTTAACTCCCAAAGTCCTAACCTTACCAATTTTAGTAATTTGATGTCTAAACTTACTTGTTAAACCTTTGTTTGATATCTGTATGTTTTCCCAGGAGACTGTGTTGAAAATATCGGCCTACCGATATCAGTTTATTTCTAATTATTTTACATGATGGAGGGCCTACACCTGTAGATTTTCTAGGGCTGCAGCTAACCGATTACTAAAATAATCGTCAACTAATTTAGTAATCGAATATTCATTAACTAGTTTGCATATGTTTCAACACATCTTTAGCTGACCAACATTTCCAGATTATATAACAATGAATCAGAATCTGAATTTAGAATCAGAATTAGATTTATCACTATCATGACACAGTATAACAAAAGTATATTTTAAACTGAGCCTCTGTCCGCCGAGTCAGTGCACGACACTTGCAAAAATACCAACAAAAACTCTAGCCTAGCCAAGCAGAAAACACACAGCTTCTTAAACACCCCATAACTCTATCTGTCCTTGTTACAGTGTCTTAAATTGTACCACGGAGACTCAACATTTCCGATGACGTTCACTGCCATCGCTCAAGACACCTCCGATAACGTTAATAAAGTGTAATTGTTTATTGCCGGGATGTTTACTCAGCCGGAACATTAGGCGGGCTATTACGGTCTGTCCGCAATGTAAATGTGCCAAGAGGAGGTTGGCAGCAGACGCGGTGGACGCCTATTGAGCGGTGACACATGGAAGAAGCTTTATCGATGACGTTTTAAGAAGAGCTGTCCACGGAGAGACAGGTGGGTTTTCTACTGCCTGGGGATTATCGGATGTTATTATTGTAAAGGTCCACGTGTAACCTGTCAAAAGAGAAAGATACGGTGAGTCATGAAGAAGAAAAGGAAGCATGGAGAAGGATGATTGCGCATTGATAACATTCTGCGTGGAAGACTGAACATGCCAAAATAAAAGTATGTTTTGTATTTCTTGACTTGAGAACAAATCTTATTCTTTATTTGTGTTGTTCCAGTCCTCCAAACGAAAACCAATTTGTTTCCTGTGTCAGGAATTGAGTTAGAACTTTATCTACTGGCAAAATAAACAGATTGATCTTGCCTGATAAGCTAATGTTGCAAATATCCTCAAATTGAGTCTGAATGATTTATGAGCGCAAAAACAGTGCAGAAGATTGCAAAGATATGTCAAAAACATTGCAGAACAGGGACATTTGGATAAGTGTTTTCTGAGGCTCGGAGGTGAATGATAAATGTCTCACAAACAAGGTTTTGATGAGGAAGTAAAGTTAGAATATTGTCACATTGGATGATAGTTCATATCGCTATGAAACTTGCTCATGTGTGAGCAAGTTTCATAGCTTTTTGGAGAGCTTGTGCTGACTGACTAATCAAATCCAGCTATAGCACAACTTCTGTTTTTTACTAGGCATTTGGTGTATTTATGTGAAGAGTTTGGCATGAAAATCTGAGGCCATTGTTCTCAACAAGAAAAGCTGGCCCTTCAGGTGGGTTCTTGCTCTAAGTCTTGTTCATGATTAAGGTGTGGATGGAGTGTAGGCAGACTCATCACTGCAGCATCAGCAGCGATGAGGTCACTTTATCTGATGGTTGTGGTGAAGAAGGAGCTCAATTCAATGGTCTATCTACGATCATGACCTTTGGTAATGACCCTTAGAGATAACTTGGGGAGTTGAGTAAAAGGGAAGGAACTTGGCTGCTGCTCTTCCATTTAGAGAGGCACCAGTTGAGATGGCTCGAGCATCTGTTCCACCCCCTGGACGCTGTTCTGCTAAGGTGTCCTGGGAGAGTCACCAGGACACACAATGGAAATCATTCAAGTGTTCTTAAAAATTGTGTGTAACTTCCACTTCCAAGAAGCCGCTGAGAAAACTCTACATCATATTCACGATGTGTTCACGAGAAGCCAAATTCCTTCTTAACAGCCTTTGCATGCATTAAGGAAGTTACTTAGTTGTATGGCAAATATGGGCTGGCCGCAGGCCTTCTCCCGAAGCAAAGACAAATGAGGAAATGACAAAGTGCAACAGCGCCCGACCCGACTATTGCTGATTAAAAACTTCAGCATCTTTTAAAAAAGTCCAAACATACATAAATACACTCAGAGGAAACATTTTCCAGTCACAGATGGATTGATGTAACGTTGGGATTTTGCTGTTTATAATGCATTTTGCATTGCGGAAAACCAGGGGTCATGGGCAGTGACATAGGGGGTCCTGAGTCCAGTGGGGGTCAGAAAACAGGGAAGCTGCTGCTGGTCTATTAAAGGAGTATTTTTTAGCATAACTGATTACTTTTTTGTTTCTAAAAGTTTTTTATACAATAATTAGCAAAAATCATGTAGAAATTAAAATTTTTTTTAAAAAAAATATATTTTTTAAAAAGTTAATTTTGAAGCAGCAATTTTTTTTATTCTTACAAGTGCTCCTGAATATTTTCCAATAAGAACAAATTATGTGAATGCCACAATGTTCATAAGAAGCTCTTAAGATCAAATTTGTTCATATCAATGTGTCATGAATGAGGCCCTATGTCTTGAGACTCGCCTGCGAAGACCTCGGCATCCTCGTGAAACTACAGACTACAAAGGAAGTCTGGGCCTCCCTGCTCAGACTGCTGCCTCTGTAAGTAAGTAAGTAAGTATTCTTTATTTGTATAGCTCTTTTCACAGACAGAGTCACAAAGTGTTCCTTGACCTGCACATTATTGGTTGGTGGCGTGCCCAGAGGAAACCACTGAGACACGGGAAGGAACATGCAAACTACACACAGAAAGGCCCGGGCCATGCGTTAATCGCACCTACAACCTTCTTGCTGTGAGGCCAGAGCGCTATCCGCTCTGCCACTGTGCAGCCAACCCCAGATAAGGCAGAAAAAAATACATGTTTTGGACAAACTATTATTAGACAGGACAATGTGTACTAATTTTCACTCGTACTCGTAGATATTTTAGCAATACACTTTGTCAATGCGAAGGTGAAAACAGCAATGAAAAGAAAATAGGATATAGTTCCTTAAATACCATTGATATTGTCAAATAATGCACACAGGCAACAAGAAATCCATTAGTGCCTGGAAAAGAGTAAATTTTGCAGTGTTAGTTCACATCCAATAATATAATCATCGTTTATGAATGAAAGAAACAAGACAAAACATTAATTTTGAATAATGTTTGGAAGAGTAAACATTTGCTTGCATTTAATATTTATAATGGAGTTCTAAACAACTGCAGATCAATTGGTAAACAATGGATACTTAACTTTCCAAAGAAGACTTCAATTACAATCTCATTCATCTCTTTATTGTTGACTAATTGCCTGGGTTCAAGGATCCGGGCGTGCGAGATTGCATTATTCACACTCATTAAAAATGCACTGAGCAAATATAGGCTTTGAAGTTGTTTGCATGTCCTTGGCCATTCCTCGTGTGAAGCATAGGCTGCGGAGGATTCTTGCAAAGCCATCTCGACTTCTATTACAAACATTGTCATTCGGTGGCCGCCCTGAAGGGCCACGAGCGCTCCGGTACATGTTTTCTCATTAGGTTCTCTCATAAAGCCAAACACAAGCTCAAAGTCATCAGCCATGTGTTCCCCTTGGGCCAAGCAAGATGTTTTATAGCAACGTTACCGTCATTGTGTCCCTGTGCTGTGTCCGATTTCACCAGGAAAGTGTGACACGAAAGTAAAGACTGAAAAATGTTAATCAAAGTTTTATGCTGCGTTCAAGTTCAAATGAGAGCGTCGGAAAAGAATGGTAAAACTCCTTGTCCTTGAATGTATTCTGTTTGTTTATGTGTTTTTCTTTGCTTAATCTTTGCTTTCAAGCTTAAATTGCTTTTTTAGAGACGCACTATTTAAGATTTTCTGGTGGAGGGTCTGTAGTGAAGATCCTTTTGTTTAGTCGATAGAATGTTACACAGTATGGCTTTAGACTTTGATCTCTCAGTGTAGATGAGCATGTGGTAATATCAAGGCAAATTCAAGTCAGATCTATGGAGAGGTGTGTTGGCTCACTATGTTAAAGTATGTTTTTACAATATTTTTCTGCATGCATAGTGAAATTAATTGAAACTCTCCATTTAAGGCGGCACTAGGGAACATTTTATCAAAGCATTAGCATTCTCCATGGGGTCAGACAAGAGTCAAAATCTCGATCAAAAGAAAAACTGTTGGAGTTTTGTCTGTTAGATACAATTATTTTTCCCCAGATAACAGTTTCAGATGCTTTACTTGAGACCGGTTTTTAAAAGTGCACTGTGTAACTTTCTGGGGTGAAAAGTAGGGCTGCACGATATATCGATATCGAATTGATTGACAACTGCGATTAGCCAATCGCAAAAGCTGTGATTTTCCTCCTTTTTTATTTTTATTGGACACGGCACACTGCGAACGTGAACAAACAGCAGAACCACAGCGACAGGCTTTTGAACTGCACAACATGACTAAACAAAACTTTTATGACCCTCATAGTAAGTATTCAATAAAATCACTCTAGCACTAGCGTTAGCCGCTTACCTTGAACAGGCAACATCGATTGTTTCCCAGGCAAATCTAGTCTGTTTTCTTCACAAACATAAAACCCAATTGAATAAAAGCTGCATGACTGATATTAGTCCTTAAACACAGTGTCACGCAGGTTTGCTCAGTCCTTGTGAGATAAACATTGTTTTTGGAGTTTTAGCTTTTTTTTTTCTTTTTTTTTCTTCAGTCTGACCCCCAGAGCGAATAGGGTCCCGCTGCAGACTGCAAGATGGAGGCGTGCCGAGATCATGGTCGAGATGGGCGTGTCGTGAGCATTAGTGTCGTGAACAGTCTTTGCACTAGGTGGCAATATTCACATCAACCCTTTACAATAAGACGCCAGAGACGATGTAAAATTTGAAACCTCGGTGAATATACGAACTCTATAGATGGAAAGTTGAATAATTTAATTATTATTTGTACTTTGGGGGCATTTTCACCCAAATTAGGTGTAGTATTATTTAATAATATTGCCGGAATTATTAAAAATTGACCTGGAGAATAATGTCTTTATTTTTAATTGCTTTATTTATTACATACTTTTCATTTTGTCTGATTTTACGTGTTTTCCAGTGGTTAGTGCTGATAGTCATGTCCGGAGGGACAGAAGCGAGGTGGTTGCCATGGTGACGAGTTTATAAGTGTTGCTAAACGTGGCTAAACTGTTATATTGTTTATCTTAACCTTTACCCAAACCTTTTTCCTAACCTTAGACATCACCCTAACCCTTCTCCTAAACTTAACCGTTCTCCTAAACTTAATCCTCGTCCCTCTGGTCCCAGCTATAACGTTTTTCTAGCACTGGAAATGGAGCAGCTTCACGGTAGAGCTCCACTCCACGTCGGGTTTTAAAATAGATTTTTTTAAGATGCTTATTTTAAATTAAACCCCCTGCTTATATACCATAGGTTTGGACATTTTTTGTATGAATACGGTTTGTATATTCGCCAAAATAATGTCATTTCTGTCATAAGGGGGCGTGTCGTGAGGGGGCGTGTCGTTAGTTCTGCGGGCTGCAATCAGACATACTTGCCCAGAGCTGTGCTGGGGAAGTTGGCGCCATCTGCTGGCGTAGATGTATATTTCTGTCATAGTTACTCTTTAAACAGGCCAGCTGAATTATCAAGGACAATGTTCAATCAATCCTGGTTTTAGCTTCAGAAGTATTAATGCCTTAAATGTATGCACAGTTATAAACTTTTCAAAAATAGTAGGGCAGTTTATTTTTAATATTTTCCATGTTTAACATTCTACAATTGTTGCAAAATGTTATGCTCAACAGAAAAAAAAACATATTCATACACATGTTAATAAATATCGAATATCAAAATATCAAAGACAAAAATTGCAATTAGATTTTTTGTCAATATCATGCAGCCCTAGTGAAAAGTAAACTACACAATTCTGTAGAAATAGGTGAAAATCATACTCTGATAAATTCTCAATTGGGATAAATACTTTTTGATCCCATTATGAGAAAAAATATGGCTAAAGGAACTGGATTTCCATGGAAACAATCAAGAGAAGGCCCTCCTCTTGGCCAAATAACAGTACAATTTGTAGACATGCAAACCCTCTCAAAGTAAAAATACACACAAACCAAAGAACTCTAGATATTCAAGACTGTTTTTGGACAAAAAGTTGGATGGTGCCCTTTAAGGCCTTGGTCTCGTCTCGGACTCAAGCACATTTAAAGTCTTGTCTCACTCTCAGCCTTCAGTGGTTTTGCTCTTGTCTCGGCATTGGGTCTCTGTGGTCTAGGGAAAGGGGTTGGTCTCAATTACTGCATTTTCCTACACTTCTACACTAGCCTCAGTGTGTGATGTCGGGTATAAGGGCTGGGCGATATACCAATATACTGTATAACGTACTGTATATCGAGATATTATGTGGAGAAGATAGGAATTTGGCCATATTGTAAATAAAATCCTGGGCAAAAGAGCTCATGAAACTGATGAAAAGCAGTCACAGTTTCCGAGAAAAACTACTGAGAATGAGAAGATCAATAAAATGTTTGAAGTTTATCAGGCTGGTTTCATGTTCTAGAATCTAAGTTTAGTCCAGATGGTGGCCAGGAGACATATTTTTTATAGCATTGTACTTTGCCATGAAAAACTATTTCACAATTTTAAAAAGTGATGATTTCTGTGGTGACTGACCCAGTAACCTCGTGTGAAATGCTGTGATGTTAGATTAACACAAGCCATTATCCAGGCTCGCTTAATCCATTTCTGCAGCTTAATTTCAGACAAGATCGGCTTGATTATTGTAATTTCTTCTGGAGCCTTTACGTATACCACGCATCATCTCCTTTTTTGCATTTGATACATGTTGCTGTCTCAGTTCATTTCTACAGTGGATGTAAATTGTAACTCTAATCCTAACCAACTCCAAGACTCAAACTTTTCATTACTTCAAACCAGAACTTGAACACAGAAGCAGACCTTTTGCCTTTAAAAACTTTTTTGAAATAAATCACACATTGTGAAAATGACAAACTTGTCTCCTCACACTAAGTTAGTACACAAGGTATTTCATGCGGCTTTGAAAGCTTTGTAAGTGTGCAGTGCAAACAATAACAAGACTAAATTAAAAGTTGTAAAAACTATGACTCAATAAATTGAAGTTTTGTTGCACAGAATTACAATCATATGACACACAAGCCAGAGTGACTCAAGAAGCAAATTGGAACAAAAATATTGAACCATTTCATGTGAACGTACCAAACCAAGTGTATCTTTCCTCTGAAGTTTTTTGGCTCTTCTCAGAAAATTCAAAAGACTGCTTTTTTTTTCCATCTCTTTGCAGCTGTCAGCCATTGTCTGTGCTTGTGGATGGACACATCAAACTGAAATCAAGATAATACCAGCAAACCCCTAACTTTCTAAACATTCTTGTACGTATGTGCAGCAAATAACAGTAGAACATGTAGAGGAGAGCATGACTGTGCTGACATAAGCACAAACATAAGACATGAGTGAGAATCAATCTGACTGAAACAGGATCTTTAGAATTTAGAAGAATTTACAGTCTTAGTTGGACCTTATATAGGGGTCTTATAGCAGGGTTCCCAAACTTTTCAGACCGGCACCCCCAAAACATCCAGGCCAACAACTTGTGACCCCCAAAGCAAAATCAAAAACATGTTTTTATTTAAAACCATTCAAAGTGGGTTTAATTAGCATGTTTAGGTATGTGATTGGAAGTCACGTTTTCAATGTTAAAAATAATTTAAATACAGAGTAATATTTATTAAATTACATTTTGAAATCTCCAGATTTTGCCTTGGAACCCTTCAAGTGGTCATATACCCAACTTTGAGAATCACTTATAGTACATAGTAATTTTACATTTTTCTGAATTGAAAACTGCACAACTTTACTAAACTCTGCCTCTTCACAGTGACATTTCTCCATAGCCAGCACCAAATGGTTACACATTCTTTTTTTTTTTTTTTTTTTTTTGAAAAGTGCCCACATGACATTTAGCAGTGAGTTCCGCATCCTTGAAATAGATACAGAAGATGAACACCAGAATTTTTGGCCCTTCATTACAGGACAACAAAAGACTACTCACACATGCATTAACTAATGAATATACACATTTGTTTTCTTTTGCAGAGACGGCTGTTCAGTTGGTTCACTGCTGGATAAAGCTTTTGATTGGTTGATGTATCTCAAATTTCCAACTCTGGTGAAAGCCATGTGAAGGGACGCATATCTATCATATATATATGTAACCAGGTAGACACAGGTACAAACTGAGCTGTCCCTGCCAGCAGATGGCAGTAGCATGTGGACTATAAAAGGATGGTACTTCCTAGTGATGGGCAAATGGTGCTTCATTGTATACTCGAACCATTTGCCAGGTGTACCGAAACATGAGCCGGAGCTTCGCAGAAGTGGTTCGTTAGCTCTTCTGCGCTATCTTGTGGTCAAATATATGAATGTATGTAAAATGAAACCGTGTCATGAACAAATAAACACTGATATTATTGAAAATTAACCAACAATACTGTAATTAATAGCTTAACTGTATAAATGTTTGCATTTCATCTGTTTATTTTTCACTTCTAAAATAACATCCAAATCCAGACACAAATGTACAAAAAAGTTCCGTCTTGCGCTGGGCTCGAACTCTCAATCTGCTCCACTCTAAGCAGACGCTCAGCGCGTTGAGCTACAGCGGCGCTCGTGTGTGTTCCACCCAAAATCTATTCATCTGTACATACACACCAGAAGTTTTTTTTTAATTGATAAACGGGGTCTAAGCTTATTTTTTCATTGAGAGTCTTTAATGTTTGTTAAAACAAGGTCCAACATAAACCAGTCCAGGTCTATAAAGTGACCCAGATCCAGGCTCTGCTGCGGATCACGAGGTGATCCTTTTGCTTCAACACAGCTCGGCCCAAATGAACCACTTTCCGAACCACTTCAGCCAAACGGCGCTTCATTACGCGCTGATGACGTCACTCCCTGAAAACAACACAAGCTCCGGTACACGCTTCACTCCCCTCCCACCAGGAAAAGCTCGAAGCGTGTACCGAAGCGTCGTTCATTTCGCCCATCACTAGTACTTCCTCCTTCCTGTCCTCTTTGGCTTCACGCACTTCCTGGTTTGCCTGAACTGTTCCCCATGTCTCCATGTGCTCAGGTAGTTGTCTAAATCTTTTGCTTAGCAAATTAAGACTTGTTGTATTTAATGATTTGTATCTTAGTGCTGTGATGATGGCTCCAGTGGTTGCTCCTCCAGGCTGGTTACCTGTGGGAATGGTGTGTGCTCCGCCGTCATGGCCCCACATCAAGCGATGTCGCCCCACACTTAGGTAGGCTAGTGTGTTAAAGGAGCATTGGAGCTTTTATTTTACAGCTGACTACATTGTAACTTATTTACACTTAGGTAAGAGGCCATGCATCAGGGCTCAAGAGCACGGCTGCCTTGTCTTCCTCGTGTATCTTGGTTAAAGTAAAAATATGTCAAAGAAACCGAATGAACAACAATGTGAATATAAAGGCTGGACCTTTGTCTTAATGTTATTGTTTCGATGGAAATGGACTCTTGTGACAAAAGTAACTTATTGAAACTAAACTAATACAAGTACAATTGTGACAAATAAACTTGTAAATTGGAACTATGTCATTCTCTGTTTAATGGGCTTACCTGTGTGTCCTTTCTGTATTTTTGCCTGGGTTTAAACAAGCTAAGGTTAAAGAAACATCCACTCTGCTACATATATATAGTTTACAGAGGACGTTCTTTGACACCACCATCTGAACTGACCTTTACTGGTTTTGTCACGTGGGTTACATTATGTGTCTTTGAAATTATCTTCAAAAACGTGTGTGAGCAATGGCCTCACTGAAAAACCTTCAAGGCCAAGGGATTACATCTTATTGGAAACAAGCAGGTGGCGGACTCTCAATGTGAAGCTACACAGTGAACCCTAAAATAATCAAATATCATCTATAAGCAAAAAGCTGTCCACCATTTTCTTAGCTCAGATATTAGTCTGTGTACACATTTTACAGTAAGAATCCACTCCAGAACTTCTCTTCAAACAGACTCTCCAAACCTTTTTGCTCGAGATTAAAGGCAAGACATATCTCTTTTTCAACTGATCCTGGCTTCTGCGGCACCAAATCAACGTCTGTGCTTACTCTCACCCTCCGCCTGCTTGAAAACACTCACCCAAAATGCTCTTCTCCATAAAATAACACCCAAACTGTTTCAAAGCGATGTCTGTCTACATAAAAAAAGATATATCCTTAGAAAACATAAGGGAACTGTTCTCAAAATCTCCGCCTTCTGGACTGTAAATGTTGCTTGGCGTTACATCGAACCGTGAATAATGCTCAAGTTCAATCAAACGGCCATTTTCCTTTTATAGATGGGCTCATTCTGTTAATTTTAGGGAAGGCTTCGAGGCAGAAATCTATTAAGTTTTTACACGCTGGTAATATTCTAATGCTATTGGTAATTCATGTCTGCTTCTATCCAGTAAACGATCTGACACCTCGGCATTAAGTCAAAGAGGTCCCGATGACTTGAACTGAAGTTTAGGGTGACGAGTGAATGCTTTTGATGAATGTCACGGTGACTTGGTTAATGGAAAAATATGCTACATTAGCATATATTAGTATAATTGCTAGTTGTCCTTTTTGACCCATTCTTTAAGGCCACCAGCCAGCAAGCCATCTCCAAGTCTTTGTTCTAGACTTGTTTCGAATACTATAGACCAACCTTTTTAAGCTCGCGAGCTACTTTTAGACTGAGCACAGCCCAAAGATCTATAGATTTACATTATTTTATTTAATTAGCGATGTCAAAAATGTTGATTTTTAGACATCTATAGGCCTATTAAAACACACTTGACATATTTACTTTCTTTTATAGTGCAATACTATTTCATTAAAATTATACAGCAAAAGGCTACAACAACAGAAAATGCCATTAAAAGTTTCAGCTACCATAACCTCACTTGTGCTTCAAACTACTGTACTTTATGGTAACAGTGAGAGAGAGGCGCTTGAGAAAGTCAGCTTTGCTTTGACTCGCATCAACAACAAACAAACTGTTGCAGATTGGACATCCACACAGCTTGCCTGTCTCCTCCTCCTGCTTCTCTCTCTTTCTCTCCTCCTGCTCCTCTCCTCTTATCTCTTGATCCCTCTTTTGAGAGTGTGCGTTCAGGAGTCGCATTGTCGGCTAGCGTTGTGCAATAACTGTGCTCCTGTGAGAATTTTTGCTGCCGCATATAAAACTAGTGGCCGTAGATGGCGCTTGTAATTCGCACTTCTAGTTCACGCTTGTAGATCAAGCTTGTAGTTCGCGCTTGTAGACCGAGCTCGTAGTTCACGCTTGTAGACCAAGCTTGTAGTTCGCGCTTGTAGACCGAGCTTGTAGTTCGCGCTTGTAGACCGAGCTTGTAGTTTGCGCTTGTAGACCAAGCTTGTAGTTAACGCTTGTAGACCGAGCTTGTAGTTCACGCTTGTAGACCGAGTTTGTAGTTCACGCTTGTAGACCGAGCTTGTAGTTCACGCTTGTAGACCGAGTTTGTAGTTCACGCTTGTAGACCGAGTTTGTAGATCACGCTTGTAGACCGAGCTTGTAGATCACGCTTGTAGACCGAGCTTGTAGATCACGCTTGTAGACCGAGTTTGTAGTTCACGCTTGTAGACCGAGTTTGTAGATCACGCTTGTAGACCGAGTTTGTAGATCACGCTTGTAGACCGAGCTTGTAGATCACGCTTGTAGACCGAGCTTGTAGATCACGCTTGTAGACCGAGCTTGTAGATCACGCTTGTAGACCGAGCTTGTAGTTCACGCTTGTAGACCGAGTTTGTAGATCACGCTTGTAGACCGAGCTTGTAGATCACGCTTGTAGACCGAGCTTGTAGATCACGCTTGTAGTTCGCGCTTGTAGACCGAGCTTGTAGTTCACGCTTGTTGACAGAGTTTGTAGTTCACGCTTGTTGACAGAGTTTGTAGTTCACGCTTGTAGACCGAGCTTGTAGTTCACGCTTGTAGACCGAGCTTGTAGTTCACGCTTGTAGACCGAGCTTGTAGTTCACGCTTGTAGACCGAGCTTGTAGTTCACGCTTGTAGACCGAGCTTGTAGTTCACGCTTGTAGACCAAGCTTGTAGTTCATGCTTGTAGACCGAGCTTGCAGTTCGCGCTTGTAGATCGCGCTTGTAGACCGAGCTTGTAGATCGCGCTTGTAGACCAAGCTTGTAGTTCGCGCTTGTAGACCAAGCTTGTAGTTCGCGCTTGTAGACCGAGCTTGTAGTTCGCGCTTGTAGACCGAGCTTGTAGTTCACGCTTGTAGACCGAGTTTGTGGTTCACGCTTGTAGGCTTTGGGATCAACTTCTACTTCTGCCTCAAAGATCGACTGGTTGATCGCGATTGATGAGTTGGGCACCACCACTTTAGAGTTTTACCTATAGTGCATGTTTTTGTTTTGTTTTTTACTTAAGCTTACAGCAATCCAATAAATTGTTCATTAAGTCTTTAATGTTGCATTTTGTTGTATCTGCTAAGCAAGTTTTTTTAATCGGAATGTTTGTAAGGACATTTTACATTCTTATGGTACGTTCAGACATGGGGCGTCAAATACGCGCCAGACGCCTAGCGTTGAACGCAGAAAACAAGCCAAGAAGCTGCGTCAGACGCGCGAATAAAACGCGTTGTTCACAGGCGTCTATTCGCTTCAACGTCATAAAAAGGAGGAGCTCTCGGTTCTCTGGTGCGAGCCGATGCGAGAAAACCAAACCAGGAAACTGCAAACTGCAGGTGCGATTTGTCGCCAAGTTTATGAATCTGAATAAACATCAGTGTTTGTCTGTCCAGCGATCCTGGTTAAAAGCACAAATTCTCTTGAAATCAGACCGACAAAACTCTGTCCATTCAGTTGTTTTTGAGAAATGAAGCCTTATCCGCGCGGCCCAGAGCTAAAGTGTGGTCCGTGAAACTGCAGCCTCCTGTTTACGGATCAATAGGTTACGTAATTGGACATGCTGCACTTTGCGCAGCACAGGCGCCAGTCTCACGGCCTCTCTGACGGAACAGCAGCTCGTAAAGCGGCATTTGTCTGTCTTTGTGTTCTAATTGAGAGAGCGGGAGAGCGGAGGAGCGATCGGGATGCAGTTCTCTAAATTAGTAGACTATTATAGCCTGTTTAAAAAGCATTTTCAGTCCGTCAAAATGATGGAGAGCCTTGGAAATGTTCCTTCAAAGCAAAATATAATCCGTAAATGAAAAGTGTCGGTTAACCTACTGTATATTGAAGCTTTTGACGCTGTCAAGACATTTTCATTTAATTGTCCTGAGGTCAAATAAATGGAACAAATAAATCCGAATCAGACAAACATTTATTGTGCCTGTGAGGATGAACACTATTTACAAGCAATGAATTTCCCTGGTGCAACTTCAAGCACTGCCTTAGCACCTTAGATTTATTTTATCAATCATTATTTATTTATTTTAATTTATGTTATTTGTAATTTTTAGCTGGGTTTGGGTTTATTGCATATTTCATTAACAGTAACATTATTATTATAATTTAGAGGTACACTTTAAGAAAAATAATAGCATGAATTTTATCTGCTTATTAAAGACTTTTAAAACAACCTATTTACCGCTAAACACAGAAGAGAAAATAACGGCGGTATCAGCATGCAGCTTGTTTCTTTGTGGCAGCAAAGCCGTACGTTTGTTGGTGATAACAAAGTGCGTAAAATGCAGACTTTGTTCATGAGACACACAGTCAATAGACCAACCCAGTCTCTATAAAAATATGTTCTATATTTACATTTTTGCAAAGCCATTTTACGTGCCCACTGAACGTATTTATAAGCAAATTACGTAAAATGACCATGTCATCAAATTACGTACATTTTCAAAGCTTTTGCGCAGTAACAGCAAAACGTACCCATTTTACATATATAGGCTAATAAAACACTTATTTTACATATATAAAACGTACCCATTTTACATATATAAAAAAACACTTATTTATATAAAACGTACCCATTTTACATATATAATAAAACACTTATTTTAAATATATAATAAAACACTTATTTTAAATATATAATAAAACACTTATTTTACATATATAATAAAACATACTCATTTTACATATAATAAAATAAGTACGTTTTAGGCTATTATATATTCTCACAAGAGAATGCTGCACCTGCAGGGACAATGAATAGATCTATAGGCCAGTGCGTGCTTTTCAGGGCCCACTCAGAATTGGATATGCGGAATCATAGAGCCATTTTTACCATACGATTGTATAGAAAAGCACGTATAAGTGTTACTAAATAAGATTACATTTGCTATACTTTGTACTCCCTCCATTAACAATTTTAAAATCAGCCTACGTTTTTGTTTTTTTAAAGCACTGTTCTGCCAAAAGTTTGTACTTTCACAGACTAAGGTCAAGTTTAACCTCAAATAATACATAGCCTATTTTTGAAATATTAAGATTGAAAAATCCAAAATGACTCATGTGTAAACTCTGAAGCTTAGCAATAAAATATATTTGTGACAAATTGTGATGCAGTAGGCCTAAAATAAATGCGTTGTAATCTACAACACAAGTTGCACCGATTTGATGCAAGGCCTTGTACCAAAATTAGGAGAAATATGAACAGAATTCAATGTTTCATGCATTGACAAAAATGCAAAATAAAAAAAATTAAAAATTAAAAAGCTAAACTACAATACATATAGATTTCCGTCATGACAAACAGCGTCTGCCTCAGATGCCCGACAGATCAAGGCCTTCAACCACGCGAACCTGCGGCCTGTGCACAAATAATGACCAAGGGATGTCTATGTGGTGAGGATAGGCCTGATGCGATGGGACTGAATAGAAAAAATAATGTTGTGTCGTAGATGTAACGTAGATTAAATATTATTACGACAGCTGGTCTAGCCATCGTGCGCTCTTAATTTAGATTAAGGCGACAAACGAAAATTATGAAATACATAGCTAAAAAATAACTTTTCCTCTGTTCATAAATCTATTAATGACAGGGGAACAAGATTTACTACTGCAGGACACGTGTTGTCCATGTCAGTGCGGGCCCTTGGAGGACGACTAGCCTATAATTTATACATCAGTGTATTCTTTTAGAACGGACCGACTAGGACTTAGTCCAACTTCGTGCAAAGATGGGTTTAAATATTCCAGGGTGTGCTATTATTATGAACACTTAAACCCCACAGCCTTGTGACTCCTTTATGTAGAAAATACGTTTGTCTGAAGAATGGAATTACATTGGCCTAAATAAACATTTACCTGGCTGTCCAGCGTGGCGCTGATTGTCTCCAAACTAGGTCTTTTTTTTTTTTTGTTCGTCTCTGTAGAGGAGAGATGATGTGTGGACTCGTACAATTCTTTCCTGTTGCTTACAGCGCGAACGAGCGTCTCCTCCTCGCTGCTCGGCTCGCTGCACCTGTTCACATTGCTGCCGCCACGTTCAGTCGGGGGCGTGTACATTCACAGCGACCGCTCTGCTTCTACACGCTGCAGGCCATGCCCACTGCTCGCTCGTGGTCGCGCTAGACGCTCGTTTGAAACGCTCCACAGTGAACACCGCGCCGCGCCGCCAGTGTGTGACGCTTCGCAACGCTGAAAACGCTACTCTTCGCGCGTCTACATAGACTTTACATGGGACGCTTACGCCCGTTCGCGTTATATGTGAACGTACCATTAGGGTTTACGACGATCTGACCAACAAAGCACCAAATCTTAAACCACGTGTGAAAAATGCAACCAAATGTGACAGTTAAAACACATTTTCATTCCCCTCTACGTACAAGTATATGTGGTCCTTCCATTTTTTCTAACTTTTGTGTGAGACAATCCCGATGTAAGTTTTGAGTCTGAATTTAGATCTACTTAGATTTACTTTGTTTTCAATGCCTTTGTTTTGTTTTTTATCCCCCAACCCAGTTATGCCAAACTTTCATTAATTTGCATTGGTGGCTGTGCTAGCAAAAGTTAATAATTTATTTTAGAAGACAAGACCTTCTTAGTAATGATGTTGTGTCCTTGGTCAAACACTTGTGTGAATGTGTCAGTGGACCATTTACAAATTCGTTTTTGTTTACCATTGTCATTTTTAAATCAAATTTGACCTCTTTTGTACCTCTTTCACAGAAATGTTGTTCAATAAATTCATCTTTAAAAGTGTTTTTCATTCAGGTCTCGTATAAAAGGCGGTTTGAAAGTGCTGATCGTCTTTTCACAGAAATTACATCTCGACAAATACATTTTTCCATCAGGCCTGGGCAATAGCAACTGTAATCCATCGTCTAGGTCAAACTGGCAGGGCATTTGCATTTTGCCTGTAGCTGTAAAACACCTATTGATATTTTGGCGTCACTGTATTGATATGGCACCACAAGTGAAGTAATATAATATAGGAGCTTATCAATAGAATGTCTCAGCTGCAATCATTAGCAGATCACCATAGTCACACATGACAACGTTATTGATGTCCCTGACGCTGTGTGTATCGAACTCTCTCCTTCAGGTCACAGCAAGTCCCTTTCTCATATTTATTTAGATTTTGTACAAGGTCTATCACACAGGGTAACTTTGGAGTGCACAATTAATTATATATTTTGTCAAAACTATGCTTTCATTTGCTTATACAGGCTGTTTTTCCAAGCTACATCTCTTATTGGTCAGCCTCTGAATTGCCAAGTCCACTTCTTTAAAGTGACTTTGGGCTTTTTTTTTTTTTTTTTTTTTTTTTTTTTTGAAAGTCGCTTACATTTTGAAGTTTGTGGGTTATGTTTTTTCACATTCATGTGATGAAGTGGTGAATTTTGTAATTTTTTTTTCACATTTGTGTCTATGTCTAAAAATTGTAATTAAAGGCGTTACATGTGATTTTTGCTTCCTTAAAAAACTTCCTACCTCAGTCTACCCCCCCCACCCCCACCACCCCCCCCCAAAAAAAAAAAAACCTTCTGTAAGTCCTCAATCAAATCGCGTGTCTGTATCAGGCTAAAAAATAAATTAAAATAGGTGTGCAATGAACACGCACAAATTGACAGAAGCGTCGTCATGACACGCAAGCCACGAAAACACGATTTATTGCAAAAATCGCGGATAGGGATGTTAGCCGAGCCGACGTGTCACATCAAAAAGGCTGGCAGAACCTAGCTCTCATAGTTTTTCCCATTGAAATAATTGCCTAAATTAAAAACTTTCTTTTTGGTCTAGGCTTTTTCTGAACACAGTAGGAGCTTTATGTATTGCTCTTATCAAACCTGTTAATACACCGACTCACACAGCAAGAGTTAAACATTGTCTTTTTTTGTGTTTGTTCAGCTTGCCGCCAATATATTTGAACTATTTCTGCCAACCAACTTATCACATGATCACCATATGATGACACGGCGAACATCCCTTTAATATTAGAAAAAATAAATAAATAAAAAATGTTCTAATGAATTGATTATTCTAATATCTTTTTATTGAAGGGCTGAGATTGCTTGTTTGGGGGATTTAGCCATTGACAGTGAAGTAGGAACTTTGTGAAAAGCAAATAATTTTATTCACCTCAAAGACAATAAGACAGTCTACAAGAATCAGCATGCCTTAAATATAGTGCCTTTACCTTTGTCACTATCACTGATTTACAAATGCTTCTTGACATTTTTAATGTGTAAATTATACAAAACACAACTTACTGTACATTAGAACTTTAAAACAATACGAAATCTAACCAGCGGGCTCTTTTATCTGTTACCCTAAATTGGCAGGACAAACAACATTCCTAAGAATTACCCACGACGGCATTAGGATTATGAAACACATACTAGATAAACGGCTGAAAAAGCTAATAGCATGAAGAAAATGAGTTTTTAAATTGGCGTCGTAGTGGGAGCTGTAGATTCCAAACGGCTGTAAGTGATTTCGAGCTGATTGGAACTGTCCCCGCGGTGATGAATGGCTGGCTTTAATGAATTGATCCGTGCATTGGGACTGTTGTGGTAGTAAAAGGTATAGTTCTCCTCCGCGGCGTACAACCTCCACACGTGTCTGTCTGATAAAGTGTGAAGTGATTGGTTTGCCCCGCGTAGAAAGGACCATCCATCACGGGACCGGGTCAAATGCACGAGGCGGAGGAGGGTGAACCTGAAAGAACTCCCGCGGTGTTGATGGGTTTTGGCGTACGGTGGAGAGCAGTGGGTGTTTTGGCCTGACTGAGAGGAGAGGAGAGGGCCAGTGACAGCAGGTGAACCGTGGGCTGATGGAGATGACCGCACAAACAGGGCTAACTGCTGCTGTTCTGGAATAAGACGCAAAGCCGAGCTGAGACGGGCGAAAGGTTTGGTGTGGATTAAAGACATATGTCTGAATAAAGCTGTTTTAGTTGAGAAAGTTGTAGAAAATGGATTGTGCAGTTTTGGGCAAAACCTACCTAAGCATTAAGTTTGTAGAGACTGTAATCAGTGTTGGACAAGTTTCTGTAAAGATCAGATATTTACAGGTATGAAAATGTAATATATTTGTAATACAACAGGACCGTCTCTAAAGCTACACACTTTTAGCTAGGCACACATTAAGATGCCATACTCAATAAATGTGGGATCACGAAGTATGTTCTCAAGTACTCTGGACAGACGACCCAGGGGTTTCTATGTGGAGTTTGCATGTTCTCGCCATGTCTGCATTCGTTTCCTCTGGATGCTCCAGTTTCCACTGCCACTAAAAATATGTCCAATAGCACCTCCCCTCTCTCTTCCTGAGTACTGCAGATGAAAAGTAGTTGTACAGCTGGAAATTGGAACAATCTGCCATTGTGCATTATGTAATCGTACATTGTCCTCATAAACCTAAACCTTAAGTCACAGACGTAACAGAAACTCTTCCATGTGGCAGTGTCAGTGGTGTTATAATGCTGTGTTGTTTATTGTGTTGTTTTTTTTTCCACTGAAATATCAATTCATTTCATTCTTGGGTTACTCAAATTGTAACTAGGGATCCACCGATCCGATACTGGGATCAGATATCGATGCCGATCCAGGAAATTTTGCTGGATCAAGTATCGGTTCTAAATTGGACATAATGAAACAAATAGGCTGGTGTTGATCCAGAACGTCTCATAATATTGGGCATTTTATAGTGATTACGTTTTTAAATGGAGTCTTGTATTATAAATAGCAGTTACATAACACGATATGATTATGATTATATTAGAAAAAAAATAAATTTCATTTCTCACACTAGTATTGGTTGACATCTGTTGTTGGCAGATAGCTAAAGTATCGGGATCGGAATCAGAACTGAAAAAGCCAGATCAGTACATCCCTAAAGGTAACATCAACTTTTTAAAAAGTAATGAGCAACATTACTTACTGAAAAAAGGAATAAATTACAGTAACTAGCTACTTTTGAAATGAGTTAGTCCTAATAGAGGGATTAGAGCAACAGGTTAGCAGAAAGGGCCACGGCTGATTGACACAAGCTTTAGCAGCAACACTAGCCAGCGCTGTTGTCAGCCAACAACGAGCTGGGTGAAAACAAAAGATAAGATGCTAAGTAAACATTTGTGAATGAAATTCGACTACAACTTACATTTAGGAGAGTGAAAAAAAGAAAAGGGTGAGACAAAGACACTGTCTGTCATAGTTCAAGCCTGATTGAAACAGTAAGCTCTTGCCCCGTTTAGTTTCCCCAGCCAACTAGATAGACAGCCTATCTTTCTGCAGGTGACATGCGCAGTAGAGCGGAAAGTGACGTCGACCGATAATTCGTCTCTCCTGACTGGAATACAAGGAGTTCTTGCTGAAACAGTTGCTCGTCACTTCACTAAGTCCTGGTGATCAGGCAGATGGGCAGTAAACAAGCAGAGCTTTGACATGATGCCACATGTGGGGTCTCGGCAACTTTCTTTTTTCTGACATTCAATAATGGCCGACATACTAATTATTATTTCAGGTTTTCAAGATAAGTAAAGCTTATATCTTTTAAGTTGAAATTTTATTTTAATATGGTCTTTACATTTGTTTTACAGAAAGTCTTTATTTTGGTGTTAACAGGTAATTTTAGGCTTGGGATGGGTTGAGATATTTACCTGTTAAATCGAAAGAAAATGTCACCACATATCTCCAACCAAATTTCATGGTTATTTTACATTTTGCCTTTTCGTAACATATTGACGTAACAAACAAAAAAGGAGTGCAAACATGCTTATTGTACGTTTTTGACATTTCATTGTATATCTACCTTTTCTCTGGAGACTGGACAGAAAAAAAACAGAGATGATGTTGGTCTTTTTCATCTTTAAACCACCAAAAAGACAACAAAAAACAGCTTTTCCCGTTCGCTTTTCCTTGTTTCATTAAACCTGGTGGCATACCGTGCTTTTTCTTGAAAACACATGTCATCCAGCCTGTTTTTTCCCACTGAAGACAGAAGATATTGATAGTAAAAGGACGTTAATGGACATGTCTGCGATACTGCCCTCCTCCGCTCACAACGGTCCGATCCATTTGGCGCAGACTGTGGTGGTGGTGTTGAGCTGTGACAAATGTGAAGATTGTTGCTCTGTGATCCGAGCTGATGGTTCCACATGACCCTTTATGTTTGTGTACTCAGAGAGAGACAGTGCGCTGCGGTCAACTCCACACTGATACTGCCCACTGCCAATCTGCAACGGAGAAAAACAAACGGAGAATTTGGATGGATATGCCAGTGTGTGACTACATGGATTCATATGAAAATGGGTGATCTACCTGTGAGCCATTTTATACTGCTTTGTTTGAACTCCAAGTATGTTTTTTGCAATATAATGGACAAAATACGGTATAAAAGGAGTTGGAATGTTTGTGCTGACTTGTTTCAAACTAATAATGTTATACCAACAAGTTCTCTTTCAACTTTTCTCTTCTTCTTTCTGTAATTATTAATATTTTAGCCTCGGGAGAGCATCCACAGACAGGCTCATGTCACTCTAGTTCAAGAGAACAAAAGATTGAAGCAATTAGCCATAACTTATTTTGGAACTGAGAAATGAAATGAATGCACAATTATATCACAAAATCCAAAATGGCATCTCATCCACAGTTTTTTTTTATCACAGTATATCACCAAGACAATATTGTCCAGCTAAACTTGGAGTAGCATTTGTTTCATTCACACATGTTTGAGTAATCCTGCTTTATAAGGCGTCTACATTTCTAAAGCTCTTAATGCTTTGTTCCACCTTGTGATGTAATAGAGTCGATGCATAGATGTTTGTTGGTTTTTTTTACAAGCAAATATCTAAAACACATTTCTTCCACTTATTATCTTAAAGTTTCTATTTATGCGAAGATCAGTTGCGTTTGAGATGTTTGGGATGTTCAGTAAAATACGTCGAGCTGATTGGATGTGGGGCCTACCTTATTTGAGCTTAGCCAATCACCACAACACATCGTACTGGTGTATCCAAATCCGCGTGGGATTGAACAAGTAAGTGTCACACACACTGCTCTTCTTTAAAAAAGAAATGACTCCGTATTTCTGCTAAAACAGCCTCACACGGACTGCTTAAAGGCAAGGTGGTTTATCTCGAGTTTGTGATTTCATCCATTTTCGCAAGATAAATCATCTGGCTAGTCAGGTTAGTTGTTGTAGTTGTTGCATGCCTTGTTCCTACAGCTGTGGAAAACAAGTCAGAGGCTATAAGAAGAAGAAGTAAGGAAGCAAAACATGTAGACTGATTTAGGGAATTTAATGTGAATTATTTCTGTTTGTTTACATTTTTAAGAATAAACGTAAAAATAAAATGTAAATGATGAAGATCGACTGTCTAAGTTGAAATAAGTAGTAAGTAAGCTTTATTTATATAGCGCTTTTCACAGACACAGAGTTACAAAGCACTTCACAGTGAGATGCTTTTACATCAACCACCCCCTCCCCACTCAGTTACAGTAAGCAGCCCTGAGGCAGCTAAACACCTAGAGCCTCATTCTCCAACCACCACCAAATACCCTTAACCTATATTACCATAAGTTGAAGCCATTCATAATCAGAATCAGTCACTTTCGAGTCAATTTCTCATTTCTAGCTTGACTGGTGTAGACATTTTAATTAGACCAACCATTTTTAAAAGTGCTCTTGCTGATTTTTTAGGATGAAAATGCCAAATTTTTAGATGCAGAAGAAACACTAAACTCGGGTTGCATGATTTGGAAAAAATATCTATTTTCTGACCAGTATTGCAATTGGACTTTATAAACAAAATCGATTTAGAGTTCACATTTAAAATATGTCTAGAAAAGTGGCCAAAGTGACATTGTAAACTGACAAATTCATTTCTCCCAAAAGACACATTATAACTGTGCTAGTAGAAAAACTCATTTTAGTTTAAAAATCACAAAACTTTTCACGAAATTTCTTTTTTTCCATTTCACCAAGACAAAAATGTAATGGATAAAAACAAGAAATTCAAGCCGCATCTCCGAGGAAATTCTTCATGCATGGACATATGTGCAGTGTTTAGCATGTGCTGGGACCATCTGCTGAGGATGGGACAAGAGATCTCACAGGATAAGATCGCCACAATACAAGCCACACATTCAAACGAAAAATGATGGTGTGAAATTTTCTCTCCGTGTGTTTATACTCGGACCGCAAAAAAGATGAAATTTGCCGAGCTAGACGTCCAGAGAAGCTGTAACAAAAAGAAGCACCGCAGTAACAAGGAAGAATATTAAATTAAATGACAAATTGTGATGTGAAAATGAATGAACAAATTTCCTCTATGTAGGACAATAAAGTATACCTTACCTTACACTTAACACAAGAAAGACCTTTGTGTGCCTCTTTATATTTGCTATGCTAATGCTAAATTAGTTATTATCTATATATTAAAAAAGCTTGAATTAATATTGCACAATAATGGTTGAAACTTCTTTGTTGCACAGTACATTATTCTTTATTCTCTTAGTTTATAACTTTGCACTAATTTAGTCATAGAACACATTAACACACATTAGCTAATACTTGAGCCTCAGGCAAAAGAAGACAGTAGAAAATGTAAATATTAAATAAAAGATTTTAAAGATTTAGGTCCAGATTTATCAAGCATTTGCTCATGTGCAAAAACACAAGTTAGGAGGAGCAAAACCTTAGCAGAGATGACATTTTTCTGTCACAGACACTAAAGATGCGGAATTTGAGGTGGTTCATTGATGTTTTGTTTAGTTTGTTGTATGTGGATCTTCCAATATTAAAGTTTGTGTAAAATGCTTATAAATGACTAATGATTTTTTTTTCGACTTTGCACCCGCAATTTAGCTCCTGGTTTGATAAATCAGGCCCTAAGTGTGTTCAGGAAACATTGCATTTATTAACAAACTAACTACAGCCAGTTATGTTGTCTGAAGGTTTGGGTGTACCTGGAGGGACCTTCCCAGATACTAGGAACAGTATTTAAAGGTTTGGTTGCAACCTCCAGAGAACTTGTCCAGAATGTTCAAGGAACACTATCTAAAGGTTTGGGTGCAACTTCCAGGGAACCTTCCCAAAACGTTAGCTAAGGTAATGTTTATTAAGGACAATGTACAATTACATTAAGCATAATGGCATAGACGCTTGTACCAGATTGTAGCTTACATCTAATGTCCATCTGTAGTCCTGGGGAGGCACATTGGACATGTTTTTAGTTGTAGGAGGAAACCCGAGTACCCGGAGGAAGCCTACGCAGACACGGGGGAGCATGCAACTCCACATAGAAAGGCCCCGGGCAGCCCAGGAGTCGAACCCGGGACCTTCTTGCTGTGAGGCTAGAGCGCTGACCACTGCGCCACCGTGTCGTTCTAGGAAAAGTATCTAAAGGTTTGGGTGCAACCTCCAGTGAACCTTCCCAGAACGTTCTGAGAACAGTACTCTGAAACTAACTTTACTATAAAAGTTGATCAACAAATCAAAAATTTGACAGCAAAAATGGTCTGTCTGTCTGTCTATCTCTATATTAGCCTTCATAAATTTTACAATCCTGCAAATTTTCACAAAACCAAACCAAATCACAATAGATTGAGTCCCAATGTGTTGCTTGTTTCTTGTGACTTTTCGCTGCAATCCCTTTTTTCTCTACAAATACAAAAACACATTTATTTTTGATGAGACCAAAAGTTACATGCAATCTCGTGAAACATTTCTGTAGTAGCTCACCAAAATATACTTTCCACTCTGCACATCCCAGCTCCCCAGTGTCACCTGCAGGTTTCACTACGACAACAACACAGCTTTAAAAATCCAATCTCACGTGTCCCTAAGGAGCTTCCGTACACTCTCTTCACAATCTTCTCTCACTACACCATTTCTTTTAAATGCTTGATTGGCTCGTCAAAATTGTTACGACAAAGACAAAATATTCCCCCGACGACAACTTGTTTTGGAAAACCCTTGTCGGACGCATTCAAGGTGAATCATATCCATTCTGTCTAGACATGTTTGAATAAATTGGCAAAAAGTGCAGCCGTTTCGGGGAATAATATATCGGTTAGAAAAAAGCTGTACGCTTGAGGATTGTTTGGCAAGTTGTGTCTCGTTTTTCAAACACAAGCCGATGCCGTTTCATGTTAATGTGAAAAATGAACTTGGTGCTCAGATGATGCATACTAACTACAGCACTCAGATTTCCATTCATCACACGCCGCCGTGACAAGAGCAGAGCGTCCCCCTGCCAATACGCTCTTATTCATTACCTGCTTTAGAACTATCCAGGGGAATCTTTGCTCGACGGAAATGCATTTGAATACAGCATTACAAGAAGGAATGTAGAGATTATTAGGTTAATTGATATTTGTGATTAATTAAGTAGCTATATAATGGTGAGAACAAAAGAAAAATAATTAGGGATGGGCTGATATTTGCCAATACAGATATTTATATTTTAAAGCAGATCCGTCGGCGCCGCTATGTTAGTGCGCAGTGATTGGTTTGCTGCTGTATTTTTATTTATCTGGCTAACCATGGCATCTCTAACTGTACAGCGGGAGTTTGTGCAGGTTTTATGAAAATCACAACTACGAGAATTCATTTTCTTTCTCTAAAAGACAAGTAGACACTGTGCAATTTTCGATTTTTCACTCGTGCAACAATTTTGGAGATCGGTCTGAGTTTCAGCTCAGTCATGTGTCGTGCACAGTGTAGTGTACATGGGGTAATGAGAAGCGATTAACACCTCACGACCAGCTTCCGATCAACACTCGTAGGATTGCAAGAAAATCGAACTTGTTTGAAATCCTGGTCGTTCCAGTCTTGGGAACATAGCTCTGTAGAAGCAGGGCCATGAGCCCATTTGACACTATCTCTCACACTGCCCATGAACAAACAATGTTAGTTGTTAAAACCCCTTCTCGTTCCGGCCTTTTTCCCTTAACTAGCCTGACTAAAATCGGTAAAAATTCAAACTAAAACTGTTCCTGAATCCTTTGGAGCACAGGCAAATGACTGGGGTCTTTTTTAAAGCTGTAACCCTGTAGTTTTTGCTTCTGATGTCCAACAGGCTCTCATCAGAAATGAGAACTTTCTCCAAGCAAAAGAAAAACAAAATCTAAAATCCGACTAAATCTTTTTTTTTGTTAGATATAAGGATTGGTAAAGCTGGTGTTGACAGCTGAGACAGAAATGACACTAGATTTGGCATATTTTGGGTTTTGACAATTCCTCTGTAAAAACTGAGGGTCAATGAGGTAAAAATGAGTTTTAGGGACCCAAAATTACTCCAAAAAATTTACAAAAGTCCTATTAAAATTTTTGAATTTTTGAGGACTTTTTTTATTTGGAGGCTTAGAGCTGAAATCTGAGTCTGGATCATCCCAGAATGGGTGATTTTGCTCTTAATAAAAGGGATACAAAGGGATTTTTATATTTACCTTACCAGGTGCTTCATAGTATGCTTTTTCAGACACTCAACAAAGGGGTTTTAAACACGAATCATTTCCACTTCTGGATTCTTCTTCTTTTCCTTTTATGTTGTGCTTCCGGATGCAGAAGTCTGAAGCGCCGTGGGTCGACGTACAGTGTGAGCATTCAGATCGCATAAGACCATCCGGCCGTGTAGTGTGAGGACATGAATCGTGGGCTGCTAACTTTTGACCCTAGCGATGCACTCGTACAGTCTGAGCAGGCGCTGCATAAACACAACTGAAAACATTGCACAGTGTCTGCCTGCCTTTATGTCTGAACCAGAAAGAGAAACTAAATGCAGAATCAACTTTTTTTTCACTGTCAAACTATCTACTTTTTCCGTGCCTTTTTTGGACTTTTTTGCTCATTTTGCAGTTATGTGTGCAAAAACTGCGGCTGTACTGCCACGCTGGTCAAACGCTGTCAGTGCATTTTCAGAACATGCCGATGATCACTTCACCAGTCATTTGGCTCAGCTTGTTGAGCAAATGGTGCGATGCGCAGGTTCGAAAGTCATGTCAAGGGCGCGTTTTTCATTTTCAATTTCAGAAAATACACCAAAAGCTTGTGCGCTTATGTAGACTAAAGAAAAGGTTTGTATGTTTTGGAAAGTAAATATTAAAAAAAATTGTGACCTGCAAGTAAGCAAAGACTTAGTGCTCTGCAACTTTCTCAGCTGCAAACCTTACGTCAGGACCCTGACCACTCCGACACAAAAATCACATCATTCGCCAAGCTCACGGTCCATATTTGGTGCTGTCATTCAGTGTCTGTTCACACCCACCTTGGCGTCTTTTAAAAGGCCTCCGCTCCGGGCATTTCCCACTTTCGCAAGCCTGTTTGGGGTTCAGTTGTGGGCGGAGTTAGTCCCTGCAGCGTGTTTAGCCTCACTTTAAACAGGACTATGGTAGGTCAAAACCATAGAGTCAGCAACGTTTTGCTATGCCATTAAGCTATACTACACTAACCCCAAAAAGTTTTAAATAAAAAAAAAAATTGTTGAACTGCTTAAAACGATTAAGCCCAAATACCACAGTTTGAGAAGCACCGCCCTAGAATTCAGCAGGTAAACTAATACCCAAAGCACATACGACGCCACTCCCCATGTCTGAAACCTATAGATGATGCTAAACATGATGCATGCTAACTACCAGACTGATTATATTTCCATTCGTCACGCCGCATTCACACACAAAGCAGCCCCTTTTCCACCTGATTCACCGCCGCAAGCTTTTCATTACCTGCTTTCGAATCATCAGGGCTAATCTTTGCTTTTTCAACGCAACTCTAAAAGCTCCCAAATCCTAAATAGGACGCCGCCTAGGAATAATTACCGCGCACCTTTCTTCTTCCACCATTTGGATTCAGAGCTGTCCCTTCTCATTCACACGCTCACTTGAAAAGGCAACGATGCTCATTTTGGAGAGTATAAAGCAGCGCATATAGCATTCCATCTTCCATGAAATTGTCTGTTTTCAACTCTTTCAAAAGCCACTTAAGGAGCACTTTTTGGACAGCTAAGAAAGTGTGAATAGGAAGTGTCAACTTTTAATTAAAGCGATGGAGAGTATGATGTATATTTTAGAGCTAATTAGCAGCAAGCGCATGGGAGAGCAGTGATTAGATGAGTAAAGGCTCCCACATGAGTACACACGCGCGTGCATCAGGACGGTAAGAGCATATTTCATATTTAAATGTGGAAATATTTTGACATTCAGAGCTCAGAGATGTTTAGAAATGTCTTAGGAGTGAGGAGAGCACCGTTTATATATTAATTGAGGCACTTTACGGTGTCTAATTTGGGCCAAAGTTAAGCCGACCACAGAGATGCAGTGTTCTCTATGGCTACATAGGTTTCCTTCGATTTTCACAACTACTGAAACATAAATCCTTGTCTCTAAGACAGAAATGCCTTATAAAGAAATTCAGGTTTTAGGTTTAAGTGCTCCTGGTTAACTAAAGCTATAAACCAGGGATCTCCAACCTTTGTAGCCAGGAGAGCTACTTTTGCAAAATAAAACTGTTGGTAAGCCCTATTTTCGCTTTTCACTCTTCCCTACCAGGCCTTTTTGCTCATTTTAAACAATATTCACATTTAAAAATAGAACTGTTATTCCACATTGATCCGTTCTCTTTTATAGGCATTTGAAATTCCTTGTTTTCATTAGATTTTAGCGTTTGATGAGAAACTTTGAAGAAAATATTCTTTTTCTAAAGCAATCTTCATGTCAGTGCTATTTTTGTCTGTTCAACTTTTAGAGATGGACTGATATATCAGCAGGCCATCAGCCATCGGCCATCAGCCTTTTTTTGGCCGATATTTGATCAGACAGTTGTGTGAACAGGTGTATGCACAGTAGAGCTGCTCTCACAGTGATCAGTTGAGCTACAAGTTAGTTTTTGAGAGAAATGTTACGCTTTGTTTTTTATATCTCCATTTTGCTGTGTTTTGAAAAAGAGCACTTTCTTTAAAATGTTCTGTAATGTGCATAGGCATGTTGTATTCATTAAACAATGAGACAAAATAATAGTTTAGAATGAACTTTTTCTTTTTTGGATAGACTATCTCCTCTCAGCTTTGTTTTTTAAAAACTAAAATAAGAAAATCGGCTTCAAATTCGGCCAGTGATATCGGCATCGGGTGACAACATTTAAAAAAAAAAAAATCGGAATCGTTATCGGCCCAATAAAAACCCATTTCGATTATGATCTAATACAATGAAATATTGCCTTTAGAATAAAAAACACAAGGTCTACATGATTAAAACTTTAAGGACGAGTGTCTTTTTCATCTTAAACCCAACAAAAGCTGCATTACAGACGAGAAGGTAGCTGTAAGCGGTACTCCGTATTCTACAGTTTATAGTTTCTGCGTTCGTAGACCTGTCGTAAAAAATCTTTGACAAGACCATCAACCTAGCTACAAACTTACGACTGGGCTGCAAGCATTTTTTCGTGGCATCCTGTGAGTATTTAAATTTGTGTTTATATCCTTTATTTCCAAGTTCTGTGCCTGATCTCTGATTTCAGTATGATTGACATGCCAGGTGGCCTGTCTCCAAAAGAGGTTGTGTTGTGTGGTCTGGTCATCTCTAGCCTTATAAGGCAAAGTTGTTGGGGGTTGGTATGATGTCATGACATGAACAAGCAAGACTATACATACACTAGAAACCTCCAGACAGAGAGGCTGTATCATCTTGTACCCGCTACCATGAGGCGGAAGAGCTTGAAACAACTTTCTGAAATGCTGCAATCAAGTATTTTGAGCACTATTTTGTGTCTTAAGTCATTGCCAAATGCCCTAAATGTCTGAAACTCACAATCCCCTCAAGAATGGCAAAGGAAATGAGCAAAAAATCGTCTGCAGAAAGGTTGTAGCAGGTCATACAGGTCATTATGACCATAGCTTTAGAAACATAAGCAGGTCCAACTTTTAATAGGCCACAGATTTTAAATTGGCTCTGTGCACAGAACATCAGTTGGTTTGTTTTGTTCAAAATAGCTAACTTTTGTACATACAAGCATTTTTATGTTACCGTTTAGCATTTAGACACACAAGTGTCCTCTGGTGAATTATTCTTCTGATTTGTGAAGTCTTTAATGTGTTTTCTGTCAAATTCACCACAACTCACTGTCACTGTCTGATCTTCAGAGTATTTATTGTTTTAAACCTCATAGAAATGAACTGAACAGGAAATGTACTATTTTGAACAAAAACAAGCCAACTGATGTTCCGTGCACAGAGCCAATTGTATTTATAGTTGTTGGAAAGTCTCTACTTGACATTGGTGAACCTTACTCGAAATCTGAATTTTAGAGTAATCACAAGTATATACAAACAAGTGGGTGTGGATAGGTGGTAGGTGAAAACAGGGATTTTCTGAGAACTCAAGCATCAGCTGCAGGACAATACAAAATTACTCAAACATGCATGAATCAATCTAAATACAACTTTGGGTAAACTAATATTGAGAGAACAAAAAACTCACAAAAGTAAATTTTACATAATAGTTTTCCAGAAACAGAATTCAAATGTGAACTGCTCTATTATTAAAACATAAATTGCAAATTAAATCTTAAATCCATTCGCCCATCCATCTAACCTGCCCATCTATCCATCCATCTACGTATCAATCCATCCATCTCCAATCTAAATACATAAAAGTAAACCCTCAACTCTGTATCAACGGTGCCTCGTCGTTCCAGGCCGTGCACACCTCTCCTGGCTGCTCCGGCGCATATTTGCATAGATTCCGGTGGCGTTCCGAGGTAGAAAATGAACACAGTGTCACGCCAATCCGGAGCGGGCCGACTGGAGCCAGGCCCATGCAAATGACTGCGATCACAGACAAAGTGTGATAAATGTGCTGTCAATAGAGATAGTGCATAGCCACATCAGGAGCCGACCGGAGCCAAGCGCGTGCTCTCCGAGGGCCACACAGACACATCCAGCTAAACAGGACACAAATGAGCTCACCAAATTCTAGCCTGTCGGAGTTTTGAGTCGGATCGGGAAAGTTTTCTGCAACAGCGTGGTCATAAAGGTGCACAGACCCACTTTTCTATTTTTTTCAGATAGCCTAGTTGCATCTGCGAAGGAAGTTTTTGGATTGGTTTGTTAAGATGTCACAGCAGAATCTTTATAGAGCTATAAAAACAGTCTTAAGAAAACAGTGCAGCGGTCTTTGCTACAAAAAAGATGCATGCATGTTAGAGCATTCTTTTGGAAATCAATAAAACTATCTGTTGGAAGCCTAAGAAAACTAGCAGGCCTGTCTTTTCTGTTTTGTCAATAATGATGTTGACTGGGGGATGTGCTGTGATAATGTGATTTCTTCCTGTTCAAACTCTACAATTAGATGCACATTGGTCTTCGCTACATCTTTAGTCTGTTCATAAAGGTGGATCTCTTCTCTCCTCGAGGTTTCTCTTTTTCCCATCAGGTTTTTGGAGTTTTTCCTTGTGGAGAAGGTCGGTCTAAGAACAGGGGATGCTCTGGGACATTTATTCATTTGCTTGTTTATTGTTTTACTGTTTGCTTTTGACCAATGAATGCTCAAAACCTCCTCCTCCTGTGAAACCGGGAGTGTCGGCTTGTTTATATACATGTTTTGAACAGACCAGGCAAAGACCATGGACTGAGGACTTGACTAAGCTGGCTTCTGTCTGAAGTATTGTGCCTAACTGTAAATAAACAAAATATTAGAGCTCAGAAAACTTCTCTAAGAATCTTTCACGTTGGTACAAAATTGCACAGGCTATTGGACATGCGCAGTTGTGTTTCCCCAATGATTCTTTGCGCAACGAGCAGGACAAGTTTGAGCCGAATGGATCCGAATGAAGCTGAAAGCTCAGGCCTACCTCTTCTGACCAATCAAGGCAGGAGCAACAGCGGCGGCAGCTGAAGCTAAAGCTTAAAAATCTAAAGCTTAAAAATCTAATTTATACAAAACTAAAACCTTTTGAACAAAAAAAAAAAGTTTATAATGTGAAACTAGGTAGAATTGTGACAAAATCTGACTTAAAAAAATAATTGGAAAGTTATGTTAATTTCACTTAAATACTGTAACTAGCCTACTATCAAAATTCAAATATTATATATTAGAATTAATTGGTTGAGAAGTTCTCTTCTTCTTTTTAGGTGAAGGAGCCTGATCTGACAAGACTAGCAGCCCGATCTTGCCCCTTTGTCTTAGCCGGTCTTAGCCTTGGTCTTAAGTATTCCTCTGTTGGCCACTAGTGGCTCTCTCCAAGCTCTATACACTGTCAGTACAGAAGGTGTGGCTCCAGCCAGTTGTGAGGGGGTGCAGTTTTTTTCATTGAAACACATGCTCACGCCTGTGACAAGTGAGCAGCTGCTTTAGGATCACAGGCAAAAGAGAACTGTAGCAGCAGCTTCAGTTTGACAAAAAAAAAACTGCAATAATAGAAATCTATTTGGTGAAAGTCTATTTACTTGACAGACTTTAACAACTTTGTCTAAAAATGAGGCCAACATTTTTTTAACGTGTTGACACATAAAAAATGGTTTAAAAAATACATGATGGCCTCTTTGGCCTTTCCATAGCATTCACACTGACCCATGTTCACTCTCACATCTGATTATCTTTTTTATTAAGTCAACAAACTTTATGTAAAAGAAAAGACACATTTTTAGACAAAGTTGTTAAAGTCTGTCAAGTAAATAGACTTTCACCAAATAGATTTCTATTATTACAGTTTTTTTCCAAACTGAAGCTGCTGCTACAGTTCTCTTTTGCCTGTGATCCTAAAGCAGCTGCTCACTTGTCACAGGCGTGAGCATATGTCAGGTTCAATGAAAAAAACTGCACTCTCACATCTGGCTGAAGCCAGACCTTCTACACTGACAGTGTATAGAGCTTGGAGAGAGCCACTAGTGGCCAACAGAGGAATAATTAAGACCAAGCCTAAGACCAGCTAAGACAAAAGGGCAAGATCGGGCTGTAGGTCTTCATCATGCTCCTTTTCAGACATGTGTATTGGATGATTTTTATTAATAAATGACTGTATTTAATTTGAAGATAATGTCACATGAAAGAATAAACCGAAATTGAAGTTTCTGTTTGCAGTGCGCTCTTGGGAAAAAAAAAAAAATTCTAGCCAGTAGAGGGATTTTCTGTTGCAACACCAATGGACTGGTCACTGCAGCTGATATACAGCAGCTACAAACTAGCAATGCCATATCAGATATTATAATAGATCCATGGATAGACTCCAGTCACCCATGATCCCTAAAGGGAACAAGCACTAGTAAATGAATAAAAAAAAAAACTATCATGATTTTATAGTTGACTAGTAGATTATTTGCACATCCTTATATTGCTAAAATCTTTTTACACATTTTTATATATTTAAGATAGCTTAAGTTTGAATCTATTATTATTATTATTATTATTAGTTTTTTTTTATTGTTGTTGTTGTGATTCAGTGTTCTGTGTTATACATTGCCACCAATCCAAGCTCCCAGTTTATGAACTCTACTTTGAGGGCCAAAGCTGGTGAGAGCCATCATCACCTCTAACAGCTTAAATTACCAAAACTTTCAGTAAAATGTTTTCCATAAATCCAAGAAACAAATAATTTGGTGATGGATCAACAACGTAAAAAAACAGCCAAATTCTCACATTAAACTCTTAAAATGGGAAGGAAACTTTTTGTAGTTTAGCTTTCTTTTTGCACAAGTTGGTCATTTAGTCTCCAACAATCACTTCTTAAAAATTATCCCTCACCTGCTTGAGTATACAATTGGCTTTTACCGTTAAATTGCTTGTCTGAGAACAAAGGCCGTGCAAAATCCAATAGCCGACTGCCAAATTATCAAGTTCTCCGCCATCTCGCCTGAATACGCCGCCATGGCAACATACCTGCAGCCCCGGGACTATATTGCACTATTCATTTTCCTGTCAAATCAATCCCACTTAAAAAGGCCTAATGTCTGAGTGCTGCCCCCGTCTTTGGAGAACGGAGGAAAATGACAAGTTGGGTTATTGGGTGACCCGTTAACAGTCGCCCAAACTCTGTTCAGGGATGTGTTAATGTGACAGAAGAGAAGACTTATCTGCGGTGTCCTGGTTTCAACTTCAGAACGCCAAAACTAACAAGTTGGAGCTGGCACTTGTTGATTTTGACTTTGCAGAGTTTGTATGTTTTTCTTTGTGTGAGCTTCCTCTGGGCACTTTGGTTTCTTTTAGCATCCATGTATAGATAAAATCCTCCAGCAGTAGTCTTGATTAAGTTTAGCAAAGAGCTTGTCAGCGTTTTTGGAATATCTTCAAAAATTGGATACCCAGTATGTAGTTTATAATAAAATGCTTTTAAAGAGCACATTAAAAAAAAAAAAAAAAAAAGTATATTGTAAACTTCCAAATAAGGGTAGATGGATGATGTTTTCATTCATTTTCACATTCAGTCATTTGTGACTTATCAAACTAAGTTTGTAGTCAGATCTGAAAGTATATTGCATTTTCTGAGCTTGTAGTCTTGTGAGTGCAGTTTAATTTAGGTCAGATATCATTGTGTATACTTCAACTCATTTCTGTAATGTTTGAACATGAACCGTTGAACTGGCATTATATAGTCTCAAGGGTTTAATTAAAAAAGCAAAAAAAAAAAAAAAAAAAAAAAAAGTATTGATATACTATTTATTTTTTATCAGTATCATCCAGCCCGACTGGTGAAGTATCTATGTGCTGCTCTTTGGTGCTCAAGGTTTCTGAGCACGTGCACTTGAAGTATTGAAGAATGGTTAAAATGGGAAGAACAAACCTCCCTCTGATGCATCAGCTGTACCAATCATTCTGTATTCCTTTAGTCCTGTAATTCACAAAGTGGGGTCTGGGGCCCCCTGGGGGCCCTCAAGAGTTCTGCAGGGGGTCTCCAAAGGTTGTCCACACAACAAGTATGACAGACAACTTACAAATGAATCTGACTTTATATCTTTAATTTGATTCATTTACTATCTGTACTACGTCCACAGGCATAGTCATTTTGAATCTTAATGTGAAAGTAAATTCCTCCTACTTTAAAAAAAAAAGTCAAATAGTATTGACGGGTCTTAGAAAATCTCCGAGCCAATAGGGCGGCCTCGTTTCTGAAAAGTTTGTGAACGGCTGCTTTAGTCGACTGTTCAGTCTGTGGTCTTAGCTGACCAAAAGTTTCCAATTTGACACAACAAACTTTCTAATTGAGTAAATTTAAAGAGGCTTTACAGCCTGTTACCTTATTATTTTGAGTTGAGTCAACTTTTTTATGTATTTATTTATTTATTTATTTTATTTAAGTTTTTTTCCAGTGTAATCAGTTCATTCATGTCACCTGATTATATAATATTTCTTGCTATAACATGGTACTTCTTTCTTCTTGGGTAATGTTTATAGTGCATTGCCCCTTTACAAGTGCCCTTTAAGGTGGAGAAGCACTATATAAATAAAGACCATTACAAATAAAATCATACCACCTTTGTCAGAACTTGACAAAGATTGACCAATAAGAAGTAAGAAAAATAGATTTGAACAAACAGCTATATTAGATGTAGAAAGGGCATATTATGATAAGACAATATTATTAAAAAAGCCGATTGTCACACAAATTATTAATTCATGATTTGATTTATATCATGATAATGCCCAGCTTTCTTTCATTCATCCATATAAATATACTCCAGAAATATCCACTGAGTTTGGCTACAAAATCCCTATGAAATAATTCAAAAGAAAATATATTCCAAACAGCTAGAGCAACATTATTTCTTGAACGTTACATAAGAATCAGGCTTTAAACTTGTGTGTCTGTTCTTATAAAGCCTGAGAAACGTTGAAATTGCAAGAAAAACACCCTCCAAAAGCGGTGTCAGAAAACAAGACGTCTCAAGGCTTTCCACCGAGATCTTCCTTAACAACCCTTTCCTCACATTGCAGTTCAGCACCACGGACAGCGCACCACGTCGGAGTGGAAATGAGCTGGCTGCTTCTGTGCACTTAAATCGGCAATTTGGGGATTAGCCACGGAGAAAAGGCCAGGCCCTGCAGCACCACTTTGCATCTTGGGCAAATTTAACTCCAGATAAAGATATTTAGCCCACAGCGGGGAAAATCACAGACCGCATCAGGAAAAAGCAATCATTCTAAACAAGGCTTAAGAAGAGTTATTTTTCCTAAAGTGGCAACAATGAAAAATAAAAAGCACAAATAGTAATGCTGTTGCTTTTATTGACCTTTGTTTAACCGCTGAAATTTGGAGCCTTGGCACAAGTAAATAAACATGTTTTGTGGGTTTTCACTGACTATGCACGGGACACACAGCGGAGTCAATATTATGCACAATACAAGCTATTAAACTACTTTTGAGACCTTGACTTTTGCTGCTAGATTGATTAAATGTGGTAATTAATATTAGATTGCAAAATAATTAGGCAAGCCTCGAGATACAAGGACACAACTTTGTGTGGTGAATAAACAAAAAATGGTTTCCTCCTAAGCTGAAGTTTTGTAAATTTAACTTATTTTGAGTTTTGAATAGAACGGCTGGTTGATTAATTTACTAAACTTTATAATTTGTGTAAATACTAAAACTGTTTAAACAAAGGTGGTGAAGTTGTAGTTTTTTTCTTTTTTTTAATCAGATCCCCCAAAAAACATTCATTCATTCATTTTCTACCGCTTAATCCCGTTAGGGGTCACGGGTGACTGGAGCCTATCCCAGTGACTTTGGGCCTTAGGCGGGAACACCCTGGACAGTGGCCAATTTGCCGCAGGGTTAGACAGACAACCATTCACTCTCTCATTCACTCACTAAGGGAAATTTACAGTGATGCCCAATTAACCTAAACATACATGTTTTTGGAGGTGGGAGGAAACCGGAGTACCCGGAGAAAACCCACGGTGACACGGGGAGAACATGCAAACTCCACCCAGAGAGATCATGAGATGTTGATATGGTCCGACCCGGGAGTCGAACCCACGACCTCCTTATTGGGAAGCCAGAGCTCTAACCACGCTGCTACAATGCACCCCCCAAAAAAACATATCAGGTTTAAAACTATCACATGGCCAATTTCTAACCAACACAGTCTCATGAATTTTGTGTTTATATCAGGTCTTGAAAAACAGCTAATACACGCCTATTGTCTTGGCACCCAGCCTCCAGAAAGAGCCGCCGCTAATAGACACAAGTCAAAGTAGAAACAAGTCAAAAAAGCTCTGTTGTCAGCTAACTACAAGAGTTTATCACTGTGTGAAAACAAAAGTTATGCTGCTAAATCAATATTTGTGAATGAAATTTTATCCTACGATCCTTAAAAGTTACATTCAGGTGAGTGAATAAACGGCGAGAAAAACACTGTCTCAAGTTTTAGGAGACAGACGTCTGTCAGAGTGGTTCAACAAACAGCTGCTCTTGTCCCGTTTTCTTGTTTTACTCAAAGAAGTTTCCCCAGCTAAGCAGGTGGACAAAGGGTTTTTCTGCATACAGCATGCGCAGTGGGCGGAAAGTGACGGAGACCGAAAATCCCTCTATAGAAAAGCACTTCGGACACAAGAGGTTTTCTTTGTGGTCAACAGCTAAGTTAGTGTCTGAAGTTACAAAAATGGGTAAATTTAAGTTTGAGGCCTAGAGATGGTTAAGCTTAAGATTAATAAAAAAATAACACGTCTTTGGATTCAGAAATGTTAAAATTAGCCTATTTTTCAATAATCACAAATATTTTCTATCACAGTAGGTTATTCGTAGAAGTTTTGCAACTCACGATATGCCACAAAAATGCCCTGCGTCTTGTGTGAAGAGATCAGCACCAGCGGAGAACAGCGCTTGTTGTCAACTCATCGCTGGGTTGAAAGGCTGCTGAAGTTAGCAGAGGAAACTACGCAAAGGTCACGAAGGTCACGCCAAAAATAAGTGTGTATTTGGGCTTCATTAGACGTTAACTTTGATCTGAAAGTAACATTAAAGTTGTAAAAAGACAAGGTCACGTGATATCTCGCTGGAAAATCAAAACGTGTGGCTGACATCTGAACATTAAAGCAATCATTAAAGGTAAAATCTTCTTTGTATTGTACTGTTTTTAAAAAATTGTTTTATTAATAATATACTTATAGCTTTAAATGAACTATTTCTTCAACATTAAAAAAAAGAATTGCATGTATTTTATTCCATAGCATAACTGTGTAATACAATCAATGTACTGTCACTGTCAGCTAAAACAATGTCACAAATTTTGCTTAAAAAATACATTTTTTGTGTTCTTTTTATCTCTTTTTATCTCTCTCTCACGAATAATCGAAAAAATTGGGATTTTCTTTTCCACAATAATCATGATTCTAAAATGTGATATTGTGACATCCCCATTTTCATCCACCATAGAAATGAAATGGGGCAGCAACACATGAAATGAACAGGCAAATAATAGAATTGTGTTTATGTGACACGCTGTTTACATTTTGTGAGTACTTAAAAGCAAGTTATCACAAAATGTCTATTTTTATCTCTCATCCATCCCTGTCCACAAGAATGATCGATCATGATTCTAACTTTGCTCAATCTCAATAATTGACTCACAAATTTTAACTGACAAGTTTATAATCAGCAAATCATGTGACTCTTCGTCTCCCGCGCTGCCTGGGTCTTTCTGTGTGGAGTTTGCATGTCTGAGTGACTTTCTCCAGGTATTGTAGTTTACCCTTGTGAGAATCCAAAATCAAAAACCACTGTTTTATTACGCTAAATCTGTATTTATAATGTTTTATTCAAGTTTTTCCAGACATGTCTGTTGTTTGTCTGTAGCCAGATATAACATCATATGATCCATAGGCTGCTGGACAGAGAGAGGTATAATTGAATCTGCATATGTGCAACATATACCACAGAAAACACAAATAAAGAATAAAAACTATATAAAGAATAAAAAATATCAACTATAATAAAAAAAAATATTTAAGATATACAAAATCCAAAGTAAAGGCATGCAAGATAGGCTAATAAAGTTAGGCAATAAAAAAATATACACAGTCATCAGAACAATAGTGCAATCTGTCAGTGCAAAGATGAATAAAGTGGCAGGTGATGGTAACATGACTGATAAAGTGTCAATGTGATGATGATTCTGTTGAAAGTTTTCATAAGTGTAGTCAGGCCAAATAGAGCTGTCCTGCTACACTTCCTCAGAGACTTGACCAGGACACTGACAGAAGATGCTGTTGGTTGTTCCTGTGGTGCTGTTTATCTCAAATAAAATTTTTTAAACACTGTTTGTGTCCTAAAATTCATCGCCGATGCCTTCAAAAACAATTGACACCCTATCAACCAAAACATGCATGTTAGGGTAATATTCTTCTGCTACTGTAGCCCTGACTAAACCTAACAAGAAGATCTGGAGATGTGTCCCTAAGCTCTATCTGCTTCTAAGATGCTCCAGAAGCACAGAGGAATAGGTTTAATACAAAAGACAAATATACTCTAAGGGGGATAATAAAATGTTACCTTACCTTAAAGCAGTAGTCTTGTGCGTCCTACAGTATTTGTTGTAACCTTGTTTGCCTGGATGCGATGCGGAGCCGTAATCAGACACAGGAGGATGTCTGCTGACAGGTGGCAGCTGTTACGGGCACATGACACAGCAGTGAAGGCCTTCCTCAGAGACATGTGATGGAACAAAGTCTGAAGATTTGAGCCAAACTGTGGGGGCTTGACAAACAGGTCAGTGCAGCATGTGGGACTATTAAACAGGTCCAAGGAATTAGGACAACTGAACAGAATTATATTTCTTTGGCCCACTATTTAAATCAATTTATTTGGGGGGAAAAAATATCTCTATATTAAAAAATAAAATAATAAATAATAAATGATAATAATAATGTATTATTATTATTATTATTATTATTATTATTATTATTATTATTATTATTATTATTAAGAAGAAGTAGAAGAAGAACAAATTGAAATAAGAACATGATTTATAATTGTAGATGTTTATTGAAGGAAGTAAAAATGTACTTTAAAGTTCCAAATTGCGTGTATTAAAAATGCATAATCACATTACAGTAACATGTCTGAAGCACGCTAGTTTTTGTTTATTTTACAAAAGTAGTATCTTTAGCCTAAAGTGGTTCTGGGCAAGGCATTAAAAAAAAACAAAACATGCAGATTAATAAGGAAACATGCATTCGAATTTAAACACACACACACACAAATTCATGGTAACTTTTTTTTTTTTTTAATTCTAGTGTTTCTTAATTTGCATTACTGTTAATTGAGTGTGTTTTTGAATTTGTGTGTGTCTTATGTTAATTTGACTGTTTTTTTTTTTTTTTTTTTTTTTTTTTTTTTAGTTTGTGTTTTGTGTGTGTTTTTTTAATTTGCATTATTATATTTGAATTTGGGTGTTTTTTGTTTTTTATTTGAGTGTATTTATGAACTTGCATTAGTGTTTTTTAGTTTGGGTGCGTGCCTTTTTTTAAATTTGGATGAGTGTTTTTTAATGTGAGAGTGTGTGTGTATCTGAATTGCATTAGTGCTTTTGAATCTGACAGTGTGTTTTCTGATTAGCCTGCGTATGGTTTTGAACTTGCAGGCATGGTTTTAAATCTGAGAGTGCGTTTTTGATTTGTTTTTTTGTTTTTGTTTTTGTGTGTGAGCGTGTATTCATCACTTTGTGAGGACCAAAAGTTGTATACACACTCACTTTCTGGGGACCTGCCTTAATAAGGGGGACAAAAAGCAGGTCCCCATGATGTAAATCCTTCATTATGAGATCAGTAATATCGTTTTAAGTTCAAATAAGGTTAAGGTTAGGATTAGGGTGAGGGTTTGGTTAAGTTTAGGCAAGTAGCCACTGAGGTTAAGGTTAGGGTAAGGGTCCATGAAATGAATGTAAGTCAATGTAATGTCCCCATGACAGATGGAAACACAACATGAGTGTGTGTGTGTGTGCTTCCGCATTCTTGTGTATGTCTTGCCCTTCAGGGCCACCGTACTGTCATTCGAGGCAGCTCCAGTTCAGTTCAGTTCCAAGCAGCTAAAGTGCTTTGAGTGAAGAATCGCCAATAAAAATCCATAAGATGCATCACTTTTTTTTTATCTCAACCCAACTTTCACTTAAAACCGCACAGTCATACCAACAATATGTTTCATTGTTTTCAGATTCTACAATGTTAAATCATCATGATCATTTTAACCTTAGATCAAAAATACAAAGTTCACACAAAGGTGACATGCAAGTTTGGAACAACAGAACAACTTTCAATTCCATTTCCTGAAGCAAAACTTGCATTCGTACAAGTCATGCCATGGCACAAACGCAAATCTCACGCAGTCATAATCCAGCTTTAGATTTCGACAAATTCCTGCCCTTTTTTTATCATCCGCACAGCCCAAAACGCTGAATCATTTTGCTCCTCCTTCACGCTTCATCTGGCACGAACGTTGGGTTGGCCTTAAGCACGTTTTAAAAAGTGACCCTTTGCTCTGCCGGTGCTATTAGGCCCGCGGTGCACACGCATGGATGGGTAATTGGTCTGGTACAATCAAAATATTACACTTTCACCAAATGGAATGCAACTCTACACATGTTTTCCCCCATTAAAAAGATTCTAAGTAATGATGCCGTGGTGTTATGACCTGCGTTTAAAGGTGGATTGTGTGACCTTTGCACTGGAGCGTCTCTGCTTTCAGCGTGCAAAGGAAGGCTACATTCTTTTTCTTGTTTTTGGAAATACAGTAGTACTTTGAGATTGTACTTCCTAGTGGGTAAAGAACATGTCATTGATTTCCGGAGATGGCAAGTAACCAAGTACTTTTACTCAAGTACTGTACTTAAGTAGTTTTCTTGAGTATCTTTACTTTACTTGAGTATTACAAAATCTGGTGACTTTTAACTTTTACTTCTCATATTTTTCAAGAAGTATCTGTACTTTCTACTTCCTACATTTTAAAACCAGATTAGTTACTTTATAAGCACTTTTATTTTTTTTTTTTTTTAGACCTGCTGTGCTTTCGTGTATTCAGATTTGTGAACAAATTGACAAGTGAAAGTTGTTAAAACTTTATGATTTCTAACAAAGATTACACATTTATTATCATGATAAAAGTCAGATGAATTATAACTAATTGACTGCAAAGCCTATCTTATACTCCACAACTTTTTAGTGCACTAAAGTTTGCATGTTCTCCTAGTGTCACCGTGGGTTTTCTCTGGGTACTCTGGTTTCCTCCCATCTCCAAAAACATGTATGTTTATGTTCATTGGGCATCACTGTAAATTTCCCTTAGCAAGTGAATGGTTGTCTGTGAATGAGAGAGTGAATGGTTGTCTGTCTAACCCTGCGACAAGTTGGCCACTGTCCAGGGTGTTTCCCCGCCTAAGGCCCAAAGTTACTGGGATAGGCTCCAGTCACCCGCGACCCCTAATGAATGAATTAATGAATGCAAAAAATATCTTTCTAGATTAATTGAAATGTCTTAAAACCTGGATTTTAATTTTTGCTAGTTTTTCTAGTTAAGATTGTTTTACTCGACAGACCTAGATTATTTGACTTGTTTTCTGCCTTGTTTCAATAATTTTGTTCAAGTCAGATTATTTGCTTGCAAAGTAAAACACTCACCTTATTGACAAATTTAAGTCAAACTCAAGTCTCTTGAAAAGAATCAGAAATGTCTTGAAACAAGTAAAATAAGTTCCCATATGTTCTAGTGTTAGTAGTTTTAGTCAAGACTACATACGTTTTGGCAGTGTGATTGCACTTTTTACTTTTTGTACTTAAGTACATTTACGCACGTTTACTTTTGTACTTTTACTCAAGTAAAGCAGTTTCAGCAGGACTTTCACTTTTACCAGAGTTTTTTTTTTTTTTTTTTTTTTTTTTTTTACACAACTGTACTTTTACTTGAGTGGTGAAGTTCAGTACTTTGGCCATCTCTGTTGATTTCAAATGTATTTACTGTTCTAGATAGGGCTGAGCAATTTTGATAAATATCTCGATCATTTTCTGCTGTGTCTCAATAACGATAACCTGACCAGCCACATGGATTATGCACAATATTTATGGATTCACAAACTAGAGATAATCCATCTGGCCTTCCAGCAGCGGGATTGGTTTGGAGTCCAACACAGTGGCTTACCAGCCGCTTGAATCAAAAACAAAACAAAGATGCTCTTGAGGATGTTTCTGCTGCCTTTAATTCTGTTTTAGCAGAAGCACAGAGATTTACTTTTGAAAGAAGAGAAGAGGTGTATGAGACACTTGTTCTATCCCACGCGAACATTGGATACACTGATACGATTCTTATCTGTGATTGGGTAAGCCCACCCAATCAACTCGATGTACTTCATTAACGTCCCACCTTTTCCCAAACACAAGCGAGTAAAGTTGCAGATGGAACGGAATTCATTTTCACATTAACCAATCACTGACGATTTCATGGACTTTTGTGATCGTTGCCATTTTTGTGATGCAACTTTACACATTAATGGTCCTATATCAAATTATATGTGTTAACATTTGACATGAGGTCGAAGGAGGAGAACACATTCAGTCAGCTATTGCTACTTTAACGGCAAACTTGCAGAACTACAAACAGATGTTTGAATTTGACGTCAGCACTTAATTTCTGTTTGCTGATTGGTCGATCGTCTCTCAAGCTCGATTCAAGCAGCAACAAACACTGAAATTCCTGACCAAGTGAAATTAAATGAAAATAGAGCATCTAGCAACTTTGAGGCTAAGAGAAGAAGGTGGGGAAACTGGTCTTTTTGAGTGGACAGATGCTTTAATTACTACAATATTATACAAACAATCCCTATATTTCTCAAACTACTTCCAAACATCAAACTTTAATTCCTTCTTTTTCAGTCTCCTGTCCACCACTTTATTTAAAACTTGTATTTAAAACTTCCAGCGGTCACTCAGCAGCAGCCGCAGAAATCAGTGACGCTGCCCTTTCACAATACAAGCATGTCAGGACTTCTATGGAAATCACTTGACCCATTACCTCCATTCTCAGCCACACAATACAGAGCAGATTTACACTATTCAAACGGAGCGGCGGCAGAGCTCGTGACAAAGGAGCAGAACATGGGAGAAAGCCTATTACCACAGTGAAGAATGTAAGCTGCTGATTGGACTAATGCTGGACAGGCAGGAGCAGTCGGTGTAACGGAGACGTGGCAGAGTGAATGGGGAAGGATTAGCGACAGGCCAGGAGGATGAAGTAAGGATAGAATTATGAATGACTGATGTGTTACCTTTCTTTACGACTGTTGTTAGTTTTTCACAGGACATTTTTACAGCTTGATTTTTAAGAAATGTATTTGCAACTTCTTGTATGAAACATATATTTGAACATTTAATAAAAAACAAGAATTCGGCCCCTCACACACTTGTACATCTTTAAGAAGCTCTTCTATCCTCCACTTGTCATCTGTATTAAACACATCTGTCCTCTGATTTTTTTTTTTTTTCCGCATAATTATTTTTATTTATTTTAATTGGCACAATCTCATCTAAGTTTAAGGGGAGGGAATTTTAAAATCAGCCGAATTAACTTCTTTGAATTAGCCCAGGTAAGTTTTTGAAATTTTGTTAAAATTGCCCGATACATTTTGGGCCAAGTAAGTTTTTTTTTTTTTTTTTTACATTTATACATACTAAATGTTGTTGTTGTTATTGTTGTTGTTATTGTTGTGGTTGTGTTTGTTATTGTTGTGGTTGTTGTGTTTGTTATTGTTGTGTTTGCTATTGTTGTGGTTGTTGTGTTTGTTGTTGTGTTTGCTATTGTTGTGGTTGTTGTGTTTGTTATTGTTGTGTTTGTTATTGTTGTGGTTGTTGTGTTTGTTATTGTTGTTGTCATTGTGTTTGTTATTGTTGTGTTTGTTATTGTTGTGGTTGCTATTGTTGTGGTTGTTGTGTTTGTTATTGTTGTGGTTGTTATTGTTGTTGTCATTGTGTTTGTTATTGTTGTGTTTGTTATTGTTGTGGTTGTTGTGTTTGTTATTGTTGTGGTTGTTGTGTTTGTTATTGTTGTTGTCAATGTGTTTGTTATTGTTGTGTTTGTTATTGTTATGGTTGCTATTGTTGTGGTTGTTGTGTTTGCTATTGTTGTGGTTGTTGTGTTTGTTATTGTTGTGTTTGTTATTGTTGTGGTGGTTGCTGTTGTTGGTGTTATTATTGTTTTTTATTGTTGTTGTTATTATTATTATGAGTATTACCATTATTTTATCAATTTATTGTGTTTTTATTTAGTTTTTCAATTATGTTTTTAATAGGCCTAATTATATTTTTTAAAATTTGTCCAATATTAATAATAAAAACAAGTTGATGTTGAGTTGTTGGACTTTTAAATAAACCCAATCACACTTTTTTTTTTCAAGAGTATATGTAAAGACATGCATGGAAAAACAAACAATGTTCAAAATCATTCCATGTTTCTATTATCTATGCATTATTTCATTTGCAGATCTCCACATTACGAAACAAGTTATGACTGAACCAGTTTTTTGGGGCCAAACTTTAACGTGACAGTTGTTCAACATTACAGGATTTTTCTTCCATCCTCATTTTAACTAACAAAGACATCTGTGCTGCTGCTCTTCTGTTGCATCACTCCCAAACTAGAGCCACCCACCTTTTCTTCGCCGCGGTCCTTACAGTTCTCAAAGTTCTAACTAATCTGGTTCTGGCTAAATCACTCTTCTGGCAGGCAGCGCGTAGCAGCTCTATTTCTGCAGCCCTGGCTCTCCGTTTTTTGGTTTCCTCCTTGAACATGTCAGCTTGTCGGAGCTTCTTCTGAGCTGCATCCGACGCCAATTGTCACACTGGAGAAAAAAAGTTCCAAATTCAATGTGGCATCTCCTCCCACCACTCCAGCGAGCAGCCAATAGAGTGTCCGTCAGAGCCTGGGGGACGAATCAGAGGACACGGGGAAAGGCAGTGGGCAAATACTGACTTGACGAGGCTAAAACCTGACAGGAAAATGCTTAATTAGAATATACATGCGGTTCTCTAATAAAAAACTGCTGGTCTTTTACTGTATGTGGCGCATATTTGAAATTATAGTTATTTTTGGTACAATACAAACTACAACATCAAAATTTTACCGTTTGTTCCTATAGACTGCAATATTATTCTAAAAACATAGACTTTTTGATCAAAACAGCAATTCCATTGAATGGATAGGCAGCATAGCATTTAGTGGGCAGGGTATTGTACTTTGTATAAAATATGTAAAAGATAAACTTTACAAACTTGTGATTTCAGTTAGTGACTGGATTCATGACCTGTTTACTTATGGGTTATACATACATGGGATGAAACGAAAGACGTGCCTTCCCTGTCTTTCATTCTCCTTTCTCTTTTACCTGCTCCAAGCTTATTCACAAGTTTTCTCTCTCTCTCTCCTCACTCTCGCGCCATATAGTTGGCCACTTAAACACTGACTTTTTTTATCACTGCGGTGGTTTTGTGCTGTGTTCGGCTGTCAAACATCCGCGAAGCGCACGTGTTCAGTGCGGCTCTGCGTCTTGGCCCGAACCCGGCCGGCCCACATTTCTCACGTAGTTGTCGGGCCTGCACGGGCTCGGGCCCAGAATCTAAAATCTAGCTGAAGAGTTAGAACCGAATCATTGGTCTAATCTGCCTTTTTTGATATAAACACACTGGTCATATTCATTTTCTGTGTAAATTGTTGTTTTTGCATGAACTCCATTGCACTTTTGCCTTTTTGCGTCAGATAAATTGTCAGATCAAACTATATTTTTTTAGCTTCAGAGCTTTAGCCACGCCCCCTTTTTAGTCGACTAATCGGTCGATGGGACATGTCTTTAGTCGACCAAGAATTTCTTTGGTTGACTACAGCCCTACATGAGACACATCATAATGTGCTTTTTCTGTCATTAAAATGCCAAAGTTTAGTGCGTGGGCGGTGCTGGCTTGCTTTGGCCTCGGGTTCAGACACATAAAGAATGAGTCGTGTTTTGGTTGGATTCAGACACAACGTGCACTACGGGCTGGACTTTTTCAAACCCCTAGTATGGAGAAATTTCTCTGGCCTGCAGCGAGAGGTGGGCAGGACGAAGGAAGTCTGCAGTCAAACGGGCAGTCATTAGAGGTATAGCCTAATGAGCTGTTACATAGACTTATTGTGGGCGTGAAATGAAAAAGTTCCAACAAACTCTGTGTTGACCATGTTCTATGGTCTAGTAAAGTAAGTGCTTCACACAACATTGAAAGAGCAGGTGCATTGGAGATGACACGTGTAATGCTCGCTCGTTCAAATGTGATATAGAAAAGAATCTCGTACTTAGACTACACAAAGCAAAAAGTCGTTACAGAATCGCAGTCGGGCCAAAACTCCTGTAGTGTGCAGAAGGCTTGAGTGTCTTCTTAAATAACAAAACAGCATGCCTAATTTATAACCTGAAAACATTAATTTGTTCTTTGAATTAACCAGTATGACCTGGTCAGAGTTAAAGACTTAGATCTAAAGAATTTGCCCCACACTAAGCTCAAACTGCACATCTCTCACACCCATCAAATTTAAAGCAACTATTAGTCCAAAGCGCGTCCACCCACAGCCACCGGTGATGGGGTTATCCAGGACAATGTATCCCCTACACTGAAAAAAACAACTATTAAGATTTAATTAAAAAAATTCTCGCGACAATTTGCAATATTTTTTATTCTTTACGTTTTAATACCAGAGTTGACATAATTTTTGCTAATGTTTATAGAGTACAATTTATTCTGATTAATTGAGTAAATTTTAGTATTGTTTTACCCAAAAAATTAAGTAAAATTTAAAGTTAAAAAACAAGTAAGGTTTTGAATTTTTTACATACCACTTATGTATTTATATTGTTTAAAATTTAAATAATTTTCTTAACATATTTTTTATGTCAGTATGTACTATATATGTTTAAAAGTTACTTAATTTTTTATAGTAATTATTATCATTATTTTTTAACCTTTTCTACATGTTTTCCCACAAAAATGACAAAATGAAATGTTAAAATCATTTTATTAAAACATTTTCAAAGAATAATACAACTCACAGTAAATGTTTTTTTCAGAATTTATATTTGTTGGAGTTCCTTCACAGCAGCAAGACACTTGGAGACAGCTGGAGTTCACCTGAACACAGAACAACAGACACATCGTCATTTCACAGTTAAAAGGGGGATTCAAACAAACTGCCTGGTCAAATGTTTCCAGAATATTTTTATATTCTGGAAATTTTTTTTACATAGAAATTGAAATATGAAACATTTTACACTAAGTGCCTTCAAAGAAAACTACACTGTAAATAGTGGGATTTGACTCAATTAAAAATGATACATAAATATTAATTACACCTGCATAAAACAATCAACAACATAATTTTACAATGCATTTTCATTTGTACATATCAATTTTCTAACGATTTTTACTTGCATTCAATCACAATTTGTTAGAATAAAATCTGCTTAGAAAAGTTGCCAAATTTTATATTTATTTTTTTTGGTAATGTTTTCAGCATGGAAAAATTGATAAACTTTAACCACTGAGGCGTCTGCATTCAATCAAAAAGTGTTAGAATAAAATCTGCCTAAAAAAAATAAGCTAATTTTGTCTTTATTTTTGCATTGATTTCAGCATAAAAAAATTGATAAAGCCTAACCACTGAGGAGGCTTAACTTACTGAATGATGACTTCCGCCCACATTTTTCTGCCGAGACGGAGGTGCATGCTGCGCAGAATACTGTTGTGAAGGTAAGAGCTGTGTTGCTTATTATTTTAGTTTATTTAAATAATGAATTAATTCCAAAACACATTATATTGCTTGTGTTTAGGGTGACTGTGTGATGAAATGCTGCTTGTTTCACCGATATTGTAAAGTATGCTGTGTAAAACGTGTAAAACTTTTGCCACTGGTAATTTAAGGTCTCTGATAATGTGTTGTATGTATGTATTTTAAAAGATCAAAATAAAAACAAATTGGGAATATTTTAGTTTTCTTCAAGTTGCCAAATAATTGTGCACAGTAATAATTGCCTAATGTACAAATATTCTCATACAAAAGCTAAAACCTCACTTTTACTTCATGAAATATTCAGGTATGAGGTTTAATAACATTTTGGATTGACCAAGAGCACTGCTGTTGTTAAAAAATAAAACTAATCCTCAAAAGTGCAACTTGCCTAATAATTCTGCACGTGGTGTAATAATAGAAGTTATTATTATATTTGTACAAAAAAAGTAATTTATAATGAAAATATGAACCTGTACTAGTAAAAAAAATATTAAAAGAATACATAGAATTTTAATCATAAATCAAATTGATTTAAAATAAATTAAAAAATACAGAAAATTAAACACTCATAACAATCACATTGAATGCAGGTCCTTATAGGGACTGTACTCGATTTTTTTGCAACAAGATAACTTAAAAGCAGTTTCCCCCTAGCACTGATGCCTTGTTAATGTATCTAATCAGGTGGAAATTAGTCCCCAAAGTCCTGTCTATGTCTAATAAAATCCCGTTTGTGTGCAGCTTTTTCTGTTTTTGTTTTTAGCATTGTGGCTAACTGTTGTTAGCATAGTGACTCACCTCGCTGTTAAAAGCTGTGAAAAAACATTCAAACTCATCATGATGAACAATTCTGAAGCTCAGAATGCATTAGCTACGTGAGGAAATCATGTAGCCTGAAGGAAAAAGGTTAATTATTTCTGTTTGTTTACATTTTTAGAATGCAAAAATCAGGTACAGTCCCTTTATGGACCCATGTTTTGTATTAGTGATGTGCATATGTTAGACATCAAAGGTTTAGAGCAGCAGGTAGAACAGGTGATGTAAAGGGTGGTGCTGGTTCCTCAGAATGTTGTGCACATATCTCCGACAGCAGGTGGTGTAGATGGTACTAATCTCTCTTTTTGTTGTTGTTGTTTTTTTTTTTCTTTTAAACCTTTCTCTAATATGATATGTTCATTTCAGGGTGATGGGTGTCTGTGGACCTTACCCAGCACAAGTTGAACATTTATCATCTCAAGCCCAACACATCAGCTCCAGAGGAACTTGGCTTCATAGAAGGTGTGCCTGTGATCACCAATGTGGAAAACCTTACAAAGGCTTGCAACTTGCTTATCGGCCTCACGTATGCCATCAGTCCTAATCCTAAAAGCATGTTTTTGCTAGATTATCAGTCAGTGGATCTTAATGTGATTTTTATATGCACAATTTAAGCAATCTCCTTAGTGTGAATGCTTTGTATACAAAAAGGTTTTAAATATACCTAGAATTGTAATTTTAGGGATGTCTTTCTGCTTGTTAAATGTTTTCAAAAGTAGTTGTTACTACTACTAGTACAGCAAAATGTTAAGATGTTCGCAAACAATAAATATTCATGTTGAATAATATTTGGTTTTATTACTTTTCTGTTGGTGCAAATCTAACATAAATTTTACTTTAAATTAGTCTTAAAGAAATTGAGGTAACAAAGTGACATCTGATTTGATTGAATAGATATGATAAACCTTCATGCACATTTCATTGTTGTTTAACAACTTTTTTGCAGACAGATGTGTAATACAAAGCTGCAAATTGGTCATAGTAAATCAATTTTACTTAACTATTTAGTAAATTCTAACCAGACTCACTGAAATATCTTATAAAAGTTGTCACATATATTTAGTAAAGGTAAATCATTTTTACGCAAATATTTAATAAAAATAGACAAATATATTTAGTAAATGTAAATCATTTTTACAATTTTTTTTAATGAAGGTGGATCAATTTATTTAGTAAAGTTAATCAATTTTACTCAAATATCTAATAAAATTAAATTATTTTTGTCTCTGATTGCTGTAGATTCAGCACTAATATTTTGTTTGTACTTCACTGATTTATTCTTTGTGTTTTACTCAAAATTGAGATTGTAAAATCTACTCAATTATTATGAATGTCACTTGTTACCTCATTTTTTTTAATGAAATGCTATGGGAGACTTTTTACAGTGTAAATAGGTACTTGTAGACATCATTAGAACAAGCTCAAAAAGCACAAAAACACAAGTCATGTGTTTACCTGTTACTGTTCTCTTGGTATTTTCTCTTTGTCCAAAGAGCAACAGTCCTGACTCCAGTCTGCTCCTGTGGAGGAAGACACAGTCCATCTTTATGTTCTTTTAAAGCTCTACAAGATGATAGTCAGTTCATTTACTCAGTTATATTTGAGTCAGTTTTACTATGTCCTCTCCCACCATTAGCTGAGCTTTTAGCTTCAAATATTTATTTACCTTTCTGAATGTTGGGAGATGTAGCATCAGTCAAACGTCTCCATGTTCTCACATCTGAAAAACACAAGAACAACAGTTAGTATTTTAACAAGAATAAAACAGGACAATTGGCCTTATATTTAAAAATGCTTACTTACCCAATGTTAGAAGAACTTGAGGGCAAAATTACTTGCTTGAAGATTTTTCAGTCATTTCATCTGCAAGAGACACGTTTAACACAATGTTTACATGAGTAAAAACACAGTTTTCATGTACTAAGTGATTAGCACTGCTGTGTTTGTGTTTGAGTGAAGATGATTTCTGTCTCAAGACAACAAAAAGTACTTTTCTAATGTTCCACAGTGAGTACAAATGTCCTGCTCTCACTGTGGTCTGTTCTCATGCTGTATATAGTCCACATGTGTGCATGTTAGCACTGCTACATTGTGCAGCTAATTAGCATAACAACAACAATGCACAATGAGTCAAAGCTACATTTTTCTGTGACTTGAAATAACACTTGGACAAAGTGCACAGCCTAATGTTGCTCTGAGCAACTGTATGTGGCTTAAATAAAGAAATTTCATTGTAAAACCTAAACAAAATTATGTTTGTAAAAGCTAATGCTAACAGTGCACATTGTATGGCGCTAACAGAGCACATTTTCACAAAAGTACTTGACAAATGTAACTCACAGTAAACCAGATAAAACATGAGACTCACCTGAGCAGATGTAGATGTGTAAAAGTCCTTCATTTTCTCACAAAAGTGTGTGGAGATGATCCTGGACATGTCTGTGCAGCAGCTCCTGCTAACTGTCCTGCTCTCTACTGAGCATGTGCAAACATTTAAACCATTTAGTGATTTTTACCTCAAACATTTACTCACACTTTTTACATTTAACTAGGACAGCTAAACTAAAAAATCTATTAAATGTTACATTGCTTCTGCATTTAGCCATTCAAACGCTTATGTGATTTCTGGAGTAATATTTACTCACACTTTTTACAATTTGCTCTAGAAGGTAAAGGGAATATTATAATAAATGTTAATATATTCAGAAATTAAAAACTTTAAAGAATAAAAACATTTAAATGTAATACTTTTAAATACAATTTGTATTTATTTGGCAGGAGTCTATTTTAGTGACTAAAAACTATTTATTTATATTTTATAAATATTACTACCCTCAAAAATCCGTTTTTTCAGTGGACGCACACTTCACACCGTCCCGTCCTGTCTCTTTGACCTCGATACGACACCATCAAATCTTCTCACACTGCGTTAAAGAGACTGCTGATGAGGCACATAAAATATACGGCTGTGGGCTCCAGGGGGGTGTATTTTTAAGCAGAACAACACGCACCCGCTCGACTTTGGTACAATCCGCAGATAAGGACATGTGAGTGGGCTGAGAGCTGCAGGGTGGAGGCAGAACGATTCACCACGGACTCATTCACTCGCCGGTCACCAGTGTTTTATAGAGACTCGCCACTGCAAAAAGAAGGCACTGAAATGACTTCGGATGCTGAATCGATCTTGAAAATGTTCTGTTTGTATGGACTTTGCTTTCTTGTAGGAATTGGATAATGGATAACATCGCACACTGCAACAAAGGAAAATAAAATGACTTGAATTAAGTATATTAATATCAAAAGACTAAGTTTTAAGATTTTTTCATTTAATAAGACCAAGTCTTGATTAGATTATTTGACTTGTTTTTACATTCTATCTTGATGTACCTTATCTACATATAGAAACTTATTTTAAGCAAATTTAATTGATTGAATCAAAAACGGATTTGCTTAAAAATCTTGTCTAGAGTACTTGAAACTAGCATTCTCTGTCTTGTTTTAAGAAAACTAGGTTAGTCAAATTTTCTTACTGTACTGGCAGATGATTTCACATGAAATAAGACATTTTTTCCTCAAAAAAGCAAATATTTAACATTTTTTGAAAAGCTTTTTTGCGGTGCGGCTCAAAATTTCCAACAGCAAAGACCAACACAATTTGAATATCCCCATCTGGCTTTTCATACATCCTGTCACATCACAATAACATACTGTGAAAGATTGTTTGTGAAACAGAATATACTGTTCACAGAAAAAAAAAAAAAAAACAGAAGCAGGCAGAAAATCAATAGTTTGCCTGCTTCTGTTGGACTGTTCCAACTGCTCCAAACTGTCTTAAAAAGTCAAAAAACAAGTTTTCATTCATTCATTTTCTATCGCTTGTTCTCGTTAGGAGTCGCAAGTTTCTGTAGTCTATCCCAGAGCCTTTGGGCCTTAGGTGGGGGAACACCAACTCATCGCAGAGTTAGATAGACAACCATTCACTCTCTCATTCATTCACAGTTATGCCTAATTAACCTAAACATGCATGTTTTGGAGGTGGGAGGAAACTTGAGTACTCGCAGAAAACTCACAGTGGCACGGGGAGAACATGCAAACTCCACCCAGAGAGATTGTGAGATGGTCCGACCAACCAAAAAAAAAAACAAAACATTATAATTTTATTCAAAGGGTTGTTCTGTGAAATGCTTTACTTGATGAACTTTCTTTTTTTTTACCAATCTTTATTGTTTTTTGAGGAAATGGACCAACAGACAAAATGGTCAAACCCAACTTCTCTAAATCAAGCTTTCCACACTCTCAAAGCCTGATGGGTGAGAGTCAATTTCCAGGTGCCCCACATTGACAGGACTGATTTAAATATTTAGTCCTAAAAGGTCCAAATTTAGAGAAAAAATCTGGCAAAAATATTTGCCTAATTCACATGCAGACATTGCAAAACAGCGCTGCGCGTTTCACACTTTTCATTCACAAAGAAATATTTAGATCTATTTAACCAATAATTTGGCTTAAAATAAAAAGAAAGAAGCCGGCAGCAGCAGCAGCACGGAGTGAGCAATTAAAACTTGAGTGTAATAGAAGTATTGGATAATAAGTGCAGGTGGGATTTACCGGCAGAATTTCTCTTAAATTCTAGTAAAGAGAATATTGCTGAAAGCATAAAACTATTAAATGACTTCATTTAATAATTTCTATCCTCTTGCATAGAGTTAAACATATCTAAGAAATGAGGGATCAAAACTGTGAGTTAGACCTATAGGAATGTCAAGATGATAAGGTTTATCAATAAAAGTGATTATACAAGTCACAAAAGATAATTGTAAGGATCAAAAGAATAAAAATCGTGACAATTTTAGAAGCAAAGTGACATTGCTTCACTTGACGCTATAGAAATCAGGAACGGGCAATTATCTTTTACCAAGGGCCATATTTGAATCTAGATAAGTGCAGAGGGTCAGACCAAGTCAATGGTCCGGTCGAGCACATTCTGATAAAATAAAAATGTTATGTCTTTGACTGCCCTTTTATTGTGGTTTTTTAAGAACAGACACATGTTCTATAACTAACTTGCTTAAAAAAAAACTTACAACAGAACAACCTAAAGAGTAACACTGTTTCCTAAAAACGTCCCACGGGCCTGATCGCAACAGGCTGAGGACCGCATTTAACCCATGTCTGCGCTATAGAAATCAGGGGTGGGCAAAATAACAGACCATTGTTATAAACATGGTCATTTTAGAAGTAAAATTTGGTAACACTCTAATAACCCTTAAGTAAGTCTTAATATAACCATAATACATACTTAACTTCTTAGGAACTAATGGCTTATTAATAGATTAAAAGTTTTACTTATTTAGGTTTTGTAACTCCACACCCATTTCCCAAACCTAAATTCCAAACTTAAGTTCCTTAATTAGGTAGTTACTCTTCACGTTATTAACATGTTCTTGAGGTAATTTAATGCCTTTTAGTCTTAATAAACTTTACCATCCATTAATTCATTATTTGTTCATAAATAGCTAAGCTTTATGCTTTATTCATTCTTTACAAATTAAGGTATAATTATTGTAAAATGGTATCAGAAATCTTTTAATTCAATCCCAACACTAACAAATGCACATTTTTTTCACTTTGGTATAATTTAGCACTTTTTTTAATGTTTGAGTTCTTAAAGAGGGCCTATCATGAAAAATCAATGATTCAATGATTTGAACCTTGTTCTAACTACATTCCCTCATCATTAGTTAAGTTGTATTTGAATTGATACATGTATGTTTGAGTAATCTTGTATTTTCTACAGCTCTTGCTCGAGTGTTGAAACACTTCTTGTTCTTCACCCCGCCCACTTTGTTGTTCACTCCGCTCACTTGTCTGTACTTGTTATAATAGGGGTTATGCGTTAACGTCTTCCGGGCTCAAATAGACCTAGGTCGTTACATCCGGTGGCGTTGTTGCCATAGTGACACAGTTTTTTACTCCAAAAAAGTACTCTTTTGTCATCTTTTGTCGCAGCGACAGCGGTTACAGCAGCAAACGAGCAGCTTTTAGATTTTATAAGGAAAAGTTGTAAAAGTGTGCGCGAACTACACAAAGCTCCGCGCACATACCGGGACTGGCCGAGCTCAGGAGCCTGAGCAGAGGCGCTGCGGGTCGGGAAGAAGTGAACACACGCACCTCTCGCGGTTGCCAGACTTTCAGAGAGACAAAAGTGACCGCCCCCGAGCCACAGCGCCTCTGTCCGGGCCCATGAGCATACAACTTTTCCTTATGAAAACAACTTCAGGACTTGCCCAAAATACTTTGTTTGATGTCCATCGCATTTGGAGTAAACTGTGTCACTGGCAACCACGCCACCGGATGTAACAGCCTCTGTCTATTTGAGACCGGAAAAACGTTAGTGCATAACCCCTATTCAAAAAGTAACACTCATAGCAAAGCATGTGTGGTTCAAAACTGTCTCATAGTCACTTTCCAACAATAAAAATGTGTCAGTTAAAATCTGTTGCTTGTTACAGTTACATTTTAAAGTGAAGAGGCGGGGCTTAGTACTTCTGCACTTTTAAACAGGAAGTCACTGGAGTTGTTTTACAATGAACTAAATGTTCTAGTTTATTACTAAAGAGTTGAAAAAACATGATAGGGTCCTTTTAAAACAAGCATGAGTTGAAAAAAAAAAAAGATTTCTCAGTTGTTTGGTTGTGATAAATCAAACCAACTAATTGCTAAATGGTCATATGTCTGTCAATAAGTGCAACGTTAAAAATGGTTATCGAGACAATCCTAAACTGAACTGATTATTTCAAAATCTTGTCTCGTGTTTAGTTTTGTGAAAATTCTATCTTTTCCCACCCTGCAATTTAGTGTCTAACATGACAAAATAATGTCCAAAAACATAAAGGCTTTTCTCTTGAACAAAAAAAAATCACATCATTAGAAGATGGTCAAACACGCATGTCGTTTTTACAGTGCTCTCGATGGTTTACTATGCTAGCAGCTGGTTGCTCTTACACTCTGGGGAGGCACAAAAAGGCACCTCTCCTCTAGGCACAAACACGTCCCACACAGTCTCCGGGCAGTCTGAAGTCCAGCCCGGAGGTTAGCTTTCATGTGCTAACACGCTACGGTCCGCTGTTGCCATGACTGCGGGCTGCTCCAGGACTTTGATATGGCCATGCAGAGCGGACGGATGCGTGCGCTTAAACCTCGGATTCAACATCAGATCAACATGAAGGGAGGAAAGGGTCATTTGGGTTCGGCGCCCCCTGGTGAGAGACGGTTAGTTATGTGGGGAGGGTTGGGGGAAAATGGCCGCCGGCAAAGTTCATGTGGAGAGATGAGGAAAATGGTTGTCAGATTCACTAAGAGGAGGTTGCACGAGTTCAAGGAGTAGAGGAAGATTACATTAGGTCGTTAACAAACATGGATGACATAAAGTGCTAAATTGAGTGGTGTTATTATTCTGAGATGATACATTCGCATTTCAAAGAATTTTATAAAAAATTTCAAATTTTTGGATAGATAAATACAACACAAACAATAAAATATATGAAGGCATAGCAATCAGTCACAGATTTTCAGCTTCATCTTTTTAGGATTAAGAATATCAACTGAATATTCGTATTTATTTCACTTACAAAGCAATTAAGGTTTTTATAAAGATAGACATTGTAGCCTTTCTGATTTCAAAGCAATAAAATCAATCGTCATCAGCGTCATCATCATCATTGCCATCATAATATTGCCGTCATCATCGTCACCATAATTGTCATCATCATCATCATTATTGCCGCCATCATCGTGGCCATCGTCATCAACCGTCGTCGTCATCGTCGTTATAATTGTCGTCATCCTCATTAGTGTCATCATCGTCTCTGTTATTATCATCTCCATCATCGTGGTCATCATCGTCTTCATCATCGTCGTCACCATCATTGTCGTCATAATTGTTGTCGTCATTCGTTGCTATAATCGTTGTCTTCATAATAATCATCATCATCATCGCAATCATTGTCTTCATCATCATGGTCATCCTCATTATCATCATCACCATTGTTGTCATCATCATACTTGTTGTCATCATCATCGTTCTCATAATCATCATTGTCATCGCCATTATTGTCGTCATCATCAAGTTCATCATCATTATCGCCACTATCAGCATAATCATGGTCATCATTATAAACATAGTCATCAGCACCTCAGACATTATACCCATAAAAAAAAAAAAAAAAAAAAAAAAGAGGGGGTGGGGGTGAAATGATATGGAGGGAAGACTTAGCGAAACTCAAATGTCATACTCAAAATTTGAAAGTGGAGACAATGATGACAATAAGAAAACAATATGGATAATAATTACATAATGCTGTGGTAAAACATGCAGATATAATAATGATCATAACTGTAAAACACACAATCTCTCTGTTGTAATGCGCGCATACACGCACACATACACACACACACCCTCACTCAATGCACACACATCAAACATTATTTTCTTGTTGGTTCTTGTCTGTCTGTCCATGCTCTCTGTCATTTATGTGGTTGTTATTGTGATGGTTGTTGTGTTGTGGCTTAGTATGTAATTGTTTTTTGCCTGTCTTTTCAATAAAAAAAAAAAAAAAAAAAAAAAAAAAAAAAAAAAAAATAAACATAGTCATCATTATCGTCATTGTCATCATCATCATACTTGTTGTCAGCATCATTATTGTTCTCATTATCATCATTGTCATCGCCATCATCGTCGTCATCATCAAGGTCATCATCATCATCGTTGCCACCATTGTCGTAATAATTGTTTGTCATTATTGTCGCTATCATCATCGTCTTCATGATAATCATCGTCATCATTATAATCATTGTCATCATCAGCAATGTGATTATCATTATTGTCGCAATCATTGTCTCCATTATCGTGGTTAACATCCTCATTATCATCATCGACGTCATTGTCGTTGTCGTAATTGCAGTCATCTTCGTCGTCATCATCATTGTCAACATCATCGGCGTCTTCATCATAATAATAATCATCATTGTGGTCATTATCATCATCAACATTGTCATCAACGCCATCATCGTTACCATTATCCCGGTCATAATCCTCATCGCCATTGTCGTAGCCATCATCATCGTCATAATCATCTTCGTTATCGCCGTCGTCGTCATCATCGTTGTCATCACCATTGTCATCATCATTGTTATCATCATCATCATCGTCGTCTCCATCATCAGTGTCATAATCATTATCGTCATTATTGTCACCATAATTGTCGTCGTTGTCATCATCGCCACCATTGTCGTCACCATCATCATAGTCATAATCATCGTCGCAAATGTAGTCATCATCATCATTGTCGTCTTCATCATAATCATCGTCATTACCATCATCATCATCAACCCTCAGAGGTGTTGTATGAGTCTTCTTGAAGCAGTGGAGCGACAGTTCTCATTCACTTGTCACTTGTACATTTGAGTATTTGTACAAAGTACTTCTGTGTGTATTATTTGAACACAAACATGACAGGCAGCACCAAAACCTTTTACATACATTACAGTTTAATAGTTAAAAGAAAAACGACTTGTGAAGAAAAGTAGGTGGCAGAAGTTTCATTAGAAATAATAAATAGTGTGCACTGACCATGGAGGATGCACATGAACATTGTATACAAAACAGACAAATTTTATATTACTTTTGAGGAGTTACACTTTTCTTATTCTCATCAAATCCAATTGGAAGTGTTCATCAGTAGAAGTCACAAGTCACAGTGGAATAAGATTAATTATTTTGTCGCATTTTGTCGTTTTATGAATTGCTAAGAAGATGCAAAGCAGCTAGCGTACTCCTCAAAACAAGAAAGCACTGTGTCGTTGGCCATTTGAGTGTTGATTGTATCATTCAAAATTTTGGAGAAATGATGATTAAAGCTTTCTGTCTGGAAAACTTTATTTAAAAATGTTTTGAAATGGGTAGTAGAGAAGATAAAGACAAGCAGCAGGAAATTTAACCCACAACAACCACAACTTTTAATGACCAATTCCTAAAAACCTAAATGTAACAAACCACTATCCACCTCTTTATTTCCAAATCTCAACTCAGCACGCTCCATTCCAAGGGCCCAAACTTCAAAGCTTTCCACATTTCTGATCAATTTCGAACTGCTAACCGATTTAATTAAAATAAACTCGTCGGCATCCTAAAGCAAACCCATAACATCCGATTTGACACTTTGCAAGTCATCTCCACAAAGACTGGTGCTGCTAAAGAGAATATGCGTTCCTCCATCATCTCAGTGTGGCCAAATTACCTAACTCCATGTGACAGAATGGGGCTGGAGACTTGCCTATAGCGCCATTGAGGGATGTCAGAAGTCTGTGTGCAACCATCCTCATTTGACAGTCTCACGATTTCACAGGCTCATATTCTTCCTCGACTGCTCGGATACGTTGAAAAAAAGAACTGGTAGGATCATAGTGCGAGAGGACAGATCACTTCCTCCATTGAAGATGTGAAATACTAAAAAAAAAAAAATCTTTACTGTGAAATGACCTGACAGGAAAATGTCACCTCCGAAGAGCTCTCTCGACTTTTGAAATCTGAACTTGGACGGACGCTTGGAGAGTAATGACCAGTGGGTTTAACTTTAGAAAATGGTGTTCTGGTGCTTTTCTCACAATGGCTCAACAGTTTGAAGTAATTGGAGGGATTGTTAGGTCAAAGGGGAAATGTTGTGCCTCATGAGCTTCAAATATTTCCAGGTATTTGCTGTAGAAATGCAAATAAAAAGGTTAAATGAAAAATAATGAGTAAATGTAAATATGGATATCAGAGTTTTAGAGAATGTGCATATTTTTTTTACACTTAAATGATCAAAAACAGAAAACATTCAGAGCATTTCTGCAGGTTGACAACATATCCAGAGCACAGTTAATAAAGGTAAAAAATATTTTGGTTTTGATTTGACCTTTTATTTGAGGAATCATGGCCCTTAAGCAGATAGCTTCAGTATTGTGAGGAGAAATGACCACAAACGCTTTTCAAAGCAGTCCCTGGCTTAAAGTACTATACCTATTTCATGGCTGTTGGAGCGAGACATGCTGGTATGCTAATGGCAGTTAGCCAAAATGCTAACAACAACAAACAAACTTTGTGCAGTTTGGTGAACAAATGGGACATTATTTAATGTAGTCAGAACATCCACCTGAATAAAGACAAAAACAAGAGATCTGTGAAAGGGAAGTTTAGATTTTTACATTTTTTTTCCCAGGGATCCACCAATCCGGTACTGGGAACGGTGGATACTGCTGATCAAGGACATTTTGCTGGATCGGTTATCGTTCCATGATATTGGTTCAGACGATATTATGGTTGTAACCTAATATAACAAGACTAATTTACTGGCTCGTGTTGATCCAGAACGTCTCATAATGAGACATTTTATTCATTTGTTGTGACTTGCTCTATAACAGTTACACATGGCTAAATTTTTTATGTTTTAGTAAAAAAAAAGTTATTTCAATCCCTGCTGATGTTGGGTATCAGCAGATACTTAAAGCCAAAGTATCAGAATTGGCATTGGAACTAAAAAAGCTGGATTGGAGCATCCCAACTGAAAAAAACAAGTACAGTCCCTTTAAGTAGAAAAACAAACTAAAGTTAAACCAACAATTTTGGATCAGGTAGTCCGGTCAAAAGTATAAACACAACACTTGTTTTTCCCCTACTTCTGCGCTGAACTGCACACTATTTTTTGTACGCACATAAGAGAAATTTCTCTCCAACATAAGTAACATGTCTAAATCTGTTAGTGAGCATGACAAGATGTTAAGTATAACATACAGTATACTGGGTTTGCCACAATAAAAGGACATTCACAAATTCAGTTTTAGCACACACAACACAAGAAAAGCAGTGTGCAGCTGTCATGCTGACGGCAGGAACGTCCACCAGCGCTGTTGCCAGAGCACTGAATGTTCTTATCTCTATAAGCCAATTCCAAAGGAGTTTCAGAGAATTCTGCATGTTGCATTTATGTTTTGTTCAGAGTAATTAGATTAGATCCGGTTCAGATCCAGCTCTCACTTGCACACTGCTAATGTGTCCTTGGGCAAGACATTACACCTACTTTGCCAAAGACGGAGCATAGTGAGTGAGTCACTGACAGTGGGTGGAGAGGCACTTAGCACAGATTTGCAGCTATATTTCTATCTATTCATCGCATTTGGGACTGCAAAATGAGCTCGTCACAGAGAGAAAAGAATGTATAAAACTGGCTTATCTTAAGTGTTTGTGTTTTGAGTCTTTTTCCCCCATGGTAAGCAAATCCAAATGATCTATTCCTGCAAAGTCATCAGCTGTGCCCTGTTCAGTATATCTTTGAGATGGGGTCCTCATTTATGAAGCACTTGCTCACATGCAAAAAGCCAACAATTCTAAAGGAGGAACAAAAGCCTGACTCAAATGATATGTGTGATTCCCATAGACACTATAGGTGCATACTACATTAATGTGGTGCATTTTACAACATTTGATGTGATATGCACCACAATTCACAAACCCATGTTTTGTGAAGGAACAAAACAAGAGGAGCACAGCAGCTCAAAAATCTCAGACCGATTGAGGATCCGTAAACTGGTTTTCCAAATGGCACACGTGGTCCTGACTGACTATAGTTCGATTTCAGACGTCATGTATAGCTGGACAAATGTAACTGGGCATTCTCACAACTAGGGCTGGGCAATATTGTGATAAAAAATTTAATGATTTTTATCACAATGATTTCTCATTTCTCTATTTGATGCATGTTACTTCCCTTAGGCTGAGAGTTGCCAAGTTTGTTTCTTTATAATGAATTTGGACGTCTGTTTTTATTAGTATTATGAATTTTGAAAGTCACGTGTTGAGGTCTTTTGTGCTGCAGCCAAGTCAAGTGTTACAAAACTATCTATTTATGACTAAAACATGGATTTTTAGCATCATTTCAAAAACCATAATTAGTGTAAGAATACATAAATTGTATTATCACACAATGTTCTAATTAATCAATTATTTTAATAACTTATGGGCTGAAGTCACTTGTCTTGGGATTTTTTTTATCATAGGCTTTGTCACCTTTTTCTCTGTAAATCTGGCCACACTGGTCAGTCTTTATTTTGCCCTGAGTGAGTGACAGCTTGATGGTAGGAACTTTAAAAAAAAAAAGCAGATAGTCTATAAGAATGGTGATCAAATCAAAATCGTGATCTGTCTCCAGGAAAATCGTGATAATCATTTTTTGTCATATCGCCCAGTCCAACTCACAACCCTCTCCACATTCCAGCAATAAAGTAAAGAACAATTCTGATCGATAGATGTCATTAAACTTCAGATTTCAGAAACAAGACACTTGGTCACGTTAGTTGTGACCATTTCCGTTGTGCTGCTTTTACGTTTGAATCCTTATCTCATTAGGATATTATTATTATTAGATCATTTCCCAATTATCACACAACATCCTGTGAATTCATTGTCTCTGTCAATTAACTCCATCAGTTTTGCTATAGTTTTAGCGCCTGCAGAGTTGCCCATGCTTTTCTAATTGGTGTTTGGGAAAAGTGGGTTTGTAGCGTGTGACATGTTAGCTTGAGTTTTAATGATCTGCTGTCGAGTGAGAAGGGACCGATGTCTTTACACATTTAAAACACGGCCCGCAGAAGAAAAACGTGTATTGCCCTCAAATGTAAATAGTGCATCTGTCCACTAAATGTCCTCTTTCACAAACTAAGGCAATAATTACCACTTTTTCAATTACAAAGTAGCTTCACAAGTCAATCTCTGTGACAATTGTGGTGTCATAATAAACACAAATAGTCATCTTTTCCAAATAAATTGTCAGATTCATAGCACATTATTCAGCAGCTAATACTCTGAGCCTGGAGGGTTGTCTTTTATCATTCTGAGCTGGTTTGAGTCCTGCAGCGGTGGACTGTGGACTCAGCTATCATTACACTGACAGACAGGCTTACTCCTGCATCGACATTCAACCGGCTCTCAAGAATTTAAACATCAGATTTTACTAGACGTTACTTCAGAATTAGGATATTGGCTTTGAGTTGCCTTATTCGCCATATTTCATCAACAAGTGGTTAGGTTTTCTTAGCCAGAGTGTTGCCAGGATGTTTTATCGATGTTTTTGCAAGTGTATGATGGAGAATACCATGAATTAGTGTATTAAAGACCACATTAATCGAGATCAAGACCTTTTTGAGGACACTGAGGGTCGAGACCAAAACAAGACCAATAGTTTTAAAAGTCGAGACCAAGACCGAAGCCCATGGAAAGCAATTGAAGACTTTGTCATTTTCTACATTTATCAGTGTCTACATGTGTCTACTAAAATTTTATAAAGTTTAGTCATTTAGAATTGATGTATAAGTGCATGAATAACCCACAGTTCAATCACACAAGGGTCTTCGAATGGAATTGTGATAGTACCCCTGAGAAAAACTGCCTTTGGACAGTCTGCATTCTCTGTCCAGGGTGCTAAACTGTGGAGCTCTCTGGGCCCTGAGCTAAAACTGAACCTGGACTGGGGTAGTTTTAAACATGAACTTAATTAAAGAGAACACAAATTTGTGTGCATTAATATTGTATTGTATGCTATGTAATGCGATGTATAAATTATTGTTGATGTAAATTTGTTGTAAAAGCCCTTCAAGGGACGGACATTGCAAACTAGCCAAAACTATGAATGTTGTAGTATGCTACATGCCTAATGTATGTACTTGTTCCTATTAAATAAAATTAATTAATTAAATTAAATAAATACGTGATCTTGTGCAGTTATTATAGCAAACTGTGCCTGGAACTCCTGGTGCAAGATTAGCAGAAAATGGTGGTAATGATGTCAGACCTCAAGTCCAAGACAAGACCAAGTCCAAATACACTTGAGTTTAAGACAAGTCCAAGACATTAAAAAAGTGTTCTATGGATTACAAAGACGTGTATACTAACGGTACACTGAAACAACAGTGGACCTAGAACGAATACTTGAGGTGGTCTTTGACATGCTATTTTCTAATAAACAACTTTTTTTCTTTTTTTTTTACATCAGTATTTATTGCTTCTGCAGTGATAGCATAGATAATTGAAGGAGATTTACCGTTTATGTTTATTCTTAGATATAATTAATCACAGCATGGTAACTGCCGCTACCTTCTCTGTGTCATAGAACAATTACGGCTTCTCACAAAGAAAAGGAACACACTATCTGAGGTGACTGAAAAACAAGGTGAATTTCAGTGTAATACACTGAACAACTCCAAAAACGTTCAGTTAGGCCTTCTTTTGCTTCACAACATTATAGTTTCTTTGTAACGGACAATGTGTTTAAGATGTATTTACTTTGCTGTCATGTTTAGGTTGTTATCTACGACTGCCATTTTCAGGACTGTCTCAAGTACATTTCAAACAGATTAAAAAGAAACTAAAGTTGTAAAGCAGTAATCTGTTATTACCGTAATGTGAGTTTTGCATATCATCACATCCCTAGCAGTGACAGTACACACTTGTTAAAATGTTTCTAAATCCAAGGCAACAGGGTGTGATGTCAGGCAGACGTACACTGACAGTGGTGTGAGTGATGCAGAAGTTAAGACATGTCCATACGGAGTCAAGCTCAGCTAACATTATCAGCACAAACCAGGTGTTTCAGGAGTGAAAATAACACATTTTGAATCCAGATACCAGAGTGAAAAACCATACAGTGAATCCAACACTTTTTTTTCCCAGATATGTTTTCACACATTGGCTCGAGAGAACTCACAAAAATCCAAGTGGCTTTGTTTCAACCTGGACCACTGCAAACCAGCTTGCAAAAGTCCCAAAATAAACCAGCCTTGTAGTCAGAATTCAGAAGGCATGATACCACTGATCTATGTGCATTTAGTATGTTCTTTGTATAGAGCTCCTGCACCACTTGACTAAGTGCATATTCACACCTACAAAATTTGGTTTGATTAAAACGGTCCATAGTTTGTTTCCTCGGAAAGCCCAGACTTTTTCAGGTGTGAATAATGACAAGCAGACTCTGATCCAAATCAAACAATCGAACCGACAGCAAACGGACTCTAATGCGGATCGCTTATGGTCTGAATACAAACTGCCTCGATCCGAAACAAATATGAAAAACATGTGCTTTTTTGGACTTGACGAGCCACCGTCAGGACGCGTACAGGGAGAAGAGCGCACCTCTCCCTACAGCCTACAGGACAATGTGGTTTTGTTTTTGTGAATGTTGCGCGCATCGGCCAGATTACCACACTACTAAAGCATAATATTCAACCTACACTATTTATTCTGTTGTTTACATTTGGTCTGAAAACATCAAGATTCTTTCTCGCAATGTTAAGCCAACGTGTATGCACAATGAAAGCAAAACCATAAACAGATACGCTTGGATAGCCTTCTTATTGTGATGGAGTGGATAAGTGTGGCCTTGCAAACTCTTAAAGCATCTCCCCGTCCTCAAGGCTTGTTTAGTCCATTTAAATGTATATCTCTAGAAAAAAAAAGAACGTTGGAAGCACGAGTATCATCAGCACTGCTGTGCCAGGTCCCGCTAGTACAGCGAGCAATCTGCCAAATTTGCACCAACCAAATCCTTGCGAAATACTGCTTTAACTTTTGCTTTACCGCACTGACAAACTACATAAACCTAATTACAGTCTATGGCAGTTATGATAAGGCCATTATGACAATGAAGGATTAACTGGCTGCTACTTAAAGCTTAACTTTTTCCACAAACATATCTTCTGATTAGCCCTGCCCCCACACAAGCTGTCCAATGAGAGCACTGTTTTAAAGTCCACTTGACAGCAGCGCAGTGAGAATACAATCCAAATCAACTGAAATTTGTTTTAGTTGGAATCGGATTTGCACGGTAGCCAAGTGGTTAGAGCTCTGGCTTCCCAACAAGGAGGTCGTGGGTTCGACTCCCGGGTCGGACCATATTAACATCTCACGATCTCTCTGGGTGGAGTTTGCATGTTCTCCCCAAGTCACCGTGGGTTTTCTCCGGGTACTCCGGTTTCCTCCCACCGCCAAAAACATGCATGTTTAGGTTAATTGGGCATCACTGCAAATTTCCCTTAGTGAATGAATGAGAGAGTGAATGATTGTCTGTCTAACCCTGCGACGAGTTGGCCACCATCCAGGGTGTTCTCCCGCCTAAGGCCTAAAGTCACTGGGATAGGCTCCAGTCACCCGGCTACCCCACGTTGGTGGGGCACAGCCTTGGTATATAGATAGATTGAATCGGATTTGGATCAAACAAGCAGACTTGTGCACTTTTCTGGTCTGAATACACCCTAAATTCACTGCCGTTTGATTAAAATACAAATCCATACATCTTCAGCTTAGTTAATGAAAGTCTTGACTCGCTACTAGTTGGTTTAGCTGCAGAAATGTACTTTTTAGGTCAAAATGGTGTCCGTCAGCTCTCGAAAAGGGCCTGACTTTGATCATTTTTTTCAGTCGCTTCTACTCACATTGAATTGTTTGTAACTGTCAAATAAGTATTATGTCTGCGTTTATTGTTTGTTGTAATATACATCACTGGCTTATGACTGTGTGCATTAACATAACATTCATCATTGTGGAAACCAAGGTGCCTCTCACATCAGCTATTTTTTTACCCCAAAGTGATAAAATATTCAGTGTAACAATTTAGCAGCAACGCTATCAAAGCAGGCTGCATTATTTTCATTAACACTTCGGCTGAATGAAGGAGCTGGAGCAGAAGATGATGGAAAACTGTGGCTTCGAGTTCCGACAGTCAGCGGTACGTCAGCATCACAGCGAGTTCAAGGTGAAGTGTGTCTCTGCGGGCTCTTGAGGAGAAACATTTGATCGGTCTCTCCTGGACTCGTCTTTGTCTGTCCGACCTCTCCATCTGTTTTATCCTTCAGAGGCCAGCGGATCTCTACAGGTAGGGATAAGCTGTGGTGTTTTTTTTTTTTTTTTTACTTCCCAAGGATTACAAACAGCACTGAGCGATTCCATGAAGGACAGATACTGACCATCGCAGAGACACGTGATGAAAGTGGTTTAGGTCCTTGGTCAGGCATGACTCATGAGGTATTGAAGGTATTTGTTTACAAGGATTTCATGTAGAGAAATAAAGAAAGTTCTATAACAGGCAGTAAAGCTGGGCTATTACCTGAAAAACAGAGAGTCGAATTGTCAATTATTTGGTTGTGGGTTGTGAATCGAAAGATCGAAAACCAATCTTTTGTCAATAAGATTCATGTACAAAATCCAAGTTCATTTGTGACATGAGAACATTTACAGTCTGGTATCTGAACTCGGGTTGAGTCGTGCCAGCACAATGCTTCATCTCTGTTCACTGTTCCTTGTTTTTGGGAACAAAACAAGGAATGCAGTTGATCTTTCCTGCACTGTCTGCAGTAAAGATCAACCAATATGTGTTTTTCTTTGGCCAATGCCAATACCGATATTTCAAAAATTTTGTCCGCTGATGCCAATATCAATGGCTGATTTCTGTGGCCAATTTTCTAATTTTAATTTAAAAACATACCTGAGGTGAGATAGTACAGGTGTTACCAAACCTTTCAGCTCTGGACCACCAAAATAATAGTGCAACCAACTCGCAACACCCACGGCAAAATAAATATATATATTTTTGTAATAATTTTAAGTTACAATACAATTTAAATTTGCTTTACAGAGAAACCCTAAAATAACTTTTTTTGGCTGTTGAACTATGTATTTTGTGTGTAAATAGCATTGTTTACTGTTTGAAGTCATTTTTTTGGCATTTTTAAAGCAAACTGAGCAAATTAGCAGGTTTCAGGTCAAAATAGTCTCAAACTGGCTCACTACAGACTCTTGTCAGTTCTAGACTCTGTGACCTCAGCGCGTACTGTCCATTCAAAATCAAGCACTAATTGCAGACACCTGCTGTCAATCCAATCACACTGCTGCTCTCCTCTCGAAGCCCCTTTTTTCCCCTTTTCCCAATGCTTTTCAATGAGTTTGCTGTGTTTGGAAAGTGTTTGTGGGTGGAGTTTAGGGGGTGAGCTTACCTTTAAATGTGTTTATTGTGATAGTTTATATATAGCTTTATATTCACTCACACATACAGTTTTCTACAAAAAACAATGATTTAATGCCAAGTCATCACTGTAAAAATACATTTTGAAATAATCTCACGACCCCCAGATTTTGCTTCGCGACCCCCTCTTTGGGAACCGCTGAGGTAGTATAACCAAAAAAATCTCCAACCTAAACTATTATTCACCACAGTACATGTGCATCTCTTTCACACAATGTCATGATGCTCATTTGTATTTCATAGCACCATGAAAGACACTTATTTTGTTCATATTGACAAAACAAACAAGCACTTATTAAAACTTGTGCTGCAGCCAAAGTCATAGAAACAAGAATAAAACTTAAGTCATGCCATGACAAAAATCAAAACTGTAGACTTAGAAAAAAAAGAAGTCTTGTTGTTCCTCTCTAAACCAACCAAGATCTCAGCTGATCACTGTGAGTGCAGCCCAAACAACTGCCTGATCAGATATCAGACAAAATTGAAGCCAATAGCCGATATGGTAGATATAGTAAAAACACAAAATATTTGCCCCAAAATATTGGCTGGACGATATACTGTATCAGTTTATCTTTAGTCTGCTGTTCTACGATACTTGACTTAGTAGCTAAAGTAAAGTGAAACTGAACAGAAAAAGCTATTGAAACAATGTTCTGTCCTCTTTATTACTGATCAAAACCACAGGAGGCACAACAGGACACACAGAAGCCACAGTATGAAGGCATGTTTCAGTCAGACTGTAGAAAGACCAGCAACTACAACATCAAGACGTCCGCAACGAGTTTGAACCAAGTTTTGATCCAGTCACTCCAAAGTCCAAGTCTGAAACACTTCTGAAGAGCCACACTAAAAAGTAAATGAGGCTTGTCCCGAGTGTGGGTTACCATGGCAACTTCAGCACTTTCATCAAAGTATCTGGGCATCTGCAGTATGAAAAACCAAGTAGGGCTACAGAATTAGGTGACACAGCCTCATTTTCCAAAAGTAATTATAATCCCGTTTACGTAAAGTTTACTTAAATATAAAAAGTTTACTTTCAGTTTAAATAAATGTCTTTAAATAATTTAATTAGGTTAATGTAATGTTAGGAGCCAATAAAAGACCAGTTAGTGATTATTCAATTACTAAATTAGTTGCGATTAATCGATTAACTTGTTGCTAACCTAATTATTTGTTAAAAAAAAAACAATACCTTGAGATGATTCCATTTCCTTAAATCAAATAAACGAAGACGTAAATAACTCCGAAAGATAAACTGCTTGTCAAATGAAACAAGAGTGCACCATTCACTCCCATAATCGCCACATAAACACCGGCCCCGGAGTTTAACTCTTACAGCTACACCTATCTGGATCCTGCGTGGTGATTGGTTATTGATTTTTTCCTCGGGGTAATAGATTGGTCCGCAGCTTCAAGCCAACATCGACCAAGTACGGACCACGGCCCCTCAACTGCATGATTTCCAGAGCCATTAACACCGAAGAACTTATCAACTGTGTGTCAGCAAAGGCAACGGAATGACAATGTTTCTTAGATGTCACGACAAGGAGCGGTATTGAACAGCTCCAGGGTTCACTCACCTCTCACTGACCTCGGGCCCTTTCATGCTTTGCTAACAGACAACATAAAAAGAAACATGTAAAGAGATCTTATAAGGTCTATAATTTCAGCAGGATTTAACAAAAGTAAACAAGTCTTATAAAGATTTTCTGCAGATTTACCAGTAATACATTATTGCCTTTTTCATCAAAATAACACAAATTAGACCAGGCTTGAGGGTAAAATATGGCCTTCAGATCAATTTTTGTTGGCCCTCAGACAATAAACCCAACTTTTTTATTATTGCATTTTAGTTTTAAAATATTTTGTCAATAGCCAGTATGAAGCCGTTTACTGTGGTTTAAAGCCTGAATACATATCCTGTGGCTTAAATTAACTTTTTCAAATTGTTATAAATAATCTAACAAAATCACCAAAAGTCCAATGTTTTGTTTTATGGCCCAGATCAGCCCTTTATGAAAAACGCTCTGTCAAACACACCGATGCTGCTGTTTCTCCGCTGTTTCTCCACAGGTCATTCGACACTCATACTGTAGAGTGTGCCACTATTTTATCGATTGCAACATGAGGGAATCATGTTAGCGCCCGCTTTCGTCCAGAGACAAGACACCCCAATCCTGCCAGAACCGATGCATTCGGGCAACAGGAAGTCCCGCCCACTGCAAGTGTCTGTCATGGGCTGATCATGGGCCGACACGACACGGACTTCACCTGAGGATCCCCGAATGACAGGCGACTCAGTTTTAAGTTTAATAACCCTGAGGCATTAAAGCATTTTAGCAGTTTAAGTTACAAATTACATTCACAGTGAAACTTGGTCACAGAATACAATCTTATCTGGCTTTTCAATTATAATAATAAACATTATTCATGTAAAAAATGAATAAATAAACAAACAAATACATAAAAACATAATAAGAAGAAGTCTAAAATTTAGCTTCTGTGGCTCGACTTTGCTTTTCCACAAATTTAGAAACATAAATTTTGCTCTGAATCTGCAATTCAAATATTTCCCTGATGATGTTTGTAATACATATTATAAAGCCCTGTTCATATAACGGTTACTCGTGTTGACCATTTAAATAATCTGATCTTGAGAAAAAAGTAAAAACACATTGGGCTCCGCCTCCGACTAATGTGCCTTCTTCTGTCTTTGATCATTTGTAAATCCCAGTGAGCAAAAACAATCTTTATTCTGTAGAACTCCAATGAAGTTTGATAATCCCGGCTGTCGCTGCTGAATTCGGTGGAATCATCCCTGCCGGCCTGAGAATACGCAGTGCATGCTGGGATAGCGTGACGTCAGCTGCAGGATCTCTTTACCATAATGTAGCTGCCAGACCTTACTCCACAACATGAAGTGAATTCAACCATGGCACTGCACCAATGATGGACAAAAATGAGGCAAATTTGTATTTATTGTCACCTCATGAGAAGTACTTAAAAAAGAAGAAGTATAGGCCTATAGACATGAGTAAACTACTGGCAGTTTCAGGGTGTGAGACCAAAGGAAAATGGACTAAACCGATATGTCTTAATCAGCAAGTCTAGATCCTGTGAAAATTACAGTGAAAAATTCATTGATTGGACAAAAGATGTTTACGCCATTACAATCTGTGCAGACCAATTCTAAGTTCTTTTTTGCTTGGATGCATATTTCCAGCCTTGTGACAGAGAGGCTCCATGGGAGGTACAGTGAATGGAGATGTATGTGCGTGTATGTGTTCTCCCCAGGCTCGTGGCAGATTCAATTTAAGCTAGCGGACGTTATCTGGGCGAGGATTCATCTTATCTCCGGCACGACTTTACATTGCATTAAATGAGATTGCTGTTAGCGGCTGGGGAAGCTCCCGTCTCTTCTGTACACGCTCAGATCCAGCCCTGGCAGAGAAAGACAGACGACTTTGAGAACAAGATGACAACAGGAACATCGCTTTTTATCACTTTCAAATGCGCTACTATTCAGCCGGTGATTTTGAAAAATGGGCTGACTTTTGGTTGGTAGTTGTTGACGTTTGTAAATTACATTAGATGTAATCTTTTAGTTGTGCACTTCATGACTTTATATGTTGTGAGGGCTGTTTTTTTTTTCTCTCACACAATCTGTTAACACTCTTTGATGATTCCTTCTGTGTGTTAAAGTGAAGCCAACCCCCTAACTTCTCCCACAAACACATTTCAAACAAAACATTCTGCATTAAGAGAGCATAGGTGTTTGTGATAAGCACAGTACTGAGTGGACAAATCAATGCTGATGTCACAGTTCAGAAATGTAATGATACTGGACTTTGCAGTAAGACAAGGGAGGCTTGTGACTGTTTTGACCTGAAATTTGTTCATTTGCTTTTGCACTTATAAGGCCAAAAGAACATAACTCAAAATAGGCAATGCTATTTAAGATCACGTACGCAGTTTAACAGACTAAAAAGTTGTTTTTGTGTTTAGCCTTAAAGCCAGGCTGATGCCACCCAGGGCCGTCGCTCAATTTCACTTCACTCCAGTTTGAGGTCAGGTATCACAGGACTGCAGATGGTTCCCCAAAAGCAGGAAGAACTGTCGTCCAATCAGTGAACAGAAACAAAGCAGCGTGTTGGCCAGAACCAATAGCAGCCTGTACATGTTCTTCTTCTTTGATCTTGAGTCAAATATTATTTTTTTGTATTTGATATTGAATCTGTTACTTGGTAAGCTTACCTCACAAAAATGACAACAGTCACTGACACACGTTTTTGCTGTACTTCCTGGACTACAATCCCCCAAAAGCAGCAATTGGCTAAAAAAAAAAGTTCCTGTCAAGCGTACAAACCCCAATGATGCGACATTTTCCACAAAGTGAAATGAAACTGACTTGAAAATGATTTGGCACATTTTTATGATTCTAGTTTGCATGTACCTTACACCAATCAAAAGTCAGTTTGGGAAGAAAAGCCACATACAGTATTTATTGTTCTCTTTTAAACATGCTCTTGAGATCCTTTACTTTGGCATCTTATGGTTTAGAAGTGCAATAAAGAATACATGTCAATCATGTGCATCCCATGTGAGTTAGAGCTAGAGTGGTAGTCAAGACCGCACTAAACGAGACCAAGACCTTTCTGAGACCACAGAGTCCCAAGAATGAGACAAGACCCACATCACTCAAGGCCAAGACAAGGACGTAACTTTAAAATGCCGGGCATCGAGACTTTTATTGGTCTAGACCGAGACAAGACCAAGACCGCTGTCTACTGAGACCAACTTTGTCACATTAAACAATTATCAGTGTGTAGTGTACATCTTATTATGCAGGGCTTTTTGTGCTGGGCTTAGGCCATAAAATATGGTCTTGGTTTCAAAAATAAGACCAAGTCCAAGATCAAGTCCAAGAAAAGACCGACTGCTGTTTAAACACCGTTGAGACCAAGATAAAACTGAGTCTAAGCACCCTTAAGATCAAGACAAAACCAAGCACCAACAAGACCAAAACAAAACCAAGTTTAAGGACCCTCAAGATCAAGACAAAACCAAGTCCAAGCACCCTCAAGACCAAAACAAAACCATGTACAAGAACACTCAGGGCCAAAACAAAACCAAAGCTAAGCACCCTCAAGATCAAAACAAAACCAAGTCTAAGCACCCTCGAGACCAAGACAAAACCAAGCACCAACAAGACCAAAACAAAACCAAGTTTAAGGACCCTCAAGACCAAGACAAAACCAAGTTTAAGGACCCTCGAGACCAAGACAATACCAAGTCTGAGCACCCTCGAGACCAAGACAAAACCAAGTTTAAGGACCCTCAAGTCCAAGACAAAACCAAGTCAAAGCATCACCAAGACCAAGACAAAACCAAGTCTAAGCACCCCCAAGACCAAGACAAAACCCAGTCCCAGCATCGTCAAGACCAAGACAAAACCAAGTCTAAGCACCCTCAAGACCAAGACTAAACCAAGTCTAAGCACCCTCAAGACCAAGACAAACCAAGTCTAAGCACCCTCGACACCAAGACAAAATCGAATCCAAGCACCCAAGAGTCCAATACAAAACCAAGTTCAAATGTGCTTGAGTCCGAGACAAAACCAAGTCCAGTTTGAGTACTACTACACTAGTTAGTTCTCTATAAACCGACTGCAAAAGATGTGACATAGCAGAAAAAACAATCTTACCTGATATGCTAATCCTGCCGAAATGCTAAAATTCAAACAGAAGCAGAACCTATAACATCACAAATCTTTTTCCTTCTCAACAGTGCTAGTAATGCTAGAGGAGTGTTAAAAAAGTCAAACATGTGAATTTTGCCTCATATATGCCCTGTATCCTTGACATACAAAAGATGCTCGAGTTATAAGACAGAACAGTGCATCGTCATTGTCAGCCAAATCATATTTTATCTTCGCTCTATACAAAAGCACATGTGGCATCTTTAAATATAGAACAACCATCTGAATGTCCCGAGGAGGCACTGTTTTTTGTGCTCTCAAAGTGACGGGATGTTTTGGCTTTGCTTTGCTGTTTTTAACTGACAGGAGCGACAGTCAAAATCCACTTTTGCAACTGTAGCCCATCTGCTCCGTAGTTTGATGTGTTGTGTGCCCACAGATGGTCTTGGCATAAAACGAACGGTTATTTAAACATGTCTTTCTATTATCCTGCCCCCGAACGGCCTTTCTCCTCCAATCATGTCAAAGCTGCGTTTTGGCACCCACAGCTCCCACTCAAAGGAAAGTTTTGTTGTGATAAAGTTTGCAAAGTTACTATCGCTTTATTGTAGCTCAATATGGTTTCAGGATCTATTTCCAGACATTTGGTTTGTTTATTAGGAAAACGTAAACTTGAGAATTACAATAGGTTGTGTCACATGTCAACATTCTATAGGTCATATTTAATTCAGAACTGGATCATAAATGCAGTGAGAATGCATTTAGAACAAGTTATAGTGTGCCACAAGACATGTTTTTAGGTTTTCAGATTTTCCTATTTATTGTATTGCTTATTTATTTGTTTTTTTTTTTCTATTATACTTGATATTTCACGAGGACTACAGATGGAAATTAGCTTCATGCTAAATCTGGCATATTTGCACATTTTTGTGTGTTTTAATATGCTCTGTCCTCTTCAAATAAATAGTAAAAAAAATAAATTTTAAAGTGTATGCATTTACAAAGCGTATGCATTTACAAAGCTTAGTGATTGGGCAAAGCTATTGGAAACATGTTATTGGAACCAATATAACTTGAACCTAAAAACAACCAAGGGCTTGGTGCCAGTCCACATGAGGATGGCCAAACGGAGAGATTAGGTGCGTTCAAGATGGGAACATCTCCACCTGGGTTGCAGACGAAAGCAGACAGCTTAAGGTGAGGAAGGAGATTCAAGTTGGACACTTTGAGTGCAGTCAGGTCTCACAGAGTCACGGAGACAACACAGGTCTCGCGTTTGTTGCACTGAATAAAATTACATACAACTTTGCAAAAGCATTTATATTTCCCTCACGCATCACAAACTCCCTCACACATCAACAGAACAAAGAATAAAGATCATCATAAAGTTACATCATAAAGTTGACACACTCGAGTTCTGTCTGTGAGAAAGTGACTTTCAGCTCATCAAGATCATGTATTATTGATGCTGGGTGTAATGTTCAACATGCTGACCCATGTTAAACATGTGTGATGTTATAAAAGTAGATAGATACAGTGCCTTGCAAAAGTATCCAACCCCCTTGAACTTTTCTACATTTTCTCTTATTATGACCACAAAAATCAAACATATTTCACTGAAACTTTGTGTGAAAGACCAACACTAAGTTGCACACAATGGTGAAGTAGAAGGACAGTCATACATGATCTATTTTTTTTTTTTTACAAATTAAAAGCTGAAAAGTAGGCGTGCAAGATTATCCAACCCCTCTGAGTCAATATTTTCTGGAACCGCCTTTTGCTGCAATTACAACTCCAAGTCTCTTTGGGTATGTTTCTACCAGCTTTTCCACATCTTGAGACTGACATTTTTGCCCATTCTTCTTTGCATAATAGCTCCAGCTCAGTCAGATTAGATGGAGTGTGTTTGTGAACTGCAGTTTTCAGATCTTGGCACAGATTCTCGATTGGATTTAGGTCTGGGCTTTGTCTGGGCCATTCTAAGACATGAATATGTTTTGTTTTAAACCATTCCAATGTAGCCTTGGCTTTATGTTTGGGGTCGTTGTCCTGTTGAAAGATAAACCTCCGCCCCAGTCTCAAGTGTTTTCAGACTCCAATAAGTTTTCTTCCAATATTGCCCTGTATTTGGCTCCATCCATCTTTCCATCAACTCTGACCATATTCCCTGTCCCTGCTGAAGAAAAGCATGTGCAGAAAATAATGCTGGCACTTGTATTTTTGATTGTGTGGATGGTGCATTTAGAGTCATGAGCAGTGTTTCTGCCACACATAGCGTTTTGCTTTTTGGCCAAAAAGTTCAATTTTGGTCTCATCTGACCAGAGCATCTTCCTCCACATGGTTACTGTGTCCCCCACATGGCTTTTGGCAAAGTGAAAACATGATTTCTTATGGCTTTTTTTCAGCAATGGCTTTCTTCCATAAAGGCCAGATTTGTGTAGTGCAGAACTAAAAGTTGTACCTTTGACAGATTCCCCAACCTGAGCTGTAGATCTTTGCAGTTCCTCCAGAGTCACCGGGGACCTCTTGGCTACATCTCTGACCAGTTCTCTCATTGTTCAAACTGTAAGTTTAAGTGTACGGCCTGGTCTTGGTAGATTTGCAGTTGTGCCATACTCCTTCCATTTATGGATGATGGTGTAAACAGTGCTCCGTGAGATGTTTAGAGCTTTGGAAATCTTTTTATAACATAATCCTGCTTTTTACTTCTCCACAGCTTTATCCCTGACCTGTGTGGTGTGTTCTTTGGACTTCATGGTGCTGACCGCTCCCCAATACTCTCAAACAAACCTCTGAGGTTTTTACAGAACAGATACATTAATACTGAGGGTGGATTACACACAGGTGGACTCTATTTATTTGTTAGGTCAACATTGGAACCTTCTAAAGCAGTGGTCCTCACTATTTTTTAAAGAAGAGCCACATTGACGGACCAAAGAGAAGGGAGAGCCGCAAAACATCAAACATAAAAACAAACAAAAAACAGGCCAGCGCAGACTAGAAAATAGAACTCAAATGTGTGTTTGTATGTTTGAAAATAAAGCACAAATGTGCAGATAAAAATTCATTTAAATTCAAATTAAATATTATTGTGTGCTTTATAAAAATAGGGATTTCAATTTGACTTGTAGCTTCTTTAATATAAATGTTATATTTCTACGGTCAGGTCAATTTACATTTAATATAGCAAAGTACAAACATTTGTTGTCATTTTTTAAACAATCAGTGTTTTGCATTATGAGTCTGATGTAGTTTAAATCTAACATGCATCACATTATCCAACCAACCAAACCACACTGTACTTACTATTCAATATGTCTACACTTCATTCTTATTATTTTTAATATTAAACTGATGCGTCTCTGGTCACTCTGTGACGTGCTAGCTCCGCCCCCTTCATCTGCCTCTCACACCTCCACTGCTGCTGCTGCTGCGCTGACAGAGAGACAAGACAAGTGTGTTTTTCTCCCTTTGGCCAGAGTCATACATGAAATAAACCTAAATACCTCTTTGCGGACACAATTTAACAAAGTTTAATTGTGAAAAACTCTCCGCTGGACTGCGTTGTTCGCGAACGCGCGTGTAGGACTAGATTTTTCCCGATCAACTTTTAAAGTGTTTAGAACTAATTATCTCCGCCAATATTGATCCTATCAGTACGAAATAAAAACTGGGACAGAGTTTAAACTCTTCTCTCTCAGAATATGTCCACTACAAGTCTGTGTGTGGGCGAGACATTTCACTACAGCTGCTCAAAGATACGTGACTTGATGTGAGAAGGAGAGCTCGTGCGTCCTGTGGCTGGAGTGGAAAACCATTTGGCACAGTCTGAGCGCGTCACTTCATTCATTTCTTAGATCGCCAAAACATTTATTTTGCTTAATATAAGACTAACGGGTGAGCTCGCAGCTCCGTGCATGTCTAAAAGAATGTAGCTATACAATGTGGTTCATTTGGTCAATGGGCTGCAGGGTGAAGCAGTGGATGCAGCGCTGAAAAAGAACCAAACTAAGAGCGCGCTTGTTGTGTGAAATGTGATCTTGCCGAATCTTGCTGAGAGCCGCCAAGTAAGGCTCTAAGAGCCACATGTGGCTCGCGAGCCGCGCAGTGAGGAACAGGGTTCTAAAGCCTCTAAAAGCAATGTGTTGCACTCAGAAAAGAAGGGGGTTGGATAATTTTGCACGCCTACTTTTCAGGTTTTAATTTGTAAAAAAAAATAGATCATGTATGACTGTCCTTCCACTTCACCATTGTGTGCAACTTAGTGTTGGTCTTTCACACAAAGTTTCAGTGAAATATGTTTGATTTTTGTGGTCATAATGAGAGAAAATGTAAAAAAGTTCAAGGGGGTTGGATACTTTCGCAAGGCACTGTATGAAAGACAGAGGAGGAAGAACCGCAGCGCGTCACAGCGATTCAGCTGTCAGTCTACCGCACTACATTTCCCATCATGCATCCTGGCTGTTTAGTCATCAAGGCGGTGAAGTCGGGCTACAGTTGCTTTTTCTCACCTCGACAATTTGTCAAGTCGGCTTGAGCCAGATTCATCTCTCAAGGTTACCGTGGCCTACGTAGCGCCGTAACCCCCCTTACCAGCTCGAGACGCCTGCCTGGACGGTCTTGACCATCTTGAACTCACTGAGCGAGCAAGAAGCAAGGGATGGGACAACACAGGCTGGATAGAACTTAGTAGGTTTATAGTGACTTAAATTGTAACATCTTGTAACTTTTGCGTGTTCCCTTTGCATGCATGTTTTTCAATTTGGGTGCATGATTTTAAATTCAATTTTTGGAACTTGTGCTTGTTTTTTTGCTCTTCAAGTCCACCATTCACAAATCCAAATGAGAAATCACTTACTTTTAGCTTGCACGGAAAAGAATTCACCACCAAACTGAGCTCACACGTCAAATCCAGCGTCCCCACATATCCCATTTGTGGATGTACATTTACCACATACACCTTCATATGTCCTGTCTCAAAGAATCCTTTAAACTTCACCTCTTTGAGCTCATGCCGCCGTCCGGTGTGGAAAGCATTGTTCCGGTGCCTTTGTTTCCTCGCGGTTCAATTACAGCCGTCTTTGTTGCCGGCTACTGATGGATCTTCTCTACTCCTTTTAAAAGATGATGAAAAGCCCGAATACCACTGGCGGGAATGAAAAACATAATTGTCATTGTGCGTGGCGAACAAAGGCTCTCAACATCCCACCACTCAACGCTTCTGTTTATGTTAGATTACACCCGCCTTGCCCCAAAGAAAAAGCTTTATTCTTTTTATTTATTATTTTTTTCCTGGGAGTACAGTGAGTGGTTCTTTGTAAACGCAGCACTGTCTGTAATTACTCCAGCAGCTATTGTCTAAGCATGAAAAGATGCATTTGAACCGCCGGAATGAGCCCCAAAGATGGCGGGGAATGGGAAAAGGAGGTTGGGATGCTTATCTTGATGATTCCATTACTTACAAATGAGATTCCGCGCACACGTTTATGCACAGGGGAGGGATATGTGGTCTTTGTTTAATGTCTGTGTGGTGAGTTTAGCAGAAGAGGTGTAGTTTTAAGTTATTGTTAATGAGTTTTATCTTCTTTCTTAATCAGTTATGCTCTACAGATCATTATTTAAAATGTGATTAATTTTTAATGCCAGTTTAATTTAATGTAACAGACGTTGTGACACAGACTACTGCGTTCTACTTTATCTAACACTGTGAGCAGCAGTTGAAAAATGACATGAGTGTCAAAGAATAAGGACAGAACAGTGGTTGTGTTTATGTATAATTACATTTAAGAGAAGCTAAACCCTAAAACAACTTGTTTTGGCTGTTGAGTATACTGTATGGTGTTTACATAGCGTTCCCTACTGTTACTGTAATTTTTGGCACAGAAAATTAGTAAGTTTCAGGTCACAATAGTCACAAACTGGCTGTGTCTTACGGCAAAGGCCAGCGTCATTTCTAGACTCTATGTGACGTCAGCGTGCATTGTCCACTCAAAACTGACACCCGCTGTCAAAACAATCACATTACTGCTCTACTCTAAGCCCCGTCTTTGTCCTTTTCCAATACCTTTCAATGAGTTAGCCATGTTTGAAATGTGTTTGTGAGTTTAGGGGGTTTAGCTTCACTTTAAGCACAAAGACAGAGATGCCTGTACTAGATTCTAACTTTACAGCAAATTTCTACAAATAGTCCTGTGAGAGAGTAGAGGGGATGCACTACTGGACATGTTTTTAGTTGTGCTGCAAACCAGAGCACCTGAAGGAAACTTATGCAGAAGAACATTCTAGCTCACTCAGGTCTCCTGGTAGTTACACCTGGGATCTTATGAGGCCAGAGCGCTTACCACTGTGTCGTCTAGGAGTACAGAGAGAAATTACATCTCGAAATCAAGTCATCCATACCTATACAACATGTATTAAACTCAAGATCTCAATGTGTTTTTATAGCTGAAGGTTTGTTAATACAACAAAGTCGATCGTTGACTGTTCTGGTTCCACACACACTAATGAAAAGCATTGTGCTTTGTTACTGTGACTAGCAGTCTAATGATTGCTGTTCAGCCCATAGGCCGACAAACACTGAGATGCATATCCCTGACTCAAAGATGCAGAGACATGGTTCTCCTGTTTACTGGGCTGGTCAGCCTCCGGCCTCTTTCTTGAGGCTAATGGTTCCAGAGATAAAGTGGTGTATTGGAGGTGAGACTATTCCAGGTCAGTACCACTCAACCTACCACACAAGCTCAGGCTTCAAGGCTCTAGGCCATCAGGGTGACATTCCGAATGCCCAACACTACGACATTTTCAGACAGTTGGACAGCTTCTTTGAACACCATGTACACAGAAACACTGGTAGTGGGCCAACAGGCCTTTGTCCAACTTTGCCAGTGTGAGCAATGTAACCAAAAACCTGCCAAAGAGGTTTGTGTACTGCACCTGGTCTGGCTTGTCATACAGGACCTGCCATAGGAGATCTTACAAGGATCAGCCCAACCACATTCAGGTGGTGGTCACGCAGACTGACAGAAGTAAATGGATGGTAAAGTTCCAGTGTTTCACTTTTCTTGAAACATAGGCAAACTTTGCTGAGTATTGTTATAGAAAAGAATTCAGGTGAAATTCTATTCTAAGCATTAACAATAGCACACAGAGAATACCTAATGGTCTTTACACAGGTGGAAGCAGCTGGCTTATAAGTGTACTCAGACTATCTCCACTGTGCATGAATTCTTTATTATTTGCTCTTTTGTTTCATTTTTCATTGTCACATCCGCCCACAGAGGGAGCAATCACGGTGCATCCAAGCTCTGCTTTTGATAGTTTAAATTTTCACTCATAAGATATTAATATTCGCATTAAAGCACAAATCCTCCGGGCGGTGCAAACAGGCTGTGAGCGGCAGATAAACAACGCCATCCTGCTTTTATTCCACTGTGGGATATAAACAGTGGCCATAAAAAACAACCGAGCGCAGTCTAGTGACATCAGACATTAGTTTGGGGATCACAATAAAAGACATGTTCATTTTATTAAAGATGTATGTAACTTTCACTGCTGGTCTTCATTTTCTACCAGTGTCAGTTACAGGTCAGATCTGTGGAAAGGCAGAGGGAAGAAAATGTTTTAGAAATGTTACAAAGTGTAGATTCCTTATCGTTTCAAGTTGGATTTATTTGTCTAGTTTGTCATTCAAATTATTCTGCAAACTAAAGAAGCCTACATTTTTTCAGTTCTAGGCGAAATCAGATGTTCTCCAAGTCCACACATACAAATACCAAACAGATATGCCCTTTTCACCTGCAAATAGTTTCGTGTTCTTTAGTATTTTATGAATAACTGAAATGGGAACTATCAATCTATCCTTCACCTGTTGATCCCTTCGAACAAGAACTTTGCACCAAGGCTGTTTTTCCTTTGCGAACCACTACTTCTTAAAATTGCAGTTTTCTTTTTTCAATCTGATTTACTCGCAGCACAAACATCGGTCTTGAAATAACAATGAATTCTGTGACAGTACCTCATCACAGTGTAAACGCTATTGTGCAGTATCTATAGCTGTTTACCTATTCTTCAGGATGCTTAAGGTTGCATATATTGCCTTGAACTGACTGAAGATGTTGACAAAAGAAAGACAGAGAAATAGCATTGTGTACCTAGCAACAGAAAACTGTAGCTATTCTCAAAATCCTTCAACTAATGGTAAAGTAACTTAGACTATTTTCTCATTGGCTTTAAGTTTTCAGCAGAACATAATAGAACTAAGTCTACATCATGGCCAAAGCTTGATTAATGTGTGCCACTAAAAGATACTATAAATGTCCGTCACATCTAAAGTGAAGTGCTGCATACATGACGTGATCGACCAACACAGTCTCACAAAAAAGCATATACCACGACACAAAATAGATATTTCAGAGCGTGAAATAAACTCGAGTTTTGGTTGAAGCCATGTGGGGACATTTTCTTAACGTTTAAGGAGAAAGTTTAGGCTTCAAGTTACTAAAATGGGCAAATTTTGTACTTGGGGTATAGGTGAAGATTAGAATAAGGATGTTAACATACGCCCGTTGCTGCAGTTACACGCTGCTACTGCTTTGTTGTAAATTGGGCGCAACATCGTGTCCTCAAATACTTTTGTCACAATGTTACTTCTAATGCATAATGTACTGACCTTTATTGCATGTTTACAGCAGAATCGTCACTCTTCACTTCACACAATCCACCACAGTTTATCTCCAGTAAATCTGATTTTAAAGTTTGTCATTAGATCATTTATTTCAATTCATAATTTATTTAGCAACTTTCCTGCACGTGCTCAGTGTCATGTCTTCTTCTAGTTTTGTGACTTTCTGTGTCACTGTCACAGCGCCACAATCTGGTCAGTTACAGGTATTGCAGCCATTACAAGCTGTTACCCTCATAGACGCGCAGACCGACTCTGATGCTATCGAACACTTAGCATCTGAGCCAGTGCGTTAAGATTTAAGCTAGTTCAGGGCGTTCTTCTGTTTGTTTTCCTATATCCGTTAGCATTAGCCCTCAAAAAATGGAAGTTATGAAAAATCTAGAAAGTGTCAGCTACAAACCTACCGACCACATTTAGCAAAGGTCAGAGCCTTGTTCCAGGTATCGTTGAGTTTAGAAACCTTTTAGTATTTTCTTGTAGAAAAAAAAAAAATTTGTATAAAACTGCTAACGGCTAGCGAACTTATGCATCTTTTAAGACTCCCTGACCACCAAACATCCTCTTTTACATGTTACTAGTGAGAAAAGCAGACAAATTACATAAATAACACCAAACAAAGTTATAGCTTCACTTCTCTGTGGAGGCGCATCTGTCTCATCGCCAAGTGATGGAGCATTTCCAGCCTAAGAATATAGTAGTTTGAGAAATATAATTTCACATCGCCAAAGTTGTTTAAAAAAGCTTCATAAGACACAAATCAGTCCGTTTTACTCATGGTTTTGTTGAAATCGCTTGTTTAAGCTCGTTTAATCCATAAAAGTGCAACTTCTGCCATTGTGTTCAATTGATTTGCGTCATCACCTCTACCGGAGGAATATGGCGTTGCGCTGTTCGTGTTGTAGCAACAGAGCAGATCTGCTGATTGTGCGTCTACTAATTTAATATCTATGGTTACCCTGATTCATGTGAACGCCGAGCCAGCTCCATGTTCATTCAATTAGTTTTTTTTTTTTTTAATTATCTCTATGAACAAGGCCTTATTGCACAAGTGAATATAGAAATGCAAACTAAAACTGTTTAATGGAGACTTATTAACCCCGCAGAAGGGTAACAGACAACGATAAATCAATCCCTGGACTCTTTTCCAGCTGCGTTTGTAACCTATTTAAAAATACGCAGCTGCAGCCAAACTAAATAACAGCGCTGGGGTCACCGAGGGATCACGCCGGGACACCAAGCCTAATCAGTGACTAGATGTGACTGTAAAATGGCCACATGTAGATTAAGCGCTCGGATCAATGGATCATCAAGGCGCTCCAATTAAAGAGGCGTCCGTGTAGCAGAGGGTTTGTTTTGGTGCCAGTGATAAAAAACTCCATTATGGCGCCTTAATTAAATGATAAGCGTAAATGAAAAGACGGGTCAAAGGAGTGAACTGTGGAGTTTGGAGGTATCTGGAGGAGGCTCGAAGCTCAAGTGGAGACGGATGGGAGGTGGGAGGGTTTGTGGAGAGGAAAGATCGTACGGAAAGAATGGATCAAAAATGTCAGCATGGTTACCAACATGTTTCACTCCTAAATGCAGTGAAAGGTGTGTAAAAAAAACATTGTGGTGAAGGAGTAGGCGGCTATGAATGCACAAGGTAAGTGAGCAAATAATGTGAACTGTTAAAAAATGGTAAATTTAAATATTTCTGCTTGTTTGCAATGTTAAGTATGTTAAGTATCAGAGCTTCAAACTACAAGTTGCGTCAGAACAACCACATTACCTTGTGTTGTGTCCAGTCCAAGCTCTTGCAATGCATTGTGGTGTATATTGTGGTGTATACGGAGCTCAACAGTGGGAAATCACCCAGGTTCAGGAAGTACAGTGCCCCTTCATAAACTCCCAATGGGATAAAAAAAAAATTGAGTTTAAAAGTATATTGCGTTGTCTAAAAAAGAAAATTCCAAAAAATGCATAAAATCTTACATTTAGTGATATTTGAAGGTGTTCATTGGTGATTGGAACATAAAATTGCAAAGAAAATGTGTATATTGCGGGGTAACTTAGATCCACAATTTTTAGATGAAGTTTTAGATGAAGTTTTAGATGAAGCTTTTTAGGTTTAATTGGCAAGTTTAGGCTTCAAGTTTACGGCTAGGTTAAGATACAGATATTGAAATATTCATGAATAATAATAGTAATACATCAAAGCACCCCCTTGTTTGTTCAACACAATCGAAAGTGAAGTTTGGAGGAGGTAAGAAAAATGCATGCTGCCTATCGCATCTTGTTTAGCATGAGAACCACTGGAACTTTCTAACCAGTGGTAAAGAGCTGTAAGGCATCCTACAATTCCCTGCTTAGATCACCCTGGAGATGTCTGAATATTACTGAAAATATCTCAAATTTGGATAAATAAACTCATACTGGATGGTCAGCTATATACACTACTGCTCAAAATCAAAAATGTTCTTCAATGAAAATCTTTTTAAGCTAATAAGAAACACACTCTATACATTGTCAGTGTGGTAAATGACTTTTCTAGCTGCAAATGTCAGTTTTTTGGTTCAATATCCACATAGGTATAAAGACCCATTTCCAGCAACTTTCCACATTAGTGTTTTAATGGTACACAGTGTTAACTCATTGTGTCAGAAGGCTAATGGATGAGTAGAAAACCCTTGTTAGCACAGCTGAAAACAGTTTAGCTGGTTACAGAAGCTTTTCTTTGAGCAGGTTGAGTATCTGGAGCATCACATTTGTGAAGACAATTAAACACTCAAAATAGCTAGGAAAAAAAAAAAATTAAACTCGACAGTCTTTTCTTAGAAAAAAGACTATTTCGTTCATGGAAAACACAAAATTGTCTGGGTGACCCCAAGCTTTTGAACGATAGTGTATTTACTGGATGAAGTGAAAACACTTGGACTAACACTCATCTGAAAACTAACACTCATCTGAAAAAGAGTTCATAGGTCTATGTTTGGTGTTGCATTGGTAGGGTTTTTTGGATTTTCTCTTGCAGATAATAGTCAGCTATATTTCTGAAGCTACAGTCGTGTAAAAGTTCATATCTAATTTTGCACATTCACTTCACAGCTTTCTCAAAGCACACATAAAACACTCCATCCATTTTAAGCAACAACATACTTTATTTACTTTCTGTTTTTACACTATTTAGAAAATAAACACAGAGAATAAATATAAATTTAGAAAGCGACGCCTTTGCCAGTTTCTCACAGCGACACGCGGTTATTTCAGATGACAGAGCCTCCCTCTTGAAGCACACTTTGGGCCACATAGCGCGATGGGGGAAAGAACACACTTGTAAGACTGGGCATGCAAAATGCTTGAGTGGTCCCGTTCACAGACACACAGCGCATGGATTGGCACATTGAAGGACAACTCGAAACACGCTGGCGAGGAGGGAAAAGAACAACCTATTTACAACGAGAATAAATAATAATCATAACAAAGTAGGTCCAAGACGACTCCGCTGTACACCCTTCTGTCCCTCTGAAACGATCTCATTCTGAGCATCTTGCCACGATAATCTTCAAATATAGTACAGTACAACATGGACAGCAGATTGCACCATTTACAGTGTTACAAACAACACAAACATCACCGGGTTGTTGCCGCTAGCTTCCTGTTAGCGTTAGCATTAGCTTTCTTTTTTGCTTCCAGTTAGCTATTCATTTGAGTCTTGAGAACTTTATGTTAGCTTACACTTAGCCAGAGGTGGGTTGTACTCAGTTACATTTGCTTGACTTGAGTTTTTGGAAAATTTTACTTTTCACTAGTACCTTTCTAGTGCAATACTTCTACTCACTAATTGAGTAGAAGTATTTTTGCTTGAAATTACAGTTTTGGTTACTCTTGACATTAGGAGTAAATTTAAAAAACAAAAATGTGTGCTAATAAGATGAAAATTGTGAAAAAGGTCTTGCTTTTTCATTTTTGATTACGTTCTTTGAAATGACATTTCAAACTACTGTGTGTTTTTTTAACTTGTTTTCCCCCAAAACTTTTTACTCTTCCTCGAGTACATTTTTAACTCACTACTTTTTACTCTTTATTGAGTATTGTTACTTTACTTGAGTACAAACTCTCTATTCTACCCACCTCTGCAGTTAGCTACCTCTAAGCCTCGCGTTAGCCAAGTTAGCCACATGTCAACTTTATCTTAGCTTCCAGTTAGCAACTCATAAGCTGCTCGCTAGCTTGCAGTTAGCAATTCATCAGCTTAACATCCCATCATCTTAATATTAGCTTCTAGTTAGCTACTTGTAAGCTACCCGTTAGTAACCTGAAAGCTTCAAGTTAGCTTCCAGTTAGCAACCCCTAAGATTCATGTTCTCAAAATTTAAGCTTTCAGCTAATTGCATTTTAGCTTACAGTCTGTTTTTTTTAGCTTTCCGTTAGCTTTCAGTGTTCATCCATTATAAGGCAGGATACAGTGGAGCTCTTTTAAACCCGCTGTTGAGGAGTTTAACGGGTAAACAGCCTGACAGTTCGGACAAGGCGAAAAAACTCCAGTCCAGGTTAAGTGTCCTCTGGTTATTTTTGGCAAAGATGTAAGTGGCACAAAAGAAGTTGCAGGAGGAAAGAGCGAAATAGAAATGTGTTTTTTAGTGTCAGTAGTATGTTACAAGTTTTGTTCCAGTGAGCTTGTTCGACGAGATCTGTATGGCATTACGGCATGGCAAAGACACAACCAGAGCTGTACAGGCGGGTGGAGGAGCCAGCGGACCCAGAACCAGGGTGTCGGAGCTGGGGTAGGGTGTGTCTCCTGGGTGGTAGAGGAGGGTAAAGTTGCTATCTGGCCTCCAGGCAGTCCAGGTACTCCTGCGCTAGCTCGTAGCAGAATCGGTACTGCTCCTGCAAAACACACACAAGAATAAATGTACTTGTTCAGATTGGATGCCATCAACCAGTCTTTTGTTGGTCTGTTTTTCAATTGACGGAGCTTAGATCAGGGGTGTCAAGCTCATTTTGAGATGAGGGCCAAATTAGGAAAATCGGAGCTGGTCGGAGGTCAAAACAAAAACAGATCTAAAACACACACTTGTTTAGGCGTTTGTTTGCTGGGAAAAGAGGTGAAATCCGTGAAAATGTGCATAGCCTTTTCACTCTGTCGTTTTTATATTGCTCGTGCTTAGATGCTAATGCTGCTGTGCATCCTGAGAAATGTAGTTCGAACGATCTTTATGCGCTATTATCGACAGGCTATTATTAATACAAATTAGAAATCATCTTGGGGGCCAACAGAAATAATCTCGGGGGCTGGATTTGGCCCGCCATCTCGTCAGCTTGACATGCCTCCATTGGAAGCAGTGCAAAAGTGCCATGTGAACCCGGAGCAGCGCGCACTTCTCGCTACATTCACATTAAAACAGTACACACACACTCTCTGCCTCATGGGTGTAATGGAGATGATAAATTATACTAATATAGGCATACATATGGTAAAAGATACTGCGCTCTAAACAGAATGCTAGCTTTATTAAAACAGGTTCTTTATTAAAAGCCTCGCTCTCACATCGCATTTTTTTCCCATGCCCAACATATACATACAGAAGAGAAGCAATAAAGCTAACAAAATGTCCCAAAACAGAATCTTTTATGTCCGCAAAACCCTAAAGCCTTTTGGGTGCTGAGATTAAGTTAATATGGTGCACCACACCAATACTCTGGTGGAAGTTTTTAGAAACCAAAAGAAGCTATTAAAATAAGTCCAGGTACAAGTATCCATTCTGAACGTTTTTGATATTTAAGAATACTGTAAATAACATTGATTGTGTGTTGTTGTGTGTTGTTGCTAGCTTCGCAAATAGATATCTATAGATACAGTCAGCATCAGAGGCCACGCCCACAAAAGAACCTCTGTGGGGAGAAAATAACATAGAAAGTGGATCATCTTTATCACAGCTTAACAACTACAACAGCAAATATGGACTTAAGAAGAGATATTGTGTCACATATGAATACAAAGACATGGAGATGAAGAAAATGATCCAATAGTCCAAATATGTAGATATATCCAACAATGCTAACGGTACCTGCAAGATAAATGCTAACGTGATGCCTGGGGTGTTTAAACATCTTTCTTTAACCATTTTTTTTACTTTTCTGACATAAGGCCACATCAACAATCTTCGTTTACATGTGATTGTGACTCGACTTAAATTAGTTGTGCTAAAAATACACTTAATTCGCCAGAAAACCTCATAAAACAGGCAAAAGATTAGCTTCCCATTCCTTAACATAGGATTTTCAACATGACTCTCCCCTTAGCAGGCCACGCCCCCAAAATTTAAAATGTACTCTTGCACCAATGGAGCTCAACAGTGACCGCCCACTTCCTGGTTCCAAATCTCGGACCCCATGTTAAATTGCCATAGGGAATTCGATAAAAAATGATATTAAAAGTTTGGAAACGTCCTTGGGGCTAAGCAGCTATGTGGTGAGTCACGAGCATAAGACCTACATTTTTGTTTAAAAGCCGTTTTTTCAGCTTTGTAAACTACGAAGTTATTACGACATTTTGCTGAATTTTAAGTTATAGTTGTGCTTTTTAGACTGAAAACAACTGCGCTGTGGATCTGAGTTAGCACATAGCTGGTTAGCCCGCGGTATGTCTTTAAACTCTTAATATTTGAATTTTCGAAAAGCCTATGGCACTATAACATGGGGCAAAACTCTTCCGGAACCAGGGCGGGCTTCCACTGTTGAGCTCCATTGGTCAGAGTGGACACTCAGTACAACCCATGATGGAGGGGTAGCACAAATGCGAATGTTTGGTGGACGGAGAGCCGCTGAATCTTGCTAGCTGCCAATGGCAAAAGTCGCGAGATTCGCCACTAACACAAAGTAGCGGCCATTTTTTTTTTTCTCTCGAGTCTTTATGAAATAGGTATTAAAGAGTAATGTAACGAGGCAAGTGGCTCTCTCAGAAGTAGCAACATAAATGGAATTGAATGTTCAGTCACTTTTTTTTTCAGTAAATGGCGATAGGCTATAGTTTTATTAATAATCAGCTTACAGTGTCATGTCAGCATTTATATTTCAAGCTATTGGCAGTAGAACTTTGATTGCATCATTTCACTTTGTGCACACATTCAACTTGATAAAACAATATAAACTAAATAATATTCTTCTCTGCTTTGTGCCTGGTCTGTTTTTCTCTGTTTATTTTTTTTAGTTTGGGACTTTCGCTTCAGAAAAAAATCCCTGCGGAGTCCCTTGTTCTGTGGCCTTTCTGCTCCTCCACACTGTCCTTGGAGCCACTATTTTTCTTTTACATATTTATTATTACAAATTCCGCACGTCTCTCACTCCCCAGGGCTGTAGTTTGGATTCCAATGACAGAGAAATAAAACCCAGAGACTTAAGAGCTTTACACAAGAAAACATTCAAATACACGTTGGCGAAAGCGAGGATTAAAACAAATACGCCCAAAACAATGGACTTTGAAAAGATTACTATAAAGCCTGCAAATTAAATTCTAAAAAGATTTGTACAACTGATGCTAAACTTTGTGGATAAGAAAACAAATGCTCTATTCATTTCTACCAAGTTTGACCAGTTATTTTTTTTCTTTAGAAGATGGCATTAGTTCCTTACCATAGTCTCCACCATGTTGGGCTTGGAGTTGCGCAGGGTTTTGGCAGAGAAGAAGACATCAACCAGGCTGTGGTGTCTGATCATCTCCAGGATCATGGTGCAGGCGCAGAAGGTTCCGCTACGGCCGCCTCCGTTCCTGGAGAGGGAAAGAAAAGCGTTACTAAGAGCCGACTGGAAAACAGGGCAGAAGTTTTGATTAAATACATAATGATGTTCACATTAAATTCTAAGTAATTTGATGGTAGAAATTCAGAATGTGTGTGGCGATGGAGTGATGCACTTTATGAAAAGATTTTCTCCTTTTGACATCACAAATATGAGAAATTGAAGTGGCTGTTTCAGATGCATGTTGTACAACATTAAAACAAGTATGGTCCAGGAGCTTCCTGGGTTTACACTGACTATATAACAGTTTGCTTTTTATTTGACTAATACCATACAGATTGTTGTGGGTTCATGGAAGATGTAAAATCTAAACTAAACAGACTGCTGTGTTCTCTGGGAATAAGTAGAACTCTTGCAGATTCTTTCCGTACTCAGAGAAACAAGACGCATTGATTTTATTCAGTTTCTAAATACACCCTCCTCAACGTCAGTGTACACGCGGCAGGTTACAAAACAGAATTTATCAACCCAGGGTGGATGAAGGCAAATGTAACTTTATATACAGACTGTTTTTGAGGGAACAAGGCTAAAACTTGAAATGTAAAAAAAAAAAAAAGATCAAATGTACTTGAGAGTACATTTTAATGGATTTGAACCATCATTCTGTTTCAAAGTGTCATCCAATATGAGCTGTTTTATGATGAACAACGCTGTACTGGCTGTAAGATTGGCCTATTGTCCAGTGGAAAAGAACAGAGGCACAGCTCCGAACATTATGCTAGTTCTCTGGAACAACACAAGTCTATTACATATAGCTTGATAACAGCTTTATAAGTAGATAAGAGGCATGGAGCTTTGAGACTTTCCGCCATTTCTGAAAGCTGTTATTCTCGGACTGTATAGTCACATAATAGCAGTATAAAAGCAGGCCTGCTGTTGCTAAAAGCATGTATTTAGATGATGAGGTCGAGCTGAGAACTCACAGGCAGTGCACTACAGTGCGGCCCTCTCCACACTCTCTCTGCCAGTTGTGCACTTGGGCCAGCAGGCTGAGGAAGGCCTTCTTCGAGTCTGGGATGTCCCGGTACGGAGACCAGCGCAGGAACTGGAAGTGACGAACCACCAGCTGGCCCTCCTGGATCTATGGGGAGAAACACAGAGGGGGTTTGAACAATTAGAGTCTACTTTAGGGTTGATAGGCAGTAAATGTAAATGATTCTATATATTCCCAAAAGTCCTTGATTGATATCCTTGACCATTCAGTGACATACTATTATAAAGTAATGTGAGAAAAAAATCTACGCTGATGAATGAGGATGAGCTAAAAAAAAAATCTAAAAGGCAGCCGTTGACTCCACTCAAACCAGGGTATGTTTTATTATAACGACACATATCATACATTTATGAATTATTCTTTGTTCTGGTCTCAACATGCTAATAATGAACACACTGGACTTCAAAACAGAGCAGACATAAAACTGGAAACTTTGAAACGGAACATTTTCTGTGAAAGCCAGTTAAGCATAATATGTGTTCTTTATAGTGAAAACACCTTCGGCATTCAGAACCACGTTTTCTGAGTCTCAAAGGGGGCGGTTAAAATATATCACAAACACAACTGCAGCTGTGCTTTTTTAAAGTGAATAGAATAAATAAATTTGAGCACAGTTTAGTTCTAAATGATGGCGATTATATGATTATATTTGCCTTTACTGACTGAGTAAAGAAAACTGTGTCACGTCATGAAGTGCATTTTTTTTCCTGATAATACACTTGCTTTCTCAACATCCATTCTCGAGGCTGTCCTAGTTACCTGTACTCTGTAATGAGAGTTCTTAGCCGAGGGATTTGAGTACGGTTTGTTCCAGCATGCACCCAATAAAAAGTTGACAAAAAGTTTTATAAAGGCCATCCCGAACCTGGGGAATAGTGGTCACTTTGGGTACGAAGGCGACACAGCAAAAATGACGATCTAGAATACTACACACTAGTTCTATATTTAGCACACGATGAAATACCTGCTTGGGCAAGAGTCTAGTGGTGTCCTGCTCTGAGAGGTCAGTCTCGTCCAGATCCTGTGGAGATGCCATAGCAGTTTTTGGTTGTGTTTTTTTTTCAGAGAAGTTAGGAAGAACTATTTTGGAAGGTTAGAGGAACTACAGCCAAGAGAGGAGGTTCTATTTACAAGGGGTTGATGCTAGATTGTTAATGTCTACAGGAGATTAAAGGAAAAAACTATTTGCGGAAATCTAATATTTACACACACACACAAAAAGATTAGGTCATAATAGCAAAGTAGCCAAACAGAAAGAGAAATATAGTGTTTCAAGCATAGAATTGAGAGAAGTGTTTGTAAGTGTGTGATAATTGCAAAAAAATAAAAAAATTAAGTAATACACACAAAACATTTGCATTCCATTAGCCACTCAATTTTCACATATAAATGTCAAAAATAAGTGTTCACATTTTTAACATTTTTTGCACATCAATAAAAAGTTTTTCCACTATCATTTTTGGCAAATGTAAATGAGGCAGACCATTCAAGCACAGCCAATCAGCTGCTTGGAAAATCTAGATGTCATACAAAATAAACTTTCTAGTCGCCGTGTCTCTTTTCAATTTCTATTTTGTCGTGATTGACAGATTGATTAGCCAATCAGGGACACGCATAGTCTCATGTGCGAAAACCCACAGCAGCTTACGACGAAAAAAAAAAAAAAAGTATAAAATATAACGTGAAACTGAAAAACAGAATCAATGAGCGAAGCAAAAAACTAGTTTAATGTGAGGTGAGAAAAGTTAGATTTTTGTCTAAATGACAGACGACCCATCAGCTGCTTAGTTTTATCTGCGGCAAGCAAACAAACGAATCTGATTGTTCGGTAGGTTGATCCAATATCCAGGCAAGTGGAGTGGTGACCAGACCCACTTTTAGCAATTTGCTGAAGCATGGGTTCTGGATGCCAGACAAGTCAATCGGAGAATTGCTTTTAGATCTTGATGGAAAATCAAAAACTTCATTATTACATGGAGTTGGGCAATATGAGTTTAAAAATCGTACCATGAACTCACTGAACATTTTTTTTTACATTGGTGAAATTGTCATATTGTGATTTACACTTGTATACTCCTCCTACTGGTCAGGTGGACTTAACCAATCACAATGAAGTATGAAGATTTTTTTCACCTCAAATCCTATTCATAGATTTAAATAGAAAATAATTACTTAATGTTTTGTTGTTGTTTTAATGCAATACATTTGTTTTGCCATGTTGCCCAACCCTGATTACAATAGGTAAAGTTCTTTGTTTAGAGAAAAAAAAGTAATCTAGTGTTGTATATTACTGATGATGGAAGCGTTAGCATGAACCTCCGCATTACATTCTATAAATATAAAAATCCGGGCCCTTCTGGAGATTGACAACCACTCAACCACATGTGTGTAGGAATAACATCCAAACATCATGTTTTGATTAGAAAATCATCATTAGCAACAAAATTAGCAAACATGCTAAAAAAGGTGTACAAAATATTTGTTCAATGTAATCTTATTCTGGATAATAATGCACCAAAAAGAGGGAGAAACTTGCGATTGAAGTGAGAGATTGATAGTTATTTGTTGGCAACTTTAATGCACATACAACAAACATGTGTCTTTGCTGTTTACAAAATTGGCCGCCTCATTAAAATGAATGAGATAGAATGTTTACACAAGCATAAGGCAGCAGCTGTTCTAAAGAGAACACTCCTAGGATTTATAATAATGATGTAAACTAGTATTGACGGTTAATATAACAGCTGTGTGTTTTAAAAATATTTAGGATTCGTAGAAAAGGGCCTCCATGTATATTTTTTTTACCCTCTCAAGCCATTAAGCTATGTGTTTATCCAGTCACTCAGCTGAGGGAGTATTATCACGTCTGCTGTTATTGTCATTATTGTGGTGGGATGTTGATGACCACTGGGAGCACTGATACAGCTTGTAACCTGGTCACCATCCACAGTCATTACATGAGCATCAGTGAGCGTCGGGCTTCATTTACTTTGTTAAACCTAATGGACTGAGCGCAGGCTGGAGACTCCTGCGTGTTAAGTGGACAAGCACCTTTCATCTGGGCTCAATATGGGAACAATATGTGTTTATATACAGTAGATGGGTATGTGTGTGCAGTAGTAAATACAAGAGCAGTGATAGGAGTGAGAGTAGTAGTAGAAGAAGAAGTAGTTCAATCAAAATACCACAATCAAAACAACCCAGAGCAGTGGTTCTCAAACTGTTGTGTGTGTATGGATGATGAACATCAGGTGGTTTCTTGGCAAATCAATGTATCTGAATCCTTATTATTTAACTATGACAGGTTAGAGCACTCTACTTAAACTTAAATATAAATTAATTATATCTAAATTTTTTGAAACATTTTACAGATTTCATAATTTTTTTGACTTTTTATAAAATAAAAATGACTGATGATAAATAATTAAATTAGACAAGGAAGTGATGCAGAATCTATGTTGTGCATTGGGCCAAAAATTCTCATTTGGGTTCACAAATGGTTGGTTGCCTGGAAAAAATCCAATATATATATATTTAAAAAATCATCTGTCCACCGTGTCCCTCTTTCAAGAAAGTGTGATTGACAAAAAATATCTTGTGGGACTGAAAACATCATGGATTTTGACAGAATCAATGAGTGAAGCTGGATTTTGGTCTAAACGACAGACGACCAATCAGTTCCCTTGTTTTATGTGTGTCATGCAAATGAACTAATCTGATTGCCCTGGATCCCAGTCAAGGTGGTTGGAGCCTTTCTTAGGTGTATATGAAATGTGTGTGTGGTGACTGCATGTGGGATTGTTTTTAAAAGCACTGTGTTACATTGGATGTATAAAAAGTGCTTTATAAAACAGTTTGATCTGATCACAACCACTGAAACTCAGGAGAGGAGTACACGGTGGCCAGACAATTTATTAAAAATGTATCAACTGCTTTTTCAAGACAAGATTTAGGGGATATGCCCAAAATGAATAATCACAACTTTTGGAGTCAGATTATGAATTTGATTTAATCATCATTCATTATGAATCTTTACTCATAGGGATGGTTTGATTTTTATCTTAATATTTTCCAACGCTAAACAAAAAATTAAAATGTTTGAATTTTTGAGTGTGATTTAATCAAATTAAAACTTCATCATATCTGGTATACTTACTCAAATTTAAAACTACTTTAGTCCAATTTTTAGCATATTACTAAAAAATTTAGACTTGCGGGTGTTTCAGTTTGAGAACCACTTCCCTTGAGTTATTAAATAGTTTTTTCTTTATTTCCCACTTACCCTCGTTATATTCTGCACTCTGAAAAGCCTGATTATGACATCATCATCCGCCGTCCGGGAGAGCAGCTCTACCGTCATCGGTCCAAACTGCTGGAGTCCCGGTTCGGGCCAGTACTGCAGACAGGGCTATGAGAAAACACACACACACCTGTTATTACCCCATGTATGCACAGGGAGCACAAATCAGATTGTGAACGGCGCTAACTAGACACCTGAGTATTGACAGCACACACAATTAGCCTAAATGACAATGATTATCTCCAAATAGCAACCCCCAAATTAAACCAGCCAACGAAACAACGGGAGAACTACTCTCACAAAAACCACGATTATATTTTGAATAATTCATGCGTCGAAACCATTAGCACATTCTAAATTGATGGCGTTGGTAGACCTTGTTGAAGCCTGGGAGAGATAAGCGGGAGGTTAGAGCAGGAGAAAGTCAAGGTTCGCCATGACAACGCATGACAGTCTAAAGGCGCAGAGCCCAAAGGTAACGGGCCCAGGACGAACCCAGGGGGGGCGCGTCAGTGTGTGATGAGTGAGGTGACCGCCGGGTTCAGACGCCCACTGATAACGGAGCTTCACACTGACAGGAGGTGTAAATGTGTGACACTGGGCAGGGCTGGGATCTACATATTTATGCTAAAAGGATTGAGGGAAACAGAACAAGTGGTACATTTGTTTGTAGCGACATGCTAACACATTAGAATTATGCATGACTGGAGTTCTGTAAATAAAGTGGAAAACAGAGCAGTGCAAAATGTGAACAGTAGTATTGGCACAAATAAAAATACAAATATTGAAAGTAGTGAGTAACCTGTAGTGGTTTTAGTGATTTGGGATTAGGATTAAAACAAACAAAAACTTCTAATTGTGATTTTAAATGTGATTAAAGCCAACTTGTTTCTAGCCTCAAGAAAACCTTCAATAAATGGATAAGTCTTTAAGTGCCAAAGTAGCAATTCAACACCAAGCGTTTCCAGCCTCTCTGTATTTAGACTTCAGCTTCTCTGCTTTTGTTTAGCTTAAGAACCTTGAAAAATAACTTGCTCTAATCTATACTAATGGTTTTATAAACTAATACAAAGATAAATTAGTTTTGTTTCACCAGGTTAAAGTTTTAAGATTGAAAAACTCAGATGGTTAAGATCCTCAGGCAATGTATTTGGCCAAAGTCACTGTTGGGCCACCCATACACAGCCAATCAGAGCGCTGCTTTTCACTCTTGGTGAGACCAAAAATTTCAAAGTGTACAGTTTTTAAGTGCAAAGCAAGTCAGGCAATTCTTCAAATATAGTTACAGTATATATCTTGCAATTAGCATTGGTAACATTTGCAGTTTTGTGTTAAACAATAGGCATTGTGGAAACATTTGTCTCTGCGCCAGTTAAGAACTGCCAGCTCAACTCTTGTTCGCTTGATTTACGTTCTCAGAAGTACATGACTTTATAGAACAGAAGCATAAACAGACTGAACTGACTGGAAGGAATGCTCATGATCACAATATCATAGGGTTGTTAGACTCACAGCCTCAAGTCTCTTCTCTCTACTCTGACCGACTGACGGATCAACCAACGGACCAACCTACCAATCAAAGATTTGTGGGATTAATCTACACTCATAGTTCTAAACAAAATAATTGTGATCGGCACTATAGGCCTACTCAGCACTATACTTGGACTGACCCAAAATGTGTGATTATTCCATGTCTAAAGTAGATGCGAAATCAATCACATTACATAATAAAGTACAGAATATTGCACGTCGTTTGTTAATTAAAAGTGAACCATGCACCTTTAAGCAACTTTTTAGCTACAAAACACTTGCATAAAAGCATGGTTTTGTAATTTGTTGCACTGTGTTTTACTTTGAACAGCCTTGCATTGTTTTTACTCAAAGGTTTTTCACTTTTTGTCACAAAATGTCTCTATCCATGTTAAAACCATTTTAAAGTATGTACTACAAAAACACATTTCCTTTTTCTAGTTCATGTATCTCATTTCTAGCCTGGTATATGTAATTAGAATTATTTAAAGACCAGCGTAGCTCAAGTAAATGAGAGACTTGTTTTTAAGATGTCTTGAAAATCTTTATGAACCAAAATGGAAATGAAATTAGATTTTCTTAATCTGATTCAACGTTTTATAAAGCAAAAACTAAACTTTTTTGCTTTAATTAGTGCAACTGATTTTTATTGTTGGACCAAAACTAGACCAGGACTAGACCAGGACTAAAAAGGAACAAAACCAGGACTAAAACTGGATTAAACCAGGACTAAACCTAGATTAAACCAGGACTTAAACTGGGTTAAACCATGGCTAAAACTGGACTAAACCAGGAGAGTTAAAATGAACCAAACCAGGGCTGAAACTGGACTAAGCCAGGACTTTCAGGACTAAAACTGATATGAGTAGTATCTTTTAAGAAAAAAATATTTGAGATTCTACACACACAAACATACACTTGTACAAACTAGTCGATAAATACTGAAAAAGAGTCACAAAAGTCCTATTTTAAGAATCTTAAATACGACCAAATGTGCTTGCTCCATTTGTTTATTCATTTCAATTTCCATTTTTAACTTTCCATTTTCAAGTGATTGTGCAGTTGACTTTCCACCTTCAGAAAGTTACACTGTGTCACTTTAATGTGAACTCTTCCAACACAAGACACTAATCAGTCGCTAAAACGGCAGTCACATTCCTCCCAGTCCTCGCTCTTGTCGTAATAATAACAGTAGTAGGTCGTAAGCTTTCACATCTATAGTTTCCTCATAATTGCTCATGTCTTCCGTTCGACTACAGACTTGACAGACGGGCTGCTGCTGCTGACAGGAACGCCGCAGCCTCGATCCGACATGACACGCTGACAGAGGGAACGATAGCGGGCCCACGCGCCGCCGAACATGGCCCCCCGCGATAAGAGCATGCTAATGGCGTGACAGGCCGCGCAAATTGGATCGGCTAGCACCAACCCAGCGATGACCTGCCTTCTACTGTCAGTCCCCGTGACATCCTGCCACTATACGAGTCGCCCTAATCGCTCCGTTAGGCAGCGTGAGTGACGGAACCTATTGCTTTTTGTACAGCCTTTACATTGGTTGGATTGATTTATGGATTTGCTATGAGCGTCAAATGGGATGTTGTTGTGTGTGATTATATGGTAATCTTGACAAAGACAGAGGAATATGTTTGGTTGTAATATGAAGAGACAATAGATGTTGGAGGTGCAAAAACAGGTTTTGATAATGTGTTACAGATAAATTGGATGAAGGCCCTGTATCCATTTTTTGTATTACCATTTTTGTTCCAGTATAGATCTAAAGTCTTTTACATAGGGTTGCACAAAAATTTATTTTGGTATTTGATTAGTTGGGCAATTTTTCCATAGATTGATCAAATAATTGTTTAGAGCAAAAGTCACTTGAATAGTATTTCTTTGTCAAATTTGAGCTAAGGTAACACCACTTGAGAAAGTTCTAGAGCTAGACCTTCCCGAATCCAATTCTGTTGGGCAGAGGAAGGAAAACCGAGGCACTCTTGTACGAAAGTATAAAAATCCTTTATGAAAGCAGGGACATACTGACGCGTTTCAACCCCTCACGGGTCTTCGTCAGGGCGAACAAGGCAACACAAAGGAGTCACACAGGTGTTTAAATAGGCACAGCGGTCATGTGCTGCAGTCACATGACACGCAAACTTCACCAATTATGAATAAATACAAACATTACAATTATACATAGAAGATTAAAGGAATAATTTAGATATTACCCATGTTTAAAACAACAGACTGTCAACGCAAAAGTTGTTTGAATTCATAGATAAGACCAGACAATCCAAAACTTTTTTCAAAAAGACCATAGAACCCAGCAGAAGAGCCAACAATAATACTAAATAATGATGACGCTTAAAGGTCATTGAAGTCTTTTTTCCTTTCAAATAAACCCATAAACATTAAATTTTGATAATATTGCTGTTGCTCATGTCGATATTTCTATATAGAACATTTTTGTATTTGTAGGGAAGTGGAAGGTCAAATTAAAAGAGGTTTTGAAGGTTTTGAGGCAGGGACTGTTTATGCAGTTATAGGAAGACCGAGAAATCCAGTTTATCATTTACACCGGGGAATTGTGTGGCGTCTCGTCCTCTACCTTGGTCTATGAGAACAAAGGTATATTTTGGACCCGTCTAACCCCTTTAAACCTCTTATTTGTTTTGACTGAAGATATATTGATGATTTATTTTTTATTTTCTCAGGTTCTGAACATCAGCTCTTTTAATTTGACTTTCAGCCAAATTACTTCCTACTTTTTACTTACTTACTTCCTACATACTTCCTTGATAAGAAAAACACAATGTATTTTAAATTGTTTTACATTATTCAGTTTAGAGGGTCTAGACTGAATAAAGCCAACAAATACTGTATGTAATAAGTGAAAGAAAGATTTTCTTTTTTATTGTGCCTGTGTTTATAATTGGCTTTATATAGTATGTACATTGTGTATTGTAGCTAATACTTATGGAGTTCCAAATGCATTGGGTAAGTTTGTGACTGCTGTAAAAGGAAAACATAATATTCAAGACTTGTGTTGTTTTTGTTTATAAGAAGGTCAAAATCAGGATACGCACCTATAAAGAAAAAGTTTCTAAAATACAAAAGTGTCAGGGATTATTTTTAGCTGCACACTGTAAGCTTTTGTGACTACATCCTCGCGCTGATGCAAGTGGCAGACAACAAAGAGAATACTAAGGAGAATCTCTGCAAAGTGCTTGTTATTGAATCGCTCTGATTGTAGCGTCTGGCTTAGGATCAATGCTTGAATCAAATGCGTATAGGCTGAGAACAAGAAACATCTGTCAGAAATGTATTTAGTATGTTCCAGTTGTGTTGTAGGACTGCAAACCAAAAGCAGATGAATGGAAAAGTTTGAATAGACGCAATCAGCCAAAGAGTACAATTATTTAGATAATATGTCTACTGCAAATGACTGGTGTCGATATTTTCCAGTGGCAAATACTAGTATCAACCACAGGAATAGCTTCAAATGAGCGATTTGGGCCGACTGGATATTTGGCGTCCTGCTGTGGCCGATACATGATATTCTCCGATACCTATGTATATTTTTAATTTAAAGCAAGTAACATTTTGAGTCTCTGTGATGATTACACGTATTTTCTGGACATTTAAAGCAAGTATCTGCTCACACTTCTTGATTTTACATGTGGCAGTGTTTTTTACCACCTTAGTTCAATACAAATATGAACAAAAATCGTCATTAGCAAAAATCGTTAATATTGGCCAATACTGATACTGATATATTGACCATTCCTGGGTAAAACTGTTTACTATTAAAAAAACAACAACAACAACATGACCGACATTATGATTGAATAGTTATCCTAGAAATAGATCTCATGGAAGTGAAGCTTCAAGAATGTGTCATCTGTACCTCAACCACCACCAACCATTCATGCACACAATGGATCCATACTAGGTCATGTGAATAAGATGTTTTACCTAAGCATAAAAATACCTTTATGATTACTGGACACCTTAAAAACAAAGTGTTCTAAGACATATCGTTCTCATGAAGTTACCTCTGAAAATTCAAGATTAGAGCTTCAGGAATGGACATATTTTTGTTGTGCAGAATGTTTGGGAGGATTCTGAACATCACAGTCGTCAAAAACTGAGAGTACACGAGTCACAAAATGCTGGAAACCACTGGTTAAAGTTGAAGAAATGCACAGAAATACATGCTAGTCCTCACTCAGTAGTTTTCTCTCAAATGTTAACGAACTCTGTAACAAATTAAAAAGTTATAGTAGGTCGAGTTGGGGAGGCCTGAGAAATGGCAACTTCAGGATGAGGTGGGTCATTTTTTATACATCAGTCATCTTTGTTGCATAACCTATATTCTACAAATCAATTCTGAGATTGCATACATGAAGTACACTGAAGTGGTCGGTTCTATAGTGTAGACAGAATCACACAAGGAAACAGTGAGAGAATCTGCACCACTATTGGTCAGAAACCCTAACCCATGGACCATTATTTTGTGTTTTATCAGATCTACCTTACGATCTGCCTCACATGTGCTGCTCAGTGCTAGCGAGGGTCAAAAAGAGCAGACATTTGCTTTCATTTTGGAAGAGAGAGAAAGAAAGGCAAGAGGGGTAAAACTCCAAGAATTGCTTGAAATGCCCAGAGTGAAGACGAAACCGTAACAAAAAAAAACATCAGTTTGAGAAAAACAAGCTCTGAAAGATATGTCATCTACACATTTACTTAATATTAGATTAATACTGGCCACTTTTACCTACATTAAAGTCAACTGTATAGTATTACTTTGGGCTGATTGGTTGGCGTAAGCCTTTTAACGTTGATGGCTAAATCCTAGTATTAGACTAGAATAGATCTTGTCTTGACCGCAGTCTTACCCATGCCGAGTTGGACTGGTTGAGCTGGTTGAGCATGACTATGGAGGTGCACCCGTAGTCGTACACCAGCCTCCAGAAGTCCGTGGTGGTCCCGGGCAGCGGGTGGGGCGTAACCACGAAGGCGGCCGGTCGCAAGAAACTATCCGCCAGCGCCGCGTTGATGTAGTTGCTGCTCTCTCCCTCGGTGGTCACCAGGAAGGCCAGCGAGCGGTCAGGAGGCAGGACGTCCATGCTGCGGTTCTTCTCGCGGTTCCTCGGCATCAGGGAGATACTGCACTCCTCCACATCCAGGTGAGGCGTGACCGAGTTCAGGGTCTGTGAAAGGGGACGGAAAAGGTATTAAAAACCTGCAAAGATATGGACTTTCTTGGATTTGCTAAGTGCTTGAATTCATGGAGAAGTTATAATGTTATCTATACTTTACTTTGTTTACATCTACAACTCTAAAAGGACCTGTTAGTGGTGCTGATGTTATTGTCTGTAATTTGGCCTACTCCCTTTGTAAAGCACTAATTTGTGAAATGTGCGATATAGCGTGATTTATAAAAAAAGACTACTTGAAAAATCTAGCATCAGATGATTTGACATTTGTTCTAATTTCTAGTCAGAATGCCATATCGACCAGACTTTTTACTTACCACACTGGCAAATTTAATTCTAATTTGGTCAAAGCTACTCAAGTTGAAGATCAATCTTTAGAACTGAATTCTTTTTAAACAGGCTTTTCTTTCCCAGTGTACTGTTCTTTTATTATAATTCAATACAATAGGATCTTTAAATCAACTATTTCTACTTGAGTTGAAGGGTCGCGCTGATCCAACTACATGCAGTTCTGCCTTTGAAAGTTTCTGCAGACCCCTCGCCCACGGTTTCCGCTCTGTTCCACTCCGTTCTGGCCTGCGTAGCCCCGAGGAGCTCAACAAGAACATGTGAAAAAAAAGCATGAGCTTGTGAAATATAAACTTGATACAACTATATGTTACAGCCAACTACTATGTTTAAAGAGAATGAGTTTTAGCCCTAATCACAAGAGCTTGCGTGTGTTTTTCCATATATTTTAGAGTATTCAAACATTAAACTGTTATGAGAAAACGTGCAATAAAGCATTATTCAATTTTTGCTTAAGTGACATACTGTATAGTATAAGCTAACAGTCTACTGCAGGCCAAATTGGAAAGAAGCAATGTACAAAACTATCAACTGTTATGGGGTGTTTCCACTAGATCTAATTGGGCCTACTCTAGTCACCGAAGTCCTACTTGGCCTGGTTGTGCTTCCATTACTCTTTAAAATCTGGTATAATCTCCATAGCAACTTCCTACAACAAACGAATTTTCATGGAAAGTCTGTGATAACCATAGACTCTACCAGCAGTCTGATCAATCAGTGTGAAAATTATTTAGCCCCTGTACGGCCTGGTTAGAACCAGGACCAAGCAGGTACAAAAATGTACAGGGCTAGTGGAAACGCTACAAACCAGGGCGGAGTAGAGTAGAGTTAGGCTAGTGGAAACGCCCTAAATAGTGTGATCTCAATACAATCCATGCAACACTTTCTACTTTGCAAATCTGTATGTATTTCGCTCATATTTTGGCCCGTTGGTGGCGGAGGGACGAAGCTAAAGCGTACTCCTGCAGAACAGACTTGGTATGTAGAACTGTCCTCATTTACTACAAATACTCTGATGATCAGGGTGGAACTGACTGGACTGGAGCTGCATATAGTGAGACCAGGACGCTATGTGAGCGCTTCCTCATTTACAAAATTTGAAACAATGTACATGATTTGTCAAAGTATCTATTGCCATTTATGCTTAATAATAAAAACAATCGATTGCTTAAAAAACAGAAGTGTGCTTGTTTATGGTGGTTTATCAGCTAGCTTATGTAAAGCGTTTAGAAAGTTATTGTGCTAAATATTTATGATGCTAAAGATTCATCAGATCCAGTATGTGAGCAAAACACTGCACTGTACTGTTGTGATAAGTTAAAACTTAAATAGGTTTGTTTGTTTATGCTTGTAAGACGGTACAAATTTTGAATGACATTATACATTTAGTAATGAATTTAATGAGATCTTTTTAGCTTTTCCAATCAGTTAAATCATATTGTTTATAGAGATATTTTCTGGAGAAAATTATTACATTTTGGACTTGGGTGTAGTGACAATCCTACTAACTATGCAATACTTGAGGTGGTCATCTTTCCAATGCAGTAGATTTGCACAATTAGTCCTATATCTATATATACATAACCACTCATACCCCTCCAGGCTTGTAGGAAAAAAACATTCATACTATACTCATACAATATTAATAAAGAGCATTACACACCAAGCAATAGGAAGTGATTATCTCTCTTCATATAGTCAATGAGTCCCTGCTGATTTGGAATCACAGTTGGAATATTACGTGTGTTATAATTACAAGGGAAGGTGCTATTGGCTGCAGCCTCACCAGGACATAATTGTACTGCAGAGGGAAAGAGAAAGAGAGAGAGCACATCTAATTATTCTGGACAAAGGTCTGCGATCAATAGCTCCATTATAACTGCATTAAAGTGGACAAGCCCGTGGCATTAGTTAAAACACATCCACACAGCCACATCTCTGCTTCAATCAAAAGCAGTGGCGCAGAGGTCGGAAAACTTTTTGGCTTCAGGTGCCTCTGTGAAAGGTTCTCGCCTCTGGGTGTGTCGCCGTAGACACTGTCACTGTCACGGTCATCAAATCTACTTTTTGACTCATTCATCAGTGTGTCAAATACCTCACATAGTCCTGTTTTGTCCAGCGATAAAAAGTAAAATATGTCAACGTTGCTGCTTTAGAATTGGGAACCATCACTACACTATCACCATGCTAACGTCACTATGGTAATAGGCTTATTTTTCTTATCAAAGCATAAGACATTTGGTTATGTAGTGTTATGTAATTATTATTTCTAGTGTAAGTCACAACTTAACAACTTAATCTGAACAAAATGGCAAACATTATAACATGCTCTGAATCAACACCAGACAAAAAATGTGTCCTATTATGTCCAGTTAAAGGCACAACAATGGTATCGACTGAACCGATATCATGGAGTCGATACCTGATCCAGCAAAATTGCCTGGATCGGCACCGATATCCGATCCCAGTATTGGAACAAAATATCAAGTGGAACTGAAAAACATGGCAGATTTCTGCAGAATCAATAAGTGAAGCAAAACAATTTTAATGAGAGGTGAGTGAAGTTGGATTTGGATCTAAATTACCGACGACCAATCAGCTCCTTTGTTTCTACTGCGTAACGCAAATAAACTAATCTGATTGCCCGGTACAGTGTGGAGTCACTCTTTGCAATTTGCTGAAGTGTGGGATCTGGATCCCAGAAAAATGGTCACTATGGATATTTAGCAAACTTGCAAAAATGGTGGATTTCCCTTTATTTTAATTGCAACAGTTGTCTTTTGACATTCTATCTAGGGCTCTATTCATCTTATTCCGCCCCGCCTTCTCTTCTTTGCCGTGCAAGGTAGTTTGTTGTCTGTCTTGAGGTTGCATTTTCAAACAGATAAAATGAAAGTTAAACTTACCGAGTGCCTGAATTCTGCAAGCTAAAATGGAAGTGTGCTTCCAAGAAAAGTGGGCGGGGCTAAATAAGGTGATAAGCAAAATCTAGCTTTGTCCATCATCTGGTTTTATGACTTTATTGCATTCTAGAAAGAGAACAAAACTAATGGAGAAATTGCTAATACATTTTTATATATTTATCTGTAATTTTTTTTGTCCAAATTTGCAGCTCTAAAAAAAAATAAAATGATGCAACTTGTGACGATTTAGTTTTATAAGATGGCTAACCACTTGTAACTGTTGACAATTCAAAAAACATTCGCAATAAACACTGCAAGCAAGCAAGCATCTCATAATTGCACTGTACACCAATCTCTAGTTATTTCCGCAATTGACATTTCCTTGAAGAGCCGAAGTCAAATGGTGGGCTAAATGCAATTACAAGTCAACACGATTGTTTGTTGTCACTGGCATTTAGAAGTGAGTGCCACTATGGATGTACATAGATTATTATTACGCCGCTATCACAGTGAAATATGCTTTCTGCTCGATTGTTACACTACATTATTTACATTTACTGCCACGTTTGTACCTTTTAGTCCACCATCTGTTAATTCTAATAATCTGCAGGTCTATGCATAATGGCCGACGATAAATTAAACGCATCCAAGCGATAGAAAGACAATTAGAAAAACAGAGACGCCAACAGCTGCTGCTACTGTTCGGAAAAAGCGCGGAGAGTCAAAGAAATAGGCTTATGCTTTTGTAGTGAGCGGAGATTCTGCTTGGTTGGTTTTAAAGACGGCTTAAGTAATGTTGATTCAGTGTCTGGGGGTAAAGTAAGGGCGTATTTGAGTGACACGCTGCACAAACGGTAAATTACGACAGGAATTTTAAACATGCTGGAGACTTCTTGGCGTTAAAAAGGGCGTTAAAACTGTACCCAGTTTTACAGCCTTAAAAAGATAGATAAATGTGTTTTTCACAACTCTTGGAAGCCAAAGCAAATTGAACCAAAACGAACAACAACTATGCAAAAAACAAAACAAAACAACCATGCTTCCTAGGTTTGCAGGCAGAAAAGGCTTTACGTTCACTCAAATAGATGATTTGACAACACAGTATATCAGGGGTTCTCAAACTTTTCAGACCGGGACCTCCAAAACAATCATGTCACCGACACGCAACCCTCACTTCAAATCAAATAGACCTTTCTAATGATTTTAAGTTGTAATTCCAGTCAAAAAAAGGCTTTAATCTTATTTATTCTAGCAGTTTGTTGTGTTATTTGACTGAAATTCATTACAACATACTGTCAATTTGTAAAATTACATCTTAAAATCATCTCGCGACCCCTTCTTTGGTAACCATGGCAGTATATAAGTGTGTCCGAAGCTGTGGAAGCAGCTCAATCAAACACTAACCATACACATAAACGCTTGTCATATTCTAATTTTATCTAACTTTCTATTGCTTATTCAATTCAAGAGGTTTTATTATTAAAAAAGTCATCTTCTAGTCTGAAGAAGCTTGATGCCATTTTGTGAAAAGGAATTGTCGAGAGGTAAAGTTCTAGTTAAAGGTTCAGGATTGGACCCAGTCATTGTTTTGCAAGTCCAAGTCAAGCCTCAAGTCAGTGGCCCACAAGTCCAAGTCGAGTCTTATGATTTTAATTTCATGTCTTTTTAAGTACAAGTTTGTATATCAAATTACCAAATACATCGGATATTCTAACAATTTCATTGATTTAATAAATGATCTCATTCAAAAACAAACTTTTGGTACAAAGAACTGAGGAGGGACATGATGAGGATGAGGGACAATTTGTTTTTGTAAAATTCCACTATATACTTTTTGAGAGAAAGCATCAAGTCTCAAGTCACTGACCTTCAAGTCCAAGTCCAATCCCAAGTCTTAGTCCATCTTGTCAAGTCAAGTCTCAGTCCATCAAAATAATCTGACTCAAGTCCAAGTCCACATTTCTGTCTCATGTGAATTTTGGCTTTCTGTCAGTTCCACGTCAGTTCAATCCTTCTGACCTTAATTTGCTAAAACATAAACCATAGATGTCATCTCTGTCTGGACGTTGAATCAATTTCAGAACTTTTTAGCTTGAAGTGTGGCAAGCTAAATCCTTAACTGGCCACTAACTATGAGGGAAAAACACTTGCCATAATAATAGTATGAGTGTCAGAATTGTTCCAAAGTGTGACATTAAACCTCTGTAAATAAATCTTATCTGGTGATGGCCGCTGTTTGTCTCCATGGAGATAGAAGGGTTAAATGATCATTAATATTGTGTGATATTCCTTGCGAATCAACAGCATCTCATTCCAACAAGCAAGTGACGAAGCAGACACAGTGCATCCTGAAAATACTGCTACATTTGTTTTACTTACTTTACTTTACTTTTTTTTTTTGGACTGACTGGAGAAGACCCACTCAGCTGGGTGTAAAATACAACTGGTGTCAGAATATGTATAGAGGAATATTTATGAGAATCTCTCGTTACTATGGTGCAAGCACGGAGGCAACCTTGACCGTGTTTGTGTTTGGAGCGAGCCTTTCTCATTCTCAAGCAGATGTGGTGTTGTGTATTGTGATAAAAAATTTATATTATTAGAACCGTAATGCAGTAAAGTAGAGCATTTATTTTCTAAATGAGCAGATAAGGTAAAAAAAAAAAATAATAATAATTGCTCTTAGGAAACTATGAATAAAACTTTGAATAAACTAATAATGAAAAAAGGCCGTTAAAGCAAGGGAAAAAAAACGTACAAACTAGATTTTACAGAATAGGTCTCCTTTAATGTCCACATATCTGTTTCCTTGAGTGGAAAACTAGCTCATAGAGGCTTTATTTTTGTGAGATATAACATCTGCTTTCATTGTATCTGTTCATTCTCTTTTTTAAGGATTCTGGTACTCCGCCTTCTGTACAAGCAAATAACCCATTGAATATTCTTGATTTCAGTAACTGTGATGGTTCGTGTCTGTTACCTGGAACTCCTCCCTGAGCTGCGAGGTGTTGGACTGCGAATCCACCTTGAGCAGCTCTTTGTAGGTGAGGCTGAACTCGCTCATGGGGATGGCCGTCTCTCCGCACAGACACGCCTCCAGGATGGCGTCGTGGATGAAGACGTACTGCTCCTGCAAAACACACCATACGATTAGGCGCCAGAGGAAAAGTAAGGCATTTCTCGGCAAATCCAGAGTGTTTTCTCTCGTGATGCAGATTAATATCAGCCTGATAACCGCTGCGCAATTAGGTTTGTTTGTAATCCATGTAAAATAAATGCGCCCATTGGTCATCTATCATCCAGTACGAAATCATGATATTCTTCTTTAGTTCCTTGTGATACTTGTGACTTTTTCTAATTAGCTACTCCACCTGTAAAATAGCTCCATCTAAATTGAAGGTGGTAGCTTCATAGAACATCAATACATCAAAAGAAAACAAAAAACAAAAAACAAATATGTACAAAATATTGATAACTGTTTAGGCTCACAAGACAACTGAAACCCGCCAGACTGGGACATTTAAACATGTGGCACAAATATGTTCAGGTTTGTCAAAAAGCACAGCAGAGGAGAGAGGAGATGGTAGCTCAGGTGAGTGATACAGCCAATCTAGCGTGCTTTAGGCTCATAGAAGACACAGAAGACACACTGGAGAGACTATGAAATACTTGTTAAACTGCACTGTCATTAATATTGAAAGATTTAACAGCTCAGAAGATGAGGGAGTGCTCTACTTTGGGAGTGCAAACTCACTCGGGGTGGATCTGCTCTGTCACACGAGAACTGGACTCAAGTCTTAGTACTGGAAAAGCGCATAAGCTGGATTGTTTATTGAATAAAGTTTTTAAACCTTTTTATAATTGCTTCTTCATCAAAAACACATCTGGACTTCTATCTGTGAGCGACTATTCTTTCCATTCTGAGCCTCAGAAAACACTGTTCTCAATTTCGCAGATTTGTGATGTCATAGATCCACACAGTCTAAACGTAGTTATACATCGAAATGTTAAAACTGTAGCACGTTTTCACGCCTTTTTTTTTTTTTTTCATTGTTAATGTTACATAAAGCCAAAACGTAAAATAACTATACAAACCCAAAGAAAATATCACCAACCAAAATTCGTGGTGATTTTACAATATGGCTTTTCGTAACATATTGACGTAAAAACTTGCTTATCCTACGTTTTTGGCATTCCGTTGTACATCTACGTCTACGGCAGTCATATAGATCTCTGAAATCTTCTGCACTTTTCCTAAGCTCATACATCATCTAAACTTGTCTTTAGCCTATTAGGCTAGATTGATTTGATTATTTTACCAATGCAATTTATTTCTATCTAGTACATACTCAATTCCTGAAGAGGGAAACACATGTTGAGTGCTTTATTATGTGTGTTTTTTATGTCCATAAACATAAAATGGCAACGCAAAGATAACATGTTAAAAGGACACGATAAAAGCAAACCTATTCAAATAATTGTATGTCAAGAAAGTAGGGTCTTTGAACTTTTTAGATTCCTACAGTTGTGCTAATAAACAACATTATGCAAATTTTAGATTTATGTTACAATGTCATTTCCTCAACAAAAACACATCTAAAGTTGTGTTTTGTTGCAATCTCACTTTTAAGTTCAAAATCCCCGCATGTTTATTCAGTGTTCTTCGCTTAAATTGAAAACATGCTGTTCCACCTTGTGATGTCACCATGTGGAAATCCCAAATGTGCTTCACTGTGCTTTTCTAAAGGCTAGAAAGCAGTTAACTTAAAAACTACAACTTAATGACATCACAAGGTGGAACGAAACACTTTCAGTTTTTGACAAGTAGAAAGCAGGATTACTCATTTGTGAATGAACCAAGACACAACTCTGAGGATGTTTTAACTGAGACAACAGCATTGTAACATGACTAAAACCTTAAAAAAATCAATTTTGTGTAATATGGGACCTTTAAGTGTCATTCTGTCTAAAGTCTTTTGGTTAGATAAGCCAAACTCTTCCAAATCTCAGTCCGTTCTTCAGTCCGTTCTGCATCCCTACACCCACTCCCTGTCGAGTTTTAATGAACCACAATTCCCTCGTTTAATCACTGCATTTGCCTAATATTCACAACTGCCAAAGCGTCCTCTCCGCGGCGCCTCTCCTGCATTGTGTCCGGGGCGCCAAACGCTCTGTGAATGTGGAGAGAAGAGGACCTAAATGCTGCCCACTCACCGCATTAAAAAAACATAATGAGCTACGCAATTATCGGCTAAACCGGGCCGCTTTATTTTGACACCAGAGCCAACAAAAGATCAAAACCACCGGCCTATTTTGCAACTTATTTAGCGTTTTATATGCGGAGGCTAATTGCGCGCATTCATTTCGCACAAAAAACGCAAGTTAAAAGGTGAACGCGACGGTACATTCAGACCGCGGTTAATACGGGAAGTTATTTTTATATTTCCACAGCCTTATCTTTTCAAGCAATTACAGACTTTCGGTTTGCTCATGTTGCACGCAATTAACTGTGGGGTTTTAAGCAGCAATTCTTTTGACAAAATATAGCACAGTTTTTTTTTTCACTGATAAGAAAGTTTACTAATGAATAAAAGTGCATTCGGTTCGTTAGTGAGTGAATGTGTTCCAACTGATAGCTTTAGTTTCATGTGAGGAAAATCGTTTATATTCATTTATACCATATTTCAGTCATTATCAGATGTTTCTTGTTTTATTAGCTTTATACTTGTCTTGGTTTGTGTTTTTATAGACTTTTACCACTCACATACCATGCACATTAAAAAGGATATATTATGTAGATCTAACTTTTAAAAGGTTTTAAACTTGTTGCAATAATGTTGATATGCACAGATCCAGTAAAGTTCTCAAAATGGAATTTGGGGATCCCACTTGGTCTTGGGTCATGTTCTGGGGTTCCCAAAGAATGTTAATAACATTGGTCATTGCTTCAATATTATAATTCCTTATGCTATACAATCTTAAGCATAGGATATTTTAATACAAATATCTAAACTGCTAAAAAAATGACTATGGGACTATGAGAACCACTCAAAAACATTGATGTAATTGTTTTAAATTTTCGTATTTGCATTTGATGCCATTGTGATGAATGATGGGATATTTTCAAACTGATAAGGGGGCTCTGGTCTAAGAATGTTTGAGAATCCTTGTACGTGTGTCAAACACAAGCCCCAGGGGCCAGATGTGGCCCTTCAGATCATTTCAAGTGGCACCTCAAGGTCTTTAATAAGATAAGCTTATATTACCACAAGGAACAATGTGGGTGTCTTAACCTAATGTAATGATTTGTCTGAGATTGAAAAAAGATTTAACTTTATAGACTTACACATAATGTAGTATTTTTAACTTCAAAAATCAGCATACTTTACTACAGCACAATTTAACAGGAAAACTACTGTATATAGAATAAGAATTTAGAATGCGAATAAAAAATAAACTTAAATGGAGTGCCATATGAAAACTTGCTTAGGGCGGCAAAAGACTGAGAACTGGCACTGGCTCTACACTAAGTAATTTGCATGAACTATGTCAGTGTCCAAAATTGACTTTCTGGACAAAGTTTTAGATCCAGAAGAAGAACAAAAAGAAACTTCTTGATCTTTTAAAACTTTGTTGAGATGACTTTTTATAATCAGGGTTTTATTAATGTAATGACTTATGTCTAGTCTCTCACCTCTGTCTGGATCATGTTGATGCGTCGCGAGCACAGAGTCTTGACACAGTTGTAGATGTCCACCACTCCTTCACACTCGGCCATATCCAGCATGACGTCCAGCACGATGTAGCAGCCGGTCCGACCTGCTCCCATGCTGCAAGAGAAGAGAGCGGAGAGGGTCAGACCAGTGCAATAGACCAGTGTTTATCAGGCAGCCATGTTGGTACAGGAGCTTCGACTCTGATAACATATTGTACGCGTAAGGAAAATTTACAAATCACTCTAATTCGATCATTCTATACAAAATACTAATTCAGACAATATTTGACACTAACTTTGTTGAAGTATGTGTAAATCCATGTCGGAAATTTCAGTAAAAAACATAGAGCTACAAGTGCTTTTAACCTGAAAGTAAAATAGTATGCATTACAAGTATTGTTACTGTCTTTTATACATGCTCTCAACTACTTCTACAATGGTTGCTTGTGTTTTAGAACTAAAACCCTGAACAATGAAAAGGCTGGCGGTTATAATGCTGACAAGTGGTTTAAGCCTCCAGCTAGTGGCAGCAGAAGGAGTTGCACAGATAAGACTTAAAATACTTGGCTTTGAATGCTAATACAGGCACACAATTGCAGAAACAGCAGAAATGCTTATTAAAAGTGGGGTATCGGATTTTTACACTGCAAACACAATTTAGGTTTTAAATCTGACAACTTCCTCTCATCACATGATACATGGTTTCATATTGAAATGCATTAATTTTGGTTGCATTTATGGCTTATAAACCTCTTTCTACAAACAACAAAGTGAAACTGGAGAGGACCATACCAGCTCAGCCAATCAGAGAGCTGCATTCAGCTTCTGCTTAGAACTAAAAATTTGTATTATTCAGTTCAGACAGCACTCAGAAGTCTTTTTTTTACCTTTTTTTTTTTTTACAAAATGCTGTATTTACTATATACTTTTTAGTGGAAAGCACAAACTGTACTAATTTACAACTAAAACAGTTAGCCACCCCACCTTTAAAGAGAGTCTAGTGACGATCTATGGACTTAAAAACAGTGCAAAGAATCTTGAATGTATGATGTTATACAGTACATCTGGAAAATTCAAAAAGAGTGTGTTTGATGCTTGGAGAGGACTCTTGTAAACAGGATTCATCAGATTCATAATAAGGCACTATGTTTTGCAGTGGTGGTTCAACAGTAATCACGCCAACGCAGAGTTTAAGAGAATTTATTACCATTACATTATTGATGTTCTGTAAATATGTATATGTTATTGCTAATTATGCACTTAGCCCTGGAGAAGGCACACATAATCGAATGACATAATTACTATCAAATCACTGCAAAACAGAGTGCCTCAACCTCCTTTTTTCTTTTGCTCCAGGTTTTAAGCTTCCTGATTCAATGAGCACCCTTTTGTAAGCTTTAATTCATTTTTTAATGTCATATGATGGTTTAATGTTCAAAATAGACCAGGGCTATTCAACTTTATTTTCCAGAGGGCAGGATTTTTTGGTGGCCGGTACCTGTGGGCCAAAGGTTTTGGTATCGCTCAAAATATAATAATATTATAAGTTTGTTTTAGCAGACCCTATTGGATTTTTGTAGAAGCATGAAATACAAAAGACATCTGGATTGGAAATAAAGCTAGAAGAAGACTCTTATTATTTTTTTCAAATATTTATTTATTTTATAGCATATTTTAATGACAATATTGGGACGATATTTTACCAATCCAACAGAAATATGTTAAAACGTGCATTGAAACTTTTTAATTGATGTTAATAGGTTGCGTTCACTTTGTAGATTTTGATAACCCACTCACTTTTTGTATTACATTTAATTTTGGGTGCTTGATCTTAATCTCTATTAAATATTACTGGTCTAAAGTGTATAATTTGATGTCATGTGAACTTCTAGCCAGACAAATGTGAATTCAATCACAAAACTGCAAAATGTGACTTTTTTCAAATGTTTAGCTTTTTTTTAATTGTTTTTCTATTCATGATTATCTTGAAAACAACATTCACGATGTTATCTAAAATTTGATATATTGCACATCTCTAACCTCGATATACTTTGACTGAGCCAAAACTAAAACAGCACCAAACCAAGCATACATCACAATCCGGAGACAGAACTTAGTGCTTTGACTAAGTTTTCTCCTGCAGAACATTTCTAACCCCTTTCACCTTATATAACACTGTTTTTGTGCTGTTATAGACACAAATCACTGCCAAATGGAAATGAAATAAATAAATAGCAAAGTGCATTAATAAATCTCACCAAAGCACGTCATTACTGCATGCCCCCAGGTTGAATTAAAAAGGGTTTGTTATTCAGAGCTATTCTCAGTGGCCTTGCATATTCATTTTGGTAATAGGGGCCATATTTAATAGTAAAAAGCTCTTACATCGACACTATTTTGAGAGTAAACAAACGCAAGGTGCACTGCATAAGCAATGTCAAGCATTTTTCTATGTGTTTAGTAATTAACTGATATATGTGGCTCTGTGATTTACATTTTGTTCTCTGTACAACACTAAATTGACCTAAAACTGCTTAGAAGTAGAAACAAAAACACCAGAGGTTGTATTTGTTGAACTGTTGTTAAGTGAAGACCTTGAAAACCACAATATGAAGAATTGCATTTTAATATGTTGTGGGTGGAGCCTAATGAGAACTGTGTGGAAACAAGTGCGTGAGCCTATCACAGACAGTTGTGTCTGTGTCCTGGTGCAACATCTGTTCAAACTCAAACATGTTCCTGACTCATGGTTCAAAATTTACTTCAAGTTCTAAGAAACCAAACTGGCAACCCAACTGAGAGAGTCATGTGAGGCTCATTCTGCTTTCTGATTGGATATCCTTCTTGGGAACCAAAAGACTAAATTTAAACATCAACAACCATGACTTTCAGTAAAAATAGTAGCATATTTGGACATGTTGACTTTGTATCTTAGGACACATATAGGTCATGTTCATCAAGTCTGAACTCAAAATACTACATACAGTTTCTTTAAGAGCATCATTTTACAAACAGAAAGTGAAACTAGATTGGACCACCCAATCACAGCCAATCAAAGTGCTGCTTTTGGCTAAATAGAAGAAATAACTCACTTATCATTCAATTCAGACAGAACACACTGATCTCATTTTGTCACAATGTTCTGCAATGACAATATACTTTTGGTAGAAAAGACAACATTTACCAAGTTACAACAAAAAATGTCAGGTACCTCAGCTTTAATGTAGAAGTGCCCAATAGAAATTCTACTTTATTGTTGTCATTAAGCAATATAGAAAACCGTCAGACAGCTATAAAATACACCTGTTCATTATTTCCCATATTGTGTTCACAGCTCCATAGTGAGGTGGGGTGTCATTTTTCTACAAGACAACGATCAAATTTAATTGAACACAAGTGAATATGTGTGAGATACAACACCTTCATTGTGCTTGTGCCATTAGTAATCTGCAGCACCGTGCACCTAACCGACGCCTGCACAAACACCCACACTACACATCACAGTTATTTTGGGAAATCCATTATGGAGTTTATAACAGAAAAATAAACTCATAACTCCTTCTATAGTGTCGAGTTTATTCTGTACGATCGTCTTGTAATTTAGAAAGCATTGCATCGTTTTACCAAAGCAAATTAGATTGTTAACTTACAGAAGAATACATGGTTGTTTGAAATATGTCTCTAGGGCTACTTTGATTATTTGACTCATTGTGACTAGTCCATGATAAAGAATAATGTTTGTTGATATTCCTCAGGTGCTGCCATCTTGCATAACTCTTCATTTAGTTTTATTATTTAGCACAGGGCTGCTAGTCTCAGTAGTAAATAAGTTTTATACTCTCTACAAAACTGTTTTCAGATCACTCAGACAAACGATGTGTTGTTGACTTGTTGATGCTCACGATGACTGAACACCTTCAATATAATGTCAGATTTTAGTGGCAATACTTAAACTAAGTACACTGAATTCAGAGGAAGCAGAAAACTTGTTTTAAAATAACAAAATACTTTTTAAGAATAACTAAAAACAGTGGTAAATCGTCAAAAAACTCGGATGGGAAACGTTTGGAACATTAAGTAAATTGTCATTGTGTTCTTAGCAAGACACTTGCAGTAAAATATATGTAAATACTGTATATACTGTATGCCCAGGTGTCAGTGTCAGTGTTCCTTATGTACTGATATATACTTGAAGTGTTCCCATTTACACTTGAAATGCTAAAAGCTCTATATTTAAACAGCTCTTTTTCACCTTGCAAAGCACTTCTGGCATGTTCACATGATCCTCTCATCCACAAAACACAAGCAAAGTGGTAAGTTGGATTAAATGTCATTTTAAGCTATTAGAAGCTTTATATTAAGACTAATATTGTGGTGGAACCAAATATTATTTTAAGTGGTACTTGGTGTAAAATGTGTGACAACCGCTGCTTTGGATAACCCAGTATTCTAAATGGCTTTGTTTCAACTTGTAATTTAACACATACATCTGTAAAAAACGTGTTTGCTTACCTGCAGTGGACCACCACAGGCCCTGCGTCCGGAGGTGTGGACGCCTTCACGCGGCGGAGGAAAGCCAGCAGTCCTGTGGCGTGATACGGGACGCCGTGCTCGGGCCACGAGGTAAAGTGGAACTGGCACACCTCATGTTTGGCAGGGTACCCTCTCTGTATCAACAAACGACACATTAATATTCAAAACCTGGCTCTCGCATTGGCAAAAAGCTATCCCCGCACTTACCCTCTCCATGGCGAACGTCCGAACAGTGTACTCCGCCAGCGTTTCCGTCTTCAGTAAGGTGATTTTGATGTCTCCGTACATTTCCGTGTCGTCTGGCCAGTACTTGCAACACTTCATCTGGACAAAAACAATGAGTTCAGAGTGCTTTCCAAGGACATACATCTCCGCCATAAACAACCAACTTTGTCACTCGGAAAGAAAAACTGCAATGTTGTTCTCCTTCTATAACCTCGGCTAATATTTTGGGAGCTTTTACTGCTATCCTCCCCCAGCATCAGATACGGAGCATAAAAGTGTTGACACAGAGGAAGATAAGTCATTTTTTGATCTGATTTCTATTGGCCGTCCTGCACACACTCACAAGTTGCAGAATATATAGGTGTTGGTGCTGTTTTCTGGCAGCCTGCGAGTTCCCAGACCACCTTCTCCTTATATCTGTCGGTTGTGGTTTGGGAAAATGGTTGTTTTATATTTCTGTTGAGGCGGTAGTTTTATAGGTCAGCCATCTTATGTCAACATTTCATTTTTGCCTTGTGTCTCGCAGGACCTTAAGGCGATGTAAAGAACGGTTAGACAGAGAATATATAACTTAAAGATTTCATTTGCAGCGGAACAACCATAGATGCAATTATAGTGTAGGCATACATACAGTATAATTCATATGATGCACCCATTGCCGAAGCAAATTTTTAGTTAGTAATTTTGTGACACTATAGTAACTTATTCGGATTAGGAAAACAAATCTCCCAGTTCATATGTTTATTTTCAAGGTTTCACAATATCACACTATCATAAATATTTATACTGATGGCAACTCCGCATATTGATATTTATATTTTGTTCACTAACAAAACAATATACCTTATTCTGATTCTGATACTAATTTGTTGATACAAGAGGCAACCTGTTCTATATCTGTCACTTCGAGCTCAAACTGAATTTGATCCTGCTCTAGTTCAGTAACCGCATGCTTTCCAGTTTTTACAAGGCATTTAGATGGCACCATGCAAACCAGGTGCTCTGGCACTCTGCATTCTGTCCAATAGAGGGAACTTTTACCAGACTGCTGCACCCATCCACAGCTCTTTTTACTTCACAAATAATCAATTACTGCAAGAAAGTGCAATCGCATGTGTGCCGAGATCCAACAGGGTCTCAATGAAATCTGTGTAGTACGACATGTTATTAGCGTATCACAAGCACCTTTTCAACCCCTTTTTGTGTCTATTATAGTGTCAAATAGAGACCCCATTTTAGTGTCTAAAAGATGCGTTTTTTGGCCAAGTGAGGGATAATTTTTTGGGATTTAGGTCTGAAGCTACAAAAATAATAATAACACAACTTGACTTGAAAATAAACTAACAAACAACCACCATAGAATTAACTGGGAAAGCAATGTCTATCATAGATATGCACAAAAATATGTCATTACAAACATTTAAATGTGCGTGGTGAATGTACAAGGTGGCAACAGCGGCAGCACCGAAGGGGCAGAGGGCTGAACGTGAGCTGTCATTCACACGAGGATTGGACCAAGACCAAGTGTGTTTTGAGCCCAGGGTTAGTTTTCACAGATATTCACAATCTCACTATATTTTTTTCTATTTAAGTTGAAAACAATTCCTGTTATAGGCTGTTGTTCACTAACAATATAACTTATTCTGATTCCGAATACACATTTCTTTGCCCCGAGGCTTATCTGCTGCACATCTCTTAGTTTTCAAGACATTCACAGCCTCACTATATCTATTTAAACTGATATTTAAGCTGTATTTCCCATATAGATTTGCTTTCACATAACTCACTACATTATCTCTGCTTTATATGTCAGTAACAGTCGGAAGCCCAGTTAGCTGCCTCCAAGTTGCCGTGTTGCCTTGACATATTTCAAAAAGCCTTGACCTTGGAGCGCTGCCACCGAAGCCAAAGGTGATCGCTCATGATCAGACGCGGCCGACCGTTTTCCTCCCACCACATTTCATATATAACCTCCATGATAAAGGGAGCTCCGCAAATGCATTCCACTCCATCCATCTTAGGCCTGCAGCTGGATAGGTCACAGGACAGAGAGTTACGGTTCGTGTGAGAGTGTACCTACCCTGCCCACTTCCACCAGCTTGGTTAGCATGACAATACTGAAGCAGTTCTCTTGCCAAACCATCCTCCAGAAATCGTAGATCATGTCCTGCTTTGGGCCTGCGGAGGTGGTGATGAACGGTGGAGAAAATACGTGAAATGGATGATGGGAAAGAAAGAAAATGAGAAAGGGAAAGCAGAAAGAAACATGTTAGAAGTCAGAGGAAATAGCTGCATCGATGTAGAAGAAACCCATGCCGAGTAACAGCGTAACAATGTGTCATCACCGAGCTAATGCCCTTGCCGTTTTCCAAATTAGAGGCAAGTTTGACATCTCGTTCTTTGACCACATTGAATAAAAATGAATAAATAATGTCCCTAGTCATGATGTTCCCTAAAACACTTTTCGACATCAGACAGAGCTTTAGAAACAAAAGAGAGGCAAATAGTGAGTGGTTTTACCTGTGACAGCATGGAGGTCATTATGCCTTCCGCTGATAAAAGGCTAAATTTGCCAATAAAAGACTTTCCAAAAAACTGGAATTGTACCATCTTTGTATATTTTGATACTTTCACGACATTTAGTGGCAGATACAATATTGTGATATATTGCATTACATAATGTAAGGCTCAGGATCGTGACATTATATAACAGTAGAATGTTCTTTTCGTCTAATGTTAAACTAATACAGATTTTAAGAAGCTAAATATTAAAAACAGTTAATTAAAGCTTATTCTGACACTGCAGAGAGATAGAAAAACTTACCAGTACTGTTCTATTAGTTTTTTTGGTTGTTCCACAGCTGTTTTGTTTACTTTTTTATGTAGTTTTTGCTATGGACGTTTACAAAAAACATGGTGTTTTTGCCATTATTTCTACAGTAACTGCTGTTGCTTCCCGAGCCTTAAAGCCTAATTCATTTTACTAATATTTTTTTCTGTAGTTAATGAAACCTGTTTGTTTGATATCTAATGAAAGTCTTCAAAAAGGCAAAAACATAAGTTGAACTAATAGAAAAAGCTCTTTAAAATTTTCCAAAAATTTTCTTCCTTAAAAAGGTAAACAAACCAAAATAATTAAATTTAAATTTACCCCATCAGTCTAAATGTTTCACTCAATTTATGCATTCTGAGCCTCTGAATTGTTCATTTTAAGCTTTCTTCATGGGTGTTAGGAGAGATATGTGCTGGTATGCTAACAGCAGTTAGCTACAATGCTAACAATAACAACACAAACTTAACAGCAATGGGCGAACAAACGGGACATTATTAGACAAGTCTGGACATTGTGGACTAATTTCCACCTGAATAGATACATTAACAAGATATTTGTGATAGCTGGAAATTATACAATTTCCCCCTGGCACAGATATTGTTAAAAAAAAAAAAAAAAATCGCACATAGTCCTTTTAAAGGTACTATACCTGACTTTCCCCAGCACAAATATCTTGTTAAGATGAAAAGGAGTCTGCAGTGTCTGGTCTACATCAAATAATGTCCTGTTTGTTCACCAAAATTCACAAAGTTGCATTGTGGCTAAGTGCTGTTAGCATACCAACATGCCTCGTTGATGTAGGAGGTTTGAAGTATATTATTATAACGGTTACATTTTCAAGGAAGCAAAAATCAAGTATAATGTCTTTAAATAAATGTAAGTGTGTGTTTTACTCAAGTAAAGAAGTTTAAACAGTAATTTGACTTTTTTGAGCTGTGTGAACCTCTGTACTTTCGTCATCTCTGTCTTCAACTGCCATCACAAATTCCATCTCCACATTATAAATCAAAGAAATTAGCCTCAACAAACCATCCACATACAACCATCCCATGCCAAGGCGCAGCGTAACAACATGTCACAGCTGAACTATTACCCGTGCAGTTTTCCTAATACCGCGGAGGAGGTGTCATTTCAATACGCCCACAAATCCTGCTCATAGCGCGCAAACAAGCAGCTCCGCCGTTAGCGTCCCGCCGCACGCTAGCGCTCGTCACAAATCACAGCCCGTGGTGTGGATGACACATTCATTGATTTCATTACGCTGAGGCATTGATAATATCGCCGGGGCCCTCCCTCGTGCAGTCAAACATCTATTCCAACCCACGCCATTTGTTTAATAGGAGCTTGGTTCATCATAAACATTGATTTGTGCCCGGCAAGAACGTTGTTTATCTATTCAATTTCTCGTTTGATGGCGCTTTTGCTGGTTATTCGGTGAGTGATGGCGGAGAGGGCGTGAAAGAAGGAATTGATTTGCGGGTGTGTTGAAAGTTTAGCCAACAGAAGAAAGAAAAAAAAACAAAAAAGTTGAAGGTTCATAGAGTAATCCGAGGGTTGGAGATTGTGCTTTTTTTTAAATGTATTGAAAGTGAAGTGTTGCGAGAAACAAAGCTGCCATTGTAACCGCGGCGCTGACAGCAAGGCCAAAGTCAGATAAGTGTGAAACAAAGGAGAAGGAGATGTAAACAAAATGCTATGCAGAAGGGAATGTGCTAGGAGGGGTTTGGAGCGATAAAGCTGTTAAGAAACGGTAATTGAAGCTGATTTTCTTTCAGCAGTTGTACACTTGTCTGGCATTAAAAGATTTTTTTCCCCACTGTATTAAGTATTAACCTAGAACATACGTGAATCAGTACTTTATGTTCGCTGTTAAACACAAAACTGATCTAAAACAGCTTAAACCATAAAACCCTGAAGTATATCTCAGCAAAGCAAAAGAGACAAGTCTTGCATCACTACAACTGTACGAGCAAAGGTCATTTTGACATCTCTTAGTTTAACCAAGCGGAATCAGAAAACTGTGTTTTACTCTGTGTAGTGTTTGGGAAATTTGAGAATAAAAGGCAGATAAAGTGTGAGTGGTTTTACCTGTAACGGCCTGGAGGTCATTTTGACTTCTATTCCTTTTGCAAAACGGTAAAACAGCAAAATCTGCCAGTTAAAGACTTTTAAATTACCTTATAAAACCTGCAGTGAGTTTAACATCATACAGTAGATTCAATTTTATATAGAAATGTTCCAGATGAGTAGGTTAGAAAGTCTTCTGTAAATGTTATATAGAAAGACTTGTGATACGTTTAGTGTAAAGGTTGATGTCATAGGATCACAGAATTAATTATATTATTAGTTACAGATACATGTGCATACATACAGCTTTGTATATTTTTTTAATTACATTTTATTTATCAATTAAATAAAAATAGGAAAATGAATAGGAAATGTTTTTTGTTGTTGTTGTTGTTTTTGTTTTTTTAAAAAAATTTACTAAATGCGGAAATTAATCCAAATACAACTTAAACAGCGTATGACAGGTTAGACCATGTTTTCAGAAAAAAAAAAAAAAAAAACTGTGAACATGATTCTATTTAAGATTTCACCAAACACTGTGATTGTTTCGTAGATTTTTCTGAGATTTATAGTTGTATTTTGTTCAGCAAATAGATACAGTCAGCAACAGAGGCCACGCCCACTAATGGACCTCCGAGGGGGAAACTTAACATTGAGAGTGAATCAGAACAACAGCAAATGTGGAAACATATCGTGTCAAATATAGATACAAAGACATGGAAATGAATAAAGTAATCCAACTGTCCAAATATGTAAGTATATCCACAATGCTAATGGTAGCTGCAAGCTAACTTGATGCTAGCACCAATCTGGCGTGTATTAGCATTGTTTTTACAACTTTCAGTTTACTTTCCTGACTATGCCACATCAGCAACCTCCATTTAAATGTTTTGTGACTCAACTTAAATTAGTTGTGCTAAAAATAAACTTAATTTGCCAGATTTTTTTCCTCTAGGACCATATTCAAATCCAGATTAGTGGCAAAGGGCCGGACCACAATTATTGGTATTGGTTTAAAAATGTTATTGTTGTTATGAGCACATTTTTTATAACATATATATAGGGTATTTATCTATCATTCTGTCCATTTATATTAGGAAACACAAGTACAAACACATGCTTTATAGCCAAGTCAGTCAAATCAAAATAAAAAGGAACTTCTAGATTTGCTAAAATGCCTTGAAATCAGGATTTTAATAGTTATTTTGTTCTAGTTAGGAAGGTTTTACTTGATAGACCAAGATTATTTCAGGATTTGCTCATTTGATTCAAGCTAAAATGTCTTGTAAACAGTCAAAAATGTCTTGGAACGAGTGAAATATGCTGCCAAGCATTAGCATTTTAGTTTTAATCTGGCTGAAATGGGATTCTGTTTTACAACTCAGACTACTTCCTGTAAAATTCAACTTTTTCTTTGTAAATTTCTTCACAATTTGCAACTGAACTGCTGTAAAACTATGATACATATTTACAACTTTTACTATCACACCAAACTAAGTCAAAAAATATGATCATCTGTCAACATAATGAGAAAATACTTTTGCCTTGGTCTTCTTGAAACCATTACACATTTCCACAGAACTCATGTCTCTCAAAAGTCAGACCTTGATCCCACACATCACATTCTGAACTCTAAAATCCAACGAGGCATATCTTATACTATAAAGTGTAATGTTGTCGCGCTGAAATCTACAAAGACCCATTAAACCCACTGCTTATAGCCACCGTATATATCCGTACGGTCAGTATATCTCACAGACAAAGCCAAAGCACAATCCAACTGCATTAAAAACAAATCAGCGGGGCTCATTGGGAAAACATGTCCGCAGCAGCTGATAAAACATATATAGAATTGTTTTATACCTCACTCGATAAGCAAATGCAATCCCGCTGTCTGGCAAATTCAATGAAAAGGTGTTGACCGCGGGGCGAACGCGGTGTCGGAGCAGTGCCGGGTTAGGCGTAATGGGAGGTGACACCGGATAACCCGAATCCAAACTAGAGTAAACACGCGTCCCAGAGGCTGTCAGTAATGCTTCCGGAGTTAATGTTGAGGAATTTTCCCGTATACTGTACTTGACCCGAGGTGAGAATGTGGCGGAGAATGTAATGTGTGCAGGTTGTAGGCCCCTGTTAGCGAGGGAAGAGGGTGTAAACTGTAAAAATGTGCTTCTGGATTTGTTGAAATGTCTTGAGATCAGGATATTTATAATGGTTTTTAATTTTTAGTTGTTCTTACTTTATATTTTTGATTGTTTTCACCCAATTTGGTCTTTTAAATGTGGTTTATATTTGTTTTTGTCCGCTAAATATAACATGTAGATTTAATTCTCAACGGTTACGCAACAACATTGTAAATAGGGCCATAAAAGATACAAATAATACAATTTGACAAATGATAATATCTTGTAACACTTACATTTTGGTGTGTTAAGCATTTTGGTGCTTTTTGATGATGTGTGGAGAGATTCTGCTTTAGATTCCAAATACTTTTTATAATTTTCAATTTTTGCTATTCCACTCGTCTTCAAAAGTTGAACCTCGAAGTGATGTTTTTTTTTTTTTCGAGTGTTGTGTGTTCCAGTAGTCACGTGGGATTACGTTTACAGACAAGTAATAAATAGCTTGGAAATTGACCAAAACAGGCAAAACACAGATAACTTTGTCAATTTATCAACTCAGACATTGATTTTTACATTTACAGTTTGTAAACATTGCAAAAGAGTGAATGTGAATGAATATATGAATAACGGCTTTCAGCATTAGCACTGCAGCACAGAGACAAGTGAACTGTAGACAAACTAAAGAAATAATAAAATTACATAACACAGGTACAATTACAAGTGAACTTGTTGGAAGTTTATCTTTTTCAAAATGCAGGGCACCACCATTTTTGATTTTGTAGCTCGGACTCTGAGAATATCTCCAAGTACTGTATCTGAGTAGGAATTCTGAATTGGAGGGTTTTTCCAGTGGGTAGTTGGAAGCTAACATAAGCTAACTTACTGTCCCTTTAAAAAACACTAGCCATTAAAAGACATACTTAATGAACCTAAATATAAGAGTGCATTATATACCATGAGGTTACTTTCAACAATTTGAAATCCCACATACAGATTGATAATGTTGTGAGAGAAAACTTTTATAAACTGTTTTTTTTTTGTATCAAAGTAAGGCCGTTCTTAAAACCTTGCTGATCTGGAGAAGACGCTTTTGTCAGCTGAAAAACAGACCATAACACAGTCACCTTCAGCGTGTGCACAATGCTGCAGCCCAAACACACCCAGACGTCAGCACATCACAACAGTCTTTTCTACACTTCAGTGGCTTCCATGTTCTTTTAGAATGGATTTAAAAAAGTTTACTTTGTAATTTTACAGCTCTTAATGTCCTTGAACTTTTTTATCTGACCAAACTTCCAGTTCAAAAACTAAAAGCCCGTTCTAAAGGTCAACAAAGCTACTTCTGCTGGAAGTCTCCAGAGCCGGGCTCAAACTCGCTGATTTCTCTCTGTATTTTGGCTCCAGACTCTGGAACAAAATGTCTCCTCATACAGTATATGCACTTTTAATCTAGTCTCAATATGTATTATTCAAGATGGCTTTCAGCACTAATGTACAGACACATACGGACTATTTTAAATAACTTGTTTTATTTATTACTTTGTTGTTGACAGACACAATATAGGGAGGTAGGCAGATAGATATCTGCCTTTAGCTCAAATGATGTTGGCTTGAGAAAGTTGTGAAAAGAGCTGGTAAACGTATGTAGAAGAATTTGAAGACTTGCCTAATAAATCAAATCTTTCCTCAAATGTGAATGAGGAAAGTTGCATGTTTCCGTGCAGCTCATTCCAGACGTGGGTCTTTACAAGTTCCACTACACCAGTGGTGCCCAAACTTTTTTCCCCAGTGAACCAAAAATAAATATATTTTCTTTCTCTCAAAAAAAAAAAAAATCCGATATGAATGATTTTGCACCGCTCCAAGGGCCAAACCTATTTTTGTATTGCATGTAAAGTGTATATTTGTAACAGAATAATGATTAAATTGAATTGCAGGAACATGTTTTAAGAGAATAAACTTGATTTGGTGAATTTTGTATATAATCAGTCAGACACCCCTAACAAATCTCAGGCTTTAGACTTTCCCCTCAATGTATTATGTAACGGCACTAGTAAGTTTTAGAAGCTTAAATCTATTGAACACTGGTTGTACAATACTTACAACTAACTCTTCCCTGCTGACTAAACATGCACCACGCTGCCATTTCCACTCTACTCTGCGAGCGAGTCTTTTCCGAATACACTTGGCATTTTGCTCTCCTCCCAGCCCCACCTCCCACCCCCTCCCCAGGCTTGCACCCCTCCTCATCCCCCCTCCACAGGCTCCAACGCCTCCTCATCCCTGGACATAATAGAGCGTTAGCCCAGAGCACCTGCTGCCTGCCTGCCTGCCCGCCCGCCCGCCTTGCCCAACCTCCCGTCTGCCCAGCCGCCTGGAGAAGAGCATGATGCAATTCACTGTTTGTTTACTAATGTATGAGGTGGAAGTGTGCGAGTCGTGTGGAGAGGAAGAGGAGGAGGAGGCAGCAGTCACATGGAGCCTATAGAAACACAACTCTGGAGTACAAGTTCTTCATGCAAATGTGTAAAGGATGCAATATACATTAAGTTACGCAGGTGGCTTCCACATGCAGAACTTTAAATATTTACAGGTTTGCTCCAGACAGCGAGAAGTAATAATTGCATACGTATTTGGTTTGCTCTACAACCAAAAGGAACTTAAAGCCCATATTGCAGGTAGGAGTTCTGTGTTGTAATAAATAAAAATGCACACAACTTTGAGTTTAAACAATCATTTAACACAATTTTAGTGTTACAAAATATTATCATTTGTCAAATCATAAGATCTGAGACATTTATGGTGGTTTTGGCCCACCCACATTTACATTGCCCTTGCTAGGTAACAACTACAATCTTTATAAAAATAGTCAATCTAGGTGAAAACAAGGTGTCACAGGGGGATAAATAAATAAGAAACTTTGTGTCGATAGGCAAGACACATAAATCACATTGCCTATAGTATGATTCTGGTGTATGTGCACATGTGTTCAGAGCTGAATCTAAGCAAAAATCAGCTTCGGAAGCCCTCTAATCTTTTCTATAAATAAGTCAATGCGGCATTTAAATTGACTTTTTTCATTATAAATATACTATACAATACAAAGCGACATAAAAACTAATTGTGGGGAGGAGCAATCACTTTTAAGATGGAATGGTCAAACAAGGAATAAGCACAGCGAAAACTAGAAGAACAGCGCTCAGAAGGCAGGGCCCTCCACAACTTGTGTAGTCTGTGTATGTATGAATGTTTGATTCTGACCATCAAATGCTTCACCTCTGTTTATTAATTTATTTTTTTAATGAATTTATATGCTAATTAAAGGGACAATGCATATTAATTAACATTTGCAAGTAAATATGTCACAATTAGAAAGGCGAGAATGTTTCATCTGTAGTTTACCCATTTACAGATTCTGACATACCTGACCTAGTGTTCCAAAATACCCCATATCTACCAGTTACGGTAGTCCTGACCAAGCCTAGCGCGGAGAAATGGAGATGCACAATGATGCTCACTGCTCCTGAGGCAGCCCAGCTCTGGAGAAAATGTAGATATACAATGAAATATTTAGAACAAATAATAAGCAAGTTTTCACACCTTTTTTTTGAAACAAAACGTGAAATAACTACAAATTTTGGTTGAAGCTAAGTGGCGGCATTTTCTTTGGAGTTAATGGGTAAATCTTAACCTACCCCAAATGGTCAAATGTAGAGACAAATGTCCTTATATCGACAATAAAGTGTACATTAATCTTTCTTTCTCTTTCTATTTTTACGGAATTATGCAGCTGATTTTTAAAAAACAGAACATTACACGGAGTCACAGACAGACATATGTGAACGATTGTGGCATAAATACGACAAATTCAAACTGTCACAAATCCTCTCTGTACATCCATCTCACAGTTGAATATACTTTGCACCTGTGCGTTCCAGTTACACAACACATTCCAGCAACTTTAAACTTTACCATGACACCAATTTTTACTTTCACCCGAGTTCTTATCAAACATAAATATATTTCTGACGGCTGATATACGCTTCCAAAATCTCAACTTTCACCCGTGTTAGCTCTGCTTCAACTGCACAGCATGGCTCTCTTACTTTGCCACCGAGTTATTCTTACGCCGGCACAGAAGTGAGACCAAAGAGCAGCGATGGAAAGAAATCAGGGGAGTGTCGCTAAAATGAAAAACATATCCACTGAATAAATAGGATCAGAGGCAGTAGAGGAGGAATAAAGGTTTCATTTGTGCTTTTCCCATCTCTTCTCGGAGCGGCGCGTATCAAGCTAACATCACAGGTCCTAATGTAGTCAGTTGAGAGGGAATAAAGGAAGTGTGCTACGGTTAGCGCTGGTGCAAAGGGAAATGATTGACAAGTACAGTTTTACTCACAGGAAAAGGTGTCGCTTCTCCAGATGTTACGCAGTAAAATATTACTTGTTTACAGCATTAATAATTCAAGTTAGAGTTTGTCATCGACGCTTTGCGGAAACGCTACAAATGTTGTGTTTTGTATATGTGAGAGTTAGTGTTAGCTCTTCTGACGCAGGCTACAAGATATATCTATTAACTTGATGTTGTAAACTGTGGAAAACAAGCTAATGCTAATTTGGTGTCTAACTAAAATGGACTAGCCAGAATATTTGTGTATATTTACTCCTGATTTGTTTATTTGTCTAACCATTACATATGTCCTGAGATCGCAGAAGCTAAGCAAGTCCGGGCTTGGTTGATACTTGGATGGGTGACCGCTTTATACATATCAGTCCAGTCTCCGATGAAAACATAGATATACAACAAAATGTCAAAAATGTATGATGATGTTACAAATATTCAAAATAACCACGCATTTTGGTTGAAGCCACAGGGCCTAACCCTAATCCTAACCGTATTTTCTTTGGGTTTAACAGATAAAACTTAATCTACCTCAAGCCCCAGTCCATAATGTACCCATTTTAGTAACTTGAAGCCTAAACTTACGCGAAAAACGAAACAAAAACAACCCAACAAAAATGTTGTCTTGTGGCTTCGACCAAAATGTGTGGTTATTTTACAATTGGGCTTTTTGTACCATATTTACGTAAAATAAAACATAAAAAAGTTCTCATCATAAGTTTTTGACGTTTTGTTGTACTGTATATCTGGAGACTGTGTTGATATAAATAGAGACCATTTCAACCATATTCAATATGGTTTGCTAGTTGAGTTAGCTTCAATGGAATTTTTCTACAATTCCACATAAAGTAAGTATAGTCAGGAGATGCTCTGGGTCAATTTGCCTGTTTGCTATGAATGTTGGAAATGTACTTTCTAATTCTAACTAACATTTTTCACCAATAAGACTTTCGATACTGGATTTTGTAACTTTCTGTTTGTTAAATGAACAATCTTAGGACGGTTTAAAGATGACAGTTGCTGGGGTTTTGAGATTTACAAAAACAAATGTGTTCAACTGTCCATGGAGACAAACAAGAGCACACCAGAAAAAAAAAAGATACATTTTTGAAAATGTATAGTTGAAATACATGAAGTTCATGCAGCAAAACATTAAGTAGGTATTATAAACTACTATCAACCGCCAAACCAGTTCCAAGCTAGCACAAATCCTTCAGCACATTGTTCATATCTCCATACATTCACTACAATTTGGCCACAATTGCAGCTTACAAACCACTTTTACAGACAGTAAAGTGAAACTGAAGCAGACCAATCACAGCCAATGAGAGAGCTGCTTTTGGCTATATATGACAAAAAAAACCCCAAAACATTGTGTTAGTCAATTGTGCAGCCCAGTCTCCTGAGAAAACAAAATATCAAAAACGTTCTTTTTTTTTTTTACGTCACTATGTTTTGAAAAGCCAAAATGCAAAAAAAAAAACATGAATTTTGGCTGAAGCCACATGGTGACATTTTCTTTGGGTTTAATGGGTTAATTTTAATCTACCCCAAGCCCCAGCCCTAAACTTACTAATTTTAGTAACTTGAAGCCTAAACTTGCCCAATTCACCCAAAGAATATTTTGCCACGTGCCTTCAACCAAAAATGTGCGTATTGTGCGTTTTTGACATTTCGTTGTACAGTATATCTACGTTTTCTTCGGAGACTGTGTTGCAATTGTGTCGCAAAGTGCTGCTATTACAACAAAAATACAACAAATACAAAACTTGCATGAAAAAACTCACAAACCCTAGCTTTAAACTACTCTGTTGTCCAGTGTGCATCAAAATTACGCAACCCTTGACACATTTGTGCGACATCATTGTTACGCCATTTTCCAGGGCATGTAAATTTCTTCCACACAGCTTGTAATCAGACATTCTTAAATCTTCAGAATCAGAAGGACGGAAAGGCTTACCTTGCGTGGCGATGAAGTGGTTGGAGCGCTGGTAGCCCTGTGCGACAGACAGAGATGGACAGATGAGACACTTAATTATTACACAGCTCATTATAAAGTCAGACTTATTTAGAAGCAGCCATTCCCTCGCCCGTTTTAAGCTTCGTGCCATCTCTTATTCATCTGGACTCTGGGTTGAAGTTTGGTTCAAACTACAAGATTTAAAAAGTTGAATCCTAGTTCAACTAAAGTTCTGTTTGGTCATAAATAAAAGGCTCAAATCTGAACACACGTTGATCTATGCATGTGATGGTTATGAGGGTGTTTCGCAGTAAGACTTGATGTGACAGCCATGCATTTTGTAGAGAAAAGGTATCTGGACAAAGTTTTGAACATTGAAGCCATGCAATAGTGAATCCCCAAAACTCATAAACTGTACATGGTCAGATATGTTCAAACTCTGACCCATGTGCGTTCAGACCAATATTTTCTTAGCCCTAAGGTTCTCCAAAATGTATTTATTGGGCATTTCTGAAACCTTTTACAAAGCTAACATACATTTTATTAACATTTTGAGGTTCTAAAACTGTATGACTACTTTTTCATGGATCCAAGTGGCTCTACACCTTCGCTGTGTTTTACTACGCAACCTTTGATGATATAAGTTTGAATACCAATGCTTTAGGTGATAATCTTAACAATGAATTGTTATATTTCTGGTAAAGGAGTCAGTATGGCATTGAACATGTTTATCTCCACAGATAGTAGGAAAAGGCTTGACATTAGTTGAGATGTTTTGACTTTAACTCAAAAGTTATTTTTAACTCAATGGAGTTTTTTTTTTATCTACGTGATTATTAAAATCACCTTTGAATGAAAGTCAAAATGTCTCAATCTTCTAAAATGTTGTCCAGATGATAACTTTGAAGACTCTGGATCAGTCTTTGACAAATGAGGACTTACACCAAGATATTGCCAAGGAGACAATCCATGCCTAGTTACAGGTTAGGTTTGTGGAGGAAAAAGTCTGTTCACTGTTTGAAAACATACATTTCAGTAAAGACAAAATATACAATAAAGAGGATTTCTAATGATCATTTTTGAGTTTCTTACATGTCTCTTTTTGGTTATTGTTCAGAATATTATTAAGAAAACTCATTTTTATTTTCTTTTAAAAGGATAAAAACAACTGAGGTATGACAGAAAACAACACATGTTTGTTATTTTGTCTGATCCTTTAAAAAGAATTAATGCTATACTGTGAAAAGTTCTTCAAGGCAATAGCTTGTTCATCTCAGGGGAATCGTTATTTCTATGAAACAACTCGCAGCCCCTCGTACTCCCTAAGACAGAAATCTATAAAGGACATTGTGATTGGTCCAACAGCAGCATGTGTTTGTAATCAGAAATAACGGCTGTGATCCGGCTGGTCCAGCATGATGCCACAATATGGAAATGGTAGTAAGACTAAACTGCACTGGAGGGAGCGCTCAGAGTCAGTTCTGATCAACATGCAGCAGATTTGTTTGTAGTGTGCACTGGGAACACTGCCAATAAAACACCGTACAAACTCAATATTTACTTCAGTAACACTTTGAAATAATGAATAGACACAAAACATTTACAAATGTGAGTGAATTATTAGAATAAGATTACCTGATCAGTACTAAATGATGAGATACTATTAATTGATAATGAACAAATATTTGCTAATTATTTCCTTCCTGACCTTATTCTTAAGTGATGACAATTTAGTGGTTTTAGAAAAAAATGGATTTGGTGATATATTATAATATCTGACTCCTGATGTTGCTATTGACTCTATAGTGATATTTTGATGTTTGATCTTGTATTTCAAGTGATTTCAATATCAATATTGGGCCAATTTTGCTTATCATGAAGCCGCTATAGGCTTGTTCTGTGTTCTGTCCCCTTGTTAAAAGCCAGTGCTGTTGCTAACCCTCACCCAATCTTAAACCTACCAGTAAAAATTGTCTGAACTTAGCTAAAACAATTGGTAACAATTTCCTGTAATAAAGTAATACGTAACGAACAGTTGCAAAAGACAGTGAAGGGTGCTCATCTTAATACCGCACTAGATTGCCTCAGAAATGCAGATAGTCTAACCTCCAATAGATCAGTTCATGTTTGTCCATCATTAGCCAATAACCAAACCTAATTTTTGTAGGCTGCACGTTAAAAGCATATTTGCAACAAGAAAATTATTTCATTGCATTTTATTAACATTAGGAAATTTAGGAAAGGGGCTGGCTTTTTAGAAGAAAGCCAACAGAATGCAGACCCTTTGCAGAAGAATCTGGGACCAAAGACAGAACCAATCACTTTGTCGGCCAAAATTAGGACGATCCAATCTCAAACGCTCACCCATCCCTCGCCAATTTCAGAACTTTTTTCCAAACAGTTTCAAAACATTCAAGATGGTGAACGTAGCTGGTAGATTTTTTTTTTTTTTTTCGGACCAAAATACATTTTTAAGAGGGATGAGTTTGGCCCCCGGGCTCCAGTTTGTGCACCACTGATCTAATCATTTAGTAATGATCAGAATATCTTAATTAATCAAATATTTGCATCTGTTCAATCTGTTCTGTTCAGCGATGAATACAATGAAAGAAATGTGTTAATCTTTATCATACAAACAGTACATAAAACATAACAGCATATGTACACATGCACTTTATGATTATTGATGCATGAAGCAGCCAATTTCCTATAATGCAGTCCTTTCTTGTCTGCTGTCCAGCTTTCTCTCTTTTCTGCACAAACACAGCCTTTAACCTACTTACAATCCATTTATCTTCAGTAAAACTCAAAGACGGACATTCAATTCCGTGTCATCAGAACACGACATGTGCTTATTAATCACTTTAGCACTTTCAAACCGAGCTTCTTTCGACCCATTTACATGTTCCGCACTAATGCTTGCTCATACTGGCTTTCTATCAAGGGAAACCACTTCAACTAGGAAGAAGAAAATATATAAAAAATGATATGAATTGAACTTTTTCTGTCTGCCTCAAAGCCCAGTCATTACATGCAGAGAGCGAGGCTGCGTTTCAAAGCCAAGTCGGCGTGCGGGAGACCTCTTTGCATGCGCACGGGAGCTCTCGGATCAAAAGCAGATTGACAAGCGCGCCGAGTAATTCTACCTGAGTGACACTGACTGACGGACTAGCGTTAGCCTAGCCCTAGCTTAAGCTCCGGGTACGCGGTCGGGAAGGCTATTAGCGACGTGGCCCGGCTGGCTGTGCTTGGAGAAAGAAAGTAAATGGGTTCGGAATGCCAAGTGTAGTCAAGCTTGATAGATTTTGTGAATTAGGACTAGTGAGGTTTCTCATCGCTCAAAGCTAAAGCAGAAGGTACGGGAAGTGTTCGGAAGAAAAATTGACCCTCCAATGTTTACCTGTCGTACACTGAGTGATTTACAAATCTACTAAGCACTTCTCATCTCGCTGATTGCTATTTTATTATTTGTGTGCTGTATTTGCTTTGCGTAGCTGTCTATAAGGACAGCAGAAGTACATTAGCTTTGTTACATTTACATTTGTTCATTAAAGATGGACTACCTAATTTTCAAACCGCAAAAAAAAAGGTATCTAAACCTTTCTAACTTATCTTTACAAGTTTTCACATGCATGGATTCTCTTGATAGAAAAGTGAAGAAGCAGCCTCTAGTTAATCCGGGTCTCATCCCAAGGAGTCATAAAGTGACTCACATGTTTTTTTCTTATGAGTTTGAAATTGTTTAGATAAAAAAGATTCACAAAAAACTTTATAATGAGGAAAGCAATTTTGAAAAAAAATAATAATAATAATAATAATAATAATAATAATAAAAAAATCATTAAATCAATAATCAACTTGAAATCCCAATTAAGTCAAAAGAAATCTAGACTAAGAACATTATACTACAGTCTATTCCTTTGGATTGTAGATAGCATTATCATATTCTGAAAGTAATTTTAGATTTTCTTTTTTTTTTCTATTTTTTTTTATAATATGGACAATACAACTTCATGTTTTGTTTTTGTTTTTTTTGTTTTTTGTTTATAATTATATGAAGCTGATTTTGATACTGGTTTTAAGTATCTGCCAGTATCCAATGCTATAGTACTAGTAAAAAGAGTGTTTTTTTTGTTTTTTGTTTTTTTTTTGTACAAAATTTGGTTATATCGTGTGATGTAACTGTTATTTATTGTGCAACTTCATTTGTATACTTTTTCAAACTTTAAATGAACTGTATGTAAGATTTTGATTTAAGATTTCATAAACGTAACTTTTATGTGTTCATAGTTGTTAGGTAAACATGCTCGAATGTACTCTTATTTTTAATGAAAGTTGTTCTTAATGAAAAAAAAGAATAGAACATGACGTTCATTGATGTTTACATTTGGTGTTTTGGTTCTCAAGAGGATTATCCAATCAAATAGCAGGATAAACCTCACGTAACTTTCTCATTTTGGTTGCCAGTTGGGTTTCTTAGAGCCTGAAACTGATTTTGAACCATCAGTCAGGAACATGAACTGATGTTGCTGACAGGCTCACTGATAGGCTCATGCACTTGTTTCCACGTAGTTCTCAATAGGCTCCACCCATATTGTGTAGAATTGTCATTCCAAAATCATGACAAAGAGTCTGTTTTCTGATAAAGTTATTACCCATGAGTCATATCAAATCTTGTTCGTTTTGATCAGTAGCTTCAAGCCTTCAAAGTATGGACCCTTTCACAATCTGGCGACACAAGTTCGTTGTAATACCTTTTTCAAAATTGCTAGTTGTGCATCTTACATACAGTTCTTTTAAGAAATGTCCTGGGTCAACATCAGGCTGTAAACTAATCTCATTATGTCCAATTAAAGGCACAACCAGGATATCGACTAAACGGATATCATGGAATACCTGATCCCGCAAAATTTCATGGATCGGCACCGATATCTGACCCCAGTATCAGATCGGTGCAACACTATTACGTCGATTGCATAATCTTTAATCTTGCATTGTAATATTAATAATAACAAGTGCATAATGACTGCTTTTACCTTTGCTTTCCCTAATTAACAGTTTTGTTATAGAGATTATGCAGGTGACATCACAGCATTCTAAATGTGAGTACTGAGTGGCAACGATGCATGAGAGTTAATAGAGAGAAATGACATTTTCTCTTGTAAGAGTTCAACAAACAGCTAAAACAGGAAAGCTAAACTACAGTTTGATAACAAATTCAACCCACCACAAGTCTACTTACTGAGCACTGGGTTTGTAACTGACATGTAAAAAGAGAAAATCAAGTAAACAGTTGTAGCAAAGCAGATAAACAACAAGACTTTAGCATCTCACATTTATCAGACATTGAAATCACACACTATTGAACTAATTTCTTTTACTTCTTAAAAAAATATGTTTTTGAGTCCATTTGTTGCAGTTAAAATGTCCTGAATCATCAACTGTTGTTTGCAGACAAGTCGTTGCCACAACAACAAAGAAATAAATTAAAGAAATGCCACTCATTCTAAATGTTGCTAAACATTTTTGGAATAAAATGATGTCAGTGCATAACCTCTATTGTCCGACCCGAAACATTATTGCACAGAACTCTTCAAAACCTCACCATTGCAAAACATTTCTCCGTGCACTTCCTTATAGACACTTTATAGCTGCGTCGGCGCACAAGCTGCATTCAAGTCTGATCGATCCTTCTAAATTAAACATCGCCTGCTCTTCTCATCGCTCAAAAGCTAAAGTGGTCTGGCGGTAAACATCTCCCTCACCTCCGTCCTCTGCTTGTCATAAATTGATACACACATATGCACTATATTCTCCTCGGCAGGCATTACATTCCATAAGTGTCATGCCACAGAGGCTAGTTGAGATGGATTGTCCTCCTTTGCCTCTCTCTCTCTCACTCCCAGGAGCCTCATGCTGATGCGGAGTTTTCCCCAGGCCGGCCAAGCTTCCTGTCTGTCACCGTGGCAACCGTGTGCAGAAGCATTGAGCGGTCTCACGATGCAGAGTTGAGGTGAGGCATGCGGGGTTACAGACAGATGTGGAGGTGAAACATGATAATGCCGTTGCACGTTTGGAGAAAATGAATGTTTTTAGGATCAAGCATCTCAGGAGGTTAAGTGTGGTTAGGTTGGGTTTCCACTGCACGCTTTTGGTCGTCTGTGGTTAGAAAGTTCATATAGTGGTTGGAAATTGGAGCTCACAGACTCAACTAAACTCAGTTTTGTTCTTAGAGCAATTTAAATACAACACAGCTGACCAAAGTGCTGCACAGGTTCAATAGAAAACAACATAATAAACATAGGACAGCATAATATTACAACCGAAGGTTACAATAAATAACGCCCTCCATCTAAAGCTTATGCTACAATTTTGAAGCTGCTACTGCAAGCCTTTGGCAAAACAAAAAGAGCTTTCTCCATTAACCCAAGGGAGCGGGTGGGACAGTGAGGGATAAAGAGGTCCACCAGGTACTGACGGTCTGGACCATGTAGGCATTTAAAAGTAAAATTGTGCAGTAGAGATAAAACACAGCTCAATGAGTTTGAGGGGTCTGAAAGTTATAGCGCTGGGGCCAAATGATGTTAGTCAGAATTGGTTGAAGGCCACATTTTAAACTACAAGTCTGAATATGTTATGTTCTATATCAAGCATGTCCAAACTGCGGCCCGTTGACCTCTGTACTTCCTGGTAGATTGGCCCAAAATACAAAAAGTAGTTTTTAATGTCAAATTTGACCAATTCTTATATCATAGTTAAATACCTAATATTTTGATGCCTTTGAAACTTAAAATAAATGTTTAATCCCTTCTTAACAGTGCCTAAGGTACATTAAAATAGGTCAAATGCAAAATTTTGAATGATTCACTTCACAGTCGTAGTTTCAAAATACAGCCCACGGTGAAAAAAGATTGGACACCCCTGTTCTATATAAAAAGATTAAAAACCTCTATAAAGCCTATTAACATTTACATGTTCATTCATTCTGTTATTTTGCATAGTCCATGTGATTAATAAAAAAGTACTTAAATAGTGGGTCCCAAGGTTAGATGGCTTCTCCAGGGGAAAAAAAATGGACAATTTGTAAACAGTTCGCCCTATTCCAGTACATTTTAGAGATTTATACACACTAGAAATGTAAAGAAAATAAATGGGACGGGCCACTATCAATACATTTCAGAAATCTTGAGGGCCGTGAGGGCTGCATGAAATCATCTCTGGAGCCACATTTGGCCCTGGGCCTCGAGTTGGAGACACTTGGTCTAAATGGGTTTCTAAACATTTGGTTGAGTAAAAAGTCTTCCTACCCAGCTGTGTAGCAAAGTGTCATGCATTGTGCTAACTAGGAATAGATTTTAAGTAAAATGCTCTCGTCCCTTTTTGTTTCTCATAATTGCTTGTAAATGTGTCTATTTATTTAAAAACCCAAACAATAACCAAAAAATAAATTAGCTTGTTTCTGTATCCTCCATCACCATTACCCAGCTCAAGGCCGGCGGTGGTTTAATCTGAAGAACGTGTTTCTATTCCACGCCGCGCACAAGCCTTTTGAAACGATTTGCGCGCACACACTCAGACATTATTACCATTTGAATGGCTGGGCTAAATGTCACCAAACACCTTGCGAGACTAAAAAATACGCGGCGATGACAAACATTTACCAGCTCGTCTCTGAGATGCTTGATGAATGGAAAACAAACAAACTAGCCTGCGACCTGCGTGTTCCGCTACATATTTCCACACGCCGTAATTGTCGAGTTTGGCCTTGCGTTCCCAATGCATGAAGTGAAAAGATTGAGGCGTTTCAAAGCAGATATTGGACAATTGCTGCCATAGGGAAGGTCAAGCAAAGAAAAGCAGTGAAGGGGGAGAGAGAGGAGAAAGCCAGATACTTACTTCCCTGTTTATCCGAATCTATGAGACGCCAAAGGTTGGACACAGGGCAAGTGGAAAGAAGAGAAAGAGAGAGAAGAAGAGGAGAGTGGGAAGAAGAGGTAGTTATTGTTGGCAGGAAAGTGGAGTGATGACACAGTTAGGGAGTCACAAATAGACTGTGGAGATGGAAAGATGTTTGTGGTTTTGGAGAGAGTTCAGTCCAGTCTTCGGAAAAAACGTAGTTATCCAACGAAATGCGAAAAAGATACAAAAAGCAAATTTTTTTTACAACAATATGCTACGAAAAGCCAAAAAAATCCACAAATTTTGGTTGAAGCGATATTTTCTTTGGGTTTAGCGTCACTTCAAACTAAATTTGTGGTTGTTTTTTTTTACATTGTGGCTTTTCATAATATATTGGCTTTTTGTACGTTTTTGTCATTTTGTTGTACATCTTCGTTTTCTTTGGAGACTGGTTTAGTTAGATATAGATATATGTTATCTTGTTGGGAAAGCTGAAAAAAGCCCATCTCGTCAGCAGCTGTTTATTCTGCCTGTAATAAGCTGGTAATGAGACAGATTGTGGTTGTGAATTAGAAGAGCTGGCTAATCAATGGAGGAGACACAGTCGCAGTGCCAAGAGAAACAAACACCTGATGGAGGAATGAGAAGTGACTGTTTTTGCTTTTTTTACTTTGGTTTTTGGACAATGTTTTTCTTGTTTGTTTGGTGGAATCCTAGTATCAACTATTTTACAAACCAAGCATGCCTCATGTGACTTTTCCCATCAAAGACTTGCAACAGAACTTTTCTCTCATCTTTGAGTAATTTTGTGCAGCATATTTCACAAACTCTCAATGCAGATTGGAAACTCTACATTTACTATGGGTAGGGTTAGGGTTAGGATGAGGTTTGCTGTTAGAATCGCTGTTTTGTGTATGTCCATTGCTTTCTAATTTCCCCTTTTGGATGAATAAAGCATCTATCTATTTGTAAAAAGTAGAGCCCAAATATGGGTGTCCGGTCTTTACCAAGAGCTGGTTCTGGCCTGTAGCGAGAAGTGAGCAGGACATAAGAGGTCTGCCTTGAGATGCATCTCCATATTTTCTTTGACACAAGAAGAACATTCTAAGTTCATAGATCTCAGTGCTGTTAACCCATAAATTATTCTCATTTGAAGTATTTCTGCTGCTTCAGCATATCAGGCAAGATTGGTTTATTATTTCATCCACGAAACTTCATTTACAGCCAATAGATGTAGTTTTAACTGAAACATGACTGCCATTACACTTTTTCTAAGCTAAGTTCTAATACATAAGAAGCTAAAGGAGAGAAGCAAAGCAAATAATACATCCTAAGCAGAACTTAGCATAATTTATACCTTATTAAATGTCTTTGTAAATGCCTATCTATTTAGGCATTTAAAGCATAAGTTGGCTGTCTCAGTTACCTCCCGCTCCAAATACGACAATTGCAACTTCTCCGTCTCACCCCCAAGCCGACCTAAATTTCTCTCCTGAGAAACTCTGGTTCTTTGATTTTTTTAAATTTTATTTAGCAGTGCAATATGTGATAACATGGGTTTTCGCTGCCCTATTTAAATCCTAAAGTTACACAAAAATGAGAAAATAAATACATAATGATAAGTTTTGATTCAGCAAGCTAGTTTCAGTACACAAGAGAGTTGTAGAGAAAGCACTACTGCTGAAGTTGCTTAGTTCTGCTTTAGGTTTTCTTGAGATGTAGCTAAATGTATTCCTATTTTAGAGCTGGTGACTGTACTGAATCAGTTTTGACAGTGTAACATAAAACACTCACAGTCTGCTATTGAGAGAGCAAAGGCACTCACTAAGTCAGATCGCCCTTGCACACTTTCCAAAATCGAATTAGGCATTGTCTCCTTTTTAAATAAGTGAACACATATTAAACATATATTACAGGTGGTTGTAACACTGAATGAGATGTGGTGAGATTCTCAGCTTCGAGCTTTACAAATACAGCCCTCACACAGTCCTACTCGTCTGGCAGCCTTGGCTGAAATTGGTTATGTATTATTCATATTGCAGTTGGAGTGATTCTCTATAGCTGATGGCTCTATGGCTTTGTATTACGACGCTGTCTGCAGTCTGAAGAAGCCCCAACGCCTGAAAAGCAAGCGCAACGACAAACACAATACTTCTGTGATTGCCGTATATTATCTGTAACTTATTATATGATCTAATTAAGCATTTTAATACAGCGCTAATGAATTTTCAAATTGGGGTTTTATAACATCACAGCTGTGTCAGAGAGCCATTCCAGTTTAGCTAATTTGAATTAGTTGAGTTGCTGCGATGAGTCACTTTGGCACTGTCACCCGAGCCGGAAACGCAAAGTAAGTAAGGCTGTATTTATAGAGCACCTTTCGCATATACTAGTGCCTCATAGAATAAACAATAAAAGACGACAAGCGAGTGAGAAGAGAGGAACAGGAAATAGTGTCACAGCTTGTATGGGGCAGCACTTTGTTTCTGGCGACAATAAAGGATTAAATGGACCTGTAATTGCTGTTTCTTATTATTGTCGCTTATTATAATGGGTCTTAAATGAAACAACTCATGGAGGAAAACCAAAAAACATGAAGAAATATGTACCACTGTGTATTACTGGTAGTAAACAAAAAAGAAAATTAACAAAATTATACAAGAGTACATGAAATAACATGACTTAAAGGTGCTATATCAAATTGTTATCCATCTTAGAAATCTATGGTTCTGAATTAGCCTACCGTGATGTATTTTGAAGTACTTTTTGATACATTTAGAAGCAAGCACAAAATAAACCAAGTCAATAAAGACCATGTACATAATTTTGAAAATTGCTTAAAGGTGCTATATTCCAATTTTTACACCTTAAAAAAAATGGTACTAAATTATTCACCAAGCTAGCACAAGTTCAACCATGTCAATATAGAGGAATTGCGTTGATATAAGGAGCTTAAAGACCATGTACGTAATTTAGAAAATTCCTTAAAGGTGCTATGTTCAATATTTTATGTCTTAAAAAAATGTAATTCTAAATTATTCAGACTGATGTGTTTTGAGGCACTTTTTGATAATTTTAGAAGCTAGTACAAGTTGAGTTGTGTCGCTATAGGAACTTTAAAAACCATGCACATAATTTTGAAAATTACTTAAAGGTGCTATATTCAAATTTTAAGTAAAAACAAAAACAAAAAATAGCTTGGCAATATTCACCGTGACGTGTTTTGAAGCACTTTCTGATACTTTTGGAAGCACTTTTTAGCACAAGTTCAATCATGTCAAAGACGATGTACCTAATTTGAAAAATACTTAAAGGAGCTATAAAACATTTTTGTCCCTTAAAACAATCTGAGGCTCTGAATTATTCACTATGGTGTGTTCTGATACTTGTAGAAGCTTGCACAAGTTGAAACATTGTCACTATAGGGGCTTTAAAGTCTATGTAATTTAAATTTTTGAGTGAAGAACTGACTTTGGCTTTACCCAGTAATATTAGCACAAGGAACTTATTATTATTGATCCAAATGCTTGAACTGATCTGGAGCAGGTATTTGGGCAAGTACAATCCATACTTTTGAGTTTTTAGCTTTGCTATGACATTGTTATTGTGATCTGGAAAATAGCTGCAGTTAAGACTGCTTCATTAAACCGGTTTACAAGAATGTCTCTCTGCCCCTCAGAAAATGTTTACCAATAGTATAAAAATGTCCAAGTTTTCTAACGTCTTCTCCACCTATTTTTAAAACCTAAATAATTACTATACTCTGTCATTAAATCAAATGAATTCATTGCATAGTTGTTAGTTTAGATTTTGGCTTTATTCATCAGGGGTTGTGTATATATTCATCTTTTTAAAGATCCGCTGTGTAATTTTTATGACCAAAAATTACATGGCCACAAAATGGACCAGTGTCTGTATCATTTTAGACTGTATAGAAATGAGCTTTTTAAATTTCAAGTGGAAATAATCTACAGACAATGTGTGTCTTCATTTTGTCTTCAGATTCAGTGTTGAGTTATGTCGAGGCATCTCTCAATTATTTACATGTCAAACTTAGTCATCAGTTCTGATCTTTTGCAGACAGACTTTTTATCATTATTCACCTCTTCCCAACAGCTACGTTTCATCTTAAACATCACCTCCTTTCACCAACACTTTCTTGTCCTGTCACTTAAAGAAACCTTGAAAAATCAAAAAAAAAAATGTCTTGTTTGGCCAATTTATGCACAAGACAGCTCCGCGGCGGAACTTCACGGGCTAACCTTTAAAACAACCCTTTGCCTTTCCATTTGTTCCGACCTTGGCCCTCTTCCACGAGTCGTTTGGAAGGCTTTTTCGACCGTGTTTTGTGCGCCAGGGGTCTTGGCATGACAAGCGGGCGCTGCTGTAATGACATAGAGGTCCTGGCGGCGCTCGTCCTAATGGAGCCCTCATGGAGCAGCGAAGAGAGGGGGAGGAGTGGGAGAAAGAAAAGGGTGTGCAGGCTGGTAGGTACAGTAGGTGGGCACGTTTTAACCACCCACCACGGCTGAGTCAGGCTCTCCCCGGACACCGCGTTTCACTTTTGCGCGGCGAAACAGTAATGGCAACAATAGGCGGTCAGCTAAATTTAGTTTAGAGCTGTTTGCTTAAATGGAGAACTTGGACGCTAACCAAAATGGAGTGTTCGGTGGCAAGGTTACGGCAGAGTTTAGCAGCAAGAAAATAAAAGAGTGGTCGGGCAAATGTGATTTAAATGGAGCAGTAATTGGTTCTGATGCTCGGGCTGTAGAGAGTGCAGTGAGAGGATTTAGTTTTTCTTATAAGGGAGCTAAAACTGCAGTATTGATTTAGAAGAACTTAGATGGAGTGTTTTGGGCTTTCAGTCTTGTAATAACTATGTTCTGTCATTGAAAATATGTTTGTAGCTGCATACATAAATCTTGTTTAGTGAGTCTTCTTCCCTCTGAGCCTCACAAAAACACTTGGTTCCAATTTTTTCACTTTCTGTGCTGTTTCTCCATTATTTACATCAGGTTCTCCAAATTATCACAATGCCCAGTATTATAAATATTCCAAAATATCTGATTTTTCTTATTAACTGGCTTAGTAATTGTAATCTTTAACTTGTCTTTTTTGGTGCTTGATTTGTATATTTGCAGATCAATATTAGTTAAGTATTTTGTATTATTATTATTATTTTTCCATTATACAGATTATTGAGGCACAAGCAATTAATTGTAATTTTTTTTTTTTTTTTAATTGTTGCAATGTCACCTATTGTACTGTTAGAGTACTCCTATGTTTGTGACAATACTGCAACTATAAAGTATATAAATATTTATTACCAATTTATTGTTCAGCTAGGGCCAAACTATCTGTGTGTATTATAAGTGCAGTATCTGATTCTCAACACAATCAAGGCCAACATACTCCAGTGTCCATTGTGCTGTCATATTGTATTGAATCTATTACAAAAACGTCGGTGCATTAGCATGTTGGGGACAAGCTAAGTTTGTTTATTTCCCATACAATACAACAAACTTAATTCAATAATGAATGGGCTAATGAAAAGGCTTTATAGAGCGATTTGTTATTATCTAATTCTAAGCCTTATGCATTACTTTTTAAAGTGAACCCTGACTATAACGACAAATATGGCTAAAATGCAAGTACAGCTCATGTTTGCTCAAATAAACTACAAACTAATATATAACTGTTTACCATTTTTATAAAATCTGCACTGTTTTGAGCTACTGGGTGCCGCCATATTGTCCAGACACAATGCATTCTGGGTTGATGATGTCAAATGGTTGCTTTTGGTTGTTGCCATGGTTACTCCTGTGGTTCGATCGGTGAACAGTTGAAACAAAAACACCACTGACAGTGTCCAGTTCTTGCCTCTTCCTCTTGATTATCTTTAGTTTTACTAGATTCTACATAATCATTCTGTAGTTGGCCAAACTCCGGCTCAAACTGAAAAGATTTAACTGTTGAATTCATGTTGCTTAGTTACCTGTTACCTTGACAACCACCAGAGGGCAGACAGACAACCATTTGACGTCACAGCCAGGACAAAATGGCAGCCATGTGATTTCTTTAAAACATAATTTTGATAAAACTACAAATACTTTCAAGGTTTTTGTTCTGTATTTATATAAGTGATGATATTATAAGTGTTTTAGGGTAAACATGTGATTGTAGCCAGGGTTCGCTTTAAAGTTATAAATAAGGCCATCTAATAAATCAACTCTCCTGACATGCTAAAGATAAGATAAAAATCAAACTGGAACCTTTTTATTTACAGTCAAATCAACCATTCTGAGATGGATCAAAATCCGTTTTTAAACTTGCAAATAAAAAATAAAAAATACCTAAAAAATTCAGCCCCAAACTTTTATAAGTTAATACAGGTCCCTAAAACTATTTTTAAATAAAAACAGCTTCAGCTTTTGAAGAGGAACTTTTGAAGACTCCAGAGGCTAAAACTACAAAGCCTCAGCTTCACAAAGAGTCCAGCCAATTGTTTGTGCTCCAAAGGGTTCAAAAACAGTTCCCATTTGAATTTCAGATTATTTCAGTCAGGCTTTTTAACAAAAGTAAAAAAATTAGTCAAATAAATTTTTTCTGCACATTTTCAGTTAAATCAACTTTACTCCAAAGACTAAACAAGATCTTCAAAAATCTAATTGTAAAAATCTTTGTATCCAAAATGTCAATAGAATTAGCAACAATGCTATGTAAACTATAACAGATTAAATTTGTCGATTTTGGTGAAGAAACAGTACATTATTAGACGTAGACAGGACTAATTTTCACCTGAATAAACACATTAACAAATTGTGCTTGGGAATACATTTTTTCTATTCCCTTGCCGTGTTTAACCTTACTAATAGACAGTGGGAGTGATTCACCAAATGTGTGCGCTCGATGAACAATTTTCACAACTATTCATGACCACAACATAATGAATTCCTCTGTTATTTTTCAAGGGTTAAAAGGCCATCTTATGTTTAGCCTGAATTTAGCAAGAACCTCCGCCGACACTGTCTCTGAGGCTCGACTGTAACTTCTGCGCCGTGTCATCGCCGTTGCACTGTTTGACTTTAGCCTCCGTGCCAGCTGCTTCTAAGCTTCTCGCAATCGTCGGAATCAGCCACAATCACATCTCACTCCCAAGTCTGGCAGAGCGTGTTGTTTGCGTTCGCTAAATGACTGTCGAGTGCGATGGAACGGCCCCAAACGGTGGTCGAGGGGTTGTGTTTTAAGGACGAGAGTAAAGAATGGATTGTGGATGAACGCTGAGGGGTTTTGGAGATTGGAGACGACAAGATGGAGGGGAGGAATGGGGAAAGTAGAGCAAAGACTTACATCGATGTAGTTGGCGTTGACGTAGTCGGAGCTAGGGTCAGCCAGCAGGGAGTGCATCTTCACTCTGTGTCGGTCATCTGCGAGGGAAAGCAAAAGGGTTTACGTGGGGAAAGTATTGAACAGTAGGCTAATCTATGGTTTGCAAGTGAACACTGACTGTATTCACTTGCATGACATAGATTTATGGTTGAAAGTCAAATATATGAGAAGTATTTATGAACTTTTATGTGCACCTGGGTGTTTGTAGGTATGAGGTGGATGCATTTATTTTAAATAATGTTCTTGTTATGCTTGCCACAACAAATGTGTGGCAAGAATAGTGTAATTTTAGTCTAAAAACAAGCTGAATTATAATGAAATTATGAAGATACTTTAAGTTGTGTAAGTAATTATGTTTATTCAATTATTGGCAGTAGATGTAATAAGTGACTTTGATACTATAAATCATATTAATAATAAAATATATTCAAACATGGATCACTTGGATCACAGTGGTGGGAAACACTGGACTGATGTATATTTATTCCTCAAACCAAAGCGAACAATTATAAATTTTGCCTTGTTGTTTTGTAATTTCTTGTGCAACCAACAAACAACTTTATGTATAGACATTTTCAAACAGTAAATAGTCTCTTCTACGCTGTAAAAAGTCACATGACAAAGATGACAATGTAAGTCAAAGAAGAAAAGAGAGAAAGAAAAGAGTAGGAGAGGAAAAAGGGAGAAAAAAAGAGATGAGGAGAGAGAAAGAAAGTGAGAGAGGGGAGGAGGAGAGAGAGAGAGCGAGAGAGGGAGTAAGAAAAGGTAAGAGAGAGAGGGGAGAGAGCAAGAGAGAGAGAGGAGGAGGAGGAGGAGGAGAGAGAACAAAATGTCAAGAATCTGTGCAGATATCTAATTGTAATATTGGATCAGTGCATCACTTATTGTAAATGTGTCATATTCTTGAAATGAACTGTCCATATACGTTTGTTAATAGAATACCATGGTCACTATTGTTTAATAACCCTTTATTGTCAGAGTACTTATGAATGAAAACAGAGTTTAGTATTGAGGATTTTAAAATATCCATTGTCAAAATATCACAAGTACAATCACATTGCACAAAATTATTGGCCAAATAAATTACAATCTCTCAGTTGAAATAACTAACACGCTTCAAGGTGATCTTTGCAAATTGAAAAAAAAAAAAAGATGTGCCATTTTCTGCTGCTTCTGTTTTTCTTCAAATCAATAAGGATTGATTCAAAAAGAAATCACACTCAAACTAAATTATTGTTTTCCTTAGAAAAAAACTTCAAGGATTTAAAATAATTGTTAACATGATTAGAAAGAAGCTTAGAGTTGAAATGAGGCAAGTCAACTGACACATTTGACAAAATACTGGTTTTCAAAAACAGTCATAGAGCGCTTCACTGGATTTAGATTAGATTTAGTTTTGTTTGTCGAATGTACAAGTATACAAACAAGCAACTATACCAAATACTGTATATACACGATTCCAGTAAGACTTCAGGAGGAGACAGTTATCCAGCTGTAACAACTCTTGTAAACTATTATGTATAAAATGCCCCTACAAACATGGTGGTCAAAAAACTTTGGCACTTTTGACTCTCAAAAAAGGACTTTTAACTTTACTTAAGCTACGGTCACAATGACCCGTACGAATAAAATGGTCGTACGAATCTTACAGGTCGTACGAAATCTGGGGTTCGTACGTGGCTCGTGGAGTGGAAACTGTTTTCCTACAGTCTTCTTACGGCAGACTTTCTGCTCTCACCAACAACTCACGACATTCTTGGGGAAATGAAGCCGTACGGCATCCTTGCGTGTGCCCTAAAGCTTGCTTAATGCGTCTTTACGGTAATCCTACATATATTGTGTATCGCACGGGAGCTGCGCGATGTCCCTACGTCCAACTCAAGCCTTTATCAAGGCGTTTTTAGCTATTAAACCTTTCGTAAACCGTACCAGAATAGCAATAACCTAATTGCACACCAGCAAAACACAAATATGCTTATGAATAGCTATGTATATTCTGTGTAGGCTTTGTCTGAAATCTGTTCTGATCGTTTGTCTCTCTCACCCGAAACACAACAAACTCACAAAGTCAAACCTCTGTAAAAACATCAAAACCGCTTTGTTTCTTACCTGCGTATTGCAGAGGAGACGCCAAAACTTCCAAAGCGAAGACAGATGCTGAAGACTAATCCACTGACATCATTGTGTTCATATAAAAAAAGTTTGAAGCACTTCCCAAACCATCAGCGAGCAGAAGTTGTCCAAATGTCTACGTCTGTTACAGCTGTCTCCCCGTGGTTGTGTCCATCTCCAGGCGATTTGCGTTTTCCCAACGCGCTCCTGGTCCAGTCTGGCCGTGTTTCAAGCGATATTCCTGCACGCTCCGGGTCCGTTCCTCTCCGTGGGCTCCTGGTCCGGCCCGGCCGTGTTTCAAGCGATCTCATCCCTTCACGCTCCGGGTCCGTTCCTCTCCGTGCGCTCCTGGTCCGGTCCGGCCGTGTTTCAAGCGATCTCATCCCTTCACGCTCCGGGTCCGTTCCTCTCCGTGCGCTCCTGGTCCGGTCCGGCCGTGTTTCAAGCGATCTCATCCCTTCACGCTCCGGGTCTGGTCCCCGCGCTCTGGGTCCGGGCCCCCTGCGCGCTCCGTCCTGTCTCCGTGCGCCTTGTCCGGTCCCCTCCGTGCGCTCCTTGTCCTGTCCTCCCCGTGCGCTCCTTGTCCGTTCCTTTCCGTGTTTAAAGCTAGCTGCGTTTCCGTCGCGTGCTCCAGGCCCGTAGGCTTTCATACAGATCCCTGTACAGGCTAAACTGCGCCTCAAGAGATGCGCAGTCTCCAGAGCATGTCTCTCTCCACTTTCACTCTCCCGCTCAGGCATATTACACAGGCTTTAGTCTCTGCGTTCGTAGACTGGTCGTAGAAAATCTTTAACAAGACCATAGACCTGTCTACGAACTTACGAACGGGCTGCGAGCGCTGTTTTTTCGTAACAACGCCTCAAGAATGACGTAAGAAATGAGAAAAAAATCGTTCGCAGAGAGGTCGTAGCAGGTCGTACGGGTCATTGTGACCGTAGCTTTACTGAATGTCTTGGATCATAAAACTGCCCATCCCACATTTGTCTCAAAATGTTGGTTTTATTATGTTTAATAATCTGATTACAGTATATTAATGAATCTGATCTCACAAGAGAGCGTATATACACATACCACACCACAGGACATGTCAAAAGCGTATGATTAGTGCAATTTCATGCCTTTTTTGCGTGAAATATGACAGCCCCAATTCATTTCTATGGTGGTTTTAAAGATGTATTATTATTAGAGATGAGACAAGACAGAATTTTCATGAGACAAGACAAGCTATGAGGTTGGGTCTACGTGATCGAGACAAGATCAAGACAAGATCTGACTTTTAACAAATCAAATTATAAAATTAAGTTCTCATTATCTATATTTGATTTACATTTCATCATGTCTATAACAGTATTCTATGAATTTGACTGAACTCTGACTCAGGCTCCGCCCCCTTTCTCTTCCTCCTCTGCTGCTGCAGACAGATGCACACAGAGAAGAAGGAGCGTGTCTGTCCTACTTTAACCAGGTTATAGATGCAATGGGCTCAAATATCTTCTTGTGGACCCATTTTAAATTTTGTTCCTACGTATTTTTGACTGTTTTCTAACACATTTTTACAATGTTTAGGACTAACTAGCTCTGTCAATATTTGTTCTATCAATACGAAATAAAAACTGAGACAGAGTTTAGACTGTTTTCTGTCTACATGTGGAGGAGACTTTTCACTACAGCTGCTTAAAGATACGCAACTGAACCCTTTGTGCACACAGTATCAATTTTTTTTATGTTGAAAACAGTAGGTTTGAGCGAATTTTGGTCATATAAAGCAGTACACTAGCAAAATAGACACAATTGAACAGAATTTGAATAGTTTTGTAACTTAAATTGATTACAAAAGTATATATTTTTTATTCTGGTGGTTGCGAGTTGGTTGCACGGTTGTTTTGGGGTCCCGGGCTGAAAAGTTTGGGAACCCCTGGCCTATTGAACATAACCTAGTTTTTGAAAGAAACGTTATTGTGTAGATTTGATTGATCATGACAGATGCTAGGATAAATTCAATTTATAGCGACGATCAAATTAAAAAAAAAAATTTTCATGTGGATAGGTTTAGTAGCCAATATATCTAACATAAAACCTGTACAAGTAATTGCATTTTAACTGATTCACTACAAATTTTACTTCTCTTAGATGTTGCCATGTATTTTCAAGTTTATTTTAAGCTTAAAATCTTCTCCATTTACCTCTAAGCAAAGTGTCGTGCCTTCCTTTAGTCTTGTCTTTCTTCTTTACGTCCCATCCGTCGAAAAAGCTCTGCAGAAAGCAAAGTTACAATCAGGTTAAGAAAGCAAAAGCCAACCTTACATGCCTTGTCTCTTTGATGGAACAACATAACAAGACTGCATAATGCTTTTTAAAGTGGTTCGTCGAAGGTCTCCGAGGTGTGCGTCTACTATTGAGGACCGAGGAGATCAAATCAGCCTTGAGTCGGCCTCCTCATAACGCCGCCGTGTTAGACTGCGAAATTCCTGACAGCTGTTTATGACACCCATCCAGTAAATCCGCCCCAAGCTGAGTCATTGAACCTAAATCAATAGAAAGGCGTGATGGGGGGGAGCAGCAGGGAGGAGAAGAACACAATAAGAGCGGGGCCGTAGCGTCAGAAGCTAGACTGATAGCCGAGGTTTTATCCGTCTCGCGCTCAACACATCTTTTCTTCTCGGCGCTGAAGGTCAACTCGTGCGCGGAGGCTGGATTGGATTGCTGAGGAGGGGTTTATTTTGGGATGGTTTTTTGTTAACACATTGTCAACAGTAAGTGTGTTGGGTTTTCAAACGGATGGCCAAAACGTAGTAAGAGGAGAATGTGTTTGGAACAAGTTTCATTCATTCATTTTCTACTATCTGTTTGCTTTAGAGTTCACTGGTGACGAAAGACTATCCCAGTGACTTTGTGCCTGAGGCGGGGAAACAGCCTGTGCTAACTAATCATAGGAATACAGAGCCGGATCTAACCTCTTGGGGGCCCTAAGAAAAAATCAGCTTTGGGGGGCCCTTCAGTCTTTTTTACGAACCTTAATCAATCGAGCCAAAGCAGCGTTTAAATTTACGTTTTTCATTAAAAATTATACACAAGGTGACAGACAAAAATAAGTGTATTTTAAATAATATTTCTCACAATAAACAGATAATGTAGATCCTGCCCCTTGAATAAAACAGATGCATTTTCCCCAAATTTGGAGGGAGTTATTTTAGACCCAACTAATCTTTAATTTTATGCATAATTTTATGATTAATATATCATTGCACCTCTCCTCAAGTGTCACTTGATGTCATTGTTTCCAAATGGGGCCCCAGCCCTGTCCCTCTCCCTGAGAGCTCCGCCTCTGTTCTTTCTTCACGTGCTCACGCTGAAACAGCTGATAAACTGCATTCTAGGACTTTTTGGACAGAATCATTGAAATCTGAAATTTTTGGAGGACAAATAGTCTCATGGTCGAAGTGGCTTTTGAAAGAATTTAACAAAAATGTGAATAAATCGCCGTATTTCGCAGCAGTAAAGTTTCATCACCCTTCATACACATACTATGTTCATAATGGTGTTTTGAACGCTTTCAATGTTGCAAAGGTCATAATTAAGGATACTAAACTAAAACTTTGAATAAAACAGGTAATCTAAATTCTAAGCTTCCCCTTATATTTTAAAAGTTAGTTTAAGAGGTTCAGTGTGTGTTTGACTGATTACAATTTAAGTCATGTTTTATATTCAAAGAAAAGCACAATACCTAAATGACCCTCCTGCCTGCTTTATTTTCACTCAGCTTTAATTGTACTTCGAATCAATCCTGAGACGAGATATCATTTATAATACAAACTTATTATTCCGTCATTGTGGCTTTACACAAAGCAATTCAAATTAGCATTTCGGTGTTTTGCTCTTAACCAACTGGGAAAACGCTTGGAGCTCAATTAGCTAAATGCTATGTTTACCAGCTGCTTGCTAACACCGTGAATCTGTTGTGTGGGGCTTATTACGCCACTTTAGCCGTACACCGCTGCCTGCTGGGGCTGAGAAATAGAAAAGAAAGTTGGGATCAAAACAATAAGCGGCGCAGAGAATGGAACTAAGCAGGAACATATTGGTCTTTGTGTTGGAGGTGCGTTTACAATCAGCAAGGCTTTTCAAACTAAATGCAAGCATAAAAATGAATCGGCTTTTTTGTGTGTGTGTGTTTATTTTAACTGACACAACTGTAAGGATAAGCAATGTATCATAGAATAAATCCATAAGGTAAAATAGCATTTATGAGGAACTACAACATCAAATATTTGGAAAATGGATCATCAAGTCTTCACAAAAACAATGTAGAAGTGCCCTTAAGTCTTTGGACAAGACATTATAGACATGACAGTGGCTGAGTGGTTAGTACGACTTCACAACAAGATTCTAAAGCAAAAAAATATGTTGTATTATTTGTTTTATTCTTCTCTTTTAAACATGAATTTTAAGAATGCATTTTGGAATCATACATATGTATTATAACTTGTCATGTGTTTCACACATCAGGAATTGCGTTATCGCTCTAACTCGCTGTAAATAAAGTTACAAATGTTCATGGTCTTGCTTGACAGTGTTGCCAGACGTACAATAAATATTGTATTTGTACGATAATTTCACCCCCTTTAAAATGTACGATCAGTAATTCTTATTTACTGCAAAATTCAATGTAAATGTACAATCTTTTTGAAACGCCAAGGTTTTTTTTTTTTTTTCGTCTTAACTAATTTAAACTTGCTTAAATTACTGAAAAACTGATTTACGGTCAGCAAACACTGAACAGTGTGTGCTTTAGTGGTGTTCTGTAATATTGTTGTTCCACAGTACCAACAATTCCTCACGAAAGTCTGCATCTGCCCCAGTGTGGTGAGAAAAACCATGGTGCATGAGCAATAATGGAGGCATCAGAAGAAGGAGTGAAGGTGAGTGAATCAATGTTTTATTTTACTTATAATAAAGCATGATTGAGTTCTATTGATAATAATTTAAATCAGATTGATTTGTATTGTAAAGAGAAAAAAGCTCGTGATTTGCACCAAACATAGAAACTACGTATTGTTTTCACCCTCCCAACTGACTGGAAGATATTTAAAAACGATTTTTTGGAATGATTTAGCATTGGCCAATAGGATCTTTATCTCATACAAATTGCCCTGGCCCGAAATAGAACACAGGATGTGTAACATCCTGAATTCATATTATCGGAATATTATGCATTTGGGTAAAATGTTGTTTTCTGTGCTCAGACTTTGACTAGCAACAGGCTGTTTGTTCACTTTGGTTTGTTTATATTGTCAGCTTTTGGCCTGTCATTAGCATACTGACATGGGCTGACTTGGTTTGGCTGTTAAAAGTTGTGAAAACACATGGCAGTAAGTGGACTGCTGAAAAGTTTAGAATTCAATATTTATATGAGCTTAGTTTTATTAACATACTTATGAGCAGCAGGTTGGAGTTCCCTGCCCTAAGGCTAACTTCTGGCTTGAATTATGATGAGTGACGACTACTACAAGGTTCGGGAAGCGACAATGGCGTTGGTTACCACGGAAGCAAAGACAAATCTGCCATGTTTGTTGACAGGTTTGCAGAACTGCCATAGGAATACATTAGCCAAAACAATATTAGTAAGTAAGCAAAACAGCCATGGAACAACCCAATAAACTGCTGGTAAATGTATCTATCGCTGTGAAGTGTCAGAATATGCTTTAATAAATGCTATTTTCAGTATTTAGCTAATTAAATTCTTTATTAGTTTAACATTATGGCAACCGTACAATCTACTGATGCGTAATATCACGTCTCGAGCCTTTTACTCAGCTCCAGCGGCAGTTCTCACCCAACTTAGCTCAAACTGAGGTTGCCCCAGCAGCCTTGAAGTGTAGGTCAAAAACAGGAGACACATTTTTACTCAAGAGTGACAATAAAATAAGTGTATATTCTCCTCTTTTCCGTCTGGCGTTTTGTAAGCACAGTATCCACGGTCATTTCACAGGCCACCGCTGTACCGATACGTCCGATCAGCGACAGCCTCAACAACCCGGTGGGAAATAAGGGTTATGAAGGCTGACAGTGGTGCGCGCTCTCATCTTGTTTATTTCTCCGGGCGAAGGAGAGCGGGACGGCCGAGCGTAGAGCCACCCACATATTGATTTTGGAGGGGGCTGAATTTGTTGGGCCCTCAGGGGAAGGCTTAATGAATCAAAAAGTGCATCAGACTTTCTCCAGGTAGAGGGTGATACAGAGGACTTTGAATTAGGAGAAGCAGGAGAACACATGGGGCAGAAAGAAGATACACATATGATTCTTTTTGATGTTGTTTTAGTAATATACCCATGTAACACATATTATTTTCTTGGTAAGTTTTTGTTACTATTTCTAAACCAAAACTATGTGTAAAGATAAGTGTCATAAAAAAGTGAATAATGAAAAAGTATAAACAGCATAAACAACAATGGTTAATGAGGCAGTCTTTACACTCCATATACTATGTGTTCCAGCTTGCAAACAAAAATATTACATTTTACTTTTCCTCTGAACACACGGATTTCAATGGACTAATCAGCACCCGAAGAGGCTTTGGAAGATTTGTTTTGTGTCTCCTCCTCTGCAATACGCTGGTAAGAAACACTGGACACTGCTGGCTTAACTTTGATTTAAAGAGACATTTTTGGTGAACGGGCTGTCTTCTTTTACGGTCTTACTGAGCAGCTACTGTGCGCATATCAGTGACGTAACCGTTTCATTGACAACAGCTTTTTCCTTTTTACACTGCGGTGTATCCACTGAACCAGCCCCCGAAACTACCTCTTGAATCGTATCCAGAGGAACGCCGATTCAATAAACACGCTGCAAGTTGTCATGTAAAAGAGAAGCCAATCTGACATAGAAACGTCACAAATTTGTGAAAAGTTGTTGTAGTATAACCTGCTCCTTAAACTTTCTACGGCAGATCACACATTTTGAATAGACTCTGTGCACAGACCGTCATTTGGCTTAATGCTTAATGCCTTTTAAATGTGTGGGTCTTCTTAAGTCGAAAACAACATTTTGAATATTTCATTTTTTTTTTTTTTTCAAATACAAATTTTGAATAATTCACAATTTTGATCAATTCACTTTACACCTTGTGCCTCAACCTCCGACCACCACCGAACGTTTTTTAACCTGCATGTTATTAGTTGGTGGGGAAACTGTAGTGGCCAGAGGAAAGCACCCAGAAACAGACAGGCCCAGGTCTTACAGGAGTCGAACCCCCAACCTTCAGCAAGCGGCCCTCTGTGAAAAAAGATTGGACACTCCTGATTAAAGAAAAACAAGACGTAGATGGGACACTACAAACTAATTTTACAAAGTCCAGGGTAGGTGAGTTTCATTACACTACACAGCTCTGACAAATCTACAGTATTGCAGACATATTCCAACACATATACAGCTTTAATCTTTGTAATGCAGATGAGCCAAAGCTAGAACTTAGAAGGTGCTCATGAATATTAAAAGCCACATTTAGACATTTGGCAAGTTGTGCTGCACGGGCTATTGTTCTACAGGGCCTGAAAACCCTGCACTTTTATCCATACACAGTCCTTCACTCCACTCTCCCTTCATTGTGTAAGTCTAATTAGTAAGAAGAGGCTCTCCAAATTAAAATGGCTGGCAGCGGGCCACATGAGGCGTTTGCTATTGTTACACTGTACAAATCATAAATAACAAGCAAAGCAAAGAGTGGATATGTGCTTTTATAGGGAACTCCAAAGGCCCGCTCATGTTTACAGATGCATTCAATTGATGGAGTCGATATCTCTCAAGAATGTACTGCTTGTTGTATTTAAATAATTTCCACGAATACACATAGAGTGCCATAACAAAGACATACACACTATTTGTAGACTTCTCTTTAAAGTAAACAGCAGTACACATTTAAGATAAAGCCGTGATTTTTAAACTGTATTACCAAAGAAAAGATTTGGCTCTCCAAGAAAATCTGAAAGTGAAATCTGTAAGTGAAAGCATGTACCGTTCTACAGAGTGCTTAGATTTTTTCTCAGATAAGAGTGAAAAGACCACAACCTAAATCAAACCTGCTGATCCCACAACACAGCTCTATCACATCCACCTCCAGAAGTCGCCGCAGACCCCTCGCCCGCTGCTTCCGCCCCAGTTTGCTTCGCAGAGCAGTGCAACCCAGAGGAGATCAAGAAGAGCATGTGTCATGTGTGAGAAATAAAACTCCTTGTTGAAGGTCAAATAACTATATTCTGTAAATCAGGAGCACAGACTCTTGTGTTTCATGAGATCGCCCTTTAGCTCAAATCCCAACAGTTTACATTTGCTTTAAACTGTTACAAGAACTAAGTCAGTAATGTGTTTTCTGTCCATTTTCTTTAGTTAACAGTCTGTTGTGTGCAAATATCAAAAAAACTTTATGTCCATGCAGAGTGGACATTACACACTCTGCAGAGGACATTAGTGGACAGCGCTCTGGCCTCACAGCAAGAAGGTCACCGGTTCAACTACGCACGGACCGGGGCCTTTCTGTGTGGAGTTTGCGTGTTCATCCCGTGTCTGTGTGGTTTCCTCGGAGCACTCCTGTTTCCAACCAATAACATGCAACCTCGCCAGGTGTTTGGCAAATCGCTTCTGCTGAGCTGCTCCAGATCTGCTTACTATTACTGAGTGAGGGGAGTTTACTGTGTGAAGCACTTTGGAAGACATCTGTCTGTGTATATGTGCCATATAAATAAACCATTCATTCATTCATTTTACTTTGAAATTCCGGATATAGTTCAATTTTTTTTTCCTGTCTGGTGGTTTCTGATCTCTAGAGCTTGACCTGGCAGGACGAAAAAAGCCTTGACGGCGAAGAGACGAAGCAGCTACTCCGACGATCAGAGCGGAGCATTGCTGCATGTACAAGAGATAACGATGACCGTACTATTCTAGATCTGAATTAGGGCTGAAACAAGTCTTAATTACACAGTACCATTATTGCAGTAGTTTTAACTAAGAAATGACTCGATGTAGACTATAAACTATGAACAAAATGCACTTTAAATGAAGCTAACACTGGAACCAAAAAAGTTCCTAAGAAGTGTTCTGCCAAAAATACCTTCAGTTTGAGAAACACTGAGCTATTGACAGGACTGACAGCTAAAACTATGGCTCACCAGACAGTCTTCGACAATTATTAAAGCAAAAACTATTCAAAAAAGTTTACCCACAACATAATTCGACTTTCATACCTGGCCCGCAAGCCTAAATTGAGTTGGCATTGACGAGTTTTTCGGTGACATTGCAAGTTAGCAGCACTTTAGAGAGAAAGCAGGTCGACGTTGTGTCTCTTCTGCCGAGCGCTTCATTTTTCTCTCAGATAAGCGTGAAAAGGCCACATCCTAACAGCCGAGACCAATGCATCAGTGCTCTGTCACATTACAAAGAAATTGGGACAAATTGTTGACACCGAGTCGAAAGCACACTGTCCTCGAGAATGTCGCCACTGCATGCCGGCGCAGTGTGAGAAGAGCCGAGAAAATTTGGGGAACGAATTGCTTTTATAATATTGTGATTTGATTGGGAAGATTCGGCGCAATGTGTGTTTTGAACAAGTAAGAAGAATGGACTGTAAAGTAACAATCGTCAGGTAGAGACTTGGGACTTTTGCATAGTTTGGTCTGGGCCATATTGACAAAAATGTATATCTCAGTAATTACAATTATTCAAACGATATTAGGTCAGAAATGTGCTAAAGCATGTCCAAGTTGTTAGTTGAGGTTTGAACCAAAAAAAATAATAACCCTAAAATGGTAAGAAGTTCATAAATGCTTGAAAAAAGTCGTACTTGTTTTGTTCTGTGCACATATTTTGACTGTCCTAAAATATTATTCCAAGTATAAAATATCTAGTTATCCTTACAGTTAGAAAATATTGAGAATTTTCAAATGTTAAGGTTGTGAAATCCAGATAATACTTCTTTTGGCAAAGCTTACAATACAACATAACTTTTGTTCTCCTTTTTGTAGCATTTTTACTACAAGCGATAAACTTGATAGAGAAACAAGATGAATAATGAGTGACACAGTGGGTCAAAAATGTGGTCTACAGAACGGGAGACTTGCTCTTGTTACCAGCCGTCAACCAGTCAATGATGAATCCAAGGCACTCTGTAGTGGACACAAAAGTTAAAACTCCTAGCCGACGCATTTCGACACTTACACGTGCCTTCTTCAGGGCATAATCCAGCTCTTCGCCAGGTAATCATGAATTGACTTCCTCATTGAGTCCTGGGTAGCTGGTAGCTTGTAACTGCTCAATCCAAACATTTGCTTTTGCAGCAATCTTTTTAGTTGATGCCCACCCTCGGATCTTTTTGCACCACCTCCAAGACCATACCTTTTAATATATTTAAAAACTGAATTATGCATATCTTCAAAACAAGATTTATCATATTGTGTAAAATTTGATGTCCAGCTTTAGTCATAGGTCACTTGCATGATGCCTGAAAAGTCAAGCACAGCACAGGTCAAAACTGGTTTGTCCAATACTACAGAGCACAAAGCAGCCTCCCGTATCAAACAAAACTACTTCAGCTAATTGTTTTCAGCATCTGAGGGCAGATTAGGTGAAGGTATTTTGGGTATTTTTCTTGTTCTTTTTCCTCGTCTTGAATTTGGAAACTAAATACTGACCTGACATGGAGCTTATTTGCAAAAGCAGATGTGCCATTTTAAAACAACGAAGACTTTCAAAGAGAGTTTTCAAAGGCTTAATAGAAAACTGAGATTTTTTAAGAGTAATAAACTCAAGACAAAAGTAAAATGCTTGATGTTGGCTTTAAGAAAGGCATAAGTATTGAGTAAAATACAGTGTTTTTGGAGTTTAAGCAATTTCTTGAGGGCTTGAGGGCCAAGAAAAACTGCTCTGGAGGCCGCATTGACCCCTGGGCCGTAGTTTGGACATGGTGTAGAACGACAACACAGGATCTAGAGATGTTTTTTTATGTTGGTTTGAAGAGAGTCCAAACATTTTATGCTTTTTATAAAACTGAAACGATGAAAATTGATCTTGAGCTTAATTTCAGCATATTTGCAGTCGCATGCGTTTTCTCTTAGACAATTACATGGAGAGAGTAGCACTGAAGATTGCAAACTTTTAAAAGAAATGCCCCAACAGATCTAAGAATGTGACAATACTGCTAAATCTATAGTCACTTTTTGTCTCTATATATACTTTTACCAAATGTCTGACCTCATACTCCTGCTTGAAGCCATAGCCCTCGGCCGTCTTCATCTGGTTGATGTGTTGGAGCAGGTCGGCCACCCTCACGGCCGGATGCAGCTGACCCGTGTGGTACGGAGAGCTCTTCCTCCGACAGTGACGGTGTGGAGATCCGCCCAGCAGGCTGCTCGACTCGTTCACAGAGCTGCGCTGGTCGTCTGGGAAAGCACAAGTGAGGTTAGGAAGAGTTTTTTCTAATACGCTGGAAAGTTTAAGAATGATTACTGAAATATCTTATTGCAAAGGTGCACACAATAAAGAATCAAATGTTGTAAGTCTAAATTTAATGTTGCTCACTTCAGAAGATGTTTATACCGTCTGTTATGTTGAATCTTGTTGCAGTTTCTGAACAGCCTTTGTAGCACATTTTTTGGAGGTAAAAAATGACTTGCAAGATTTCATGAGAACAGTAACATTCTTACAGGAGTACTTACACTATGTTTTATTTCAAACGGCAAAAAAATATAACCCAGGCAGCAACATTTCCATGGAAACAAACAGTAGATACCCCCCTCCAGGCCATAAAAGAGTCCAATTTGGGAGACTGATTTCTATTATTATTATTTTTTCCCCAACCCATTTATGTCACACTGACATCACTTTGCATTAGTGGCTATGCTAGAAAAAGTTTATATTTTAAAATTACTTGGGTAAGGTTAGGGTTAGTCTTAGGTTAAATTAATTTGGTTAGGTTTAGAGATTTAGGAAAAGGAATGCCCTGATGTAGACACTGTATATATGGCAGTCCATGTCACAATAAAGATCCTAGTGTGCCTTAAATATTTTTTTAGATTTTTACTGTCTTTTACCACGACTGAGGCCACGTCCTGGTAGAGCACCTGGATTGATCTTTTTCCAAAACTATCACATTTGTTGAGTCGGCGATGCACTCACTTCCTCATTTCTCTCAAAGGAATGCTAAGTGTTAGAACTGGAAATTGGTCGTTTTCAACTGGGAAACGCAGCATCAGATAGATTGATTTGAACTTTCCATTACACTAAGATTATGTAAGTAAATAATCTTCTTTATAAAGCCAAATGTGTCACTTTAATGGAAGGGTTTTGGTTAGGAGGTAAAGTAATAACTACAGCTGGCTGCACATTGGAAGAGTTTAAGACCTTTTGTGATTTTCAGACACGTCAAGTCTTTTCTTTCATGTGCAACAGTCATAAAAGTGAACCAACAACAACAATGATGAACCGCACGAGGATTAAAGCAGGTTTATAAGCATCCCAGGAGAGCGGAGGGTCATTGGAGGTAACTAGCTGTTACACAGATGCATTAAAGTTGTTTCGCACAAAGTTGTACTATACGATAGAGTAAAAATGCTTCCACATCATTAAAGAAGCAGGTACGTTGGACATGACGTGCGTAATGCTTGTATAAAGAATTCTGCACTTTGACCACGTCCACAAAGCGTCATTTACAGATGGAGGAGAGAAACGACAAAAAATCTCTTACAGAAATCCTTACTCTGGCCACACCTTTCTCTTGCAGATAGCTTTAGCCAGAAATTGTGTGAGATAAAGTGTTAATATACAATACAGACCAAAAGTTTGGACACACTTTCTCATTCAAAGAGTCTTCTTTATTTTCATTATTATGAACATTGTAGATTCAAACTGAAGGCATCCAAACCATGAATGACCAGGAGGGAGGTGATGTGGGGCTGCGCCAGTTGAGCTGGCCTCCACAGTCACCAGACCTGAACCCAATAGAGATGGTTTGGGGTGAGCTGGACCGCAGAGTGAAGGCAAAAGAATTTCCAGAGGGCTAAGCATCTCTGGGGACTGTTGGAAGAACATATTAGCTGACTACTTCTTGAAGCTCATCAAGAGAATGTCAAGAGTGTGTAAAGCAGTGATCAAAGCAAAAGATGGCTTCTTTGAAGAACCTAGAATATGACTTATTTTCAGTTACTTCACACTTTGTGCTATGTACTATGCTTCCACATGTGCTTGGAGGACTTCAGTGTGAATGTGTCTGACAATGTCCATAGTCATGAAAATAATAAAAAAAAAAAAGTCTTTGAATAAGGTGTGTCCAAACTTTTGGTCTGTACTGTATGTTTAATTGAATAATGTTTACTGTGGTTGTCGTCCTTGTAAAAAAGATAATTCACAACACTTAGCTTCAAACTCTTACGCAAAACTGTTGACACGGCTCAAAATGTGCACAGAAAAACAGAATTTAAGTAACTTTTTATCAACAGCGTTTGCAGTGTCAGCCTCACATTTGAAGTCGACACCAGGCGCTCCTTAGGACTAAAACATTTTCTAACCAAGCCCGCTGAAGTATTTATCTCCCTTTAAAACTTCACTTGCCATTGGCTTTTATCTGATTTCTCCACTCCTGGTGCTTGGGCCTAAGGCAAAAGCCACAAGTTCAGAAAATATGACTGCGCTTCCAAAAACAAATCCACACATAGTTTTTGACTATCAATCCACTCAGGTATTTTCTCTCCCTGTCTACTTGAACTCACCTTGCCGGAGAGACGTTAACGGAAAAAATCTTAAGAATTCAAGTGTCAGCGCGGGTTATTTACAGTGTATAGTGTACTTTTAGTCAAGCGTGGCAGATAGGACACAAGTCTGAGAAGTGTTGAACAAAAGCAAAGCACATTTCGGTTGGTTGTTTGGTGTTTAGTATATTAAATTGCTAACCGGCTGGTTTTGTTGTTGTCTTATCACACGTTATCAAGTCAAGTCATCAAAACAGTGACTTATGTCTGACTACTACTACAAAAGCCTTTAAAAATTAAATATTAGAGTGAAATATGTGGTAACTATTCTGGTCATTACTGTATTTGTGGAATTAGTAACAGGCTAAAACAGGGTTGAAATCACCGAATCTAAACTATCTGCTCCAGTTCCTTTCTAATTGGATGTAAAGATGTGTTATTATTAATGAACTGGCTCTGTGCAGGGATCTTCAGTTGGCTTGTTTATGTTCAAAATAATAAACCTCTGTACTTACGAGCATTTCCTGTTCAGTTAATTTCTTGGAGGTTTTCACTATACCAGTTTAAAACAAATAAATACTCGGATGATGACAGTGAACAGTTGCAGTGAATGTTAAAGAAAACATGTTAAAGACTTTACAAATCAGAAGAATATTTCACCAGAGGACATTTGTGTGTTTAAAAAGAGACGTGTTTGTGTCTAAATGCTAACGCTAACAGGAAATGCTCATAAGTACAGCTAGTTTGAATACTAACAAGTCTACTAACATTTCGCGCACAGAGCCAATTTTAACAAAAATCCTTGTCTTAATCTTAATCAACTTCAAGCCCAAAGCCTAAACTAATCAGTTTTTGTAACTTCAGACCTAAACTTAAACTAAAAGAAATGGTCCCCGCATGACTTTGTGACAAAAACATTTGTTTGTCTGTGTTTTCAATACATGAACTGAGGTCTATAAATTAATTATTAATGGCTTTGCAGACTATTTTACTTAAGATTTGAACAAATTATTCTTACTATGTTCCAATAAAAATTGTCACTTTTTTCTGCAATTGAAAAGCAAAAAACTAAGCAAACTATAATAAAATCCATGACCCAGACATACAACCTTGTCATTGTAACAGAAGTTTAAGAAGATGTATGTTTGGGAAAAATTTGAAAATGGATTGAATGAAACACTACAGCTGTTTCATAAGTGTAGATATGATTCTGATCGACAGGCGCAATAACATGACATAGCGCCTCATTTACGCTACCACAGCTCAGGTCATTAGTGATAAAACAAACCCATAACACAAGTAATGCTCTTATCTTGAATGAAGATAAACGTTGTTGTCGTAAACTATGGTGTATCTGTCACCATTTTCTGAATAAAATCTGTAAAAAAAATCCCGTGTGAATGCCTGTTAAAGTTCACAGATGTTTCAAGATAAATATTATCCTGTGGAAATAGGACAACTGAATAAATAATACAAAACTGCCTTTACTTTCATGGCCACAAAATGGACCATTACTTGGCCCAATGGAAGAATATAGATATTCCTTTTCCTTGAGCCACATACATTTTTCACATGATGGCATAAAATGTGTTTGGCCCTATTATGAATGTTCCTGAGCATACTTCTTATTCCTACTGAATTATGTAGTCGACTTCACCTCCAGAAAGTCACACGGCGTCACTTTAAACCTGTCAGCCTGATGTAGATGTAAGCCAGGCGTCCCTAGAGACCGCTGCTGCCATATGCTCTCCCTGACGGCTTACTTCGAGCGTTGCATCCGTGAGCGTCGAGGAAGGAGTGTGCCAGGCTGGCGTCCTGTTGGAGGGTGCTCTGCTCGGTCATGCTGCAGTCCAGGGAGCTCAGCTTGCGGCTCTTCTCCTGCCTGTACGACATGGCTGCCTTGTTGATGGCCACCTTCTTCCTGCTGTAGTGACAGAGAAGAAGAAGGAGGAGGAGAGAGCACAGGGAAAAAACAGAAATAAGACAGTGCAAAAGCGTATAGAAATAGTCAAATGTGGTTGAGGAGATGAGAAAGCGGAAAAGGGAGAACTATTGAGGCTAGTGGAGGAAAATGGAATGACGAAAAGTGGAGGGTTTTCGATGAAATGACGCTAAAGTGTGAGGTGGAAGAAGCAGCAGCACCCTTTGACTCTTTCTTGTGATATTTGAAAACCATTGTTAGAAAAATAGAAATGTGATTTGTTGATTTTGTCTCTCTCTGATTTTTATCTACCAGATGTTTACTCTATCCAATTACAATTACAAATCCAGTTCTTACAAAACAGGTAACCAAAAAAGTAGTGTTAGCTTATAACGCAAAATGGCTACTCTGACTCAGAGGTTTATAAAATTGAGCTTCAAAAGCTAGTTTATTCCAAAACAGTCTCTGAAGAAAGCGCAGAAAGACAACGAAATGTCAAAAATGTTCCATGAGCACGTTTTCACGTCTTTTTACATAAATATAAATATGAAAAGTTCTGTTGCAAGTTTTGGTTAAAGCTATGTGGCGACATTTTCTTTGGGTTTAACAGGTAAAAGTAGGCTTCAAGTTACTAAAATGGCTAAGTTTAGGGCTGGGGCTTGGGTTAGGTTAAAATTTACGATTTAACCCAAAGAAAATGTCACCACATGGCTTCAACCAAAATTCGTGGTTATTTTACATTTTGGCTTTTCGTTACATATTGACGTAAACAAAAGGCGTGAAAACGTGACATCTAGTTTTATGTTTTAAGTTGGAACTAGATGAGGAAAGAAAACTATACTGAGCATTGTAATTTTGAAGCATGGAATATTTTTACTGAGGGAATTTTTGGGGTACTCTATCCAACTCAACAAGGGTCCATATATTTGTCCGACACAGCATTAGAAACCTGGGTTTGACTACATTTGAAGAGTTTGCATGTTCTCACAGTGTCTGCGTTGGTTTCCTCTGCGTGCTTTGGATTCTTCTATGACTGAAAAAAATGTATAACAGACTTTCCTTGTTAAATGGAAGTCAAAAAGAAAAGTTTCACCTTGCCAAGTGTGTCAAAATGCTAAAGCTATTCAGACAATGTCTACAGCAGCTTTGGCAATTTGTGATAGTTTGTTGTTATTTGTAAAAACTGTGATAACAAATGGGCAATGCAACCTTGAGAGCTTTTATGTTTGAGGTACATTATATCTTTTATTTACTTTGCTCATTGGTTTCCTCAGTCTATTCTTGCTATCTGCTGTACATTCAATGGGAGGCTAATTCGGTTCCCATGCTATAATTTTGAACCTAAATTTGATTCTAAAGAAGAAATTCACTGTCAAATGTTTTTGAGATAATATAATATGATTTTCAACTCATGAACTGCATTCACATTGACATTGAAACAAACATTTTTGACTGATGCTTGTATAGTCATACAAATATAGCACAAAAACAAAGAGGTTTCTCAAGGGGCTATTGTTTACTTCCACACTTAAACCCTACGACAAGCAGAGAGGGAAGGGAATGTTATGGTGGTTTGACCATGATGGAGAAATAGTCACTTACGGGTAGTAAGGGTAAGGATAGAAGTCCCTTCTGATAGCATGAGGAGAGCAGAGACAGAGAGAGTGTGTATGGTTTATCAAAGCGATCGATGAGGATGCTCAGTGAATGCTCCTGTAAGTCATCACCAAACACAAACAGCAAAAGTACAGGCACGCAGCGCTGGATCAACTCACAGATGAAAACTAAATATTGAGCTGCATTTTCCCATGTTTATTTTCACTATTGGATATTGTACTTTTGACGTTGCACAGATATAGATTTGGTCTACTGTGAATTGAAATGCACCGCACTCTCTGAAAGTTTCTTCTTAGCTGCAGCTTTGATGATTGTGAATGTACTATGCAGCATTCACACCTGTTTCTTTTTTAGTCTTATCCAGTCCAGAGTCAGCACTGGACTTAGTCTCAGTTGTAATAAAGTGTGTGACTGTAGTCGACTGAAGAATTTGTTGGTCGACCGAAGACAATGAGTAGATCGAGAATTGGGCCAAAGCTTTGATTTAGAATCACTGAAAAGCACCTACTGTTTTCTTAAATACATTTTATAACTCAATTAAAATCATTACTCGAGATTTACAGCCCAGTGTCTGAGTCGACTGGAGCTCAACAGTCACATTGCTTGGTTTTGAAAGAAAGGCTGACATTGATTTACCAAAATTGCAAATAAATATATACATACTCTGGGATAATCATGTAATATTTGACTGACATCAACCACATAATGGATATCAGTTACCACAGATCGGGTTAGCCTCTGACATGTCTTTATTTCTTTATAATTCCATTTTTCAAATTCCTTTTGGCAAAAATGCACTGACAAAGTAGGAGGAACTGTTGAGCTCCATGTTTTTTTCCAATCCATTCTTCCTATTGGCTTATTAAACCAATCACAGAAAAGCACCTACCTCTTGCTACCTTTTGAAGAAAACATTCTATTTTACTCAAACCTACTGATTGTAACCTGCGATTTTAGTAATTATTTATCTATAAAGCAGAATCGAGTGGCTGTCAAGAATCTGGGAAGCCGACATATTAACAAAATCCTAAAGAAAGCCAGAACTAAGCAAACAATAAATTTCTCTTTTACCTAAACTTTCCATTTGAGAAAGTCTTTTTTTTTTTTTTCCCCAAAGCCAGAGCTGTGGTGCCCCTGATGAGAACACAACAATGCCTCAATCAGCAGCAGAAACAGGCCTTTGATGATCCCTGTTATTTTCCCCTATAGCTTGATTACGACACGGCATAAGGTTAACAAGAGGCTACATATACAGTGTGAGGAGAGCCTTATTCTGGTCTTTGGCGTTTATCTTCCCTGCATTCCTAACTATTCAGTTCCGCTTGTTCCTGTTGGCCGCTGTCAGATAGCTAAACCAAGCAGAGATGTTAAAGACAAGAACACCTTGAATAAGGCCGACATCAACTCTTTCCAGGATGCGTGAGCTCGCTCCAAAGACGCTTAAGCTTCCTAATCATGAAGAGTCTTTGGGTACATTTCTAACAGATTTCAAAAACGTTTTGGGTGAAGCTTAGACCTGTTCCCAAATACTTGAAGCTGCTCACGCCTTCGACAACCTGATCAGCGATTGAAAGGGACTGAACAGGGCCTGGATTGTTTAAGACAAGCTCTTTGGTCTTAACAATAAAATAATGTTTTTGCAAAAATATTCAGCCATTTTTACCTGAGACACATGGTTACAGTTAACATCTACTTCGTTCAGTTTGTTGGTGTGCTAGTACTTGTACATACCCCAAATTAAAACTTGGACTAAACTGAGACAAAGACGAAAAATAAAATGTATATGAGATTTAAGCCATTGTTGTATAGTATGGTCCAGGCTGAGAGTGATATTTGTGTAACTGCTTTGCAAAGTCCGACAATGAAGGGGACTCAGCTTGGTAGCCTGTCTAGTCCAAGCTCCTGCAGACCCTTCTCCAGGTAATCTTTCTTTTTTTTTTTTTATTCCTCTCTCTATATACAACTATAGACACGTTCCACAGTTTCTCGCAACAGCACAGGGCAAAAATCAACATATTCTCCAATGCCACTGTGAGTTTGTTTTGCTTCTTTACGACACGTGACTTGAGCATATTTTCTGATTGATTGCGGCAACAGGTTCAGCATCGTCCAACTCTCTGGAGTCAGGTGATTGGGATGTCTTTGCATGTATGACACGTCCACAATATTTAATGCCCCACCTCACACACGTCCACCATAAATCTTATGGTGGACGCTTTGTGAACACCTCTTCTGTCTGTTTGTTAGTTGTAAGGGTGACCACAGGTAATAAAAATAATAAAAGTTCACTTATGCATCTGCGGCTGTCTAGACAGTCAAGGACACTTTACTAGGGATTGAAAATACATAAACAACACAACTGTTGCCACATTCGAAAAAGTTAAGTGACAATTATAAGTATTCAAAAACATTGGAACCTTATAATTTGAGGTTATGACATCTAGAAACCTGCATGGGGCAAGCTTTTCAATTCTGCTCCCGCTCGATCTTGAAGCCTCACTGACCATTCCCACCCGATCCCGAAATTCCACCCCTCTTGCCTGGTCGCCCAAGAAACCCTCTTGTTTACAGTTTTTTTGTTTGTTTTGTTTTTTGTGACACAGAGACTGCACGGTGGTCTCAGGGCACACAAGATGTAAAATGAAAATGACAGATCTCTGCATAAATGGGCTTTGAAATTACATCAAATAATCGCAATGTGACTGATGCATTTCTTACCTCAAGCCGTTCCTTGCATTTCCAGTTTACACTAAATTTATAGTTTGTCCCAAAGTCCACAATTTAGTTCCATCTGTCCGTGCATAAAACACAGTTCTTCATTCGGAAAAGTTGTTTCTGTGCTGCAGTTGCTGGCACGTGAGCTGACAGCTGCGGAAAACGCTAAGTAGGTCTGTACGGATCTGAACAAACATCAGTGTTTGTTTTTTAAGCGATCATGGTCAAAACTGCGCTCTCCCGAGGGTTTTCTCAGGAGTCCTGTAGGAATTCCCATCTGATACATGTCTGATCCAACAAAAACTTCTAACAGAATCACACTATCCCACAGATTCAGGAAATACCATGAAAAAAAAAATGATTTTGTCCATCTAGAGTAAATAAAAATATGAACGTAGGAAAAATTGTGGCTCAATATTATGGCTTACACCTCCCACAATAAGATAAGAACAAAGAGATCTATAGAGCTTTTTTGAAAACTCTGTGAAAGAGTGAAACCTCCTGTCACTGTATCAACAATAGATCTCTGTCAAACATGTAAATGCAGCAGAAGGAATTTAAAAAAACACAGCATGCAAGTGTCTATTAACAAAACTCCACTGACTTTACCACACAGAGCCTTGAGTCTGATTCTACCTCAGACAAACTTTGTTCATGGACGTCTGATCGCAAAGAGTGACTGCGACTGTCTTAATCTTTGAAATTCTTCAGGTCTTACAGTGTGACATCCATAAATCTGAATTATTTCAACACATGCTTCCAAAATGGTGCAGTGGACACCAAAAAACATCCTCTAGATAGAACGCAGACCGCCTAAGAGAATAAAGCTGCCTGTAAAAAGCAGGATGAGCTAAAAGAGGTTGTTTTTAGATGTTAGTCCAGACTTCCACTAATCATTTCTTCAGATGCATATTCTTTTTAATGCCATGGCCTGGCTGGACACTACAGCGACTGGGAGATGCCTCTGATGAGTTTCAGAAGATACAAACCAACTGAAACTCTCTGGGTCAGCTTCAGTAAGATTGGAGTAGTCTATGCTGTCGGGATTTTAAATTATACTTTTAAGCTGAGGGCATTCCTTCCATAATCACATTTTAATTCATGGTATGAGATCATTTTCAAAAGCCACATTGAAGTTAAAGTGCATATGACAATCTAAACGTATGAACATAATAATATTTATGCTTTTACTAAACCTATTTTTCTAATTTTCAGACAATTTGGCTATTTTAGTGACATTTATAGGTATACTTTGGGCAATAAATATAACTAATTCCACAACCTTATCAGACAAGGACCTGATGTCAGACTGGGATTTGGACTGGGCCTCAGACCAGGTTTGGACTGGCTCAGACAGTGCAGCAGGTGCTTGGGTCTTGAACAGGGATTTGCTCTCGGAATGGGATTTGGACTGGCTCAAACAGTGCAGGAGGTCGCATGACATTTCACTGCTTTGAAAAAGTTTCACATGTAACTAGATCATGGATTCGTCTTAAGTGTTGGAGTTGGATGATGAGAATGAGGATTCCGCTCATATCAGTCAAGGTATTATTTACACTTGTATCACCATGTTTTGATCAATAAACAGACGAGCAAAAATACAGAATAATATTCACTTTAGAGAGTCTCCCCAAACTAAATATATGCCAGACCAAATACATTTTTAAAAAGAACAAGAAAAGTACATATAGCCTATAGTAAGTCAATGAGAGTTTATAATTTAGCTGCAGGGTTCAAAGTTTGTGAATAAAGTAGCGTCTTATAGTTCAGAAAATACAGAAATGGAAAATGCTGGAATTTGTCATATAGACTTTGAAAAAACTGTTCTACTATACATGCATGAAATCTCAAGTAAAAAACTATTCTTAGAGCTCACGCGAGATTTCTCTGAACAGTCACACTTCTTTAAAAGAGGTCTGTGTTTACTTTCACCTGGACCACGTACTTCAACTTCAACCATGACATTTAGAGAAGCCAATTAGCTCATTTCCAAAGAACTGACATATTTTCTTTCTCAATTATTGTCATCTGAATAACAAAACATAAAAATCCAAGTAGCTTCTTCAATTTCTGAGCGGAAGAGAAAACTACACACAAGCTTGTGACCTTGCAAAACTTTACAGTGAGTGCCACAAATGTACTTCTAACTTGGCCTGAAGACAGTGAAAAGCCATGGCACCAGAATATATGTATATTCACTAAAATTACTTTTAAAGCGTTTTTCTTAATCTTGCAGAAGCAAATGCAAGTTGAGCTGTGTTGGTATGCTGACATGAGCTAGCTAAAAACAAAAAACTACTAGTTTCTTGGGTTTCAGAGAACAAAACTCTCTATTTGTATATGTTCACCAAATAAATACTTTGATATCTACCTTGGTCTAGAACAGTCTCAAGACAGCTTTATTAAGGTCTTGGTCTCGTCTTAAGCACCTTAGTACTCGGTCATGTCTTGGTCTAAGGGAGCTTGGACTTGGTCTTGTCTTAGACTTGGTCTTATCTTGGACTCAATCTTGGACTCGACCTTGTCTTGGACACAGAAACCACCATGTTTGACTGAACTTGCACCAGACTTATAAAGGTCTAAGTCTGGTCTCGGGATCCAATGGTCTGGGTCCTGTCTCAGTCTTCGGAGTTTGCAGTCTTGGAAAGGTCTTGGTCTCGATTAGCGCAATCTTGACTACTACACAAGGCAGAACTTTATAACAAAGCTACGTTACATGGCATTTAGGGTTGTGAATTAATAAACTTTATTTTTTCCACCAAGAAGTATATTGTAAACAGAGCTGTTCTGTCTGAATCAAATAAGGAGTCACTTTATTTCTGACAGTACTCTGAATGGCTGCTCCTGATAGGTTATTCCTGATGTTCTTAAGAAGTAGCTGAATGTTTCAAAGGATCTGTGAGAGCAAGGAAGTAGCTGGCCAAATTTAAAAGCCTACTTCCTGTTCCTGCAAATCTGGTATCCCCGCTTTTAGTTCTTTTGTTTCCAAAGATTGGGTACAGTGCCTTTACCAGCATTCAGTGGAACATTCAACAAGGTCCGTCCACCTTAAATAATCAATACAAAGGTAAGCAAAACAAGCTTCCTAACCAATTACCTGCCCATCCACTGGCTCCCATGCCTCCCGCCCCATGTAATTGAGTGGGCAATGGAATAACATGGCCCTGATGAAACATTTCACACTTAGATGACTGTTGGAGCAGTGGGGAAGAATACAGTGCAGGTGCGAGGAGGTAATTTGCAGGTGGAAAAGAGCCAGGCACGGCGCGGTAAATGCATTTGAATGTACTCTGCCAACGCACCTTGAAATTAAAAGATGAGATGAAACACAAAAGCGGGGTGCAGGCTCCGCGTCGCGAGGATTAATGCGCCACTATTGCGCTAACTCCACTTGTAATTCACTCGTGTTGCCAAATGCGGCTCTCAATAGAGTTTTCCGCCGGGGTGAATAGAGATAAATGCGCCGAGTCGGTGAGGTAACAGGGAGAGCGGGGTGGTTTTAAACCGTGGGCTAAAAGGCTAAAGCAACTGGTGAGCCAGTATGTTCTCAATACAAGTGGTGAAAAAGCATCTTTTTGGTGTAAAATGATCAGCAGTCACCAATGAAAATCAGTTTCATTTATGCTTCGTTTTAATAAGCTGAAACTAAACTGGGCATATATTTTAATGTGGGCATTTCCAAACTACGGCACAGGGACCAAAGCAGTCCACAAGCCTACTTCTCGTAGTCCTCATCCTCTCTGAAGCTAGAATGCCTGACTTCTTGTAGTAAATTATTTTCTACCAATAAGTAAAGTGTAAACACAGAACAATTCTGAAATCTTCTTCGGTCTAGTGTTTGAATGGGAAAAATATCTTATTTCTCATACACAGCTGAAAGCAGTGCTCTGACTAGTTGTGTTTGGATGGTCTAAGAACATCTTTTCACCTTTTTGGTGAAAAGATGTTCTTTAACCATAATTTGCAGTTGATATTATTCATCGGTCAAAAGATTTGTGTGAGCAAGGAACCGGTTGAACTTGCTTTCAGTTTTGCAACATAAAAGTAGGTATTCCACATTGAAGCAATGTTTTAAAACTCTACATTTGTAAAACCATTATAAAGCACTTAACAATGTCCCAATTAGGTTCCAATGTGGACTCTTGTGACTATTTGAATTTGTCAGTGTTTCAACACAGAAAAAGTACATTTGGTAAAGGGGACCTATTATGTAAAATCTATTAGTCATGTTACAGCAGTGTTCTCTCATCATAGGTTTACTCAAAGTTGTATTTGACTGATTAATGTATTGTCCTGTAGCTGATGCTCCAGTCATCCGAAAATCTCTATCCTATTCCCATTCACATGTCTGTATTACCTTGCAATTACTCAAAAAGTCTGATTCCCAATCAAATGCAGTATGTAGACTTCAAATTTGTCATGTAGCCACTTTCCAACAACAGTCATTAGGTGGCTTATTAAAGGTAAATTTTACAATGAAGATGCAGGGCTTATCAGTTCTGTCATTTTGAACAGGAAGTCAGTGGATCGGTTCAGATTTCTAAGCCGTTTTAGTTCATTTTTGTGTTTTACTTTAAACAAATTATGATTTATTGATCTGCATATAGCGTATTTTCTTTCAAAACAGATACAAAAATCACAAAAGGTCTCCTTTAGTGTCAGATGGTGGAGAAGGGTTAGGAATAGGGACCGATGTGACTCAAGTGGAAAGAAAAACAATCACACTTTTGAAGTTTCACATGGATAACCTCACCTCACAGTTGAGCGCTACAGATTATTAATCTTTATGGACTGCCACTGAAAGCCATTGGGAAAAAAACAAAAGCGCTACAACAGACAAGTCACGTTTTTTTGTTAAATCTAGTTGAAAGAATCTGTGTTTGCACATTTTTTAAAGATTAGTCTGTAACTCTGTTTTGGTTCAAATGTGAGCTTCCACCCAAATCCATATGCTGCGCTGTGATTGGTCCATTTAGGGTTAGGGCTTAGGATTCTTAAGATATCCAAAAAAATCACAATTATCCCGGTTACATTGTTTAAAAGGTTGTTATGTTGAACTGAATAAAGCATAAGCACACGGATAAACAAAAACGAGTCACATCAACATTTCCCAAAGCTCTTAAGACAATACCAGACGATATAAACCCGACTCACCCCTTCTTGACTATGACGACGATGGCTCCGAGCAGCAGGATGAGGACTACCAGACCTCCGGCACAGGCTCCCAGAATCAGACCCATGTCCTCTGCGTGCTGGGACACTTCCAGGGCACGTTTGGAGTCTTTACAGGCAGCTGGAGAGAGAGAGAAAACACAGTAGGTCAGCGCTAATGAGCAAAGACAATTACATCAACAGAGTCAAGACTAAACATGAGTGAAAGAACACATTTGACAGTGCACAATCAGGAACATTGCAATTTGAGAGGCATTTAGAAATTTTGGATAAAGTTGAACATGTAAAATGCTTGAGTTTTGATTGTGATGGCAAATAGATGGATTACAACTGAGCACAATTCCATCCGAACAAGGTGATTAGATGTTGCGTTGACATAAAAACTGATTCCTGTCCCCCATTTGAACACATCGTCACATTCTAGATCCTAAAAACAATCAATGTGTGAAGACTTGGGAGAAACACCAAGTGCCTCCTCTCAATTTCCTTTCACTCCAACTACTAGATCAGGTATCACAGAACCTCAAGACAGTTCCACCAAAGCAGGAAGTACAATAAGCCAATCAGCAAACAGGATCAAAGCTGTGTGTTGGATAGAACCAAACCGAGATGAGAAAGCAGAATGAATGTGTTGGTGGAGAAATGTAAAAACAAGCAAGACTCAAAAGATTCTAATTAAAATAAGATTTACTACTATCTAAGGGAAAACACACAACGTTATAAGCGTCCTCTATTTCTTGATCTAAACCCTACAATGTCTCTTGTGTTTTCATCAGCCGTCGTCGCATGTTCAGAAAGAAGCATAAGTTGAATGATCATCCAAAATACATATTACAGTCTGGGTTCTACTACTTTGAACTAAGGCTTTGCAACAATTGAATTTAAATTTCAATAATATCTATTGCGGTAATCGTTAGCGAAAATTGTGCAATCGAGTAATCAGGCTTACTAACCGTAACTTATATGCATATTCATAAATTTACTTGATATGGAAAGTCAGTGGTTCCTTTACAATCGTAGGAAACATTTACAATGTTTATTTGTGTGAGATCTGTTACGTTTTTTATTTTATCTCTACACTCTCTACATTTAAGGGACACTAACGCTCTGCAGTCTCTCTAAGCAAATAATTGTTTGAATAATCATGACTTCAATTATGATTTAAATAATCTTGATAAAATTCATCATAATCGATCAGTCCTACTTTGAACTTGTGTCAAGTATTTATGATATTCGACCTTTTCATTTGTAAGTTTACCTCACAGAAAAGGCAACAATTGCTGACACACATTAACACACATAAACGCCGGTCACATTCATTATGATACTGTGTGTACTTCCTGAACTACAAAACTACCACAAATCAGAGAGTGGTTAAAGCAGAAAAGTACCTGCATACTGTACTGAACGAATCTCAATGGCTGATCCATCAGGCTGCTTTGCGTCAGAAGAAAGTTTAATTTGACAGCTAAAATATTTAGAGCATAGAAAGTTATCTAGAAATTATTATATTTTAAAACAAACATATTTCCCATTAAAATCTGTGCTAAAAAGCTAAACAATGCTACTCAGACTGATACTATTTATTTTAAAGCAATGTGTGACCTAATTTTAACATTTTAGCTCTTTATTTTGAACATTAGTACCTGTCATATCAAGCTTAATCCTATTCCAGCCTTTCTCCATTTGACATTTGTGACTTTTTTGCGACTTTACCTCAAATTGCAGTTTGTCTTTCAGCAACAGCGCCAATATCAATTAGAACGATCGTAATTGCAAAGACATCACGTTACGTCTCTCGATTCGGTGTCAATAAACGCCGGCCACATTCATTATGATACAGTGTGTAATTAACATAGACAACACAGTGCAGTGTCTGCCAAACAGACTGGCAGCTCAATCTGGACTTGTGAACGAGCTGGGGATTCCTTCAGGCTGTTCCTTTGACTAATGCCGCCTCAGACGCTGCCAAATCAGTCAAAGGAAAATGACGGCCACCTCAAAATCATGTGTCAGCGTGATTAGGGTTGTTTTTAATGTATGGTATTTCAATAGGATGGCGTTTGACGAAATATAATTGGAAATACTGGAGATGGTTTACGATGATATTATGTCAGTCCACTCTAAAGATTGCAAGGTTCCAGTTTAAAATCTGAAAATGTAGAAACAAGCAGATGAAAACACGAACAGGTTAAATTATAAAAAATTTTGTCTACAATTGTGAGACACACAATAGATATCTTTTGTCCCCCAAAAAACACCATTTTGAATACCCTTGACCTGTGATGTCATAGATAGTCCTCCACGATACTATGCACTGTTTTTAAATCCATTCGTCATCCACACTTGCTTTCTATTAGTATATCAGGCAAGATCTAACTCAATTCCTGATGCAGGAAACACACGCATGTTTAGAGGACGAGAATGACACAAAAAATGCATCATATTTGTCCTTTAAAAGATACACTGTCCACCTCTAATAAGAATTAAATAAATATTTTGGACCCCTCCAAGACAGCCTGATTTTGAGGCCATCTAGAACTTACAGTCCCAGACGTTTTGGGGAGAATTCAATTAATATCCCTTCTTTATACTTAAACCTGTTGCATCATTGGGGGGCTTTTTTCATTTAACCAATCACTAGTTTTTGGTAATTTTTTCATCCAGGGAGTACAAACGTGTGTCCGTGATTCTATGTGGTAAACTTGCAAATTAAAAAGTACAATATCATATTCTAAGTGAATATTTGACACAGGGTCAAAGAAGGAGAATGCATGCAGTCTGCTATTTCTGCTCGGGTTGGTTCTGGCCAACACACCACTCCGCTCCTGTTTGCTGATTGAACAACTTTGCTGATTGGAGTACTTCCGGCTTTTTGGGAACCATCTGCAGCCTTGCGATACCGGACCTATAGCTGGAGTGAAATGAAATTGAGTGGAGGCACTAGGTCAATTTATTTTTTTCCCCTTAAGGCCATATTCCAATCCAGACAAGCGTTGGAGGACCGGGCTATGATCATTGGTGGAACAAATTTGAATTATGGCAAGCACATTTCTGTCAAATATTGGCTATTTATTGTGATATTTATTAGGAAGACAAGGGAAATCACATGCCATTTTGTTCAATCAAAGCAAGAAATATAAAAAACAACAATTCTCAAAAAGGTGTGCAAGGTCTGGATAGCTCTATACACCTTTTCTGCCAAAAAATTGATAAACAAAAACTTTTTGCCTCAATCCACATGTCGGGACGGTATAATCCCTCATTCGTCCAGGATTGATCCATAGTAGAAAGGCGTTTCCGAAGACGTTTCGACTCGGATGATAGTCGAATTGTCTTGATCTTCGAAAACGCCATCCAGATGACAACTTTGAAGCCTTTCTACTATCAATCCACGTGTTTTGCACTCTTGGTTAATAGATTTTGCTCAACTTAGCTACTTAATTATTTGAAAGAATGAATTGGTTGGACAAAACTGGTAAAAATCTGAACCAGGAAAGCAACAAAATATGCCAATCTTCTGTTTGGTTGATGAACCTAACCCTAACCCAGCTATCACACTGCAGCATAACAAATAAACAAATATCTCTTAAGGTGCTCCCCACTTGCAGCACACTGCCACAGCTCGAGAACTCTGCCCTTGTTGAGCTGATGTAACATAATCTCCTTAGAGCCAATGATAACGATGTCTCTCAGCACACTGGACAGCTCGTGCGCGTGCTCTTGGAGGTAATAATACTGTATTTGAGTTGATATGTTCAGGTGCCTGGCCTGGGTAAATCCTCACGGAGTCTTCTAATCCTGCAGCTCAGAGAACGCAAGGTGACGCGGAGGTCGAGGCGCTGTCAAGGCTCAAATAGTAACGGTCTGCAGTCAATGAGAAAGGCTATCACGTTGGGATCGTCCACTGTGAAACCTGTTGTTTAGATAAGAGAGATTGTAGCATATCTGAAGCAATTTAGTCCGGCGGTATGGTGTTTCTGCTAGTGATTTGTCTATGGAAGAAACACGGGCATCAGGAGAATTACAGGTTATTTTACAAATTGCCTCAGAAAAAGCAATATGTGGTGCGCAATATGGATAATAGCTCGGTAGGTGATGCTATTCATGTTTTTGATATACTGCAGCAAGTTACGGCAGATGGTGTACTTATGGTTTTAAAAATGAACAACTAAACCTGGGCTGCAGACAAAGGTCATTTAAGACCACAAAACAACAGCGAATTTAAGACTTTTTCAGGCCTTAAATTCAAGCTTGTCTATTTAGGACTTTTTTTTTTAGACTTTTTAAGACCCTGACAGAAACTGCATACACATTACACTCATTACACTGTATATTCACGTCTACCGGAAAACATACACATCAACTGGATTTCGGTTTCTTTTCACCTGTTTTTTTTTTTCTTTCTTTTTTTTAACGCCTGGACGTAATCATGATTCGAACTTTTTAAGAGGTCGTTCCGATGATCGTCTTTGAGCAGCAGCTTTAAAAAGCAGCATCTCAGCTTGCGTACTCTCGGCTGCCTCTGTGAAAAAGTTAGTGTTGTTTTTTGCCATCCAATATTTGCATTATTTGCAGCTCCTGTGCATAAATATAAAAGAAGAAAGCTTCAAATCCGTGCTGCCATGTTCAAATCCATTGAATTCTAAATCAAAATTAGCTGTAACAAACAACCCATTTGAATTACTATTTTTTTCTAATTTGGAAAGTGGCAACATGTTTCACTTTGAATCAGAATTTTAGGAGGTGAAAGCAGGGATTGTCTGAGCACTGGTGCAACAGCTGTGGATCAATGCAAGATTACTCAAACTCAAATTTGCAACTGTAGCCAGTCAACAAAAAACAAACACATGTAATTAATCAGACAGAAAATACACTAATGATGAAAGAACACTTGTCCCATTTAAACAAAATGCTGATAACTGAGGCCACAGGTTCTGGCCTGGTAACATAGCCATAAAGAGAATTTCTCACAACAAAGCTTTACTATAGATCAGAGGTAGGCAATTGTTTTTAACTGAGAACCATATTCAAATTCAGACAAGTGTCTGAGAGCCGGACGCGGATAACTGGTGATCTATTTGATCAACCAAAAAATACCAAATAATCAAGAATTTTCTGGCAAAGTAAAAGAAAACTAATAAAAAAGCCCATTAATACATAGTGAAAACTTACTTTTTATGTTTAGCATGCAAAGTGACTTTTGTTCATTCCAGAATGGTTGATTTGATCTCGTTTTTACCACAATAAATAAGTGCAACTTTGCTATTTCTACCTCTCCTATTCTGATCAACTAGCAGCAATTTGAACCCATTTCTGAACTAAAGCGAAAGAATCCCCATGAAAAAGACTCTTTAGCAGCATCGTTGAATGTCGAAACACGATTTTGGTCAATGCATGTGCAATTTCCGTCATCATTCCTTTTCACTATATGCCAAAGAGCAGCGGTGCCATTTTCTATAGAACCAATTATGGACATTTATAGACCTCCATTTCAGCTGTACGTCTCTCCTTGAGCAAAAAATGTAGCTTTATAAACCACACAGGTGAACAGAAATATCCAGTAATAGCAATACACGGCCGTGCAATTTACAAAAAAAAAGGTTCTATTTAAAATTTTTTAGCAATGTCTCACGCTCCGGTTATCACTCCACTTAGACAGCAGCTGTTTGCCTCCCACTGCCGCATTCATGTTGAAAATCTCTTCCAAAACCATGAAATTCGGCTCTTTTTGAATCATCCTGGCTCCCTGTAGTCGGTGTCCCTTCAAAGGTGAAAAAAGAAAAATCGCATGTATGGGTACGGAAACAGACATGTGGCTTTGTACGGCAAGCCAGCGAGAACACAAAGTAAAATGAAAGAGTTTGGAATGGTCTCAAAAAGTTGAAATTGGACGGACGGCTAGGGAATACTGCCTGCCAATGTGATTACATGGCATAGCTTAGATGGCAATGCTCGTGGCTTAATTAAGAAGGCTAACAGGATTTTTGTAAAGTTTGCGAGCTAAAGAGAGACATCTAACTTTTTACATCAGAGAGGAAGTGAGAGAAAAGGAAGAACTGAGAAACGGCAAACTTAACTAGGAGAAAATGCACAAGTTTTAGTCCAGAGTTGAAGCGTAAGAGCTAAAAGAACTAGCACCAAATAGAAATAAGGTCAGCTAATTGGATTTTTGTGTACAAGCTAGGCTAACTTTTTATATCCAGAAATGAAACAGAAATACATCACCATCTTGAAAAGAATGTTTCATTTAGTCCAGAGTTGAAGGGGACATTTTAAAAGAGCCTAATGTAGCACCAAATAGAAACAAGTTAAGCTACGTGGATTTTTGTTTACAAGCTAGCGATGGAACACTAAGTTACTCCAGCTTTTTTTTATATCCAGGAATGAAACAGAAATACATCACCATCTTGAAAAGAATGTCTGATTTAGATCAAAGTTGAAATGGAAGATATAAAAACCTAATCTAGTGTCAAATAAAAATAGGCTAAGCTAACTGGATTTGTGTTTAGAAACTAGCTAGCGAATACTAAGCTATTCCAATTTTTTTATAGACCATGGTAATACAAACAGAAATACGTCACCAGCTTGAAAAGAATGTGTCATTTAGTCCGAGCTGAAACGAAAGATTTAAAAGAACCAAATCTAGCACTAAATAGAAATAAGCTAAGCTAACTGGATTTGTGTTTAGAAACTAGCTAGGGCATACTAAGCTATTCCGACTTTTTTATATCAAGGTATAAAACAGAAATATGTCACCAGCTTGAAAAGAATGTGAGATCCAGTATTGAAACGAAAGATTTAAAAGAACCGAATCTAGTGTAGCCTTATGAACCACCAAAGAGACATTTTGAACTGTATTTTTCCATCATCTTAGAGGGACAAAAGGAATGCAGTCCTCCCCCCAAAGTGATCGAGTTTTACGACTCTCTGTCCCTTATCAACGGCCTGTTGATCCTACCTCAAAGCCCCTGCTGTGACTTTACAGACACTGGCAGGACAAAATTCTTGTAACTCATTTACTTTCATGTGTGTTTTCATGTGTTCTCATGGCTGTAACCTTGTTGAAATATGCATTTGGAAATTGAGATGTCAATATGATTCCAATTGCATGTATGTTCTTGTTAATTGAATAACTGAATAACAATCTAAATTAAGTAAGGACATATTAAGCCTAAGCCACTCCCAGGCCACGAGAGTCCGCCCCTTACCAGGACTCCACAAAGCCCACACACACGGTGGGACACACTTCTACTTGGAACTTCTTCCTGGTCACTTCTATCTACCTCCCTCACGTGCTGAACGGGGGTTGGAGCCGAGCCGTGAGGGCCTCTGGCCCTTGGCGGTCCCTGCAGGGGCTAGCCTGGCCTGCTGCAAAACTGAAAGCAGGCCTTTGGACAATTCTCCAACCAGCATCAACATGCTACAGAATGGGACTCAACTGCTGCTAAACCCATCGAACAGCAGCAACTGCACCCCTTCGATCATGGCCCAAACAAGGAAAGGCCTCAAACTCGGTGGACACCAAGGAGCACCCCATCTTCAACCTCATGGGACGTAAGACTAAAATGGTGGCTGAACAGAGTGGCTTAAGGGTATAGTTAGGAAAGTCTTGTTACTCCTAATTTAAACCAAATCAGATCTTACCATTGAAACTAGTGTTTACTGTAACTGTTTGGAAATGAATGATGAATGTTTATGTTTGTTTTTTTGTTTATTAAACCACACAAAATGTTACTGGTTACTTGATTTTATAATTAGGGCTTTGTCACTGTAATGAGAGAGCGCGCCTTTAGAGAGACTTGACGAGGAGGGTAGGTTTTATTAAAAATTTGAGTTAGACTTTAAATGTTAACTCTGGTGCCCCAAATTGATTAACTTTATTAATCGCCTACCCAATATAATAACTAATAATCAGCAATTAGTGCGCCATGCCACAATTAGCCGATTTTTAGCATATTATATTAAAACAAACCACTACATATCTGGTGCCGCGTGAGGCTGGTATCACACTAATGTAGTAATAAATAAATCTGTTACACTAGCACCAACTTGAAACAAGCTAAGCTAACTGGATTTTTTTAAAGAAGCTAGTTAGGGAATACCGAGCTATTCAAACTTTTTATATCAAGGGATGAAACAGAAATACTTCACCAGTTAGGAAAGAATGCACAATTTGGTCCAGAGTTAAAAAGGAAAAGCTTAAATAACTTAATTTAGAACCAATTACAAATAAGCTAAGCTAACTTGATTTTTGTTTGCAAGCTAGCTGGGGAATAATATGCAATTCAATCTTTGTATATCAAGGGATGAAACAGAAATACTTTATCAGCTACAAAAGAATGTATGATTTACTTGAGAGCTGAAACAGAAAAGCTTAAAGAACTGAATGTAGAAGACAGAAATAGCATAACCTAAATCAATTGTTTGTTTACAAGCTAGGGAATACTAAGCTATTCAAACTTTTTATACAAAGAAAAACTATAAATGAACTCACTAATAGTGTCAAATAGAAATAAGCTCAATGTTACAGAGAAAATGCATTATGTTTTTATGTGTAGAAAAGAAATACAGAAAAGTTTAAACTGAGCTGAACAGAATATGTTCTCATGGAATGCGTGTCTTTTTTATTTTCCTTTTTCACATTTGCTGTCACAGTAAAGCTAACAGTTTTCATTTTGTGGAGGAAATAAGCTTTGAACCTACATGCTCTCACAGAAATACTTTCAGACACACACGTACTGAGACAAAACAGATTCTACACTGGTGCATGAAAATGTAATGTTTACAACTGCACTGAACTCGAAGCGAGATATACACTGTACCACTACATCACTTAGCAGTTTCATGAATACCTATGCTAGCAGACACTTTTTTTTTTTTTTTTTTACTAAACAACATACAATCAATCTCTCTTAGAACAGATATCATGTTAAAGTATCTATTAAGTCTGCAATGTTCAGTCTACATCTAATAATGTTCTGTTTGTTCACTAAACACAGAGTTTGATTGTTTTTGTCGTTAGCATTGTTGCTAACTGGTGTTAGCATACCGACACGTCTGGCTCGTAACAGCTGTGAAAAAAGCCGAAAACACATCATGCTGAAAATTTGAGGCTGAGAATGCGATAAAAACACACAGATTGATCTAAGAATCTTAAAAGAAATTATTTTTGTTTACATTGTTAAGGAAAAATCGAATAAGGCCTGTAGCACATTTAACAATCCCATGACGATCTATGGTAGTGCTACTTTAATTGTTAGCACTTTAGAGCTGATAATTTTGTGAATGACTGCAGTGTTGATAAAGTTCACAAATACAATACAGTTTAAAATGGAATGAAGCCAGAGATTTTTATTTCATTTGACTATATTCAATCAATTTCCCTCTTTAGTTCACAAAAGAATGTTATGTTATTGCTTATTCTTTCCAGATAGTCATATACAATTCTTGCTATTGTAATTTTTATGTGAATGAAAGAGTAAAAAATGTGTTTATGTTGTGACAGGATGCAGAGCTGGTGTGATCGTTGGTGGATTGGTGGAGAATGTTGCTTCTGGCGTACAATGGGCCCAGACAGACTGGTGGTAATCACACAAATGGTCATGGTGAGTCATTCTGCTAGAGGGCCATATTTAGATTCAGGTTTTCTGCACAAATCCAACTGCACTGACACAATCCTGCTTAGTTTCAAATGCATGATGGGAAAAACAAAGTGAGCGAGTTGTTTGGGGAAGAAGCCAGGTACTTTTGTAAACCTCTCAAAACAACACAAGAAGATTGTCATTATTGTTGGAAAAGAAAACACAAAAGTGGGATTTCTAAAATGTAGCATAGCATAGTTAGCATTATGACTTACAAAAGAATAACTAAATAACAATTTCCACAAGCACCGATATATTTACAAAATATCCTTTTGGGTTAAAATAAGTTTGCCAGAAACAGACGGGGTCGCTAAAATTCAGAAAGTGTTTGTTTTTATTGTTAGCATCTGATTAGCTGCTGTTAGCATAACACATCGGCAGATAACTTTAAATCGGTTTCCTCCAAGCAGCAGTAGATTTTGAAAGTATAAATATTTCTTTGCAGTTTCCCCGTCTATGTTTACTAACAGATGCTTTGGATAAAATCCAGAAAGTGTGTTTGTTCAAATAGCTAGCATCTGGCTAACTGCTGCTAGCTTTCAGACTTAGAAGAAAATAACTTAAAATAAGTTCTGTCCAGTTAGTTTTCAGAGCCCTGTCTACATCTAATAACAGACCGTTTGCCCAGCTACTAAAATTCTGAAAGTGTGTTTGTTTATATTGTTAGCATTGAGTTAGCGGCTGTTAGCATACTTGCAATGGCTTCTATTAATTGTGAAAATGCTTAAAAAAATTTCATGATGAATAATTCGGAGGCTCAGAAAATATAGTTTCATGTAGTTTCCCGCAGCTCATAGGTGGAGGGCATTTTTCTTCTACTGGCTGTATGATGAAGAGTTAAGAATGGCCACTGGAAAACAAATAGTTTGAAAAGAATGTTTTTTCCAAAATTGCCCAAATCCCTAAAATTAAATTTGAATTTAGAAATTTTCTGGGAATTTATGAAAGGTTTTGTACATTTTCCATACCTTTGCACTCCCATATAGGGTGTCAGAATCTCAACTGAATATAGGCCTATACATTGCCATTAAAAACTGGCACAAAACTGATTCTAAGTTATTTCTGAACCTTTGCTGCAGGACTCATTTAAAAAGGTGCGGTGAGAAAAAGTGAACAATAACAACCTATATCAAAGCTGCAACTAGAAGACCAACAAATCTATTTGCTTTCACCTTGGTAAATCACTACATTTTTCAGTTTTACACTATACGCTGAAACAGTACACATCATAAAAAGGACAAACCTACGATAAAAAACAAGTAAAGGAGAACTGGGAGGAGATCAGAGGCCGCGGCCCGCTGATTGTGCTCCTATTGTTCTGTGCTATCTGCTAATACTAGCCATAAGTCATGCAGAGACAGCACAACAAAGAGCTTAGTGAACGTCGTGCGGAGACTAAAGCGGCGAAGAGAGAGAAGAAAGGCCTGTCCACCTCCGCTGTTCCGGCTGCTGTGTGCTGTGGTACTGCTGCTGTGCGTGGACCAGGTGTTTGCTCAGAGCCCAGAGCGAGGAGGGACGTCACATGACAAGCGTGCGGTGACAGTGAGATATGAGCCGCCAGCGACAAGGGGCACGCTGGGATCCTGTTTGAAATTCGCTGCAAAATTCACTTCTGTTTACCCAGGAGGCTTTGATGTATATGTAGTGAGGGATTAAAGAGGGTTTTGCAAGATTTTAGAGAAAAAAAACTTTAATTTCTCTTGTGAGACTATGTTGATTTGCCTGAAATGTTCAACTAAAGATAATAAAATGAGCAGGAAACAAACAGACTCCCTTGACAATCATAAAAACTACATTCTCTCTCTGCTTGTTGCTCAAACTCAGTCATTTGACTAGGCGATGCTAAGGCAAGGTCACCTCAAACTGAACATTCTTCAAATAGTCACATTAGCCACTTTACAACAATAAAAATTACACATTTTAAATCTGCTCCTTGTTACATTAAAAATAAAAATATGTTGAATGTGAATGTCTTGAGTTCTAGTGAGGTGGGATAGTTCTAAATATTGATGCTACTTTCCCATATACCGTAACAGGTACAAAGTGAATTTCCAAACAGTGCCCCGACGACAACAGAAAGCCGCGAGCCGCCGACGCCAACACACTTGAAAACGAGACCGGGTTCATGCGGCGGAATCCAATTTAACTGCCACCTTTTCAAGAACACTCCCAACTCTCAACATAACTCATCCGCGAGGGAGGACACGCCACTCCATCGCCCTCCTGTCCGCCCCCCCTCTCCTCCTCCGCTATTGTTTGAACCCACATCCTTCCATCTATCTTTTAAGCAAACACTCCAAGCCACGAAAAAATATTTGTGCTACATTTTCAAAGCCATGCGCGCCCGGGAGGAGTTTTTTTTTTTTTCTTTCCCGAAATGTCAACGTCACCTATTTTGCGGTCTCACTTGAGAAAAGGTTGGCAAGGTCTTTCTTCCCGGCGGAACCCAAAACAACACTAAGTCCCTGTCAGATCCCCTAAGCAGAGTTGTGATCCGAGATGACGGCAGGAGGATTGGATGGGAAGACTCGGAAAGGAGAGAGGAGGAGGAGGAGGAGTCGCGACCTGGACAAAACCGCACAGTATTGATATGACTGAAGGAGATTTTCGCAGACACAGTTGACAAGGGGTGAACAAGAGGACATCTGAGCCAGCGCTGAGTTCTGAGGTGTTGTACGGCATTTGTAAATCCAGAGGTAAGGCCATGATGATAAAAGAAACGGTCAGAGTATTGTATATTCTGTCAGAGTATTGTATTTCTGTCAATCATAAAACTATGGCCCATATTCCAATCCAGACAAGTGGCAAAAGATCAGCCCACAATCTTTGAAGTACTGTAACACATTTTCATTATTTCACGCATTCATTCATTTTCTGCACTTGTTTCCAGGAGGAGTAAAGCCTATCCCAGTGACTTTGGGCCTTAGGCGGGGAATGCTTGGACTGTTATGTTGACTTGGAACACATAACGGCAGACACACACAGAGAATACTTTAGTCTCTCATTGATAGACTAGAGCACATATGTCAAACTCAAGGCCCGGGGGCCGGATGCGGCCCTCCACCCCATTTTATGCGGCCCTCAAGGTCTTATAGGGTTTACTTTAATCATATATTAGTGCCAGGAGTAATCTGGGTGTCTTAATCTAATGAAATTATTTGTCTGAAACTTATAGAGAAGGTAATTTTTCAGACTAATGCAGATGTATGTTCAGTAACTGTTACTTCATTATTTGTAGTATGTCAAAGATTAGTGAGGTTAATGTTAGTTATAACCGGCCCTTCGAGGACAACCCCGATGCCAAAGTGGCCCTTTGTCAAAATGAGTTTGACACCCCTGGACTAGAGGAATTTACAGTGTTGCTGATTGACCTAAACATGCACGTTTTTGGGAAGAAGCCGGGGTCCTCGAAGAGTCAAAACTAAAACCACCACAGCTTATCTGTCGCCCTGCACGATAAACAAGCTAACATGTTAACTATCTTTATAGGGCTAAACAGGAAGTGCGCTGAAAAGTAAAGTGGGCATTGTGGAATGAGTTTTTTTTTTATTATTATTATTAGGCTCGGGAAGCGTCTGTGGTTACCATAGAAATAATGGCAAATCCGCCATGTTTGTTGATAGTTGAGCAGAACTTCCATAAGAATACATTAGACAAAACGATTAACAAAAGTAAACAAAACAGCCATGGAACAACCCATTAAACTGCTGGGTCAGTACTGGTAAGTTTATCTATCAGTCTGTAGTGTCAAAATAAGATTTGATTAACGCTATTTTCGGTATTTAGCTATTTAAAATCTCCATTGGTTTAACATTAGACCAACTGAACGTTCTACAGCTGTATGATGTCACGTTTCCGAGCCTAATTATTTTGACTAACTTATTCTTAATTTATACTAACAACATTTACAATGAGAAATGCATACACCTTTTTAAAGTCTATGTGTCTTAAGGTGCTTACACACTGAAGGCGTCAATTCGCACCTGATGTGTGGCATTGGTCACTTAATCATTTGAAATTGGTTCACATGATCATTCAAAACTGATCGTGTATGGTCACCAACGTTCATCTTTCAAGCGTTAACCGTGGTGCGTTCATGCAGCTAAAGTATCTGTGACACTCATGTAGAAAGCAGAATAGTTTTTGTTGTTAGGTAGTAGACTGGGTAGAGCATAAGAATGTTGGGTGCGAGAGTTCAATCCCTGGCATGTACAGCTGCTGTAGCAAACATGATCAAATATTATAAAATTTTAAACTTTTATAATTCTACTTTCTTTACAAACACATTATGTTATCATTTTAAAACGCATAACAAACAGTATGTAGTTTTTATAATTTGTCAGTACATACATAAGTTCAGAAAAGAATTAGTAATAATTACTTCCCATCTGGATTTCGCACCCAGACAGACCTCCCAGGCGAGAGACCAATACAAGCTAGGCCATCATGGAAGGCAGTAAAGATCAGTTGAAATGATACTACACTATATGATTCTGGTTCAGTCTGGCTACTTTTATTGCAAAAATCATGTTTGTTTTGCTGTGAACATAAAGTTAATTTTCTGTATTTTATGGTCAAAATAGCCTTGTGTTTTTGCCAGAATTGAGGAATTATATTAATTATAGAAAATGACAGCATGCGCAAACGAGAAAATTCCTCAGACTAAACTAAAAGTTTTTTTTTCTTTTGTGGGGCCATAGGGTATTTTTTTATGTTTCTGTAGTTTTGATTAGAAAACTGTATTAACTCAAAAGTCAATTTATGTTGAAAGCTGTAGTACTGGTCGTTTGAAGCCACAGTCCCTGTGTTCTTCACATGTGGCTGCACATAGACGGCTGCGTCTATGTGCCACTAGCATTGAAATTGTTCACATGGTCACATTCGGTGTGCAAGCAGCTTTAGTTGCACTGACTAGATAATAAAAATATGTGTCTTTAATTGGGGTTTGCATGGCCACAATACGGACAGTTTTTGGGTCTGTAGGGGAGCCTCTTCCTGTGTGTTTCAATGAAAAAGTTGTTGCTATATCGCTTTATATGCTCACATTATGGCTTAAAGTAGTTTACTCCCAGAATGTTCCAAAGTCTGGCTTTAACTTTCTTAACTTTTTGCAATGTTGACTTTCCAGGAAGTCACTTTAAGCTTAACAAAATCTAAGATCCAGTCCAGGCTGTACTTTTCTATACATGTGGCGTCAAAGCATTAACAACCTATGAATCACGAAAATGTCAGCATCTATTAAAGAGGATGTAGTTCTATTTTAAACCTCAAAAACAATCCAATATGAATAAAAAAGCCTCATAAATGAGACATCGATTAACAATAAAGTGAAAACTCTTACCTTTCCGAGCGATCCGAATGCAGTTGATCCTCGTTTCCTGTGGGCACAAAGCAGAAGGAGAGAAGTGAATTCATTTCCCGGGGTATTATCAAAACACACTGATTAGCAGGTGCAGGGATCACAAGACCAGGTAATTATAAAGCTAACGGCCGCTACATAATCTGGCGCTGGAGCCGGCAAGAGTCAAAGTCACGCGGACCTTTGGCGTGTTGAGGGGTAATTGAAATTTGCTAGCGGATGGATGTCACTGACCGATGCTTGTCCGCTCTCTAAAAACAATCACCTCTATCCCAGGCACGCGGGGGCCAAGGAAACCAGTCAGGATTTAAGGAAGTAAATGAGCGTTTACGGACAATTATGCAAATCTGTGCCAGAAGATTGGAGTCAGAAACCTTTCGCCCAGAAAGCCAGTCGAATTATCTTATTTTAATTGGAAAGCTGTTTCGAGTGGGTTCTCATCTTCTGTCATGACTAACTGTGACAATTATGACCAGGGTTGTAGCAAGTTTGAGTCTTCTTGAGAAAAAAAACAATTGTTTGGAATTTTACATCTAGACAAAAAAAAATTTCTGTTTCCAATGTGACCATTTTAGGAGACCTATTATATTTAATAAAGATGGAGAACAGCTAAAAGAATATTGTGCAAATGCTGTTTTTTGTTGTATTACAAAAAGTGCATGGTTTCAGTCAAAATCCAGTAAAAGAAAGCACACTGAAGATAACTTTTGCATATGTCGTATCATAGTACAATGTTATAAAGAGGAAAAACTGGCTTTTGCCCACCGTCTGGCCTGATGACATCACTTTCTAAAATGTGAATCTAACCTATGTCTGCATGTTTCTCACCATGTCTGTGTGGCTTTATTTTAGGTACTTCACCCATCAATCCAAAACAGAACGAATAGAGCAGTGCAGGAGTCCCCAAGGCTCAAGACTGGGGCCAGCGTTATTTAGTTATGTTAAAGTGAAGCTCACCCCCTAATCTCCACCCACAAACACATTTCAAACACAGCAATCTCATTGAAAAACATTTGTAAAAGAGAGGCTTAGAGACAAGAGCAACTGTGACTTTGACAGCAGTTTTGAATGGACAATACACACTGATGTCACATAGAGTCTAGAAATGCCATGACAAAAGGTCAGTTTGTGACACTATTGGCCTATAACTTCCTAATTTGGTCAGTTCGCACTGAAATTGCAAATAAAAAATAAAAAAAATCTGAATAGTTGGCAATGCTGTTTAAGCACCATATACACAGTTTAACAGGCAAGAGGTATTTTAGGGTTTAGATTCACTTTAACTGAAATGTGGCAAATTAATCTACACATACAATTAAATGGAGATGATACTCAATTGAACTCTATGGTTTAGCTGCAGTATCACTTAAAGGAAAAAGATGGAGCCTCGTGAATGATAAAAATTTGAAGCTGATTGGTCAAAGCCAGTGTTGGGCCGGTTACTGTAAAATTGTAATACATAATACATTTGTACACAATACTATGTTATTAATCACACATTTGTTAAGACATGGTATAGTACTATCATTGCTACATTTACTTTTGATATCTGGTTAATTAATAGAAATGTGAGGTCACAACAGCTTGTCTTCTTAATATTTTATTCACTTTTATGTCAACAACTGCCACAGAAACTCTTCTACACTAGTTTCAGTAGTGTTTTGTTTCTGAGGTGTATTTTTTAATAGAAGATCAAGGAAATTATTTATTTTAAAGTAGCTTGAGCTTCCATATAAATAATTAGTAAAATATTGTCACAAATTTTATAAGAACCTTGTTACTGAAAAGGGCGATATACTACAATAACTACTTACTTTTGTAATGAGTTACTTCCAACACTGGTCAAAGTGGCAAAAGCCAAGAGATCAAACTTTTGTATAATCTAGTTGACATCTCTCTCGACTGCAAATGCACCAAGAGCTTTATGTAAGAGTTTTTATAAGCAAATATAAATGTTATTTTTAAAAGAAAGAAAGAAAGAAAAAAAAATCCATGCTTGTTATTACGTTTCCACAAAGATTGTTCTTGATAAAATGTGGCTTTACATTGATAGCTTGCACAGATTTTTTAATCAATGCGCACTATCTATAGATATGTTCTAATAAGTGACAGAAACTTATCTAAGCTGTGCATGAAGATAAGCTAAAAGTTATAGCTATATAATTTGAAAATGAGAAAAGTTTTAATGAGGTAATTTAAAGACAATTTGCGAGCTCTTAAAAGAAACACTTGCCAATTTAGTTCAATTTGACAGTAAACACTTTAAAAATCAAAATTTACAGCTGATTATATTTTCAAAGTGAGTGATGTGGTCCAGGATGTAAAGAAATAGTGCTTAATTCTTTCAATTTGTGGTCTGGAGTGTGCCTTGTACGTCTAATTTATCCTTGGTGATTGTTAAAATAATGAGCTTCTTTTTTTCTTTTATCCACGTTGATGGTAATGTTCGTGCAACATGAATTACTAACCAATCTACAAATAGAACATTCACTTTGTCCCTGAGGAAGCTAATCAGGTTTATAATAAAACACAGTGGCATTTAGCGATCAACCGAAAAAAAAGTCTGTCTCTGGGTAGACTAACAGGCTAAAATGAGATGATTAAATCTGTTTCTGGTCTGTGTTTGGTTTTTAGAATAACTGATGGATTTGGAAGACAATGTGCAATGCATTTTAGTCTAATCTTCTCAATCTTTTTGCTTTTGTAATGTACTTTTAATGGGTAACTTGGTTAAATTGGGATTACCAAATATGAAAATCAAGAGTGGTTTTGGCAAATTAAAAAGCACTCTGCTACATGTGAGGGATGCAAAGAAATAGACTAGTACTAACCAAATCTGAACATGGAGCATCCAGCATTAAACCAGGGTAAACAAGGTGTACAACCGAACTAAACCAGGAACAAACAAGGTCTGAAGCAGAACTAAACCAGGACCAAACAAGGTCTGAAGCAGAACTAAACCAGGACCAAACAAGATCTGGAGCAGAACTAAACTGGGATCAAGCCAGGTCTAAAGCAGAACTAAACTAGGACCAAGCCAGGTCTAAAGCAGAACTAAACCAGGACTGAACAAGGTCTAGGCAGAACTAAACCTGGACCTCACAAGGTCTAAAGCAGAACTAAACCAGGACCAAACAAGGTCTGAAGCAGAACTAAACCAGGACCAAACAAGGTCTAAAGCAGAACTAAACTAGGACCAAGCCAAGTCTAAAGCAGAACTAAACCTGGACCTCACAAGGTCTAAAACAGAACTAAGCCAAGACTGAACATGGTCTAAAGCAGAACTAAACCAAGACCGAACAAGGTCTGAAGCAGAACTAGACAAGCACCTAACAAAGTCTCAAGTAACAAGGTCTAAAGCAGAACTAAACCTGGACCAAACAAGGTCTATAGCAGAACTAAACCAGGACTAACCTAGGTTTAATGCAGAATTAGACCAGGACTAAACAGGACCAAATTATGGTATAGTAACCCAGTGTTAAACTGACAAACAAATGAAAATATTTAAAAAATTGGTTAAGGGTCATCTGATCTTTGAAGGGCCGATTTGGCTTCTGCGCCTTAAGTTGAATAGATCTGATCTTGGGCCTCATTTATCAGTCATTTGTTCATGTACAGAGGGTGTAAACACTTAAATGCCATAATGCTAAATGTGAGGTGGTGCATATCTGTTTTGTGTAATATGTTATATACGCATCTTCCACTAGTAAATCGAGGACAAACAACAAATGCATTTTTTCCAGAGTTTTCACTTGCAATTTAGCGCCCGGGTTGATAAACGAGGAAATTATAAATTCTTAAATATTTGTTGTCATAAAGACGTCATCAACATACGACCATTCGCATCTAGATCTGGTTCCACTTAAAGACTGAAAATATCTTCCGATATTTCACTTTTGCCTCCATTTCAGAGTCGTGAACATTGTGATGATGGAGCATTTTTATGGGTCTGTAGCTTACGAAACAGGTGCAGCCGACTTTCTCCTCTAGCTCGCAGTGGTGTGGAGTGTATTGGTGTGGATGATTGCACCAAACACAAACCGTGGCCAGTGTGTGTGCCCCGAGAAACTATTCCCTCTTCTCAACTCAGACCTACATCTTTGAGCACACTATTCAAAAGGGAATATTTGTGCTGTAAACCTGCATCTCAGAATATTAAAGTTGTTCAGAGAAAGTTTAGAGTTTAGTTTACTTGAAATACGGTAGGATAGACATGATTAATTGGACAAATACAAAATGCTTCCATATGCTTTCAAACCCCATGCATCTTTGGTTCTAAGATCAGGTTTGTTGGATTCTTATAGTGCATTTTACTGTAAAGGTGTCATTGTTTGGTTCCTTGGTTTAATCCTTTTCTAGTTCCAGATTAAAACACAGGTTAAAAAGTCTCGACTTTGAAAACAAGTTGGTGTAATCCCTCAATTATTCTGGAGTGATCCACGAAAGAAAAGATTTCAAAGGTTCTCATTTGGACAAAGTTTTATAGGAGTAAGACGTTTGGACCGTCATCCAAAAGTTACAGTTGGGGTAAATAACTTTTTTAGTTGTAAATTAGTAAGCTTTGTGTTTCCCATTAAAAAGATAATGGTAAATGCAGGGCTTTGTGAAAAAAATAGACCTCTTGGTACTGTCTGAACTGAATAATAAAGAATTTTCGTTCCAATCAGGAGCTGAATGCCAGCCCCTCCTTCGAGTGCAGGAGGGTCTGGAACCAAAGACAGAGCCAATCACTTCGTCGTCCAAAATTAAGACGATCCAATCTCAAATGCCTGCTCCCCTCCCACAACCCTCGCATTTTTTTTTTTTTTTAACGTTTCAAAATATTCAAAATAGCGTACGTAGCTGATAGATATTTTTTTTCGGCCTCTGCTTTGGTTATGAACAATTCGGAATGTATCAATTACACTGAAAAACAAATTTACGATACCATGCGGTTTAGTAGAATTTCCTGATTTTCTGTGATTGGTTGACTCGGAAAGCCCACCCTCGAAACAGAAACCCGGCGCTCTGATTCCAGACCCACACGTCTTTGGAAAGTTGGCTGTCAAAGCATGACTGGCTGGTCAGGCAAGCACTCTGATTGAACTGGGCTTGGGTGATCCACTCCAGTTTCACTTTGCTGTTTGTAAAAAGAAGTCCAGAAGCCATAATTGCAAGCAAAAGGAATGCATGTCGATGTTAACCATGTATCCAAAGATTTATGAAAGGAAGTTGCCAGATTTAAAACCTGAATCGTGTTTCCAGTGTGAAAATCAGCTAGCACACCTTTAAGTGGCGCTAAATGGTGATCAGGCCATAATAATAGATTCTTTCAAAACAAGTTTACGAACTATACAACTATTTTGGACCAAGATTGACAAGAATTTTTTTGAAAATCCTTCATCCAACCTTTAAAGCCAAGTTATTGTTTTGGGTATTGGAAATGAAAAAGTCTATATTGGTGCATCCTCTCATCTTAGGTTCTCCATTGGCTTTGCATTTATGTGGCCTTTAGTGAAAACATATAAGATAATAAAAGACATTTGGACACCTCTCATTTGTATCTCAAATCAAAGCTCGTCCTTTTTTGATGCATCCTATTGGACACAGAAAATCACCCTCTGCTCTATATATTTTTAACAACACCCCCTCTGCCTCACTTCCTTATACTCTTTATTCATGTTCTATTCCACTTTCTCCAGAAGAGTCGTTTTTTTTTTTTTTTTCGTTTTTTTTCCCCGAGCCTGAACCCGGACGCTGACGTTTGATTCTCCCTGAAGTACAAAAACAGTTCCTTGAGTGCCTGGGAATGCGACAAGTACAAGCAGCCATTGTCTTTGCAAGTAATTATCTTCTGAAAGCCCCCCACCTCCAGCACTGACACGGCTCGAAGAAAGGGTTTAATTTAGGAGTAATGCAAAAAAGATTCCGCAGGGATAAAATACACAACAAACATGAAATTAAAAAGTTTTGTTTATGCTTGTTTTTTTTCCTTCAACAGCTTGCAGCTTTCTAACGAGATTTGAAATTACAGCAGCGTGAGTCAGGCTGGCACGAGTTGAACGATTATTTTTGTAACCAATTTTCTAAGAAATAATTATATAACAAAAGAGAAGAATTTATTTTTGTATTAACATTAGATATCTTTGAATTGGAGTTTTGTTTTTATATACAAATTGAAGGTCTTAATCCACAACAAACTAGATTGTTTTTTTCTATTGCTAGAAAAACTTAGTTTTAGACAGAAATAATTTTACATTAGTCATGTTAATAACATATAGTGCACATAGATAAACTAAACGCCCCGTGCCTTTTTGTGTGGAGTTTGCATGTTTCTCCCCGGGCACTCCGGTTTCCCCCACCAACCAATAACATGCACATTAGGGTAATATCCTCCAGCTATGGTAGTCCTGACCAAGCCTAGCAACAACATCTGGAGATGGGTCCATGAGCGCTGCACTGTGGCGATCACTGCTCCTGAGGAGATGCCCCAGAGGCATTAAAGGATGGGTTCAATGCAGAGGACAAATTTCCCTGCGGGGACAATAAAGTGTACCTTATCTTAACCTTAATCTATTTTTCATCCAGTTATCTTTTGGTTTTGTAATTTTTACCATTTTGGACAATTTTATAAACAACGTTTGATAAATACTGCAAAGATGAGAATACACTAGGGGGTTGCATGACTACTAAATATTAGTAGTAGTAGTAATCAAATTGAACATAAGCTGTTTTATCTTGAAAAAAACTCAACTCAAGTCTGTGTGCTACGGAACAGAGGGACAGTGTGCTCCCGGGCGGACTGTCCTTGCGCAAAGTACGCTCCCAGATGGACTGTCCGTGCATGAGGCTGGGCCATGGTGTGCCTTGGGGTGGACTGTCCATGCACAAAGTGGGAGCATAGCACGCTCCTGGGTGGACTGTTCCTGTACAAGGCGGGAGCATAGCATGCTCTCAGGTAGACCGTCCTGGCACGAGACGGCTGTATTCTTTAACTGAACTTCATTTGACTCAGAAAGTCTCACGTAGGTTCCGATTTTTTTTTTTTTTACATAATTAACAGTTATAGCTGTAGCTAGGATTAGGGGGAAGGTGTGTTTGTCTACAGGTTAACCTTGCTGACCTCGAGAGATGACCGGAGCTACCTCTGTGAAAAGGGGGAGTCATAGTGGGGAGACCTGGCTCCACAGCTACAGCATGAAACCTGAGAAGCTAGGGAGAACCCTCCCAAATCTGATCATTTGCATATTCACTTTGTGTCTTTATTGGGCCAAGGGAAAGGCAAGCGGTCAGATTTTCACTACGCCTATCAGTAGGGAAAGGCTGGCCCACCTTTAGAATAAGAACATGCATCGCATCTAACAGTGTGTATGCTCCGACTTGTCGACTGTCTTTTTGAATGGTCACACTTGACCTTGCTAGCCCTAGACCACCAGAAAAAAAACATACAGCAACAGTTGTCTTAATATGTTTAAAAAAAACAAAAAGTCTGATTCTCACCCCTCTGAAGTTGCTGGTGGCTTGGAAGTAGATGAGGTAGTTCTTGGTGGGGTCCAGGGGGCTGTTCCAGTAGCCGTTGTATGTGTGATTGTCTCCCACAGTGAAAGGTGTGGCCTCGGGTAGACTGCTGGGGGCCAGCTCAGCCGTGTAGTAGTGAGGAGAGCGCTTGGCCTGGGCCTCGGTGTGAGAGTTAGGTGTGGGGAAACAATCTGAGCTGCCCAGTTCTCTTCTCTTCACCTGCCGAGAGCCGTCCTCCTCCACCACCACCACCTGGTACGCACTGGGAAACAAGGACAACAAGACTGTTACGGGGGCTTTTCCACAGTAGTACCTATAGATGCAAATTTTATCATATCGTCCCAGTTCTCTGTCACTCACTGGCTCCTCATCCACTACAGAATTCTATATAAATTGTGCCTTCTTATCTCACAGTGCAACCACGGAACACCCCCAGCCTACTTCAGTGAGCTCCTCAACCCACACACCACTTCACAATTCCTCCGCTCTCACCCGCTGCCTCTAGCAGCCCAGGGCCAAACTCTCTACTATGGGAGATTGGGCGTCAGACACTGACTGGATGAGTGAAATGACACTGGAACATGCTACACAATAGCGTGTTTTCAATCATGTTTAAATGTGAGACAAAAACTGAAGACAAGCATTGTGAGGAGAATCTTGCAAATGCCATTATCCTCCCAAAGCAAAGACCAAATTCTGCAGAAAAGAGAGCGAGCACTTCAATTCTATGCCTTTACTGTTTAGAGTAAAGTGGCTCTCGCTTTCAGAACCCCATAGGGGTCAAAATAACTCGAGTATAGCACTAGTTGAGTTGGAAGTGTTGATAAACTTGACAGGAAGTGTCTTGGTTTACTCTATGCGCAGCAGCTTTACTGCTTCTTACAGCAGAAACAAACTTGTAAAACACAAAACGGTGTTTTTGCTGCCTGATTTTTTCCTCAACTCAGTTATGTTATTTCTTTTGCATTCATGGCTATGCTAGCAAAAGTGTATATTTCAAAATATTTTTTTTCTTCTAATGGTTAAGGTTAGGGTTAGGCTTAGGTTACGTTATTTGGTTGGGAAAGTTGGGAAAGGTATGCTAAATAAATCACGGCATAATTTCCTGTTTAAATACGAGTTTTTATAATCTTTTGTTGCATTATTAAACAATATAGTCAATAAGAATTGTTTGGATAACTTGAAAACAATATTGACAATATTATCTAAAATTCGACTTAATGCCAATCTCTACTTGTCGCTCCAAATGTCTAAAAACACAAATCTATTTTAAACTTGCTATGTCAATACCATTAGCTGAAGTATTTGTCCAGATTCCAACAATCCTGTCAGTATTTAGTATCTTCACAGCTGTCAGCAGAACCAACAGTCTTTTGAGATTTAAATATCCATTGAGTGAGACCATTCTGGCCTGAACAGCTCGAGAGGATGTGATGATGAAATATGAGCTCATAAATCCAGCCATGGATCAAACGGACACTTTTGACATCACCTGTTTATAGCCCAGCACTGTTCTTCATAGCTTCTGCCAATAAATCAATACTGCAACAATTCTGAATGCTCGTGTGTAGGAATGGGCGGATATGGATTTTTGTAATATCCCATAATTGGTCTCCTTTTTGCTGATAACTGATATTTGCTGATACTGATAATGGCAATTTACAGCAAAGTATTTTGACTTTGGTAAATGTCTTTGTGTGTGCAAATTTGATGCGTAGAGAACATATTCGGGCTGAAACATGTGCACACAGAAACTAGAGAGCCTCTAAAAAATATCAGGACAAAAAAAGGAAGATCCTACGTGGATCGAAACGCTGTCTGTCTTATTAAATTTTCAGATTTGGAGATATTGTGCGGGTTGTCCTCCTTTCTTATATTTACTGCAACAGCCGAGCACCTTTAAGAGATGTGCATGTATTTACGCTTTCTAGGAAAAAAAAAATGTTTTTTCCAATAATGGACGCTACCAATCTAGTTAAAAACCATAAATATTGGTCAACTGTAATAGTAATATATGGCCCATCCCTACTCGTGTATGACCTAATGTTGTTGACAAGGTTAGCTAGGCTATGGATGTTAAAATGCAAATGTTGGTTATCGGCCATAGCAAGAGACCATGTATTGGATATTGCTTTGGGCTCAAAAAGGACATTCTGGCTCATCCCTAGTAGTTTGTGTCTAAACTCAAGACCTTCTTAACCATTAAATAATGTTATTTCTAGGGCTATTATGACAGATTACATGGCAGAAATCAATCCTTGCGCTAAAATATGTCTTGAAATTGAGATTTTGATCTTTTTTTCAGACTTTTGACAAAACTTATTCAAGACTCCACTTGTCGGAATTGACCAACTTTCCTTCTCATTTCATCAAAATGATCATTCACACATGATCATTTCCCTGATATTTGAACCTGCTTTGCAGATTTGAGCGCTCGTGTCCAACACTGTGATGGAGGAAAAACATTTTGGATAAAGCAGCTACAGGGCTGTGAAAAATCACATTTACTCCACTATTTTGTCAGCAGAGGCCACATTTACAAGTGGTGGAACACCATTTTTCTGGCCTCTGTGAAAAACCAAAAAGTTTGCTTGGCAAATTGAAAAGTGTTTGGCACCTAATCATGTTTTCCTTGAGGGACAGTAGAAATGACTTTGCTTTAAATGAGCACATTCTGGTGGATCTGCGGTGTGCGCCAAGAATTTCAACTTGTATTTCAAACAGATAGTTACAGGCAGCAGGTTCGTGTTCCAACTTTCCTGAGCTCATCATAATATTTCTAACAATGCAGTTATGATTTTTATTATTATTTCTTGTTGTTTCAAGCAAAAATTAGACCATTTCAACTTGTTGTCACCTGTCAGTCAACCAGCTTTTGACTTTGAACTTTCAGTGGCAGCTTTTGTATTGTACAGCAGAATAGTCACCAGTATTTAATTCTTTTTGTATGGCATAAAAGTCACTTATTGTTTCTAACTTCATACTTTCTGATCAAAAGAAAGTATGAAGTTACTAGGTTTGCGGATACTGTCATCGTCATCTTTTTATTGCCAATTTATTGTGCTTTTTAGACTACAGGGACACAAATTAGGCAACAGCAGCCCGGTCTACTTTAAACAGTAAACACTGAGTCAGTCTTTCAGGCTCTAGCTCCTCTTTAAGAATAATTTGATGTTCTACAAACAAGCGTGTATTATTTTCTTTTTCTTTTCAATTTAAACCTAATATGCCCAATTGGAACCACAGCATCACAAAGATAACACAGATGTTTCTTCCTGTCTATATGAGTATTTTTAAGGTTTGAAGAGCTTCCACAGAGCTTTTTCCAGCTGCTCCGAGCGTTAGCCATTGGATGCACTCTTTGTACCTTTAGCCAACAATGCATGTCCAAATCCAAATTACATCTTTTAAAAACATTATCTGTAAGTGTACAGTCAATATCGTTATTTGTATTGATATTTATAAATTGTATCTCACAAAGGTTTGACAATGGACAGCCAAGAACAATATCACCGTTTAAGCTAACAGTTAGCAGCAAAAGCTAGCTTAATCGTGTATTTACCACTGTGAAAAAGACAATCTGTGTCAGTATTAAAACAACCACTTATTAAACCATCAAGTTGTTTAAAGTGGGAATCAGAAGATTGATTGTGGACTTTGTACTAAAATTATTACTCTGAAAAACATTAGCTTCCTCATTTAGCTTCATAGTTCCTTGCATTACTTTCTTAAGCTAGACACAAAATACAGGTAAAAAGACCCATACTCTCAATGTCAAAACTGTCTAGCCCCGATGTCGAGTTTAAACTTTTCTCTGTTGGTCGATCAAGGTGTTCTTTCCCCTCAAAGTTCCCCCTCCATTTTTCTCCCGGCAGTGTTGTTGAGTGGAATTGGCGCGCTGCCCTCGTTACGGTGACACGCTGTCAAACTGTCAGCCGATGATTGGTTGGCGTGCGCGCGATCGGCTGCCATTGTTTGTCAGCGTTTACCGAGGCTCCGGCACAAACAGCCTCCAAATTGACACGTCTTGATAGATGGTAATTATGTGAAATGCTCGCGTCATTCCTGGTAAAACTTTAAGATCGCTCGCAAACGTTTTCATTGTAAAGTGTTGGGTTTACGGACGGAATCGATGTGTTTTGGAGAAGAGTTGTAACGTGAAAAGCTAGCAAAAAGTCTGAGCGATGGGTCAGAGGAGAAGTGAGAGGAATCAGAGTGTTTTTTGGTGATAGAGCTGCTCCATTGTGGCGTTAACTAATGTACGTCGTGAGGTAAAAACAATTCAATATTGTGGTCTCAATCACAAAACTTATTTAGCATTTATATAGTTTAGATTTGGTCAAACATTTGTTGGAAAATCTTGATGCTTATAAAGGACACAGTGTGCAAAATTGACTTTTAAATGTAAATCTTGTTTTTTAATAACAACATCGCTTCCTCATCTGTAAAAACGAGTTCTGCCAGATAATATTTTTCCCTTCAGAAAAATGGCATTTCTGAAGCATTAGTATGTCAGGCAAGATTGGCCTGATTATTTGTGTTTTCTTATGATGGACCTCTAACTCTACTCTTAATATGGGAAACACATGGCTGTCATGTATTGGGTTTTGGAAAATATCGCCTTTGGCAACTGATATGAATGTCCATAATGGTTCAAAATTGGCCTATAGATCCAGGACAGTAAAGGCCAGCACTGTGTCTTTAAGAAGTCTGTCTAATGGTAAAATTTTGAGTATCAGTACTGTCAATAACAATTACTGAGAATCAATACTGTCAGAGACAATCACTGTAATGTTGTCAAACTGTCATGACACTTCCCTGCTGCTCCGAATCAAGACAAGATCTTCAAAACCCTATAACACCGTATCTCTGGATGCAGAAAGAGAATGAATCCAGACTGTGTTTGTTATACCTGACAGGAGCTCCTCGTCCCAGAGCCGGCCTCAGCAGAACTGTGATGGTGTTCTCCGACTCGCTCAGAGGAGAAGGGACGTCTTCATAGTCAAACACAGGGGCTGCAACACAACACACAGAAACAACAAGGTAAACAACATGGTAAACAACGCACTGTGAAAAACAAACGATGTGGGAATAGAAATACACAAAATAATGAAGCATAATCAATAAGGTTGTTCCGATAAAGATACTAGTATAGGCAAAATCTCCGATATGTGTATCGACGAGTACTTATGCCAAATCTTCGATTCGATACAGTCATACTGTATTGTTCTGAATGAAGAGCCATAGATGCAGCAGCAGCTGTTTTCTGCTATGGCTAATGCTAATGCTAAAGCTAACGCTTAGCGCAGCTGGAAAAGACTATATGGAGGGTTTTCAAAGCATAAAATACTCCGTATAATGAAACGTCCATGTTACCTCTAGCCTTTATAGTAGAACTGTGGTTAAACTAATATTAAAAATGATCCAACAGCAGCGCTAGCTAGAAGTGCTAACACTCTAGCATGCTAACTCGGACTTTATTTATATTGCATTTAATTAGAATGAGCTTTTTTTTTACAGGCCTCTCTTTTACTTGTGCTTAATTATGTTTAATGACAATTAGTTTTTACTCTAATAGGCTATAGTTTTCAAAATCCAAATACATAAGGGTTACAATAGTGACATGACTTTAAATGAAATAACTGTATTTTATGTATTTAGCCGATATTTTTTTGCTTTTGAGATTTTACTTTTGAGTCTGATTTACAAATAGCCAACTGATATTGACTATATCAACTGGCTGAGACAATATTTAGCTTACTTTAGCCCTTATAATGCAATATTTGGAATCTGACTGGTATCGGTATTGGCACCTACCCAGAGGAACGGTAAAAAAAAAAATTGTATCGGAACTACACTTATAATTTGGATTGGAAAGGACTCGGTGGACAGACTTTGGATATTACTGGATTGTTTAGCCTGGAATGTCACTTAAAATTCATCTTTTTCCATGTGTACAATCAAATGACATCACCAGTTAATTTTGTATTATGCCCACACAAAATATCTAAAGGAACATACTTTCCATGGAAACAAACTGAAGGAGGCTCTATTCCAGGCCAAGTAATAATCAATTGTAAAAAGTACACATTTGCATGTAGACATATATCTGTTGACGCCTCTTCATGTCTATCTATACTCTCCCTTCTCCACTTCTTCACATCAAAGAATTGAGTTCAAAAGATTCCCACTATCTTTATTTGCGCTCAGATATTTCGGTCCACGCCCCCTTTAACATGAAACGATACGCCGTTATCTTAATTCATTCTATGCGACGCTCCCCGGTGTTCCACAGTGTTCCGCGCGCAGCCTCCCACACGCTGCCATTGACTGATGATGACTCGCAAACCAACGGCAGTCAGCCACAGAGAAAACAAGGCCCTTATAATATAATTAGAGCGAATCTCGAAAGGCGCCCGGGCCCTCGCCAAAGCTCCGGGGACAATGGGGTTGAGTGTTCCCATCTTGTGTTACTACAGGCAGTGAATTAACGGCGCGATGTAGTCGAGCAAATGGCTGCCCTGCTAAAAGAGATAAGAGGGCGAGAACAGTTGGCGAGGCACGGTCATTAATGCCGTCTTGTAAAAATTAGTTTGCAAAGCGCTACTTGAGATTCGCACATGGAGAAAGAGAGGGGTTTAGTCAGGAAGCTGCATGGGGTTTGATAAGTGTTTTTTTTTAAAGCCAATTTCTGCAGGTGGGAGCTTAAGCCCTTTTTTGGAACTCAATGGAGGTTGATACGTTTTGTAGATATAGTCGTCCAAAACCTTCCATGGGGAAAACTGTCTTCCACTGTTCAACAACCACAAGAGCAAACATGGATCTACAGAGATATTTAGGTTTGTGTTGCATTAGAGGTTGGGCGATATTGACAACAATGAATATCTCGATGTTTTTTGGGTATATTCTGATAACGATATTTAGACGATTATTACATCAATAGATTGCTTTCATGTTGAATGCAATGATATCCTAAGTCCAAATGGTGTTCAAGAGCCAGTTTTTTCTCTGTACTTATCTAAAAAGTAAATTCTAACCTTTTTTTTATCACTTAAGGCCAGGCTATTCAACAAATTTTTCTCGAGGGCCAGATTTTTCAGAAGACCATGGCCTCTGGGTCGGAGAGTTGCACCACTTTTGACAAAATTTAGGGTTACGCCAAATATCCACAGCACTATATCCGTTTCAGTAAGGAAAATAACACTGCTATAGCCTATGTTTTGGTTTGAAAACTCTACAAAACGTCTAAAACAATGCTGAACCACAATTAAACAAGGGCAAGATAAGGACTAAGAAAATCTCAGCAGTAATCCAGGACTAAACTAGAACCAAACAAGGTCTAAAGTAGGATTAAACCAGAAGTAAAACAAGACCCAATCAAGTAACCCAGTTTTAAACCGGTAAGCAAGATAAAGTATTTGTATGAGTGAGAAAATGGGTTGAGGGCCAGATCAAATCTTTGAGTACTCAGGTTTATTTTATGGAAAACACAAAGTTTACTCATTTGCAACTAACAAAGTTTGTTACCGCAACTTTAATAACTTATAAAGCAGCAAATTTAAAATAAAAGTAGGTTGTGCTATACGTAGCTCATTCCTAAGGACATTTTTACTTTTTTTTTTCTTTCTTTTTTTTTTTTTTTTTTGCTATGAGGGTTTAAAATAGGATCCATACTTCAGGAACCAAGACGTGGGCAGTCACTGTTGAGGTCCATAACGATGGTGTAATAACCTGGAAAGTCAGTGCATGCCTGCCGTTAACAGACTGCTTCTTTAGTCAATGTATCTGCAATTTGAACTTTCACCTGTCAGCTTGTCACTCAAGATTTGGATACATATTTCTTCAAACGTATACAAAAATTTTACCCGCTACTTTGATCGCCCAATCCTCATAATCTAAAAAACACATGAAGGAACTAAAGCTTCTCTTCACAGTAAAAGTTGAATAAACCCAAGTATCTGCGAGGGCATATGTTCCTTTTTGCAACGGAGAAGAATCCAGAAATGCAGATAAAATATACTCTCCATGATCTATAGTGACATCTCGGGCTGAGGATTTTAACTTGAATAAATCAGGCGCGCTCCAGCAGATGGTAAATGTTTGCGCGAGTGTCAGCACAAAAACTCCGAGGAACAGTTATGCAAAAAGCTCCGCGGAAGGAGAAACGGTTTAACGGGCACCTCCGCGCTACCGTTAGCTTAGCTTTGTTTTGTCTTCTTTAAAACGCAGCAAAGCACTCTACGCAAAAGCTCATTTATTTTCAGCTTGAGCTAACACGCTTCCATATGTCTGGCGAAGAGGCAAATATCAGCGATCTACAGGGAAATATCACCTGCTGTACCAGATTTATCTCAGACTATTTTTAAGAGATAAAATAAAGGGAAGAAGAAATTGGGCTTTGAGGAGAAGAAAAGGTTCAAAAGTTCCATTTGTCTTGGAAGGTTGACCACCTCCATGTTTTTATATATGATTGATCACACTGTAAAAAGTCATAAAGACGACAATTAGCTTAAATCTTTGTGTTGATGTAACTTGACAATGTGAGTCAAAGATTTTCAACCTTTTAGGGTTGGAACGAGAGAAAGAAAGAGAGAGAGAGAAAGAGAGAGAGAGAGAAGAAAGCAAGAGAGGGAGGTAGAGACAGAGAGGAGAGAAAAAGCAAGAGAGGGAGGTAGAGACAGAGTGGAGAGAAAAAGCGAGAGGGAGAAGAAAAGGAGAAGGAAAGAGAGAGGAGAGAGAGAGAAAAAGCAGGAGAGCGAGAGAGAGAAAGAAAGAGATAGAGACAGAGTGTTTGAGAGAGGAGAAAGAAAGAGAAGAGAGGAGAGGAGAGAGCAGGATAGAGACGGGAGAGAGGAGAGAAAAGCGCAAGAAAGAGAGAGAAATAAGAGCAGAAGAGTGAGAGAGGAGAGAGCAAGGGAGCGAGGAGAAAGAGAGAGCAAGAGAAGAAAGCCAGCGAGAGAGGAGAAAGAGACGGAAAGAGAGAGGAGTGAGAGAGAGAAAGCAATAGAAAGAGAGAGAAAGAGAGAGGAGTAAAAGAGAGAGAGAGCGCGGAGAAGAGGAAGAGAAAGAGAGAGAGGGGAGAGGAGAGAAAAAGCAAAAGACAGATAAAGAAAGAGAGAAAACGTGAGAGAGAGAGAAGAAAGCAATGGAGAGAGGAAGTTAAAGAGAGAGAGAGAGGAGAAAAAAGCAAGAGAGAGAAGAAAGAGATGAAGGAGAGAGAAAGAAAGAAAGAAAGAAAGAAAGAAAGAAAGAAAGAAAGAATGAGAGATAGATAGAACAATTCACATATGAGAGTTGAACTGACATAAAGCTGTACTTACATTTTTAAGTTAAAATACCCTATTACTTTCTACAGTGAGCGATGACATCATTTTCAAATGCTGCTCGACATTTCAAATTAGCAAGAGAACTGCAGAATCACCCTGCACACTTTCCTTCTGTGTGGCAGCCTGCGTGTTCAAGACAAATTTCCTTCAGAAGAAAATAAAGACATTTTGAATATTAAGCTATAATTACTCAAGTTTTTTTAGTAAGTTTTGACCAAATTGCTTGAGTTATGCGGAATATTTTTCACTTGTTTCGAGACATTTCAGAATGTTTACAAGAAATATAGCTTGAACCGAACTTGCCTGTGAGACATTGTCGTAGGGTTACAACTAACGACTAATTTAGTAATCGATTAGTTTGGCGATTAGTTGTTTAGAACACAACAACGACTTTAGTACAAGAGTTTTATTTTGTCAAATTTGAGCTGAAGTAACGTCTTTTGAGGAAGATGTAGATATTAGGGTTGTCAAAAGTATCGACAATCAGATTTTCAATACTAAAAGTTGAAACTACACTCATTTGATACTCATCTATACTCCCAAGAAGAACATTAAAGGGACTATACTTGATTTTTTTACAACAAGATAACTTAAAAACAGTTTCCCCCAAGCACTGATATCTTGTTAATGTATCTACTCAGGTGGAAATTAGTCCATCATGTCCTGTCTATGTCTAATAGAATACCGTTTGTCGACAACTTTTTCTGTTGTTGTTTTTAGCATTGTGGCTAACTGTTGTTAGCATGGTGACTCACCTCGTCGCTAACAGCTCTGAAAAAACATTAAAACTCATCATGATGAACAATTCTAAAGCTCAGAATGCATTAGCTACGTGAACAAATCATGTAGACTGAAGTAAGAAGTTTGAAATTAATTATTTCTGGTACAGTCCCTTTAACAGGACAAAATTGTATATATATATTTTTTACGATTAGACACACGGTAGTTTATCAAGTTGTTCCATACTTTTTAAAGTTCTTTGTGGACTTTGAGCATGATTTTTGACGTTCCTTCACAAGATTTATAGAAAGTAAAGGCAAAATTAAGAATTCCATAAAACGTCCATTAAAGTGTATCTTCAAAACATCCATCCATCCATCCATTTTCCCACAGGTAAATTCACATGGCCACAAACATAAATAGTTTTTTTTATTTGTAAAAAGCACAAGTGCACTACAAACCTATGAGTGTGTGTATATTAGGATAAATAGGCTACATAGAAAGTGCAAAGAGACGAGGCTGTTTCATCATCTATAAGTGGAATATACAGGACTTCCTTTACTACATCCACAGTGGACAATATGATATTTCTAAAGTATGGAAAGAAAAAACATGTTGGCCAAATGGATACGAACTGAAAGAAAGCAGGTTGAATAGGGGCTTGCAACATTCTTTAAGCGATAGCAAAGACTATTTCATCAGAGTAAACACAATTATCTAAGTGCCTGCAGACAGCCATTTGGACAAATAACTCGACTGCAACAATAAAGATTATGGAAGAGAGTAATGCATATGCTTCAAGTAAGAGAGGAGAAAGCTGCTGGCGAGTGAAGGGTGGTGGTCGTGGTGGGAAAAAGTTAAATTAAGATGGAGGAAACAAACAAAAAATAAGTTTTCTACTGAAATAATGAGGAGGACTTTGGACTATGGCTGTTAAATTATGATAAAAAAAAAAAAGAAAGAAAATCATGAACAAATGTAAGTAAAAAATTATGTAGAAGTCCACACTCACAAAGGAAATTATTATGCAGACAGTCCACAAGTTAGTCATGAAGAAAAATAATATGCAAAATTATTGAATAAATAAGTATAAACTGAATAAAATGATAATGGAAACTATGCAAAAAATATACATAAAAAAGTATGTAAAAAGTCATGTCATGAAGAAAATTATGAAGAAAATTAGATGAAAATTATGTTGAAAATCATGGTGAAAGTATACAGTGAAGATTGTGTAGAATTCCATCATAAATATTATGTAAAACAATCATGAAGTAAATCATGATGAAGATCATAACGGAGACTATGTATAAAATCATAATGAAACTGCAGAAAAGCATGATGAATAACAAAAACAAACCATAAAGTTATGATACAAATGTGTAGAGAATCATAATGAAATTGACCTTGTGCACAGTGGTTGTTAATTTTCAAATAGTCAGACTTTAGCGTTAGCAGTGACAGAAAAAACACATCTTTTTTATAAACACACTCTCCTTTTGGTGAAATATTCTCCACATTTGTAAGGTATTTAACAAGTTTTTAGAGAAAATCACCAACAACTTATTGTAAAATGAACTAAACAGGAAATGAACATTCCGGCCGCAGGAAGTTAGCATTTTTGAAAATAAATAAAACAATTGATTTCTGTGCACAGAGCCAGTTAGCAAAGCATGATGAAAATTGTATAAAATCTTGAAGTAAAACTTTGAGAAAATAATAATGATTTTGTAAAAAGTCATGAAGTAAATGAAAATCATAACAGAGATTATGTATAAAATCATGAGGAAACTTTGCAGAAAAACATGATGATAAACAAAAACAAGTGATATGATAAATCGTGTATAAAAATCGTGAAGCAAATCATGATATAATTTGAGATTTACTCAATCAATGAAGATTATGTAAAAAAAAAAATCATGATGAATATGCAAAAATCATGATGAAATTGTGCAGAAACCATGATGAAATGATGACAAGAATTATGTAGAGAATCATGATAAAATTATACAGTAAAGCATGATGAATATTATGTAGAAAATCCTAATGAACAATAGGCCTATGTAGAAAATGATGAGGTAAATCATGAAAAAAAAGAGTAAAAAGAAAATGCAGAAAAGGTGATGGAAGTATGCAGAAAAGTCTCATGAAAAGCATGAAACAAATTCTGATAAAAAATAATTTAGAAAGTTATTATCAAAACTGGTCAAGAAACATGTTGAAATTAGAGAGCAAAGCATAATGAAAATTGTGATAAAACTAATGTAGAAATGTATGGGGAAAATAATGCAGAAAAAAATGATGATGAAAATCATGTCATGAAGAAAATTTGAAGTAAATCATCATAAGGAAATGATTGTCATTAAGAAAAACTTGAGAATAATCATGAACAAATAAAACATTATCAATCATGAAACGTTTAAAAAAGAAAATCATAGGTACCACTTTATATTAACTAAACCTTAATTAGCCGTAGTAAACCATGAATAAAGCATGAATAAATCCTTATTTATTCATGAACTAATGGTGAATTAATTAATGAAAAAGTTTATTAATGCTTAGTAACTACTTAACTAAGGAACTAAGGTTAGGATTTAGGGTTAGGGGGCAGGATTCGGAGTAATTAAGTAGTTACTAAGCATTAATAAGCTTTTTCTTCTATTATTTAATCATTTGTGCATATTGAATTAAGTCTTTATTAAGGTGATATTAATGTTTTATTAAGCCTAATTACTTTGTACTTATTCTAAAGTGTTACCAAATCATAAAATACACATAGAAAACAATGTAAAAAATTACGATGACAAACATGATAAAAAACATGCAAAAGACAATGAAGTAATGGATGAAGTAAATCATGATGACAACAATAACAACAATGAAGAAAGACCTGCAAATATGAAGTAAATCATGATCATGACAAAGAAGAAAAGCATGTAGAAAATCACAAATCAAATAATACAGTAGAAAAGGCCCTAAAGCCACACACGTATCTGAATATTGTACGACCTGAAAAGCTGCTTAACGTCACCTCCACTAGACCAACACCGGCAGTCTTTTGTCCCTTTTCCTATTCTTCACAGATTCGTAAACATCTTTCATTTGAGTGTGATTGGAACAACGCTTTTCTCAACCAAAACCGCCGGAGCAGAACCTAGCTACATTTCACATGGCACTTACTCCATCAAACAAAACCCACTGAATGCCTGCGTGCTAAAAGTATATGTGTAATTGAATCAAAGGCTCTTAGAACGGGAGCAAATTACAAGGCATTCTTTGTAGAGTTTTTTTTTTTTTCTTGAAATTGATTAGAATTGAGAACGGAGCGGCTCTTTGAGGAAAATAAGGGTTTTTTGCACAATGAGTGAAAAATGTAGGCAATTCTCATTTATTAGGATCATTTACTGGGATAATCTGAGGCCAGGAAGCTCGTTACGGGGCGAAGAGGGCGACGCGATAATCTTGTATTTTAATAGGGCTATAAAATTCTAACGGGCTACTATGAAAAATGTACTTTGAGAGGTAAATGTGTAGTGAAAGGTTGAGGAATTGGGAGTATGTGCTGCGCAATGGAACGGACATTCTATCACAGACCTGGGTAGACCTGAAACTGTTACTCTTTGGTATCTATTTTTTTTTTTTTCATTTGATTCTTTCATTTGATTTAAAGGTGGGGTAGCTGATTTTCACACTGTAAACATAAATCTGACTACATTCTTTCATAAATCTTTTGGCGCATGGTTAATACTGTATCAACATGTCTTCATTTTGGTTGTAATTAAAGTCAATAAACATCTTTTTACAAATTGCAAATTGAAACTGGAAAGGACCAGCTAAGCACAGCCAACCAGAGAGCAGCATTTGGCTTCTGATTAGAACCTAAACTCTTTGTTATTCAGTTCAGACAGCACTCGTTTGTATCATTTTTCCCACAATTTGTTGCATTTATCACGTGCTTTTCAATGGAAAACAAAAAGGTTGCAAATCTACAACTAAAAAAGTTTATTACCCCAACTTTCAATGGTCATAAAAGAAGATTAAAAAGCCTATGATTAAAAAATATATAGTTGCATGTAAACATGACCGCTGTGCTGTATTTGCACTTATGGTAAGTCTATGTGAGAGAATGTTATGAGGAGCGCTTGATCGATCATGAACAGGAGGTCTCACTCTGCTATCAGTCCAAAGTATGAGACAACTTTGATATCAATTCTACTTCTGTGGTTCTAAGAATAATCTTTGTCCCTGTCTTTCTATGAGACGGTCTCATAGCAAGATGAGAGGAACATACAGTTTTGTGCCAATATTGAAACAGTTCACCCCAAATATTTGATTACTGGCAGATGAAATCGAATTAGCTTCAGACAAGACATTCAACTCACAATGGCCAGATTGGTTGTTTCAGATGCTGCTGTTCCAGTGATGAGGGCCCACCTCCCTGTCCTGCATTAGCCTGTCCTGGTCCAGTCAGACGAGTCGTTTCCCTCTGCTAATAGACTCTGGCTCTACAGACCTATAGTCTATATGTGCAGTTAGATTTGCATTTGTTTTAGTAACATCTACAGCGTGTCCGTTCATGGGAGTGGATTTCTTCTTCACTGTGGTTCTCCTCTAGGCTTCTCCTTTTCGCCTTAGGTTTTTCATTTGTCCTTGCCAAGATGGACGGTCTAAGGACAGGGGATGCTCTGGACAATTATTCCTTTGCTTGTTTACTCATAATCTGCTTTGACATGCTTGTTTTACTGAATGAGAATTGTTTTACTTTCATTTTCTTCCATTCATGTTTGCTAAATTAATAATCTTGGAAAGTCCTCAGAGACGACTGTTGCTGTGATTTTGGGCTATACAAAAATAAATGGATTTGATTTGATATTTAACAAACTATTAAAAGTGCTTCAGTTCAGTACCATAATCTCTTGAAAGAAAAGAAAGAAGTACACCAATGTGAGTACCTACATTTTTCAACAAGCAAGATCATTATATGACTGGGTTTCCTTTCACATATTTATTCATTCATTTTCATTCATTCATCTTTCGCATATTCATTCTGATCAAATCTTACCGGAGATGTTGGTGGTGATCTCAGTGAGTGCGGTCTGTCCGAAGCCCTTGGTGGTCCTGGCTCTCACAGACACCAGGTAGGTGGTGCCCGGGTGGAGGCCGGAGAACATGTGGTATGTCTCGTTACGCAGCTTGGACACTGTGCGCCGAGGTCCCGGGACGTTGATTCCTGGGTCAGAAGATTCTATGCTCTGGTAGCTGATCTGGAAGCAGAAGAATGACAGAAAGAGTTAAAGTGGGGTATACTTTTTCACGAATTGTGATATAAACAATTTGTTGTCATTCCTTACAACTTTTCAAGGAAAGTGTCCGTCAACTGTTTCGGTTAGAACATCATAATAGCAAAAGTGAACATTCATAGCACAACAAAATGAAGACTACCCACGGTAATATGTTTTGTTAATGCCATGATAAGCCTAGAAAACAGGCTGTCATGATTCAATTCCAGTCTCGATACATGGACTTAGAGTTGAGCTCATTCTTGTGACAGTCTGCTTTTTTTGATGAAAACGTCATATTGTGATATCCCATTTATCTATTTAATGTGTCTGTCTGTTCAAATACAGACACGTTTTCCAACCTTCTTCCAAGTCTACTTCTTTATAGCAACTTTAGACTTCCATTTTAAAAGTTTCTTATGATTTTCAAAAGTTGCAGGTTGTGATTTTTTTGGATGATTGTATTAAAAACTCACAGTCTACAAGAACTGTGATGATAAAATAAAAATAGGGATCTGTCTCCAAGAAAAATGTGGTATTATTTTTTGCCATAATTGCCCAGTTTTTGTTTTCTAATCTCACTAAAATTACAATTCGGAGCAAACAGAAGGACACGTGAATATCGAACCCAAAACCAGAACTGAATTGAAACACCAGTATCAATTGGTTTGGTATAATTTTAAGAATTATCTCATTTCTTTTTTTATCACAGCTATTGAAGGATGGAAAACTTTACTTCGACAATTACTTGTGATTTTTGGATGTGATGGTGATGGTGTTCCTTTCAATACAGCCTAACTGTACACTTTTATTGAAGGGACTTCAGTACGGCTCATGCTGATGACGTAGGCCAAGATAACCAGAGCTTAGTTGGCAGTGTCTAACTGGCACAGGGAGAAATGTTTATTTCTACCACACCACAAATTAAATTCATCATTTGCAGAACCTTCATGAGTTGCATTAAGATCAGATACTAATCAATATTAAAACTGGGGTTGAAACTGAATAGAGAGAGTATTGACAGTAAAGTGAATCACTTTAACTGGGCTTTTTTTTTGGTCCAAACATAAGTCCAATGACCTAGACTCAAAAAGTAGCATTTTGCAAGTGTAGTAAGCTATTATCAAAATTGGAATAGAGAATTAAGTCTTTTTTGATATTATCAATATTGACTGATTTTAGTATCACACAATTTATGTCCCAGAGGTCTGTAGTTAGGTATCAAGTTATACCATTCTATACCATTTTTGTAACTGATCATATACAAGAGAACAGGAATGAAAGATCATTATACATTTTATTGTTAGTGTCAATCAATAAAAATGTAAAACGGCTAGACATTTTTGCCTTTCACACATAGTTTGCGAAATGATAAAGTCAATAACCACCAAAATAGCATTGAAAATAATCATCAGACTTTGCCTTCAGGTCTAAAAGTGTTTGGCACAAAAAGTATCGCCGCGTTCCATTTCTCTTATTTGATCTTTTTAGCATCTTTCCACTCATCCCAAAGCTGATAAGTCACTGTCTGAGAGAGTGAACTAGGAGGACATTTTATTTCTAATGGCTCTTATGAGAAACTCCACTCAATTAATCTTGTGACTGGTGCAGACGATGCCATTGTGCGCTGCCCATCGAGTAAATCATCGCTGTTGTTTAGCCACTGACATTCACACTTCACAGGTTCAACTTTGTAAAATGTTTGTGTTCGGAGAAAAGAAAAAGTGTCGCTCAACTCACTCAAACAAAAGTAACTTCTGGGGGTGAGAAATGTTGAAAAGTCAAGCAATTTAAAAGTGTGATATGTAGCTTTTCTGCGGAAGCTCGATCAACTGCTTTGGACTGGAATGTTTTGATGTCTGCTACAAACACTTCCAGTCATACAGCATTCTAAAGGCAGTTCCATACATTAGCTCCAATGCATTTTTATCGAGGAGTTAGCATTGGCTTCCAAACATCACAAATCAGGGGTATTTTTTGGTGACTAATACAACTCTTAAGTTCATGGAACATTGAATTCAAATCCTTTTAATTAACTAACCAACCAACTAACTGACTAACTAACTAACTAGTAAATGCCACGTTAACTCTCGAACAGCTGGTTACAACTACTCAGAAACTCAGGTCAAATGCTGCAGCTCCAAAACGGTTTGAGAGCTAGCTTTTTCAATCTGGTATGCGGTATGATGCACGTCTGGCTGCTGAAGCTTGAGAGATTGTTTTTCTCTGCGTTTTTTTACTCACCTTAATGTAACGTGTAAGACAAATATTATTGACATATGTTGATTGAGCAGCATAACTTTTTGGACTCTTGTAGTTAGCAGACAACAGCCCTTGCTAGTGTTGCTGCTACAGCTTATGTCAACCAGCTGCGACTCTATGCGCATCTCCTGTCTTGATAAACAAATAATCCCTTTATAACGTTAGCTACATTACAAATGACTTTAAACGTCTTGGACAGGCTAGCAAAAACAGATCTCATTGTTAGCTCTAATGTTGTTTAAACCATGTACCTAATATCAAAAGCAAAACTTCTGAGAAGAAAAGGACATGGTTGGAACCCTGATCTCGAGGGCTCCATAAATGCAGCAATATCCTAACTCCTAAAATCCAGGAAGTGGCCTGTTTTTTGCTGTTAGCATTTGGCTAACTGAGTATACTGACATGGCTCACTTCTATGTTGTGAAAAGTGCTTAGAACACATGGTGTTGGATCATTTGGAGGCTCAGAATGCACTAGGTAAGTGAGAAAAACAGACCGTTTTTAGGGAAGTAAATTAATCTGTAGCATACAAGCCTCGGTAATGAAAGATGGCCGCTGCTTTGCGTCTATGGTGAGCCGAGCTATAGTCGAAACTAAAGATTAAAAACCTATTTTAACTAAACTGAAGACATTTGAACCAGGAAAAAGTTCATGATCTAAGATTTGTCACCAACCTTTTTGAAATTTGTAGATGATCTGTGAGGCTAGAAGTTTATGATTACGTTGTGTTCTATGTTTTCTAGGTTTTCTGGTTGGAAGAGAAAATTATAAAGAAATGCTAAAGGTTAAATCTGTAGAAAAGTGACCCTATTTTTCTACATTAGCAAAACCCTTCCAAGTCAGTACATGCAAGGTACATAGTGAACCATTCTCTTCAAAGCAATCACATCTCCATGTTGAAGTGGCAAACCCTCAAAAAGTAATGTTACATGGTGTACTTATAAGCTTAGCTAAAAATAAATAGAATTTTACTCATTACTCAAAAGATCTGTAATGAAACTAAACTTTTCAGCAAGAAAACAATCCTACAGTACATCTTGGTTAAAAAAGCCCAAACTCAGACTTGCACATAGAGAGGAGTCAGCTATATTAGAAAACAGAACATGACAAGTATGAATGAGGCCTGGCTAGCGCTGGTTGTTTTTATTTGTTTGCGTTTGATGAATGAGCTTTAGGCCGTAAATCTGGACGGACACGACTCAGGAAATCAAACAAGTCGCAGATGGTACTGGTGTCCATTCCTCACACACACATCAACATCCATTAGAACTTTTGGGGACTAAGTGCTTCCAGTAAACTGCTACATCACAGTTGGACAAGTTTTGAAGGTGACACACGACAGGGAAGTTTTGTCAAGAGAAAAAAGCTGCAGTTTATCTAGTAAATGGACAAAAGTACATTGGACTGTGCTTCACAAATCTCTAGACATAAATTTGTTGTGATGACAATCATTTTTAGACAGTTTTAGTTTACTTAATAGAAATTGTCTGACATTGTACCATTAGGGTTGTAATGGAGACATTGATTTTGAACAAAAATGTAGGTCTTATGCTTATGACTTCTCACATACATAGTTTATTGACCCCAAGGACAGTCTAAATCATTTATTTGTTTTTTCAAAATCTTTTTAATTGTTTATTATTAAAGCCAGTACTTCCAGAACCAATGACTGGGCAGTACTCTTTGCAATGGTGTTTTTTTCTAGAAAAATTGTGCATTTCAAAATATTTACTTCAGGGATTTGGGTAAGGTTAGGGTTAGGATTAGGGTTAGGCTTAGGTTAAGTTAATTTGGTTAGGTTTAAGGATTTGGGAAAGGTATGCTAACCAGCTAGCAGCATAACTGCGTTGGGAAAACTAAAGACGCCTCAAAGCATAGTCCTGGAAGTAAAGTGTAAAATGTGTTTATTAGTAATTACTGATTCTGTGCTTTAAACTTACAAATTAAAAAGTACAAAATCAAACGGTTAGCTAACTTCTGTTTTGGAAAACACATCACTTCATCTCTGTTTGCTGTTCGGCTGATTGTACTTCCTGGTTTGTCGCTGGTTTGATGATATCTTACCTAGTAGCTGGCACCAAATCATTTTCCATAATGCTAGCCTAGATGTCTTCTCCTCCCTATAGAGCATATTGATTACAGTGCTAATAAAAAAGCAAGGTAAGAAAATCAACTTTCGCCAAATTCAAATCCAATACATACCACATTTGTAGTTTCAGATAGATTCTATAAACGAATACCATTGGGAAAGTCTCACTGCTCATATTGAATTTGTGTTATTTCAAATCTATAATAGTGAAAACTTTGTGAATGAAAGTAAGCTCTGCCAATGCAAAGGACATATATTTCTCTGCAGGCACCTTAGCCTTACACTTTTGTACTATTTTGCTGTGGAAGTATTTATGTACAGTAGATCAGAACTAAGCTAAACTAGAACAGAACCAAGTATAAAGAATAACAAAAACTATGTAGTTAGCCTCAAAGGACAATCACAAGAATAATATTTAACAAACAGATGAATATTGCTGAAGGACAACATATTATACAAAACTGACTGCAGGTTTTTAATTCTGTTCTAGCATTGCTTCCTCATCAAAAACCCAGCTGGAGTTCTGTCTGTGAGAGAGGTTTTTCTCTTCTTTGAGCTAGACTTTAGATCAGACACAAAAATTCCAACCCGACCCAGGTCCACAGATTTATTGTCCGAACTTGATCTGAACTCGAAACTTTTTTAATTAAGAAGCACTACTGACGAGTTTCAAGTGTCAAACTTGTAGAGATGGGGCCTATACTTCTACCAATGAGATAAGCATTGGCTACCTGTGTTGTATTCAAAGACGGTATATGAAGCTTTGTATAACACATAGGCCTGTCCACACTTATATTGTATTACATTACATTGTACATTTAAAAAGAAAATGTGTGTATTGTGGGACCTGTAGTTCAAATGTGCGTTCATCAGCAGGTCATATAGATGTAATCCTTCGTTCGTCCAGGAGCGATCCATAGTAGAAAGGCTTCAAAGTTGTCATCTGGACAGTGCTTCCGAAGCACAAGACGTGTTGACTCTCATCCATTCAGAATGAAAATGACTTTCAGATGAGAGTCGAAGCGTCTTGATCTTCAGAAACGCTGTCCAGATAACAACTTTGGAGCCTTTCTACCATTGATAATCATGAAAAACCATTTCAGACTGCCAGAATGACACCCCTGGTCAGCATGTTGGCATGCTTAGGCTGTGTCTCTGGAACCGGGAGCACATTTGTCTCTCTCTCTTTGTCCTTCCTCTTGTGACTTGGATCTGAGCTCAGCCCAACAATTAAGCACGAAATGAAGACCCAGGTTCAGGTTCAGAATCTAAACTTTCCTTTGAGCCTCAGAAAACACTTTTCTTATTCCTCAAATCCATTTGCCTGGGATCGAGAACCCACGTTCAGCAAACTGTGAAGAGTGGGTCTGGTCACCACGCCCCCCGCCTGCGTTTCAGATCAAACCCACATCGTACCGGGCAATCAGATTAGTTTATTTGTGTGATGCAGATGAAACAAAGGAGCTGATTGGTCGTCTGTCATTTTGACCAAAATCTAACTTCACTCACCTCATATTAAAACTTTTTTTTGCTTCGCTCATTGATTCTTCAGAAATCTGCGATGTTTTTCCATTCTATGTGAGATTTTTTTAATGTATTTTTTTCATCTGAAGCAGCCATGTTGGCTTTCACACGGCAAACAATGAGTGTCTCTGATTGGCTAATTAATCTGCCAATCACGGCTACAGAAATCCGAAAGAGGGACACGGTGGCAACAAATCCATGATGTCATAGATCTTCTGCTTGCTTTTCTATAAACATCCAGACTAATATAGTGCATTTCCAAAGTATTATTATATTAGATCAGGTTATTTCCTGTGTATAATTTCCTTCACAGCATGGAGTTCTAACTCAACTCCTGACATAATGCAGCACATGTTCTACATGTGTTGCATTATGTGTCATCATACATGTGATACCATTCTCAAGACCAAAGACAAGAAAAATACATAGAGACAGTTTAAATGCATTTAAATTTAATGGGCCTGGTCCCATCAAAAGATAGGACAATATGTAAAATGTTTCATGACAGATACAACAGGAAAAACTCTTGACCACCATCTGGTCTAATGACATTTTAAAACATTAACGAAACAAAATTCAGAATGTTTTAGCTAACACATTTTAACGCTTCTATAGATTGCGAGTTAGACTGTGAATAATCTTTCAGTCTGAGCTTGGGCTGTGAGCAGATTCCAGAGGACGTCTTGGTCAGAAAGAGAAAGTGTGAGGTGAGGAGGAGGAGACAGAAGGATGATTGGTGTGAGAACTCTGCTCCATACAGATGAGCCCGCTGTCTGTAACATCTGACCTGCCGCTGCGCTGAATAGAAAACACACTCAAGCACAATAAATATACAGCGCCGGAGGGTCACCGAGGAAAGTTCTCAAAGTAAAAGGGGAATAATACAGTTGGAAGTAGGACTAGGAGGACTAGATAATTAAACACAATAGATTTTAACCATGTCCGGGCTATGTGTTCTTATGGATTGCCTGTTTATACATGCTATAGTTACAGTCGGCATCAAAGGCCACGCCCACTAACGAACCTCCGAGGGGGAAACTGACCACTGAGAGTGAATCAGAACAACAGCTTTATCACTCACTGCTCAAGAACTACAACAGCAAATGTGGACTTGGGAAATATATTGTGTCAAATACTGACACAAAGACATTGAGAAAAATAAAGTGATTTAACGATCCAACAATGTAAATATTTTATATCCAACAATGCTAACAGTAGATGCGAGCTAAATGTTTTTTTTTTTTTTTTTAACTCTCTGTTTACTTTTCTAACATAACGCCACATCAGCAATCTCCACTTAAAGTGGCTGTGACTTGACATGAATTAGTTGGGCTAAGAATACACTTAATACGCCAGATGTCTTCAAAGAGAGAAATAATTTAGTTTCCTAAACTTATACAAGGTAAGGCATGAGACGCTTTCCCCCTGAGCAGGCCACGCCCCAAAATATGACGATTTGCCGACTGTATCTATGTAAAACAGCGTTTATATTACATGCCCATTGTCTTGGTGTCGTATAGACACGTGTTTTGTTAAGGGCACACATTGAGATTTGGGGTATTCATGAATATAAACACATATAGGGATGTACGCCGAGCCGACATGTAACATCAAAATGGTTGGCAGAACCACAGAACCAAAGCTAGCTCTCATTGTTTTTCCCATTGGGATCTGACTGTCCAAAATTAAAAGCTTTCTATTTGGTGTAGGCTTTTTCTGAACACGGTAGGAACTCTATGGAACAGGTTTCTGTTAGCAAACTGAGTCACACAGCACAGCATTGCATTTAAAAAGCCTAAAGAGGTTTGAATCAAATATGAGATTATATATTTTTTTCCTGCCCTGCCCTACTTCTATGATTGTGAACAAGAACTATTCCAGCTCAGACAAAGATACAACTTGTAGACTTTGGTCCTCGACTGAACCAAGTTGTGTGCTGTGTAGCGACCTTAATCTACACTACCCACAGTATAAACCCTTCTTTTCTTCATAAGACTGTCAATAATTAATTAGACACATTTTAAAGTGGTCGCCCCTTGTGGAGGCATCTCTTAGGCAAATACATAATTAGAATAGCTGTCCCCTACGTAATTACAGCTCGCAGTCTGGGCCGCGGCTTCATTAGCATATGAACGAGTAGTGTAAATCTGCCAGTGTGTGAAAAGTGGGTTCTGCCTGCGCGCAACTGGGTCACGCATGCTAAGGGTACGAACGAGACGCAGAAACAGGAACTGGCCGAGTGGGAACAGATGAGCAAGTCCAGAATTTTAATGCAAAAAAAGCAACAGAAAATAATAGATGTTGCCAATGGGGAATGACAACAACACCTGTTATTAGTTTGAATACAGAGTTGTGTACAAGCTGTGGGCCAAATGTGTGTTTTTTTTGCAGATTTGGGAAGTCATTGATGGTACAGTGGAAAGCTCACAATGATGGTCCCAGGATGGAGTTTGCAAGTTCCTCCCGTGTCTGCGTAGGCTTCCTCCAGTAGAAAATAAATGTAAAAGCTAAAATCTGGGATAAGCATTTCTGCCATTGTGCTTAATGTGTCGCATTTGTTTTTATCAAAGGCCACAATTGCATTATTGCTGTCACAAAAGGGCAAAGTGTAATTAGATGTGAGCTATATGACAAAAAAAAAGTGCATTACTATTTTCTTGGAGCCAGATCACAATATCGATTGTATTACATGACTCTTGTAAACCAGGGCTATGATTCAGATGTTTCAGTGTCATCTGGGCTGGACGTTCACTTCACGTTACCACATTTAACACAATTTGAGCTCACGCAAAAGATCCCTAACATTATTATTATTTTTTTTGTTGTTGCCAAAGCCTTGACCAACATTTGGCAGAACAACAGGAACCCAATGAGGAGGGTCTGGGGGTCCTTCCTCAGAAAAATTTGAACCCAAATGATATTTCTTGCATTCTGATGATTTTTTTTTTCAGCCTGACCAAGTGGTGCAGCATATTAGTGGATTAGAAAATAAAAATATGATTTTACTTTAAGTTAGCATTACACCACTTCTATGCTTCACTGAAGAAAAGTAACTGTTATTATAGGCTAATGAATTTCAACCAAACTTTTGTAGGACATCATCGATTTTGCTCACTTTATAAAAAAAAGTGGAATAAAAAAATTTGTTTGCGCATGATAGACTAAAATATATTCCAGAACAACATTTTCAGCTTTTCCAGGTTTTCCAGGACGCGTAGGAATACTGTTTTGAGAGAACATAAAATCATCTACTTTCAGAAAGTTAATGTTTCTCTGTGATTAGCTAAACCCAGCTGTCAATCACTCAGTGTTGCCACATTTTCAGAGAAAAACAAGTAAAGTCTTTGCAGATCTCAAAACAAGCAACCTCAGGCCTTCGAGAAAAAGTTATTAAATCAATCAAATAAGCGTTAACAATTTTGGGTATATTTTAACACTATCCGGGCGATTTTGCCCCTGCCGGTCTAATACTTAAGCGCAAAGCGCAAAGAGTTCTCTGTGTTGGCCGCTATGAGCTCCAGAGAGCAGCTCCAGCTCGTGGCACGGCTGCTCTGCTTTGTCTGATGCCAGTTCAATCAGTGAACCTGCACAACATAACCGTGGAGCAGTGCAAGAAGTTCACTGGAAATAAGAAATAATAATAATAATCATATTTTGCCATCAATTCTAATTTTGTCAGTTATGTAGTTAGAAAAAGCCACGTTAAATGCAGTTATTGAATTAGGCAATATATTTGTAAAATAAAATGGATTCCCTTTTTAGTCAGACTTGGCTTCAATAAGTTTGTTCTATATGTTTTAACAATACAATGTTGTGTCGACCTAAACTTATTATAAAAATGATCCGATGCTCGTGGTAAGACCTACCTGAGAATCGTGATCCGTGCGTGAAAAGTTTCTGAAAAAGCAGCGGCGTGTCCTCGTTATAATCCTTTTGAATGAGACAACTGCCGGTAAGCAGTCTCCCGGTCCCGGTGTGATGCGAGCGGAGGGTCTTTCGTGTGTGACCGCGTCTGCAGCCCCTGTACAGACGAGCGCAGGGTTGTGTCCACCTCGGGTCGGTTCTCTGGATGCGCGCCGTGGTCCAGGTAAAGCACAGCGCGGGGCTCTGGTCCAGACTGTGCCAAACGGTTCCGCGCTCTTCCTCGTGCTCACTCACAGTGGTCACCGCCGTAAAATTGACAGCCTCTGGTCAGAAACGTCCAGAGGCCTGGTGCGCGTGGCCGCTGGACGCGCTGACCCAAAAAGCGCTGAAGGGGTCGGACCTCACGCAGCACCGTGCTCTCCTGCTTTATCTCATGTATCTGTGTCGTGGGCAGAGCTGCATTCACACTTACACTGTCTTATGTTCACTCTATAATCTAAGTCTTTTTTATATTAAGTCAACAGGCTTTATGTAAAAGAAAATACATTTTTTAGACAAAGTTGTTAAAGTTTGTCATTTGAACAGACTTTTACCAAATACATTTCTATTATTACACTTTTTCCCAAACTGAAGCTCTTGTAGTAACTTTTGCTGTGATATTAATGCACTGCTCACGTGTCACAGACATGACACGTCTAGGCCGTTCACTGAATGAAATTGTACCCCACACATCTGGCGGGCACCACACCTGCTTCACTCACGGCGTAGCTCTTGGAGAGAGCGCACTAGAGGCCAACAGAGGAATAACTGTCTTAACCGGTCTAAGCGGGAAGTCTTATAGGGGCAAGATCGCCCTCTATAACTTTAATGATGACTGGGTATGAAAATATGTACAAAAATTTTTTTTAAAAATCCATGTTTCAGTCATAAATAGATATAATTTCCTAAATAAACCTGTAAAATCTCTTTAATGACTTAAAAACGCAGCCCAACAATTCACAACCTTTAAAATTCAAAAGAAGATTTAAAGTTTGTATTTGAACAAATGGGAAATCATTATTTGGCAATCCCATAAAAAAAACAAAAAAAACTTGTCACAGAGATGATCACAATATTGTCCAGCCCTAATTGCAATAATAAACCTAACTACTCTTTGATTAACTATAAATATAAAATCTTTGTATTTGATTTTGTATTTTTTAATGAGAATCAGAACTGTGTTGCAAACTGTGCCATGAAAAAAATCGGAAACAAGTCACATATGGACAAAGTGACCTGCAGTGTGAACATAGCCTTAGTTCTATTTCTCAATCATTAACTTTGCATATAGTTTTTTACAGAGTGTACTCAAAATGGCAAAATAGTTTTTCTTAAGGATTTAGAATTTCATCAGAGTAGAAAATAGTCTCTAAACAAATGTAAAAGCAGTCAGACATTTAGAGCCGACGCCGGAGCTGTCAGAACACAAAGGCATCGCTTGAGAAAGAGTTTCACTTCACTTCCTGTGAGCTGATTTAAAGTAAGGTGACATAAAAGTGAGCTTGTATTCATAAATGTATTGTTGGGGAACTTTTGGGACACCTTCTTACACTGGTGTTTTTCACTCTTCAGAACTTCAACTCCAGTCGTTTTTGGTTCACTGTCAGCTATTGGAGAATACATCAACGTTACTGTACAAGTCTTCTTCAATGATTCTAGAAAATTGTGGGCAAATAATGCGACTAGACTTTTGATACTACTAGACACCATCTTATCAGAGCAAACAATTCATTTTCTTCTATTATTATTGTCCAGTATTTCGTGTTGCACATTAACAATGAAGCCAGTTTGTGAATTTTGATCACTGACAAAGACAATAAAACAATACATTTGCGCAAACAAGCAAGCAAGATTATTGGTCTGCCTTTCCCCCTACACCTTGCAGAAGGATTTTGAGTTGTTGCCATATGGTAAATGATATAATGCTGCTTTCAGACCGGACAGCGTTGGAGCGTCCAAGGCATCCAATTTACATGGTAAGTCAATGTAAACTTGCTTCTTGAGGCGTCCAGCGAGTTTGCTGTGAGAATTGGCGTCTAGCTCGTTGATATTAGATGCTCCAACCTGCGTCTGTAAATAAAGACACTCGTCATCATTGTTTTAATCATGAAAAACTCATATTTTTTATCCTAAGACCTTATTTTATTGTAGTGGCTCATAGTCTTCCATCAAAAAGTAGAACTGTTTTGCTCTTTATTATGTTCTTTGCAATAGTTTCGAGTGTAAGATTGCATTTAGCACTTTTCATTGTCTTTTATTTTGAAAGCTCAGTCAGAGACAGGAAGTTGTGACAGGAAGTAAGCCATCTTGTATTTTTTCTAACATGAGAACCAAATCAAATCAAATCAATTTATTTTTGTATAGCCCAAAATCACAACAACAGTGGTCTCTGAGGACTTCCCAAGATTATTGATTTTAGCAAATATGAATAATAGGAAATCAAAATAAAACAATACATATTCAATGAAACAAGCTCATTCGATGCAATCTGCCTTTTTGTTCATGCTTTTGACATCATCGTCTGAAAGTTTTGCTTTATATGAATGAGAACAACAATATACACGCTTTAGTTGTGCAGGATGAGCGTTGGATATGTATATTTTGTTGATGTTTAGATATATGAATGGTAGGGGATTGACCGCTAAACAATAGCTACTCTATCAGCATTTTCTGTTTATCTAAGCTATCTCTAGCCATGTTTTATGCTTTGCAAAGGGCGGTTTTCTTTTCTTTTTTGCAGTTTTACTCTAGGTGTTAGGCTTACTGTTTAAATGTGTTAGATACACACAAGTAGAACAGGACAAAGATGAAAATAACACTGACATGAAGTTTTGTTTTTTTGTTGAAAAAGGTTGTCATCTCAAAAGTTTATCGTCAAACACTGAAATCTTATGAAAACAAGGAAGTTCAAATGCCTATGAACAGATTAATGTAAATAACATTTTTTTTTTTTTTTTTTTTTTACTGACAGTAGACACTCGCAGGTCCCTTTTTGATGTACAACACGTCATAATTCCAATTGCAGAAAGTTTTTGTGGAGCTGTGAATATTGTTTAAAATGAGCAAAAAGGCCTGGCAGGGAAGGAGGGGCAAAGCCAGAATAGGGCTGGTACTGAAAGAGTTAAGATAATATCTGAAACTGTACTTAGTTGACAGAATAATGCATTTGTTCAATAGAGAATGGTTTACTTACGCTCAAAAGTCATGCTAGGAATTCTTGCTACTCAAATGTCTTTCTAAATCGACTGTAGAAATCCCAGTTTGGACACGAGCGGATCGGAACTTTTTGCATGGCTGGTTGTGTCGTTCCCAATCTGTGACCTTTCCGAAAAGTTTCTTCAGCAACTGTCATCCGTCCTGTGACATTTACACTTACATTTCCAACTGACAAAATTGGATGTATCCTTTCTCACCAAGGTAAACAATGAACTCAGACAGAGATACAATTCTACACACGGAATATCAATTTTCCTTCTTTTTGACCTGTATCCGACCTTTTCTCACGCTCGTAAACTTTGTCTCGGATTTATAGGTGAAGCTGAAGTCGTTTTTTTTTTTTCAATCTCGGCTTTTAAACTTGCGAAGTAAAAGGAAGCAACTCGTATTTTTTGAAGTATGAAAAGAACAACTGATAAAACGTAATTCTTAGCTTGGTTTAGCCTAATTATTCCTGTTTGGCAGAAACAGCTTTTCTGTTGTCATGGTAACAAAGAGACATTAGCTTGTTTGTTTGCTAGCAGCGGTTGGAGATTTAATAGATTTTTACTGGTGTGCAACATCAAATGGACTAAAAACATCTTATTTTTGATGATGTTGTTTTTCTGCTTTTCTGCTACTGTTTACCTGATTTTCTCTGTTTATATGTCAGATACAAACTCAATATTTAACTGTAGTTGTGGTTGTTTATATTTAGTATTAGTCTGTAGCTGTCTTTTCTTGTTTTAGCTGTTTTGAGCCCTTACAGGAAAAAAAAAGTACTTTGTCTCTTTAATTCTCATTTACTTTTGCCACTCACTGCTTGCATTAGCAGGCTGTGATGTCGTCTAAACCAGGAATTGGCAAAAATAGAAATTGGGCTAAAATACCTTGAAATCTGAATTGTAATCTTACTGTAATTTCATATCCTGGGCACAGGATAAGATGGGTTTTCTTTACGAACCAAGAGCAGAGGTTCTCAAACTTTTTGAGGTCTAGTACCCCTTATCACACACCTGAGCAAACTGCGGCTCGAGGGCCAGATGCAGCCTGTTTTATATAAAGATGCACTGTGTAGCTTTCACTAAAAACAAGACTGAAATAAAAGCTTGTTTTTGTCATTTGAATCTTTGTTGCACTAAAAAAATAATACACATTTGCTCTGCTATTGGCTTTGTGCATAGAACTTCAGTTGGTTTGTGTTTGTTAAAAATAGCTAACTTCTGTACATGCGACCATTTCCTGTTAGCGTTAGCGTGTAGACACAAACGTGTCTTTTTTTAAACACTCAAGTGTCCAAGGGTGAAATATTCATCTGTTTTGTAAAGTCTTTAACATGTTTTCTTTAACATTCACCAAAATCGTCTGACCTAAAGAGTATTTATTTGTTTCAAATTGATGTAGTGAAAACCTCATAGAAATGAATTGAACAGGAAATGGTTATATGTACAGGATGTACTATTATGAACAAAAACAAGGTGACTGCACAGAGCCTATCGGTGGGTTTCACATTCTAGAAATCTCGGCAGTTATAAGCCAGGTGGAGGGCAAGAGGCAGATTTTACTATTAATAACATTGTACTTTGCTATGAAATAATTCAATAACTTTTTATCAGATTTATCTAGGAGGACTAGACCCATTACTCATTTGTATTACAAAAAAAATTTGCAATTAAACAATCTTTATTTTACCTGCCCTCCACTGATTGAAATAACATTGACCTGTAGAATGCTGTGATGTCACTTGAAACCAACCTATTGGCAGGCTTTTCATGGCCACAAAATGGACTTTTACTTGGTCAATAATGGCGTCTCTTCTTGTATGTTTCCATGGAAAAGTTGATCCCCACTCAAAAAAAAAAAAAGTGGTTTTAACTTTGTATTTCTACTGAACTGTTTTGTTGACTTTTCACCTCCAGAAAGTTTCAAAATGCACACAATACAAGATGTCAGCTGTAACCCAGCAGTATGTGTTTTATTTGGTTGACTTGGCTACGGAACAAGAGTCTGCACTTGTGTTTTTGATAAATATCACAACAACCTGACAAAATAATAAGTACTATACAAAAACGTGCTTGCATAAATGAGTATTTGCAACACAATCGTGGTCTGGCCCTTGGCGAAAAAATAATTACTCATCCTTGTCTTATCAGAATGAAAGTATCTGAAAGTGTTCCTTGCCTTCTGTAACAAAGCATTAAGTTCTGTCTTCCACCATAAATCACCGCTTTTGAGAATTAAGGACTGTTGTTGAAAAATATATAGTACTTTCTTTTTTGGCAGCAACTGGATTTAGATGTAGCACTGCCAAATTATATGTAAACAAAATCTTCTTTTCTCAAACTGTTTTAAAAGAGGAAAAGGTTGTAGAAGTAGAAAAAGCAGCACAGAAGTTCTTCGGTTACTCACTTCATACTGCGTGATGAGACCGTTGGGCTCCACTGGCTCCTCCCACTTGAGGAAGATCATGTCGTCCAGAGGAGTGAAGGTCAGCGACTCTGGAGCGATGCCGCCGGGAACTGCAGAGAGAGGAGGGGAAGAAAAACAAGTGTGTGAGAAACAAACAGTGAGCTTAAGTTAATGGAGTCCAGTGAGCGATCCGGGGGTCTGCAGAGAGCCGGGGGGTGTGTGTGTGTGACAGCAGACAAAGAGCCACACGCCACACAGCAGCAGAGTGAAGAAGAGGAGGGAGGAAGAGAGGAAGAAGGGTGAGGCCTCAGGAGGTAAAGAGCAGCACATATCTCTGCTTTCCAACAACAACCTGGGATATAGGGAGGAACTACTGACAAAGTACTTTAGGAACTAGACTGAGTACATCAGTTTGGTAAATGGGGCTTATATGATGTGATAAGTCACAGTGCAATATATTCACACAACATGCCTTACAGATGCACAAGACTTTGACACTCTATAACCACTAAAGGAGCAATTCTGCACCAAGTCATTCCAGGTTTTCTGTTCATTTTTTTTTTTTTTTTTAAAGAAAAAAGTTCAGTTTGTAGTCTTTTAAACATAGTCAGGTACTATAAAATTTTCCTTTATGAAGGTTTTAACATGCTACAACTGATTATCTGTAATTTGCTGTTCACTTCATGTGACTAAAATATTGAATTATTTGAGCAAGACTAAATCACTATAGAGAATAGATAGATCTATTATAAAATCTGATTTCGGCATTGCTAGCTTGTAGCTATTGCAAATCAGCTTTAGAGCACCACACAAACACAAATTGCTTGTTTTGAGCAGGAAGAGCATCTACAGCTTTGACCATCTTGTGCCACTATTTTTACATGACACACTTTTACCCAGTTTCAAGACTTTGTATTCATGTTATTCTGCCTCGCCCACTTTTCTTGGCAGTTTAATTTCTGTTTAGGTTATAGAATGGAGTCACTAACTTTTTTTATTGCTATCGAAGACATACAAGCAAACATGTTAGCTACCTTAACAAACAAATAGGAAGTCTACTGCCAAGAAGAGTGGGCTGGGCAGAATAAAGTTAATAAAACAGCTTTTTAAGCTTTAGTTTTGGCTATCGCTGCTCGCTATAACTGCTGCTCTAATTGGTCAGAACAGTCAAGCCCGAGCTTTCGGCTCTGTTCGGCTTTACTCGGGTCGTGCCTCAAAGAATCATGGGAGAAACACAACTGCGCATGTCCAATAGCCTGTAGAGCACTTAGCAAAAGGCTAAAGCTAACAGCCAATTGAGCGAAGTGCCTCTTGCCTTGGCTTGGTCCTGTTTCATTCTGATATAATCCTGCTATGGGTTTAGTTAAAGTCCAGTCCCAGTTTCTGAAATGTGCAAACATGACTGCATTGTAAAAGAGCGTACAGTTTCTTCATTAAACAACCACGACGACGCCGATTGCAAGTTTAAATTATTAACCAGTTTTAAATCCCGTGCATTTTGGATGAGCGTTTTATTGAAGTCCAAAACATCAATCAGACGCGCTTTGTATGGAGACAATAAACAACTGCAGATAATGAGAAGACTGTGGGACCAACAGCATTGTGCAATAATTAGGCTTCACACCTGAGTAAACACTGTATTTACCACGCACAGAACTGGACCAAATCATATGTTTTTGTGTGATAATTAGCATCAAGAGTGGGCAGTAATTACAGACAAAAACGTATTTAAAACATCAAAATTGCATACTGGCACGTAGCATGTTAATTTAAATTGACGTGTAGAAGAAGCCTCAACGCCCACAACAGCTACATGCAAATTAAAATACATTATAGTTCAAACAAAAAATGTATGATGTGGACTAAAATACACTGGAGGCCATTTTTACCATCTGGTCTCTTTGGTTACACTACAAGAGTTAAGCAATTAGGCTTTACATTTTATGAGAAAAGGGGGGAAAAAAACATAGTTAGAAAAGCCAGTCAAAACAAAAAACAAACAAACAAAAAACATGCATGCCTAATTCAAAACTTTGCATGGAATTTCAAAAGCATACACACTAATATTAACCTGGCCAGCCAGATGGTTTATCTCGCGATATTTGTGAATTCACAAACTCGAGATAAACCATCTGGCCTTCCTGCCACCCGATTGGTTTGAGAGTCCGAAACTGCGGTGTTTCAGCTCACTCACATCACAGCAGCGTGGTCTTGAGGCCCAATCACATTGTAGCAGGACGGCCTAACACGGGCTGTTAGTGCCCCGTCGCCGCTGCCGAGTCTAATTCAAGCTAAACAAAGATGGCGGCTCTGATGCTTTTGATGTAGTTTTAGCAGAAATACGGAGTAATTTCTTTTTGAAAGAAGAGCAGTATGTGTGACACTTGTTCTATCCCAAACGGACATTGGATACACCATTACGAGTTGTTGCTTTGATGGTTAAGAATGAATAAGGTAGGCCCCACACCCAATCAGCTCGAAGTATTTCACTAAACATCCTTTACCCAAACGCAACAGGTTCCAGATGGATACTGTGGAAGAACTCAAATCAGATCCATCTGGTGTGAGCCAGGTTACACTAAGGGCGCACTCACACTAGGGCTTTGTAATCGTGCCGCGCTCAATCCCGATTGCAGAAAATTCTCTGGCCCGCGCCGGCCCGCACTCACACTAGCATAAACGATCTGAGCCGTCGGCTGGCGGTGACGTCATCCTCTAGCGCCGTTTGTTTACATGTAGCGGTGAAGAGTGGATCAAGCGCTGAAGTGCTACTGCTGTAGCGTCAAAAATAAGATCAGCGGGCCGTTATATCTTTAATATAATGAGGCAGACCCGAGTTTTACCCGCGATGAGCGCTCCTCCGTCAGGCTTTGGATTAAAAACCACGCGGAGCAGCAAAAACAACAGGAGACGAGAGACTTCACAACTTTTCGCCCCGGGCCATGATGCTAACTCAAGGTAAGCGCATTTCCACGGAGTTTGGTGCAGAGTTTCTGTCTTCTTGTGACAAATATCAGCGGTCACAGTGTGCTTGTGTGCTAAAGTCGTGCGTGTGCGTGTACATGAGTAACCGTGCCGAGCTCTGGCCCACCTCCTCCAACCGTGCCAGAGACGGAACCGTGCCGAGTCTCAGCGCGGTTCGTTTGCACTCACACTGGACAAAAGAACCGCGCTGTAGGGGCCATCCAGGCCTGGGCACGGTTCGGTTGTGCCAGTGTGAGTACACCCTAATATAAGAACATGCATGAATATTAAAAAAAACATGAATGAAAATTAAAAAACATAAGTGCTAATTCATAAAAACGCATGCTAACTCAAAAACACATCATCAAATGATAAAACAACACCAGTAATTCAAAAAGGTTAGTGCTAGATCGTCTGGTTCGGAGGGACCGGAGTTGGTTGTCATGGTATTGAGTTTATTTCTGTTGCTAATCGAACCTTTTATATTTTTTATCTTCACCTTTATAGAAAACTTTTTTCCTAACCTTACCCATCGCCAACTTAATCATCATACATCCGGACCCAACTATAAAGCATTTTGGCCTACCATTCCAAAACATGTAGCCTACGCTAATTCAAAAACATGTACGCTAACTCAAAACCATGCACGCTAATGCAAAAACTAAGTGCTAATTGAAAAATACACGCACTAATAAAATATTATGCACCCAATCAAAATGTGTTTATAATATTCTAGTTTTAGAACTAATTTCCACCTGTTGTCCTAAGAAAGGGAAGGTGCTACTGGACATACTTTTAGTGGTAGAGGAAACTGAAGCACCTGGAGGATAGCTGCCCAGACACAGGGAGAACATACAAACTTCACATAAAAAGCCCTGAGCCTCCAAGGAATTGAACCCTGGACCTTCTTCTTAAGAGGCCAGCCGCTGCACTATGTTTTCGCCCTTTTCAAAAACAAAAAGCACAAGGACTTTATATTGTCAGTTTATATTGAGAATATAAATGATACTAGACAAAAAGGTAAATTTTGTGAAAGGAATAAAAGCCAAAAAGGGTGCTACAACCTTGGTACATTCTCACAAAAACAAAGCTCAAAACATCACCTTTTCATTCTTGTCGGAAAGCCCCAATCCACCAGACCTTTACTTCTGCGTAAAACAACAACAAACTCGTTTTCAGAACCGCCCATCAACTCTTTGTGCGCCCACGCCTCCCTGACAGGAACCCACGAGCAAAGCACTTCTGCACGAGGCGTCACTGAAGGAGGAACTGTCATTGAACCGGCCTCAATTACTGTATAGATGTGAGAGTGAGCGCCAGAGCTGACGGGGGGATTGCAGACTGTCAAGAGCTGTCACAAACCCTCCCAAACTTTCGAGTGCTGTCGTCTCAGATATCAAGTCAACAGAGCCAAAACAATGCAGGCTTTTAACTTGTCAGAAAGGTAAAGATCTAAAGGGTGAAATTACACGGCGATGCGGGAGGATGTGAAGTACAGGCAGTGCGGTTTTGGAAAAGCGTTGTGATGAAATTTGAGATTTAGGTTTTAGAACTGCACATGTTCAAAGCGTCCAGGAGTAGTTAGAGAAAGGTATGAAATCTGAAGTGCAAATTTAAGAATGTTTGTAATGAAGCTTTAGAGAAGTTAAATGAGGAATGGTTCAGGGTTTTGCAATTAAAAGTACTCACAGCAAAAAGAGAAGTTAAAGTCTTGAATGTGCAAAGCATGTAGAAAAAAACAAAACAAAAGGAACATCTTTAACATGGAAGCAAGCAGGATGAGCCCCTCATTCTGCTTGTCCATTTTGAGGCCATTATAGCTTGCTTACAGTATTGTATTTATTGGATTTATCTTTCTGTCACAATGTATATTTCAAATATCTTCTCAAGGCAGAGCAGCTAACACAGGTAGCAATTAGTTGCTACATAAGTTTTCAAACAAGATACAGCATGTGTATGCCCAATCTTTACAACATTTGCTGTTTGTTTGTGACTATCGTAACAGGGGCTAACCATGATCTGAATGGTAAACAGACTTTGGAAACACCTCAAAACAGCCAAGAAAAAGGCTGCACAGTTGACTTGGGAACATGATCATAACATCATAGAATGAGCATAAGTGCAAGTTAGCATGTATGTTAACTGAGTTTTGTGAGTAGGACCATGGCCCTTCCTTTCTCCAAACCCAACCCTTCTTATCCCAACTCACACATTTGTCTCAGTTTAACTGCGTCTCGACCCAGGGGGGCCTGAGAAGGAACACTCACGTGCTGAGGTTTGCTTGGCCAACATTCATCTCTTGACTCTCCAGCATCAGTATGTCATTTATTTAAGAATGTATACTTTTTCTGTCTGGCGTGGCCCTTGCTAACGAACATATTGCTATAAGACGTTGCGGTGATTCTCTGAATTAAATGTGATTCTCTTAAACCAAAAGTGCGCTGCCAACATTAGTTGGGACTATTGAAATATAGATCTGGAAGGTAAATTCAAGATGCTTCTTTTCTTCTTTGTTTTTTTGGAATACGGGCATGCACTTTCCACTATCGTGACGTCAGAATCATGCCACAGTGACCCGTTCTGAGTTATCAGGGCGATGGTGGCCAAAGAGAGGTGAGAGGAGATAGTGCAGGCAGAGCGGTAAGCTAGACTAAATCTCATTTAAACACTTGGAGCATTTAAACAAAGCACTGCATGCTTTGAAGATTTATGGGGAAATTTTTCTTGGGCCCAAGCCCTTTTTGATAGATCCATATGTGGGACAGAGAGAAACGTGGCCGGGCAGAATGTTCAAACGGTGATCATTTCTTTTTAATGTGTTTTGTTGATTAAATAGTTTGGTTCATGATCAAGCCTGATTTTCCATATTTTAAACATTACGTGTAAATGTTTTTATGCTGTTTGTCATACACTTGATGTGAAAATGTTTTGTTGAGTGTCTTTTTTTACTCACTGCAAAACATTTTCCTTATGAGGACAATAAATCTACTGCCTGTTTTTACTTCTTTCTGTACAAATGTGAATGTTTGCTGCTTTCTTTTTTTGGCTTTTGAGATCTAAATGGCTTTGCACAGTCTAGAAGTTAATGAAAAACACATATAAGACGCAACTGTTTCTATGACATTTAAAGAATCTCCAGAATTCCAGAAATGATCAGATTTCAGTGTTTTTATTCCAAAAACAGTAACAGACAGCTGATAGAAGATACAAAATAGAAGGTTGCATTTACACTTCACCAAAGCCTGGCTAATCTCACGTGGCGTTTTGACCTTCTTGCCTTTCCCTTTTACTGCAAGAATTAGCATCGGAATACGCCTATAATCCCCCCCGCAATATGTTAAGGAATACATTAATAAAAAAGATAAGCAAAAATCATGTAAGCGCTTCAGCCACGGGCCACAAACCACGCTGATTAATGTCTCGCCGCTCCCCATTGAGAAAGCAGCTATCCCGTTTAGTTACGTTGATCCTGCTTATTTTGTTAGTCAAGATTTGCGAGCGTGTTTTTTTTTTTTTTTTTTTTCCCTCCGGTGGTGTATGACTAAAGACGGAGGATTTGCGGATGCGGTGAGCAATAATTATCTGGGCACCGGGAGAGGCAGGGGGACGGGGGAAATATGAGAAATGGATGGCGTAAATAAAAAAGCGGACCGTTCCGTATAATTAAGTTACAACAGGTAGTAATTGTAATGTAGAAAATGCCCGGTGTTGTTTTCCAGTAGGCGTGTTGGAAGTGGTTAAAGTGGAGTGACGTGAAATTGGTCGTGCCAACTGCAATTGTTCATTTTTGCTCAATAATTATTGTGATGTTTTTATGTTTTAGATCAGGGTTATTCAACTAAATTTTCCAGAGAGATGGATTTTACCAAGGACCATGACTTTGAGGCAGAGTAGTTACACAATACGTCGTCACATTTGACATGACATTGCAACAAATCTTCGCAGGATTTGTTTCTACAGCAGACCTGACCAAACTGTGGCCCGGGGGCTAAATGCGGCCCGCGACCTTTTTCAATCACAAATGCAAGAGACAAAAACTTGGGCCATGACAAAAAGCTTATAATATTTTGAGATTCAATTCACAGTGTTATGAGCATAACGTCAAAGCCATAAAAATATTAACGTTTTACAAGAAATCTGCATCATGGAACATTGTTATAAGTATAAATATATATTTGTATTATTTATTTCAGACTCCAGATCCATAGAACATAAAAAAGGACAGCAGAGCACATAGTAAAACAAACAACAACAAAAAGTATACTAACAAGCACCTCATCTACACAATTCTGTACAGGCTCAGACGCCAGTGAGCAACTGTGTGGGTCCAGTGAGTCCAAAATCTATTGTGTGTTTTTATGTAAACACTTGACTCATCCAAGTCTAAGTGCTGATATTTAGCTTACGGTAGTTTTGTTGTTTTCTCGTTAAATTATCATGATAAACTTGTAACATTTTGAAATAAGGCTAATGATTTCATGAAAATTAAATTGAAGCTCAAGAAAGTTATGATTTGAAGAAAAAAAAACAAAAAAAAAACAATGTGAAGTACAGTTAATGATATGATAGATTTTCTTTTTAATGCAGTTACTTTAGATTTTTTTATGAAACTTTTTTTTTTTCTAGAATAAAGTTTATGCCATGAAAAAAATCTATTTTACAGATTACACTTGAAGTTTTATGAGATTAAATATTCAAATTTTACGAGAAAAAATAAGTTTTTGTTGGATACTGTTTATTTTTCTTGGTCTTCTGTCAAAGAAATGTGTTTGCAATAATGGGAATTTGTTTTACCAGTGTTGGCAGTCTGGCCCTCTACCACTATTCTGGGGTTTGAATATGGCCCTCGAGTAAAAATAATTACCCACTATTGTTCTACAGTGATAAAAATAAATTTTTTATTGCTGTACAAAATGTCAAACTCAATGTTGAGCCAGAAAACCAAATTTGAACCTGGAAAATGTCAACATTAAACCAGGTTTAGACGAGAACTAAACCAGGTCTAAAACAAAATTGAATCAGGACTGAAACGTACGCTGTAAAAAGTGACAACCTTAAATTAAATAATGAGTAGATCAAGTTAAATTAAGTCAGATTTGTGTTTATTTGGGCATATTTTAGCTGTCTTCAAATAAGATTTGCCAATTTGAACAGACAAATCGAGAAAAGGGAAAATATTGCCCAGACCTACTTACAATAATAAGAATTTGTTACACTAATGATCGCACTACGCATCTGGATAAATACTTGCACGTCCTTGATCTAACTGTTGGATTTCACCAGATGTTTTCGTCAAAATTCTCTTGAGCATGTAAACACACATAATAAATTATCATGTTATTTTCATCATCAGATATTTAATTGACTGTGCAAATGTGCAGTGCTAATCATTTTCTTTCTCTCTCTCAAACATCAAAAATGTGTTGCTTCTATTTTTATTACGCAACAGATGGTCGGACGAGGAGTTTCAAATCTTCTGTGATTTCAAGACGTGACACAGACATAAGGACATTTTTACAACAATTCTTTCCCTCGCAGTTGCTCTGAAGGACATTGCCGAGAAAGCAGAGAAAAACACAAAGACTCATGTTCAAACAGAAGATCTAATGAAAACCGATACAAAACAAGGCTGCTCTTACCATGTGCTGATCTTTACTGAGAAAATGAAACAAAACGAAGAGATGCACATGGAGTGAAGTGTGCTTGTGAAGGCCACGGATGCTGCGTGTTCAGAAGAAAAGAGCGTGGCACTGAGTTGATGATTAATGAAAGAAGCTGTTGATGTCCTCTACTATGTTGTAAGAGCTGCCACAAGGTAAAAGTCGTACCATTAAAGCACGTAGAACTATATGGGTTGAGGTTTTTAGAGCTGTGATAAATGACAACACTGACAACACTCTAGACTTTTCTAACTGACTAGTGTTTGTTTATTGACCTTTATTTAACCAGGGAAGTCCCACTGAGATTCAGAATCTCTTTTGCAGGGGAGCCCTGGGGGAAGGGTCAGGGGAGGTATTAATGGACATGTTTTTAGTTGTAGGAGGAAACCGGAGTACCCGGAGGAAACCTACGCAGACACAGGGAGAACATGCAAACTCCACATAGAAAGGCCCCGGGCGGCCCGGGAGTCGAACCCAGGACCTTCTTGCTATGAGGCCAGAGCGCTAACCGCTGCGCCACCGTGTCGCCCATCGTTTGTAGTGCGTTCAGTCTATTATTGCATTTTAGCTTTGTTCAATGAAGTCAGATCTTTAAGAGGAAATACTTTGAACCTTAGAATCTCAACCAACCAACATAATATAGCTAGCTAACCAGTGTTTCTTTGTTTATTTTGTGTGACTCATGCAACACAACGATAAATTTCAATTTGTGAAACAATAAGACTTCCTACATGAGTCTACATGTTGTGCTCACTTACCTATCAGTCTCAGAATTGTTCACCACAAAGTGTTTAGAAGTGAGATGTGTTAGCATAGATATCAGCATCAAAGGCCACGCCCGCTAACGGACCTCCGAGGGGGAAACTGAACAATGAGAGTGAATCAGAACAACAGCTTATCACTCACTGCTCAAGAACTACAACAGTAAATGTGGACTTTAGGAAATATATTGTGTCAACTATAGACTCGAAGACATGGAGATAAACATTGGTCGGTCTAACAATGTAAATATATCCAACAATGCTAACAGTAGCTGCAAGCTAAATGCTACAGTGATGCTAGCAGCACCTCATAGCTTCTTTTTTTAACATTCTGTTTACTTTTCTGACATAATGCCACATCAGCAACCTCCATTTAAACGTGGTTGTGACTCGACTTGAATTCGTTGGACTAAAAATACACTTTCACCAGAAAACATCTGAAAAGAGATAAAAGAGGTGCGTCTACATGGTAAAGCATGAGACGCTTTCCCTCTCAGCAGGCCACGCCTCCATATGATGTGTTTTCGACTGTATCGGATCTAATGGCAGTTAGCCATAATGCTAACAACAAGAACTTTGTGGGCTTTGGTGATTATCAGCGCAGAGTAATGTCCATGTGATTAACAAGAGGTCTGTGCTGAGGATAAAATCAGGTACAGTCCTTGAATCTTTAGTCACCAGGTTTGTTCATTTGAAATGCAATCCAACGGAGCTCATCAGTGACCACCCATACCTTGGTTCAGAAAGTACTGGCTCCCATGCTTAAAACCCCATTGAAATTTCAGAGAAAATATTATAGTCAGCTCTATTGTGAGTAATGAGCATAAAACCTGTATTTCTGTTTAAAATCTGTTTCTGCAGCTTTATAATCTATAAAGTTATTAAGACGTTTTGTCATATTTTAAGTTATAAATGTGCTTTTTAGACTGAAAACAACCGGATCTGCTATGGATCTGATTTAGCAGATAGCTATAGCTAGCCTGCGATATGTTTTTAAAATCTTAATATTTCAGTTTTCTGAAATCCCTTAATTAAGAATCCAGGACAATCTCCCACTGTTGATCTCCATAAATATAAAGACTTGAAGCTTCCCAGGATAATCCAAACTGATATCATTTTTTTTTTTATCAAACCTAGAGTGTGGAATGACTTAGTGCAGAATTGCTAATTTGATTCTTCAAGAATTAACAGTAATCTAGGTTAAAAATCCTCCATGCACTTACTGTCCTCCTCGGTCTGGAAGGTGACCTCACGGCTCTCCTTCTTGCCCTCCGGATTGGACAAAGCCAGTCGGACATGGACGGAGCGAAAAGGCGGCAGGTCCCTCAGGGTGAAGTGAGACGTATTCCTCTCCACAGAAAGGCACTCTCGCACTGTGGCGTTGTTCCCTCCGCTGCCCCCTGTGGGCATGGAGTAGCGGTAGCACAGGGACAGTGTGTAGGTATGACAGCGGGTCAGGTTGTATCCCAGCGGCTCCCACTGAAGAGACAACTGCCTGGGCTGGATCTCCGTGGCCGTCAGACCTCGCAAGGCACGCATGGGCTCTGGAGAGGAAAAACAAAGTGGGGTTCATGACATGATAGATTTTGTTTTAAATGCAGTTACTCTTGATTTTTTTTATGAGTATATTCATTAGGAATGTAATGCCACCCCTAAACTCCACCCATAAACATATTTCAAACTCAGTAAACTCATTGAAAGCCACTGGTAAAAGGTAAAAAGAGTGAAAGAAAGGGTAGAGAGCAGGAGTGTGATTAGTTTGACAGCAAGTGTTTGCAATTAGTGCTCAATTTTGAGTGAGCATTACACACTGATGTCACATAGAGTCTAGAAATGACATTGGCCTTTGCAGTGAGAAAAAGTTTGTGACTGTTTTGGCCTAAAACTTACTCATTTGATCTGTTTGCACTAAAGTTGCCAAAAAAAATGACTAGTAGGCGATGCTATTTAAAAGCCACATACACAGATTCATAAAGAGTTGCTTTAGGGTTTAGCTTTAGATCTTTGGAAAGATGTGACAAAAATACCCCACCCCACACACACAAAAATGCATGCAAAAATTTTAATTAGTTTGCTACTAAATACTTTCCAAAGTTAGCTAAAATCATATTTAAGCAGCATAATTTATTCCTGTAAATCAGGGCCTGCAGATGGAAACTTTCACAAGATTTTACAGCAGAGATTACAGTAGAATATGATGAAGGTGTCAGAGGAACAACTGGCTTGAAACCTATTTTTCTCACAGTGTTCTAAAGCAACCTTTGGTGTGCCACAGGGTTCAGTACTTGGTCCCATTCTTTTTACTCTTTATGTGCTTCCTTTATTATCAGAAAGCATCAGAAAGCATGGCATTGACTGCAAATGACACTCTGTATTTATCAATGAAACCAGATCAAACTGATCTAATAGAAAGACTTGAGTGAACAATGTAAAATCTGGACGACCCTTACCTACCTACTTCATTATCCTGAAAAAACAGAAGACATTTCATTCGGCCCCAAACACCTGTAAGACTCTAAACTGAGCAGAAAATCACTGGACAATGTCAGTGTAGTTTCCAGCTCAAAGTAAGAAACCTGAGAATCTTATTGGACCAAGAGCTCACAGTCAATGCACATATAAGCCAAGCGTGTAAAACCGCTTATTTTCACATAGCCAAGATTAGAAATAAACCGCCTAAAAGTGATGCTGGAAACTTGCCCATGCCTTTGTCACGTCAAGGTTAGACTATTGTAGCTCTGTTTATGTTTGGTATTGATCAATCGCTGTTTATTCATTCATTTCTCGTTCCATGTTAGGGTTCACGGTTGACAAGAGCCTATCACAGTGACTTTGAGCCTTTTGGGCCTTAGACCAACTAAATTAACAATCTTGGGAAGTTTTTAGAGACGACTGTTGTAATTTTGGGCTGTACAAAATCAAATTGATTTGATGGTATTTAATTTGGCGGAGAACATCTCTTTTTATGAGCTTCTGTACATTTTTATTGGTTCAGATAAACACTGAAGTAAACTAAAAGTAAACAATAAGTGTGGCATGAGTCCAAAAGCTGCAATTGTTTTGCTATATTCTTTGCCAACTTCTACACATATCTAAACTATATATTACGCCAACAGCAACCCTGTGTGTTCCAATCCAACCCAAACACTACCTATGCACTTTTTCCAGCAAACTCCTCACATTCTCTGCCAGCTTCCTTGCCTAAGATTTGCAGGTATCCGGAGAGCTTAGGGAGTATTGCAACAGTTCTTTTTTTCCACAAAGAACGAGCCCATGTGAACCTTTTACCCAGCTCACCTCCACGCGTTGGTATTCCGAACACGACCAGAGGAGAGCTCACCCAAAGGCGGACAAACCCGGAGCTAAGCACTGAAACATGCATCTATCACCGAGCCTATACAAGAGCCACACAGGACTGATGGACACAGAATTCAATATTTGTCTGTTGTGAGAAAGGTAAGAAAGTGTGTAGGAGGGGAGCAGCGGAGAGGCTGGAGAGAAATGCAAGAAGTCTGTATTTTTGGTTTACGTGGTGGGATTGTGCAATGGACAAACGGAACGTCTGTGCAAATACAAAGCAGAAGTTAATGTTTAGTTAGTCAACTTTGTGTTTTCCACTAAAAAAAGTCTATGCTAAATGCAGCACTTGAATTGAATAATAAAGAATTTTAAGTTCTGATCAGGAGCTGAAAGCAGAGATCTGATTGGCTGTGTTTGGGTGGTCCACTCCAGTTTCACTTTGCTGCTTGTAAAAAGACATTTAAGAGTCATAATTGCAATTAAAAGGAACATTGATCAATATTAACCATGTGAAGGATTTATGAGATGAAGTTGTCCGATTTAAAATCTATATCATGTTTGCTGTATAAAAAAGGATCTACCCTAATTTTAAGAGTATGTAGGTGGTTCAATACATAAATGTCTTTGGTGTGAATAATTAATGTCATTCCCCTAAAACTGGAAATCCTGTTTTTAGCTGGTGCAACTGGTGTTCCAGTTACACTGAATGTACAGTATTTGTAGTGTTATTATTTACAAATATTAACAAAATCCTAATCTTAATTTTAGACCAAAATCTTTCATTTTTTGTATCCTCAGACTTGATATCGGGTATTCTCTCATCAAATCTTTACCAAAACAGGTGTAAATAAAGAAAGTATTCTGTCATTTCTATGTCAGTATAACAACCTGTCAACGCTGTGCCATAAGCACATCAGTGTTGTCATGACTCACCACTTAGATAGTGTGGTATAACAACACAATCTCACAGAAATGAGTATCAATACTATTATGCATTTTCTTTGCATTACAAAAATTGCCAAGTTTAGGTCTGGGGCTTGGAGTTGGTTGAGGTTGAGATTAGGATTAAGATTTAGTTCATAAATAATAGCACATTTTTTATTTCTACCATAGAAATGAAATGAGGCAGCAACATAGAGAGAAATTGCATGGTATACACATGCATTTCTCTGAGATTAGGCTCGACAAAGACACACATTTCTGTGTGTTTTTGAAGATTTAGCGACCTTGCAGCGAAAGAAAAAGAGACATTAAATGGCTGCAAACAAGTGAACTTAGTTTCTCTGCACCAACAGACAAAATAACTGAACAAAACAACATGCAAAACTCTTGGACTATAAACTACACTTCCTCAACCCATAAAGCCCAATGCATTCACAGCATAACTTTATGTTTTACTGACAATAATTAAATAGACAATAAAATGAAACAAAAGTGCAACATTTGTAGAGTCTAGCCAAAGAAACAACAACAACAACAACATAAAAGACAGCATCACTTTCCAGTCCAGTCTCTCAAACACTGCTTGAAAATAATTGATAGTGTGTGCGTTGCCGGATTTGCGCTATTGCTTCTGACAAGTGTATTTTCTTCCAATGTTCCCGCCGAGGACACCATAAGAAGCGAGACAGAAGAGAACTCCGGAACTGTTGCAGCGGCCCTTTTTAGTTTTACGGGGTCGTGCAGAGGTGAAAACATAGCTTGCGCTTTACAAATACATCTTTCTCCGGCACTAGCAAAGCCAAATCCGCACAAATAGTGGCTAATTACTGCTGTCATGTGTGAACGCGTACACTGTCTGGTACATATAAGGTTACTTGCGTCTGCTAGCGTAGCCTGGATCTCCCGATGTACTCAAGACACCAGTGGCTAGCAGCGCAGTGGAATTGGATGAGACAAGATGCACTGGGAGGCTAGACTGAGGACAAATTAGCTTTAGCCTCGCCGCGTCATTAAACTTGGGAAGGATGGAGAGTCCTTAAAGTTGTGGAGAAGAGGCAATTATGTATGTAGTGTGTGGTTACGAACAGCTTAAGATAGGATATATAATATGGTTTTCATTTTCTTCAAAACTTGCTAAAATGTATAAAAATTACAAGTTTAGAATGCAAAATGGTGTAATGTTTGTGAAGTTGTTTACAAACACAGTTATAGAATATTTCTTTTGGCTTATATAGCTGGTCCTAAAACATAAAAACATAGCATATAGACTTACACTTATCAAATATTATTGTGCCCCCATTAAAAAAAAAAAAAACATTAATTACACTTAAAAGTGCAATAGGCCTACCCAATTTTTGCTTCAAATGTAAAATGGAAAATATTTTATTTTAAAATTCCAACATTTTGCTCACAGAGCTAATGCCTTCTGAGCCTCCATATTGCTACGGATTTTAAGCTTTTTCCACAACTTTTTGGAACAAAACCTGTCTGTATGCTAACGAGAGTTAGCCACAATGCTAACAACAACCACAATGAATCATTATTAGACGTAGATAAGACATTGTGATTTGATTTCTACATTAATAGATACATTAACAAAATGTTTTTGCAAGGGGCACATTGATTTGAAAGCAAAAAATGGGTATTGTTCTTTGAAGCAGTGATTCTCAACCAAAAGGCAATAATCCAAAACTGAGGGCCCCACAATCAGTAAAATATCATACATTTCATATGAGACTGAACTATTTTTTTTTTTTTAGATTTATAATTATACATTATAGTGTAATGGAAGTAATTGCACAAAGTGCAATCTGCTTTGAGTTTTTGAATGATGTTACCTGCTCATGAAAATATATGGAGAAGATATGGTTCTTTTCCCTCTGAGCTTCATAGAAATAAAAACTGTTCCCAAAGTCCCAAATTTGTGAGGCCATAGGTTGGCTTTCTGCACTGTTTTTAAGTACATCAATCACATATATATATATTTTTTTTCTATTGTAATTTTTATCATTTGGAGCATTTTTTACAGCATTAACATCAGGCAAGATCGGTTTGATTATTTATTTTATGTAATTTCCTATGCAGCCTATTGGCTTCCATATTTTATGGTGACGTTAGGTTGACTTCATGACTTTCATGGATCCTAACCATAACTTTAGTGACAACTTGCCAAAGTTTAATCTAACCCTAACCATATGTGAACTTAGTAATGAAGGCTTTACATCCTGGGGACCTGCTTTCTGTCTCCATAAGAAAGCCAAGTCCCCATAAAGTGAGTGTGTATGCAACTTTTGGTCCACACAGGCACAATAATACATAATTTTCTTCTGTAATTAGTTTATATCCAAGTCGATAACTAACCACGCTGTGTATTTTAGACAAAACATCTAGTATTTCTTGTAACGTAAACGCAGAATGGCCCAAACGTCAAGAAACAAATTAATTCCCAGAGATTGGAAAGCATAATTTTGCACATTTCACATTTTCTGCTGTAAACTAATAGCTTTTCCAAGATTCCAACCATCTCCACCAAATATACATTGTACACAATCCTTTTTCCCCAGCACATAAAACAAGATTAATCCCCAAGCGTTGCACATTGCATTCATAAACCATTCATTTTGTCCTGACCGTCTGAAAACGCCAACCCTTCCCCCGCTCCTATAATTAATCACACTACACTCGCTACACAGCTCCACTTCTTGCCATCAGCTTTATTTAAGGGTTAGACGCTGTTAACTCCCAAGTCCTGCCACCGGGGGCTCCCTCTCTGCCGGAACCCCATTACTCATCATTAGACCGGCCCTCCGAACGCCCCCTCGCTGTACACCGGCCGCGTCCCAAGCTAACGTCCGGCCCTATTAGCCCAATCAGGGGGATTATCCTGGAGAACCGGCAAAGATCGCGGCGGGCCAGAGGAGGACGCGCACGAATGAGGCCGAGCTGTCCCCCGTGGGCGTACACATTTTCCAGAGTGTTTGTAAAAGCTGCTGCTGCTGCTGTTGGTTGGACGGACTGCCAGAGAGGACAGTCCCGGTTGGTGCGAGCTGTTGATTTAGATGGATGAACTTTGGGCTCTATGGTAAACCGTCAAGGGTTTTGGTTCGTGACACGTTTAATGTTTTACTGTAAGTGAAGAGGATTTATTTGTTAGTGGTGGGAAGTTTAAAATAAGTAGGTGAGGTGCAAGAGAAAGTTTTGGAGAATGAGGACATTTTGGTGATTACTGAGGCAGAGAATGGCTGCGGAGGCTGATGGTTCTCTAATCTAACTAAAATGTTGCCACGTTGCTTCAACCAACATTTTTGACATTTCGTTGTATATCTATGTTTTCTTCAGAGACTGTGTTGTCATAAAAATATGTTTCTTGTTTCTGCTATGAAAAAATTACTTTTGCTGCATTCATGTGCTCTCGGAAACTGGAAAGTTCCGAGTGGGAAAAACGTTTTTGGACGTTGCTTGGATCACAATTTCAGCTCGGAAACCTTTTTTGATTTGGCTGAAGACTGGTAAAATTAACCGAGCATTTATTCCTTATTAAAATCCATCCATTCTTCTTCCACTTCCATTAAAGTCTGCAAACTGAACATTGAACATGAGCTTGCATTGAGCTGGGGCTTTTCAACTTTGTTTTTCTGAGGGCCTTTTTTTTTCTACATGGCTTCTGGGTCAGGATACAAGCCTGGTGACCATTTTTAACACAATTTGAGGCTGCTGCATAAAAAACTACAAAAGACTTTACAAAAATTTCTATACATAGCCATTTGCTTCCTTAACTAAAAACTGATAAGGGCAAGACAAGACATTCGCCAGGTCTGAACAATGACTAAAGTCAAAACTAGGTTGAGTTAGACAAATACAAAGCTAGGCACAAACTAGGTTTAAACAAACAGTATGTAAGATGCACAACTAGTGATTCTTAAAAGTATTTCAATCACAGATGAACTTGGGTTGCCAGAGGGTGAAATGGCCCATACATTGAAGCTGAAGCTGTTGACCAATAAGGAACAAGGTTCACTAACAACAAATTCACTTTCTCAAAAACCTGACTCTTTGTCATGGTTTGTTCCCAAACTTTAATTTTAATACATTGTGGCTAGAGCTTGATGAGAAATGTATGGAAACAAGTGCATGAGCCTATCACAGACAGTTACGGCTTTGTCATGGTCCAACATCATTTCAAACCAAACTGGCAACCCAAATGAGAAACTCATGTAAGATTCCTTCTGCTTTCTGATTGGACAATTCTCTAGAGAACCAAATTACTTAATGTAACATCAACAAAAAGACATCATGTTCATTGCTTTTTTTAACTAAGAATAAAACAGATTTGCTATGACTTTCACTAGAAATTATAGAATATTGAAACACGTTGACCTTGTATCTGTGGACACATATAGGTCATGTTTATGATGCCTGAAATCCAAATCTTACATTTGGTTCCTTCAAAGTAACGCTTACCTAAAAATAAACCAGTAAATATAAACAAAAATACAGTACTTGATAAAGTTTGGCAAAAAGCAATATCCATATGCAAAACTGTGAATGATTCAAGACAGGGATGACTAAACTGTTAACTGCCAATGCAACAATCCATTTTCAGACTAAGAATACATCAGATTGTGATCAACCCAAAGTCAAACAAAAACATGAATAGATTTTTTTTTTTTTTCTAAATGTACAAAGGCAACATGAGAAACACCAAGGAACTTAATGACTTTCCGCAAAAGCACAACATACAATTAGTAGAACTATAAGACTTCATGATATAAGCGTAATGTGTTGAGATGTATTCTGTAATGCGGCCTGCTCTTATTCCAAACTGCAGTGGGTCATTTAAGTCGAAGTAATGGTCCGGCGTGCACACTTCATAGATAAAGTATTAGCATCTGCATTTACCAGAGCAGAGGGAGATCTACTTTCCCTTCGCTAATTTACTCAACCTAAACAAAATGCTTGATTTAATTTAGGAAAATGCAACCGAGGCCGAAACGCGCTAAATTGTCCGAGCGACGTGCATTTTGACTGATTACTTATTCTCAAAGTAAGATAAAGTAGAAAGCGGCACTATATTTTTCCAACTTGGATTTAAGAATTACTAAAGTCAGCTAAAATGCATGAATAAGGTTGGATTGTGATCATCAGCTGCAGAATTTATCACCGAGTTTTATGAATTATTCAGTTGGAGAAGTTCACTTTCTGCTGTTGTTAATTGGTTTAATCGCAGCTCGTCGTGAATAAGATGTATTAGATTTGATATTTGGGATACATGTACTGACTTTGGAGCAAATGCAGATGATAAAGACGACCTAAAGATGTGGTTGATTTTAAGATTTAGTGAGGACTTTCAGTGTCTGTTCCATGTATCCATTAGCAATTTCAGATTTTTTTTTTTCTATCCCTCTCGGTGGAGATGCAAATTTTAGACGTGGGAGAACTTGCTAAATCAATGAAGCTGTGTCTGAACATCTACACTCATTCCCTAACCACTCAATTCTGTTGAGTTGGACTATTCAGTGCACTCATTCATCTCTTCCGGACACAAAGCGCACTAATCTCAGCAGGTCATATGACTCTGCTGCTTGAATGAAAAATATGGTTGGCAAAAGTCCAATAAAAAATACACTTTTGTAAAAAAAAAATACTAATAAGTCTGTCTGACAAGCACATATTTATGGACCACCAATCATAATACAAATGATATCTAACTTGGATCCCATGCTAAACAGCAAACAGGCTGGATAATTTAACTTTTACAAACTAAACGAAGTTAAGCAGCTAACGTTAGCGTCTTTTTTACTAACGGCTTTCAGAGTGTTGTGTTTCTTATACTGGCTCAACAGTGGGTCTGAGCGGATTTCTATCATCTTTAATTCAGCCATGTTTCTTGTTAAAGACCTGACTCTATCCGCTTAGTTTTTTTTTAATTTACGCAATGCATTGTGGTCCATATTAACCGTCAGTAAATAAATATAAGTTATCATTGCAAAATATTTCTTAAAACCCATTTGTTACCAAAACTGTAACTATTTTTGCTCAACCCTGTAGTTTCTATATAATGAACTAAAAAAATATTTTGCTTACTAATTACGATTATCAATTAACCCAATAATCTTGACATCCCTATCGAGGACATTTTCAAACTTTGAATATTATTTTTTTCCAAAATCCCTATGGGTGTTTGTTGCCAGTCTCCAGAGAAAACATTGATATGCAACGAAATGTCCAAAAGGTACAATGAGCACGTTTTCAAGACTTTTTTTTTTTTACGTCAAAATGGTAGCCACCGTAAAAAAAACACAAATTTTGGCGACATTTTCCTTGGTTTTTAACAAGTAAAATCTACCTCAAGCCCCAGCCCTAAACTTACCCATTTTAGTAACTTAAAGCCTAAACTTACCCATTAAACCCAAAGACATTGATATTATTTTAGTTTTTGGCTTTTCGTGACATATTGGTGTAAAAAAGGCATTTTGTACGTTTTTGACATTTCGTTGTATATCTACGTTTTCTTCGGAGACTGTGTTGGGGTGTTTACAATGAAAGCTCATACTTTCTGAACCAAGGAGTGGGTGGTCACAGCTCCATTTATCCATAATATATACCATTTTAATATGAAGACAAAACATATTTAAGCAGCAAATTGAGCTGTACTAGACATCTAAGTGAGCTTTCGTACACGCCTGACTGCTCTTCCATACAGCACACCTCAGACATCACTGCCAGTCCGAGAAGAAGAACGCTCCGTGTGGCTAAACAAGAAGACTTTTTTTCAAGCCGTGACATATTAGGAGACAAATTCATGTGGAGCGCTATGTGTCAGGAGCACAGGCCTGTCTTCTCCGAGCTCTCCCCCCAGGATAGGGCCTCTCATGTGGGCAATGGGAGCCGACAGGAGGTGGGGAAGGTGGAAGAGAAGGGAGAGAGCGTGGATCAAAGAGCGTGACAGGTGACAGCGCCATCATGAAGGTGTGCAAGAGAGAAATAAGAGCAGTGTACAGGATAGGACAGACTAGAAAATGTGTTCATGGAAAAAGAGGTATAGGAATAGCTCTGGTGATGGACAATATGTGTTCGGCTTGATCTGTGATGTGTCAGCGCATACAGTCATTGTGTTTTTTTAGCTATGTTCTGTAGAATAGTTGTTAATTTGGTTGACTAGCTAGTTCTCTTAGAAAATGTCCCACTTTTTTGCTGAATAAAGGTCTTGCAATGGATGGGATAAGCTTTCTTCACATGTTTTTGTGACATATCAAGCAAGTCGCATAAAATTGATACGATTATTGTGGCTACGTTTAAGTACATGTCTTTAAACAAGCTCACAGCAGACGAATATGTGCTGAACTCCGATTTAAGTTCTTCTATTTGAGTTATCCATCTGGAACTTTTAACTACTGGAAGGGTTTGGGAAAAGGTGGGTTTAATGAAATACTTTGAGATGATTGGGTGACTTGTCAACTAGTGCCTGCCGACCAGTTTGTGCTTAATCTGTAGGCAACTCTCTGCTCTTCTTCCAAATAGGAAACACTCTGTATTTCTGCTAAAACAGAATCAATAGCAGCAGAAAAATATACACCTACGAGAGCCGCCATCTTTGTTTTGCTTGATTCAGGTGCTTCTTCCATGCTTGCTACCATCTTTGCTGACAACCTACCCCCAACAATCTTGTGTGATTGACCAAACCAATTTGCAAACCAATCGGGATGGTGTGGGCCCATTTATTAGGTTGTGAATTCACAAATATCGCAAGAATCCATCTAGCTAGCCAGGTCAACAATTCTACAGCTAATTTTAGGATTGGGGACGGATGAAGGTTAGTCCAAGTAGGCAAAGCAAACTTAAATCTTTGACAACGTGGGCCAGCTTGACAGAACACTGCCATTCACAGTGTACATCCACAGCGGCAATGAAGATGGCGAGGTATTACGATTATGAAACTTGATCAAAGTTTTAGAGAATGTGGGTTCATTTTGCACATTGAATTTACAAATGATAAAAAAAAAAAAAAAAGCTAGAGCATTTTGCAGAGTCAACAAAGCTCCAGAATGACAGATTTGCAGCTGAACAGACGAGAACAAGATTTTAATTTAATTTAATCCATTCATCCATTGAGATCTAGGCAACATTGTGACTTCAAAAGCTGTTTTTGTTTATTTTTTTTGCAAAATCAAAGTAATAATATCTAATTCTACACCTGTTTTGATTAAAATAAAGGAAAAAATGTACATTTTTGTCATATTCAAATGCCTCATCATCTGGAGATAGGACAACGCTGCAGGTGCTAACCAGGTCCACCTAATACCTAGGCCAATGAGATGATAAAAGTGTGTTAATCTGTCTTGTCTAGAAGCTTAGCTTGGACCAGGGTGTCAAACATGCGGCCCCTGAGATGATTTCTGATTATTATTTATAGTGGCCTTCTGAGAAAAGCTTGTAACAATTTGAACTACAGGTCCCATAATGCACTGCAGCATAGCTCTTGCCAATGGAAGCCTGGAAATAAACGATTGTCATATTTGAATATATCGTAGGTAGCAGGCCTTTTTTTTTTTTTTTTTTTTTAAGCGGCCCTTCTGACTTCGATCAATGTGGCCCCACTTGAGTTTGACACCCCTGGCTTAGACCAAGTGTTTGTGGATAAACAGAATGTGGGAAAAAAGAGCAATAAAAACATCTGATAACTAACAGAAAAATATCTCAATTACGAGAGAATTGTACCGTAATTACAAGACAAATATCGATATTTTTATGAGAAATATGGTGCACTGTAGTGTCTCGCCTTAAGCCAATTCAAAACAAATTATCTAGCTGAGATTTAATTGAAATGTAAGTAGAAATAAATGTAGAATTAACAACAAAAGACCACCTTTGTCTGGAACATTTTCTCATATTATATAGATTATATAAGAAAAGAAATAAAATGTCCAGATTATATGATATGTTGCTCAATCTAAAAGCCAGCACACAGAGATCAATAGGAGGCTGGTAGAAAGAAAAGGCAAATACATCCCCAATATTAAAACTATATATTTGAACACGTCACCAGAATCGGTTACATTCCTCAAATCTTTCCATCTTCTGACACTTCTCTAGTTGCCTGTGCCGCGCCGCATGATAAATATTCCACATCAAAACTTCTGGCTGCATAATCTTCAAGTGAATTTTCATACATTGTAATAGACGGTATTTCGCAAATGATGTCTTCTCTACCTCACATTTGCAATTCTATGGTTTGCTTAATTCAAATTTATGCGTTCTTGTAGACGGCGGCACAGGAGTTATCTAAATATATGTTTTGTTTTGTTTTGTTTTTGCTTTTGCTTACATCCGACTTTCAAAAACAATGAGCGAACACAATGCATTTTAATGTCAACTTTTGTTCTCATTAATTAGACTGTTTGTAGAGAGTTGATACTGGAAATAGAAAAAGTTGCACTGTTCTTTGATGTGCCGAGTTAAATGGGGTGTTTTTAAGTCCTTAAACCATTATATTAACATCTAAACCATTGCTCCAATAGCATAATTATTACCATTGCCTAATAAAGATGGGATGACAACTGGTATTAAAGATGGGGTAGCTGATTTTTCCATTGTCATGAATTCATTTAGATTGATCAAGCCTATCCCAGTGACTTTGGGCCTTAGGTGGGGAACAACCTGGACAGTGGCCAACTCTTTGCAAAGTTAGACAGACAACCATTCACTCTCTCATTCATTCACAGGAGAAATTACATAGATATAGTGATGCTCAATTAACGTAAACATGCATGTTTTAGGAGGTGGGAGGACACCGGAGTACACGGAAAAAACCTACGTTGACACGGGAAGAACATGCAAACTCCAGAGATTGTGAGATGTTGATATGGTCCGACTCGCCAGTCGAACCCACAATCTCCTTATTAGGAAGCCAGAACTCTAACCACTCTGCTACCGTGCACCCAGAGTACTCTTAACAATTTTGAATAAAAAAATTTGTCATAATGCAAGCACAGTATACCAGTATACCAGTAAATAACTAAAGTAGAATGGAATAAGCTCAGGTCTTTCAAGCTTTCTATGAGAGCCAAAAATGCGAGTCTCCATTACCAGGTGATTGTTCTGACTAATTGTTTGTTATTTATAAATAGAAATTGCGACAAGAATTGACAATTCTTAAAGCTTTAGATGGTCTTTCTGCTGAACACATGCAGTCTGTGTTTGCATTGCACTCTATGGAAAAAAAAATCTTTCTAGAAGGATTTTTTCCCTGCACCAAGTGATGCCATCCTGGCTAGTCTAGTGTATCAATAAGGAATTGTACCAGTGGTCTAACCAGGCTGGCGTTACTTGGTTGGTGCCTCTGCTCAGTTTTATTTCACTCCAGCTATTATGTCACGAATTGCACAGCTGCAGTGAGTTTTCCAAGTTTTCTCCTCATTTCACTATTATTAACTTAGAATATACTTTTCTATTTTTGACTTTGTAGGTTTACCTAAAAAAAACAGAAACAATTGTTAACACGTTTACACTCTAGTGCCTGGAATACAAAATATATATATATATTTTTTTAAAGTACCAGCCTACCATGGAGCAAACAAACCTCAAAGGTGCAATCTTCAATGATTTGCACAAAGTTAAATGAAAAAGGCAGCCAATGGACTGGCCACTGGAGCAGACTTGCATCACCTATAAGCTAACAATACCAGAGGTGGATAGAGTATTGTTACAATACTCTATCCAGGTTTTTTAACAGATTCGTGGCCCAGGTAATAAGTCCAGCTAAACATGATCTAAAAAGAAATTAAACCAGGTCTAATATTACACGAAGCTGCTGATAAGTTGGATCTTAACTATTGTTTATCCCAAAAAGTTAAAGACATGACGAGATTTGCCTCTAAATTAAAAAAAGTACAAACTGCAAAAAGATTCAAGTACCACCAAGTACCACCAAGTACCAAATACCACCAGGAGTACACTTGTCAGCATTAGAAAATTGCATCTAGCTTCATATCCATCATACCTTTCCACAGAACCTACCTGCACATTTGGTCCTGCTGATGAGAGGGGGTCCAGGCGCTCCGGTTCCTCCATCCCCGGGTCGCGTGAGCAGGACGCTGATGTGGTACTCCGTGTCTGGCTCCAGGTGCCACACTTTGTAGGTGAGAGAGCCCACGCCGTGAGTCTCCAGCCAGGTGGACTGACTGGCCCGGTACTGGATCTCCCTGCGGATCACCGGCCCGTCGCCCACTATGGAGTTAGTGTTGAGCTGGATGATGAGGTACGTGGGGCCGGCCCGGAGCAGCTGCGGCGGGGCGATGGGCGTAGGAGGCACTGAAAACAGAGAAGGTTTGGTTAAAGTGGAAATAATTTGAATAATCTACATTTTTAAATTTTTGGTCCATAGCTTTCTTAAAGTTGTTTTCAGATTCAAGCTTGTTTGAGTAATTGTGTATTGCAGCTGATGCTTAAGCACTCAGACAATTTGTACTTTGTTCTACCATTTTCCTACCACCAGTGTAAAACATGCAGGGTTCAAAAATATTATGAAACCACTTTCCAACAATGCACTGCGAGTAAATCTGCTGCTTGTTACAGTTACAATGAGGAATTCTTCAGTTTTGAATATGTAACCCATGTCTCCTGTCTTCAGTCGAGTTAATGACATGTTTTTTCATGTGCCCCGCAACTAGTGCCACTAGGATAAAAATGTCCGAGCCCAATGCCACTTCCTTTCTCTTCTTCCTGCTCCCGACTGAGGACTGTGGCAGCAGCTCGAGAAAACCGCTCATCATTTAGCAAATTTCCTTGAATCTAATCTCAAACTCAATGGTGAGTGAATCAAAAGATATATCTATTAGGGATGTTTATGGTTAATCGATAAACTGGTTAATGGTTGAACTTTCACCAGTTATTGACTGACAGATAATTGCTACAGCAGATGGCGCTAACTGCCTCTGGATAGAAAAAAAAAAGATGGCTAAAACTACAAAAACAATGTTTATCTCATAAGTACTGAGCAAACCTGTGACACTGCAATGATGACAGGATTACTCAGATTTGGTCAGGGCAACTATCAAAGGTAAGCAGCTAACGTTAGCAGCAACTTTAAAACGTGACTCCTTATTTATGAGTAGTTTATTTGAATACCTAGTGCATTAAAACAGCGTTCGTAGAGGTTTTTATTCAGTCGTGTTGTGCACAGTTCAAAGGCCTGTCTCTGTCTCTCTGCTCTGCTTTCACTCTCATAGCGCTGATATGCTCAATTATAACATGTCCTGTGAAAAAAACAATAAAAAGTACTGCATTTACGTAACCGGTTAAGTGATTATTGGCCGTCAAGAGCACCAACTAACAGTGAAGAAAAATTTGATAACGTGCATCCCTAATATTTATTGAATGTACTTGTTTAAAAAAGGGCTAACGCCTTTTCCATGTTTTCCAAACTTTTCCGCTGTTTTGAGTCTCCGATATAAGTTTCGGAACTCTGACAAGCATTTCAAAACACACCTGTTAATTTTTTTTGCAACTTTACTGGGGTCATGGAAATAAGACTTTTTCTTCTCAAAACAATGTATTCAAAAGAGTGATATACTGTATGTGCACGACCAAATCGTTGTCCATGAACAAGTCAGACCTCGTAATCGCTTGGCGCCATTTTCTCTACCTTCATACCACTGTCGCCCGCTGTCAGCCGCGCTTGTATCACTTTGTTTACCACCCGCAAAAGTTAGCGACAGCATGTCTGACTACGACAGCGACGACGAAAACATTGACTTCAGCACACAACCAAAGGGATATCTTTATGAACACGAATATACTGATGCTGATGGAGTTAAAACGACCAGAGAGAGGGAGGATGGAAAATGATAACTAAAGATATAATTACTAGTGTTTTGACTATTATTTTAGTGAGTTATTAGTACTCATAGTGATCATTAATGGTACTTTGGTGGTACTTGCATTTGATACTAGGAAATAACCTCGACATTCAATACCAATTTTGATAACATGAGAACAAAAGAAATGGAAAAAATGCATGTTACACTTTTTTCACTAATCTAAGTATCACCAAGTACCACTGACAGTACCACAAAAAGTCTCATAACTACTTATTAATTAACAAGTTGTTGTATACTTTTTGGGTGATAACTTTTGCATTGTATAGATAAAACATTCATCCACTAGACTAGATTCTCTATTATAACTGTTTGCATGTCCTTGGAAATGACTTTGATGGAGTGTTTGATGGAGTCAGTCACAGATTCTACCCATTTTAATTGTCTTTTCAAAACGCTCATTTCCAAAACATCTTTTCATCTGGTGAGAAGTGCAAACCGGTGACAGATGATTTGGGTGAATTGTTATTTTTCACTCCGATGACGCAGAATAAGCGCCATTGATGTGCTTGGATAATTGAGTAATGCTGTATTTTGGGCACACGAGCGCTGACTAATGACTAGGGCAAGTCGTCACCTGATAAAGTGAAAATGAGTCTCCCGAAATAGGCTTGTTATTTGTGAAAATGTTGTTGTGAAGTTAAGGTTTGGACATGTTAAAGCGACAGCTGTTGGTGGTGGATACATAAGGATCAACATAAATGCAGAAGTGGCGACATTTGATCAAAACGTGTTCTGCTATAACCATTTACATTTAATTTTGAGAAAGGCATGAAGTAGTCGTTTGTCCCCCTGATGAAGGCCGGTAGGCTGAAATGCGTTGGGGCTTTATGAGGTCCATTTTTGACATGCCATAGTTAATGAAGGCATTTTCTTTAAAAGAGAGTGCCTTGGGTTTTTCTGTAAGTCAAGGCATGAAGTAGTTGGGCAGAAATCTATCACGTTTGAGAAAAAAATACACACTAAATTCTTGGAGATCTGACTACAGGAACAGAGACCATATATTCCCCATATATTATGGTATCATATAAATGAAAAGGTAGATGAAACTGAACATTTTTAGACCGTTTGAACAATAATTTAACATGAAAGATAGATGTGTATAACTGAAAATGAGTTCTACACATATGTCGAACTGGAAACCTTCTCACTGAAAGCAGCTGGGAAAAGGCAGGACCTCACAGCTGATTGGGTAAAGCATCCCAACAGCAAAAGAAACCGAGAAATCACATTTTTTGAGTCTAGAGAGAATGATATCTGTCACGTCTGTGCACGATTTCTTCCAAATGGTTTGTATGTTTGTTTAAATAGGCCAAATTGTGTCCCTGTCATATTGGTTTTCGTCATCATTTTGGACTTCAGCCTAAACCTAAATGTTGCATTTGGACTACTGATGGTTCAAACCCAACGATGTGAGTGGGCCCAAAAAGATTCTCAAGAATATAACACAATTCAATGTCTTTGGAAATGACCCAGAAGAGGCACTCATAATAGAGTCATTTTTGGGGAAACTCGAGCTTGCTAAAGATCAGGACACAGTTTTTTTCTTGCAGGTCTATTTAAATCATATGCTGGAGGAAAGCAAGAAAGTAAATGGACAGATTTAAATACTTACTTCCTGTTTGGCTGTGTGATAATTAGGCAGCACAGCTTTAAAGCCAATAGCAGCAAAACCTCTATCTCTATCATAAGTAGAAGTCTCATGTGTACTGCTAATGGCGTAGTTTTAAAAATGTGTCTGTCTGCTTTTGTTTTTTTACAGTGTTCTTGTTTATATTCTTGCAACAGCACAGAAGGACACTACACCAACTTGTCTAATGAGGCTACTGCAAATGACGGCGGATTGTGCTTGTGATGAACAACTTCACAAGTAAACAAAACTATTCAGATTCAGATTTATGCCGCGACAATTACGGTGAAGTGTCCCATTATGTGAAGACACGGTGACGAGCTCCAATAGAAAACCTTCCACTCAGCACACACTAATGATCCCGCTCATATTTGTATAGGAATATAGACAGATGTACACTCAGCAATAACATGTATCTGTTAACAGACATTTTCTAAATTATTCCTATTGACATTGTCATTGAATCGAGCTCTTGACTGAGTATTTCTACCTTCAAAGCACTCAAGCTGCTTTACATCAAGGAGCCGCTCGCCCACTCACAATCACGCCAGTGTACAGGACAGAAACACTTGTCTTTCATAAGGACACGCTGGCAGCATTCACATGTGAGCTAACACTGCAGACCTGATCTATGGATAGAATAGAATAGGTCGATAAACTCTATAACTTTAGCCTTAGTTACATCTACAGCCTGTCTGTCCAGGGGAGTGGATCCCTTCTTCACTGTGGTTTTCCTCCAGGTTTCTCTTTTTCCCTTAGGGTTTTTTGATTTTTTTCCTTGCCGAGAAGGAGGGTCTAAGGACAGGGGATGCTCTGGACAATCATTCATCTGCTCTACTAATAATCTGCTTTGACATGCTTGATCAATTGTTTCATTGAATGTGTATTGTTTTATTTTTATTCCTACTATTCATTTTTGCTAAATTAATAATCTTGGGAAGTCCTTAGAGACGACTGTTGTTGTGATTTTTATTTACAAGGGCAGTATTCGAATCCACAAGTGGTGGAGGGGCGGGACTGGAATTATTGGTGTAACAAATTGTCATTACTGCAAGCCCATTTCTGTAATGAATAAATAAATAGAAAATAGAAAAATTAAAATACAAAATAGATTAATGTATTATTTTGTGCAATTATTATGAAATGTAAGACCACAACAGCTGCATCAACCAAGAAAATGCAATAAAAACATTACCACTTGTTTTCAAAAATGTTTCAGAGGCCTGATTAAAACTGGTCGAGGGCCGCATCTGGCCCCGGGGCCGTAGTTTGCCCATGTCTGTTTTAGACTGACAATTGAAAAGCGCCGTATAAATTCAATGCAATCTTATTATTATTAATCCTATTATTATTAGTAGTAGTATTAATGTCAACATCTAGATTTAAAAATATGTACTACGGTCAAAATACACTTAGAAAAAAAAGTTTACAAGCTCATATAAAATACTTTGTAGTATAGTTTTGCAAAAAAAAAAAAAAAAAAAAAAAACTAAGACTAATAAATACATGAATAAAATCAATAATAATAACAACAACAACAAGATACATAAATGAACAAGTAGGTAAGTAAATAAAAAATAAATAAATTATATTGTCAATATTTTTACTCATTGGTCTTTTTAAAAGGACCAATGTGATGCTCTGAGCAAAATATCAGTGTCAGTTATGGGCTAAAATTTCATAATTAAGGCGATCATTATTAAAAAAAAAACAGCTGATAACATCAATATTCGAAATATTATCTCTAATGTAAAAAAACTAGGTATTTCTTTATTAACCTACTTATTTCATGTAAGAGATTTAGTCTGTTGTAAGTTTATATTTTAAAAGTCAATTTTAAAATGATTACTTTAATTCATTGCAGGTTTCTTTTATGCTGATCTGGTACTGTACATTGCAACTCTGAAATTTCCCCATTGTATGACGGTGACTGTTTGAATGATCTGAACATGAGCCTAGTTGAAGTTGCACTGTAAACATCTGATTTATTTATTAGGTCAGATTAGATTAAAAAATAATATTATGACAATTAGGATACAGGTCACATAGAGTATAAGCTATAAAAAATAGAACTAACCTATACCTTCTTGTTTTCTGTTGTGCTTGAATCGTTCTCAAAAGCATCAAACGTACCAGTCAAAATCCAATATACTTTTGCTGGCGAAGCGGAAAGATAATGTAAGCAAATTGCCGCTTCACGTATAGAACAGAACAGACTGACAACATAAAAAAGCTATCCGCCAGACTAGACCCTATAAGAATCTACACAGCGTTTTATGCATATCGTTACTGCATGATTTCACGGAAAGTTAAGATTTTATTCCGTTCAGTTTGACGCTTTATCTCACAGTTGCGTCTCCGGCTGACACAAAAGCCCTCTTAAATGTCACTAAATCAAGTGAACTACGGCAGCTTTATGAGGCCTTTCTTTTGTTTTCCCAGAGAATCAACTTCTGACAAGGCGAGCGCGCATCTGCTAAAAGCACTCTTTGATGATGAATATCGTCGGAGTAAACAAACAGTGAACTTCTTGCTGACTTGGTAACACTGTCTGGTCCGACCCAGCGCTTTCATGTTATCCTGTCGTCTTTGTTTTTGGGGCATAGCTTACATCCGAGCTTTGTTCCGGAAAATGTTTCATCTCGTGCTGTTTAACAAATGCAAAAATAACAGTTGATTTTAGCTTAACCTTAAAACAGCACTCGTATACAAAGAAAGAAATGACTTTGATAATTGGGCTCGAGGTGGCTTTGTTTGGAAAGATGTGGGTTACCTGATTTCGAAACATGAAAGGAGGCAGCTGGGATTTAAGATGCTATTCTTACAAACAATTTGACGTCTTACTACTTTTTGTCAAAACGTACACTATTAGGAATACACTTCAAAGAAGGGATGAGTAAAAATAGTGCACTCGAAATATGTGTGGATAAGGGTATTGAACGTGCACTGTTGTTTATTTGTATTGTTAGACCAGTAGGAGTTCCCCAAGGTATTGTTTTTGTCCCAGCCCTCATTTGTTATTAGGGCTGGGCGAAAACAATTTTGTCATGTCATATTAATCAATTTCGATTTGGGTTCTTTTGAAAAACAAAAAAGATGATCATAAACTATGCACTTTTACTTTGAATCTGTGTCAAAATGTACAATATTTGGAAGACACTTTTAAGAAGAGATGAGTAAAAATAGTGTTATTTGCATTGTTAAGTAGGAATACCCCAAGACATTGTTCTTGTCCCATTAAAGTTCCCTTCATTTGGTATTAGGGCTCTGGGCAAAAACACATCATCATATTAATCAATCTCCATGTAATTTGATTTAGTCTTTCACGAACATAAACTATACATTTGCCATTTACTATTTGTCAAAACATACACTATTAGGAATATGTAAATTTGAAGAAGGGATAAGTAAAAAAATGGCAGTCTCAAAAAAGAAAAACACAAAACATATGTGGGTACAACCTATAAAGGTGCTATAGTTTATTTGTATTTGTATTTATTTATTTTTTGTAGGAGTGCCCCAAGGCATTGTGCTTGTCCCATTAAAGTTCCCCTTATTTGTTAGCGTCTTTTCCATCATAATCAATCTCGATGCAATTTGATTTTTTGTCTTTTCAAAAACAAACAAAAAAGGTGATTTTATGAACATGAATTATACACTTTTACTTTCAATCTATGCCAATTACTTTTTTGTCATCATAGCATGCAATATTAGGAATACACTTTGACGAAGGGATAAGTAAAAAAAAAAGTGCACTCATTTTGCATTGTCAAAAAGAAGAATGCAAAAACCTAATTTGGATAGAACATGTATAGGTGCTACTTTAATTTATTTGTATTTTATTTTTAGGACAATTAGGAGTACCCCAAGGCATTGCTCTTGGCCCACCAAAGTTCCCCTTTTGTTATTAGAGCTTGGCAAAATCACACATTTTCCTCATTTTGATCCATTTCAGTTCAATTTATTATTTTCAATTTCTTGAACATGAACTACGCATTTTTACTTTTACTCTGTGCCTTTTAAAACAGTTTTTTCAGACATGCCGTATAATTGTCTGTGAAACAAATCACTGACAATTTGACAGAACCCAATTTCAATGTCTTTATTTTTTATTAATTGCACAGCCCTACTCCTTCATAAATTAAATACATTTTAATGTAAATTTTTGAATTCTTATTATTTTCTTTACATTATCTCACAATAAAATATAATATTATTAATATTGATCCATGATGAACAGAAACAGGTATGTTGACTTCCTCATCTAAACTGCAGAACTGAAAATTCTCTTCAAAGTGACACTTTCCAACAAGGAGATTGTCATGTATATGTTTTAAATGTAGAGATGATATGACATTTTATTACCAAGATGTATGACCTGCAGTGTTAAGTTTTTATTTTATAGCATCTAAGTATAGGGATGTGGGCGGAGTTAGGAGGTCAGTGAAAACAGATATTTTGTGAGGACTTAATGCAGAAACACACGATTACTCAAACATGCAAGAATCAATCCCAATCCAATTTTTTTTACAAAAACCTTATGGTTAAAGCCTCACAGGTTGCCTGTTTCAACGCCTAAATCCAATCTAAGCCAATCATGAATACGCATTAGAGCAGCCTGTCTGTAGTTTAAAGCTTTGACAACATCATCTTCAGTTGTGATTTTTAAATTTTTTTTTTTTAACTTTGTGGAGTACCCCAAGCCACCATATTAGTCCCCTTCTATTTTCAACCATTTCACCAATTCTAGTTTTAAAAAAGAAGCTAGTGTCTTGTACCTCTGACGATGAGCTCTCCGAAGTTGGACACAGCTGCTCCTCTCTGGGACAGTGTGATGCAGCGGTACTGGTCCTGCTCACCGCGCTCCGCCTCCACCTGAAATGTGGCCATCAGCCTCTTGTGACTGAGTCGAGTGAGGAGGGGAGTGTCCAGGACCATGCCGGTTCTCCGCTGAGGGGAAGAAGAGAGACAAATAAGTAAGTTAAGAAAATGAAGTGCACCCCAGTCGTTTTGTCAGTTACAATACAATAGGGAACAGATTTTTTTTCAGCCCCTCAAAGCATTTTGCGACTTCCCAATAAAAACCCCAATTCTAAACTTTTACCAAATGACAACTTTAACTTTAAGATATTGTAAATGCCCTAGTTTTACTCAGAACACAAAAATCACTTTTATATAAGCCTGTAAACCTCGTTTTAACAAAATGAGAGTGTTCTGACTTTTCAAGTTAAAAATCAAATGGGTTTTGAACAATTTTATTATGGTTGACAGGCAACTTTCTAGAATGATGATTTCTAGAATGATGTCATCATTTAAAGATGCACTGTGCAAGATTGAGAGGAATTTTAATTATCACATATAGTCCACAAACATTTAAATCATATTTATTCTTTACAACATGAATACTTAAGAGAGCACTGTTAACCAATCCACATCAATTGTGATACATTTATACGTATTCGAAATGTTTTATTACGGGACGGAATGTGAATATTGACGCTAGATGTCACCATGGCACTGGAAATGCGCACCCTGGTGTTCAAAAGTGGACATTACTTGGATCACTTTATTTATTTATTTTTTCTTACAAAGTGCCCCTTTAACAACAGAGTACATTTTTATTCCATAAAAATTTCTAAGCTCGGATGAAGTTTGCAAAATGTTTTATGAAATCGTACATGTAATGATTTTAGATTTTTTTTTTTTTACTTTTATTTGTAGTTCAACCTGTCACGGGCACTTCAAAGCCCATATGACAGATTAGATTTGTAAAGTTTGAATTCTTGGTAGTAAATATTTACCCTAAGTTATACAGCTGGAATTTATGACGAATGAAATTTGAAAACTACAGGAAGTAGTAGTACAGTAGAAGAGTTCTAAAGCAGAATTCCTCTGGATATGTTATCAAACTGCCATCATTTTTGCACTGGCAGCTATGCTAGCAAATGTCTCTGCATTCAAATCATTTTGATTTAGGCTTATCTTAAGTTAATTTGTTTAAGTTTAAGGATTTGGGGAAAGGTTTGCTGGGGGGGGGGGGGGGGGGGGTACTGAATTTTCACTCAACTGACACAATTACAAGGTCTTATCTGTTTCAGTTATGTAGAAATAAATTGTCGATGATAGATAATGAATAGAAAAAAGAATATGGAAATACCTTTTTTTGGACAAAAGACAAATATGAACCTCATGAAAAGTTTGGTACAATCTTTAATCTCGCCTGTCATACACACTTTAAGATATTTTGCCATCAACATTTCTTAGCTACCAAACATGAGTGCGGTGGACACACAGGCCTCCCCAGCGTGTCGTCTGGTGCTTCGAGACTGAACTTGACATGTTCACATCACACATTACCCTAACACGGCACCGCTTCAGGCATTTTTAACAACCGGAGGTGGCCCTGAAATCTGCAAAGAAGCCACACTCGGAGCAGAGCTTTTCCAGGTGCTCCAACGCAATGTACGCCGTTTCATCACAGAATAAGCAGATTATTATGTAAGCTGTCGCCCGCTCGCACTTTTCAGGACTAAGTGGCTTTGACGTCTGCATGTATGAATTTCTTTAGCAGCACGGGAGAGAGAAAATAAATGATATGTTGTACAGTGCGGCACTACTGCCTCCAGCGAAGGATTAGAGCTCATTTTAAGTTTAACTCTGACATCAATGCAACTTTTTCTTATCTCTTATACTAGCTTCCAGGCTTTTTTCTGATATATATGTATATTTATTTTATTTCTTCCCTTTTCTTTTGCGGTGAAGTGATGTTTCACAGTTTTGATTATGAACATCCATCATTTGAAATCATCCTCAAGGGCGTAAAGTAAATATGTGTGCTCAGTTTTGAATGGAGGAGAATTAATGAAAGTCGGGTTTTGTGCAAAGCTGTATTTGAACTTTTAGGATGAATATTAGATTCTATTATTCATGGTTTTGAACTAACAGTGCATAGGTCAGATTAAACTCGTGCAAAACTTACTTTTTGACTGTTTTTTCAACATCTCATGATCTCTCTTTGCATGAGTTTGCATGTTCTCCCTGTGTTCTTTGGGTTCTTTTCAAGTACTCTGGCTTCTTCCAACTTTCAAAAATATGCATGTGTAAATCAATTCCACCAGTGAATGAATGAGAGAGTGAAAAAGTTGTCTGTTTGTGTCTGTCTATGTGTTAACCCTGCAATGATGAGTTGGCCACTGTCGAGGCTGTTGACCCGTCAAGTGCCCAAAGTAACTGGGGCGGGCTCCAGTCACCTGCCACTCCTAATGGAAATAAGCAAATTTTAACCATGTGTTCATTTTGTTTCTTCATCAAAAACACAGCTGGAGTTCTGTGTAAAATAAAATTGTTTCTTTTGTCTGTGAATACACTGTTTGGAATTAAGATTTGTGACGTCATAGATAGAATTCTGCAATCTTCTGCGTGGTTTTCAGTCAGCCCAGTCTCTGTAGAAAACGTAGATTTACAAAGAAATGTCTCAAAGCATGTTTTCAAGCCTTTTTTCACGTCAAAATGTTACGAAAAGCCAAAATGTAAAATAACCACGAATTTTGGTTGAAGCCTCATGGCAACATTTTCTTTGGGTTTAACAGGTAAATCTTGACCTACCCCAAGCCCCAGTCATAAACTTACCACTAACATGTTGGTACCAATCAAAATACAACTATGTCTAAGCCAATAATGTGAAAACAGCGTTGTAGGGAGCCAATAACAGATGAATCCGCACATAAAGGTGCTCTAGGCTACCTGATTTTTGCTTCTTTACAAACATAAACAAACTCAAAAAATTACTTTTAGACTTTTTACATCTTTTGCTCTCTAACCCTGGATGTAGACAGACTGCGAGTTTGGTTCGGGTCAGGACCCGCGTGGGTCCCACAGAACTTAGAAAGTGCTTAAAACCAATATGCCCAAGTACACAGATCTCCGAGGAATGTGGATGCAAGTGCAGGAGTCGCGTGGGTCAGTGGAAAGAATCCCCATGAAGTCTATTTTTCCGGGAGACCGCAGCGGTCTGATGCGACTTTCAATTCATTATACGAGTGTTCTCGCGGGAATTTACGTGAATCTGCGTGGCTTTGGACGAAATCGGACCACAGTTGACAACATCTGGTGTAACAGGCACTTTGCAAGAAACCCGCAAGTGTCCCGAACCGAACCCGCCTCGCAGTCTGTGTACATCCAGGGTTACCTAATGCACTTTGAGCCTCCAAATTGTTTATCACGATGTGTTTTAAGCTTTTTTCACAGCTGTTAGGAGTGAGGCGTCCTGGTATGCTAACGACTGTTAGCCACAATGCTACAACAACAGATGAACTTTTTAGATTTTAGTGAACAAATGGTGCTTTATTAGACGTAGACAGGAAACTGCAGAATCATTTTCACTTATTTTAACAAGATATGTGGGCTGGGGGGACTTGATTTTAAGTTTTATTGTTAGAGTGCTTTTAAGTTCCCTTGCAAGTTAAAGAAGTCAAGGAAAATACTTGATTGTTGGAAAGCATGGGTTTGAAAATTAAAATATAATAAATCAAAAAAGCTTAAATCAGAAAAGCTCTTTAGCAAAACCAAACATCTAACATTCTTGCTTTTACAGCTGCTCGATCTCCTACAAAAATAACTCCTGCCAATATTGAGCAGCACGTCTGTAGCTACAGTTTAGGAAAAATGTATGAAAAGTTGTGTTCACTTCAAAAGACACAGCAAGACAAGCAGAACAGCAGCAACAACAGCTCAAAGGCATCGCCGCGTAATTCTGTTTTCACATTATACACCCAGCCATTTTCTCTCCATCCAGTTTTCACAAGCCATACTGGGATTGGCTGTGTCAGATTTTCAACTCGTGCCAATTCAAAATGCCAAAATGTGTAGCCAACATGTTTTTTTTCTCTCGCAATACCCCCCGTGGCTTCTTCCGTACGGCTCTGTGGGGGTGACTCTGACACACCAGTCAATGTCAAAACTTGTTTATTTGGACTATTTCTCATCCTTCTGTGTTTCAAAATACATTGGGCGACTTGTGTGGGATAAAGCATTTCATTGTCACAAGCTGAGATAAAAGTGTGTAATCTAAAATGGATAAAAAAAAAAATACTTTAAGTGAAGAATTAATATGAGTTTTTATTGATTGCTTTGCCTGTAAGTTACATTTTGACTTCTTAATATATAAAGTCCACTTTTCTGAGTTTTTACTATTTTATAAGAGTGTTTTCTCATCATTAGTTTACTCAAAGTTGTATTCGAGTTCTCAGAATATCTGTGTTTTCACCGACCACTTAAATGTGTTCAATTCAATTTTCTTTTTTGCTTGTTGTGTGGACAACCTTTGGCAGCCCCCTTGCAGAGCCTTTGAGACTTCCCACTTGGTTGTAAGTCTTGGTGGTCCCAGTAGTTGGGGACCCCAGGTTTATGTTGTGAACAGAATCTTTTATCATTTCAAAATACAATTACAAACATCATTAAAATCATTCAACAAAAGTTTATGATAAAATCAAAAACATAATCATGATTATTCCAATTTGATAACACATGACTGATCTGAAATATGGTTTATAAACTTTTTCAATTTATAAAATATGAGACGCCAAAGTAATGGTTCTCAAGAGCACTTTTAAAGGTCAACAAATGCAGAATACAACCCAAATTCCACCAGTTGTTGGCACATTGTTCCAGCCTGATAATTGTGATTTGATGTTTATAGCTGCGCCTCCACGTCTTCACACTCTCAGTAAATACAGTGACATCAAACCCTCTTAAATGGCATTAAAACAACTAAATGCCACAGCTTTCAAGTGTCTTTCCTTTTGTTTTTAAACAAACCCTGAACATGTTTCTTCTTAGATCTTGCTGACTCAACACTCAGTGTGTTGATCAAAAGTACTGTATTTCTTTGATGTCAGCTCAGCTTTCAGTGTTAATCCAAACACATCACTTGTTTGATCTAGGTAACAATACAATATCAACCATCAAAGTGAAATAAAAAAGACAATCAATTAACAAAAGAAATCAACCCAAAACGACGCTTTTCAATGTCATACAATAAAAAAAAAATCTTGATTTTGTTTTCAGGACACTTGGACTATCACATCAAACTTAGTCAAAATAAAAAACAATAATCTGTCATATAAACTTTAACGCCTTCAGTTCAGGGCCCCTCCCCTCTACAGTAGCTCCAGTCCACTGACACTGAGGTCCCTATTTGCCCGAAGCTGGAGACAACTGGAGAGACATGGCAGACAAAACTTTTTGTCTTTCCATTTTCTGTTTGTTGGTTAGTTTTTTCTAGTTCCTAAAAGTGTTTTATTATTGAACTTCCATAGAGTTCAAAAGAACATTGTAATTTAAAAAAAATTTCTAATTGCTTTTTTGTTTACAGGGACTAAAGTAGCTCCCAAACTTTACAGTCTTGGAATGAACTAGATTTTGAAGGAAGTCTTAGTTATTTTAGTGTAAAGAAATTGTCAAAATTTGAAATTTTCAGAAAAATTTCAGTCAAATTTATTTTACTTAAAAATTGCAGTGAATACAATGTCCAAAATCCCTTTTGCAAAAGTCTTAAAATTCTTGTTTAGTACAAGACAGTAAAGTTTGGTGTGTGTATTACCTACTTTATTGGTTGAAATTATGACCCATAAAAAGTCAATTCTGGCCATTTAATTTGCCAATTCTACATACAATGCCTTGTTACTATATGAAAACATGACATTTGTTTTTCTTACATTTAATGTGTGTAAACTACACAGCACAAGTTTTACGCTGATAGCTATAATTCACTTGCAGTGTCTCACCTCATGTTCACTGCATTTCAGTAAAACATGTAATTTAACCAGTTTGGACTTTAAGCAGCTTTTACCACTAAACCACAAAACTCCAACATGTAACTCCTATTCTTCACTTTCACTTTACCACCTTGGTTCTTCCTTAAAAGCCTGCATTGTCTCCTTGCTTCCTCCCCTCCCGACTCCATCTCCAGCGTCTGTAGCCTTCGTCAACAAGCTAGGGGCCTGACAAAAATGGCTTTCTCACTTGCCAATGATCTTCAAAGAGTCGTATTCAGCCGTGGAACGCAGTCAGAGGGGCGGGAGAAAGGGGGAACACAGGGGATGGATAGTGCGGTCTCATTTGCAAAAGCCGCTGCTCCCCGTTGCCGTGGTTTCAAAAGCACTTAGATGTGGCAGGCTTCAAGGCCGGAGAAGAGACGGAGCATTTTTTGAAGACTAATATTAGCGCAGATTCAAAATGTGCTAAAAAAATTGAAACTATTTGCAGCTGGTTGCGTCGAGGAAATGACTTTAGGGGCCCCCCGAGAAAGAAAATTAAAATTGATGAACAGTTCTTTACTCTTTAGTTTCGGCAGCTTCTAGCATCGCAATCAGTTTATAAAAGCTTTTTATGGCTGAAGAAGAGTTTACGTCCAACACTGTCAACAACAACTAGCAACTATAGTACACGGTAGAATTTGCATGTTCTTCCCGTGTTACCATGGGTTCTCTCTGGGCACTCTGGCTCTATCACACCTCCAAAAACATAGGTTGTTTGGGCATCACTGTAAATTTCCCCGAATGAATGAGAGAGTGAATGGTTAACTGTCTCTAACCATTCCCCTGCCTAAGGCCCACCATTGATGGAGGCCATCTTTGGGCTAGAGACAGTCAACTATTCACTCTCTTATTCATTAATTTGAGGAAATTTACAGTGATGCCCAATCGCCTACCCATGGCTGCTCGGCATATTTAATGGATGATAGGTCTATGCTCGTGATTTATTGGGATCAGCTCCATCGCGGGCGACTGAAGCCTATCCCAATCTATCTTTTCGAACAGTAACAAGTTGTAGGAAGTGAATGAATGAATATTGTGGTCATATATCAGTTTATGAGTAAGATTTAGGTCATAATCATGGGCAATAACCGTTGCTTGGAATGCACTAGAACACCAAATACTAGCTTACACTGGGAGTTCAACACAATTATAAAACGCCCTCGAAAAAGAGAGGCATCTTCATAAGCACTATACCAGTGCTTCTCAATTATTTTTTGCCGGGCCCCCCCTGGGAAAGAGAAAATATTTCGCGCCCCCCCTACTCGCCGCGGTGCCTAAAAATCTGATTATTATCTATAAAAAGCGTATAAGTAGGCCTATATCTAAAAGTGTATCCTTCTTCACATAAATAAAAGAAAAAAATCAGTATCAACTTCTACAAATTTCAACAAATATTAACTTTATTTTGTACATTTACAATTTCCACTGCAAAAGCAATTAACTAGCCAACTAAGTTAATATTATTTTTTTGCAGTGTTATTTTTACAGTGTAGTCAGCTCCACAGGCTGAATAGAAAAGGCTTTGAAAGCGGCGCTGGGCACTGTTTATTCCACAAATGATCAGAGCCGTACCGTTTGTGTGGAGTAAATTTGGTGAAATGATGTGGCAGATCAGGCGTTTTACCGCGGACACGCGACATCGCGGCGTATTGGCGCTGCTCTGTCCCGGTTGAGCGAGCGCGCGGTGTCTGGGCCGTTCTTTTCTGTGTGTGTCTGGCGCGGTGCGCGAGAAGCCCGGACCGCTGCACACAAACACAAGCGGAGAGACGTGGAAATGTACCGACACCAGCACCACGATCAAAGCAGGGCAGACAAGGCGCGTGAACGGGACAGATTTTATGAAACGCGCTGATTCAGGACAGACAGGAGGACCGATAGGGCTGGAGCTTATCGATCTTGTGGACTGTTACGCGCCCCCCCTGGCATCGCATCACGCCCCCCCAGGGGGGCGCGCCCCACTATTTGAGAAGTACTGCACTATACACATTTTTAAGTAAGAAAATAACTTAAAACTAGCATTTTAGAGAGTTTGACCACAAAAACTCCAAGCAGTTTGCTTGTGTATGTGTTAGCATTTGGCTAACTGCTTTTGGAATGCCAACAGGGCAGAACTTTTGTTCACTTCTAAAAGTTGTGGAGAAAAAAAAATGTGGTGAACAATTTGGAGGCTGAGAATGCATTAGGTACGTGTGCAAAACATGTGACTGCTGTAAGACTTTTAGGACCAATTATTTCTGTTTTTACAAGACCACAATTTTTGGTTTTAAAGTATTTGAGTTAAAAATACCTTTTTTTATTGAAATTTTGCCTGCTCATTATATTTTTACAATCACTTTTACATTCTGATAATATGCATCCGTTTACCTTTGGGCTGCACTATTTGTGGGGGAAAATTGCATTTTTTTAAAAATTATTTTTATTAGTATTGCGATCTGATTTTATTTGAATTGGCCTACTAGAATTGTATTGAGAGTTCATAGTTTAAACGAGTCTGGGAGAACTGACTACTGTAAATGAAATATGTCAACAAACAACAAACTCATCATTAAATAATCACATATGTAAGCGGATTTAAAACCAGCGTTCTAAAACTACAACCTTTTACTTCGTGCATACATTGAAAGTGCAATTTTCTCACATTTTTGTACGAACCAAGCTCATTTTAGTTTAATCCCAATTCTATCACATGACTGCCGTGCTTATGTTCAGCTTTACCTAGACGTTCTTCCAATTTCAGCCTAAATACTAGTCATATCTGAAGGCTATAGACACAAACACACAATTCACATTCTACCCAGCAGCTCTCACCAGACTCATTTCTTGGCAACGGCTCCTTCTAACCATTAACACGCAGTTTCTTATTATGTAACTATATTAAATGAGACGTTATTGCTAATATTATGCCGCTGCCTGAGAGAACGACTTCCATTTCATCTAAAAGTACAGTTAATCACCGAGCTGGAGGAAGAAAAGTGTGCATAAATACGTTTGGAATTAGCATGGATTTTTACCTCCACAGTCAGTGCGAGAGCGAAACAGGCTGGTGCGGATCAAAGACGCCAAGTGATTTCTTTTAATCCCAAAGAACAGCCCAATGCCTCAAAGGTTGATAAAGGATTATAGTTTCTAAACAATGGGGAAACTACATTGGAAAGTTTGTTACAATGGGCTGAATGATTGATGAATGTGAAGATTGTCAGTTTGACTACAAGTAGAAAAGGCTTCAAAGGGTTGTCATCTGGACTAAGTTTTAGAAGACTGAGACGTTCATCCAGAAGTCATTTTCAATCTAATAAGGAAGACGTTTTGTCAGACTGCAGCACAATATTAGGAAGTTGTTCTTAGTTTTGAAATTTTCTTCATAAATGGCAACTTTGTGGCTGTAAAATTATGATATTTACCACTGAGGCTGTCCCACCAAACTAACCAAACTAAGTCAGGCAAACCAATCACAGATACAAATCATAATAGCTCTTCTTTCAAAAAGAAAATACTCTGTATTTCTGTTAAAACGGAATCAAACGCAGCAGAAACAAGTACATCCGTGGAAGTCGCCATCTTTGTTTGTTTGAATCATTTTTATTTAATTTAATTGGATTGGATTGGATTGGATTGGATTGGTTGGATTGGATTGGATTGGATTGGATTGGATTTTATTTTATTTTATTTTATTTTATTTTATTTTATTTTATTTTATTTTATTTTATTTTATTTATTAGTTTATTTGACAAGCAGTACTTCCTGTCGTCATTGCACCTCTCAGCCTGCCTTGCTGCAAAGTGATTGGGCCGACACATTGCGCACAATCGAGTTCCTGGAAGGCCAGATGGATTATCTTGAGTTTGTGAATTTACTGGCCACTATTAATGGCCAGGTTTATATTGTGTTTTGATTGAAGCCACATGGGGACATTTTCTTTGGGTTTAATGACTAAGTTTAGGTCTGAAGTTACAAAAATTGGTAGATTTAGGTCTTGGGCTTGGAGGGGGTTAAGATTAGGATATTGTTAATATTCATAAATGATAACACATTTTAACATCCATTATGGAAATTACCTGGGGCAGCAAGACGTATCATAGATACACATATGAAGGAGAAAATACATGGTATGCGTACACATTTAAATTTACAGTTTACATTATGCGTTTTTGTGAAATTGGATTGTGCAACCAGATGGCTGACGTCACAAAGCATATTGTCTTGAGCAAAGGGCAAGTGGGCTATCAGCTGATTTTTTATCAAATGGGGAGGAGCTGCCATCATCAGTGAATCTTAATATAGGTCAATGTCTAATCTTTTCTTTCTCACTTTGCTGTTTGTCAGAAGATGTTCTTAACTCATACTTACTAATTTTGATTTGTGAGAGCTTAGCCTGAATTAAATACTTACTTTATGCATTGCAGTGCTAAAATCAGGTCCTCAAGCATTAAAGGAGAATTATTCAACACATTCTCATGAATTGCATATCTATATCAAGCCATGTAGATAGCGTGTTGGGTCTACAATTGTACGTCTACAAGTTTAGGTCTGTGGCCTGAAGTTGGTTAAGATTGATGATTGTTTTTTTGTTCCTATTCATAAATATAATCACATCATATATCCACCATAGAAATTAATTGGAGCAAGAACATAAAAAATAGAAATTGTCAGTTGACAGTGACTTATGGCACAAAAACAATCATTGCGTTTTGATAAAATATCATGTTTTGGTGTCATGGACAGGAAGCATTAATAATTTTGCACTTTTTCCTCACCATTTATTTCACATAAGCCTGCTTTGATTGACATAAACATACATAATCCTATCAAAATCAAAAAACACGGAACGCCATCATGTGCCCTTTAGACGTCACATGGTCGTTCCTCATGTGTTTGTTGAAGTCTGAAAATGTCACGTCTGCTTTGACTAATGGAAGCGCTGCACATGTGAGAGAGCTCGTCCTTGTTAGCAGCTGGATACAGAGCTTTTCTGTGCTCTGATAGTCGGGAGTTTCATCTGTCAAATGTCAAAAGCTCCACTGGATACTGACCACAGACCAGCACTTTCGGTTCCTGGAATATCATCAGTTATTAGCAAACATGATGGATTGTTTGCTAAATTCTGTCTAAGCTGACTCTTTTTGAAAATTGCTTCGTTTAAGGTAAAGATGTGTACAGTTTCTGGAGTGTGAACAGCCTGCTTGTCTCCATGGACATTTTTTTTCTTTTGTATGGAGTTTTCTTAAACATTAAACATTTGGTTTATGTCTGTATCTCTGTGAATGTTTTTTTGGGCTAATTTCTTACATCATTCTTGCGGTACACGAAAATAAAGTGTTCATAGCATGTTCTTAAGTTTGTAGCCAGGCTGATGATCTTGTCAAACATTCTCCACAACAAAGCTATTCAATTAAGGGCGTTTTCAGACCTACAAAATTTGGTCACATTAAAACGGTTCAGAATTCGTTTCTTCGAACTTTTTGTCGGGTGTGAATAAAGACAAGCAAACTCTGATCCGAATCAAACAATCAGACCAAGACCGCCCGTTCAGGTTTGCAGGTTGCAAACGGATTCTGGTGCAGATGGTCTGAATACAAACGGCCTCCATCTGAAACAAACACAAAAAACTTGCGTTTTTTGGACTTGACGAGACAGCGTCACAACCCACAGAGAGACGCACCAGCTCTACAGTCTACAAAGAGCCGCTCATACCTGTCGTTTTGTCTTTGCGAATGCGCGCGTCTGCCAGATTATCGACTGAAGATGTGTATTCTAAGCATAATTTATCCTGTTGTCTACATTTCGTCTGAAAACGTCACAGTTGTTTCTTTCATAGCATCAAAACAGCTTGGACAGCCTTCTTACCGTGATGGAGTAGTTTATTGAAGAGCCTTGCAAACCAAACCACCAAAGTGCTTCCAGGTCCTGAAGATTTGCTTAGTCCATTTAAATCTAGGTATATGTCCAGAAAAAAAGTAGGCTAGTATTCCATTGTGAGCAGTGCTGCGCTTGGTCCTGCTGGTACAGATCCAAATCCTTGCGAAATACAGCGATCTTTGTTTAGTCCCACATAAACCCAGGCTCCTCCTGCCTCACATCGGTCACCACACGGGTTGAAATCGCCATTACGATAAAGAACGAATAACAAGCTGCTACTTCATGACTTTTTTTTTCCACATATGTTCTGAGTAGCCCCGCCCCACGCTATTATTTGCCTAAAAACACTGACAATAAATGAAGCCAAACTGAGAAACTGTTGAGAACATCAGATATAGTTGACAATCAAAACACTGACTTTTGCCTTATAGGCCTCACAGTATGTTATTGAACTGGGTCATTTACATATTTTACATTTTAAACAGCTAACAATACCTTTGAAAAAAAAAAGACATTCCAAGTAACTAAGCCAAGCAACATTTCCTTTCTTTTGCTTTGGTTTCATCATCTATTTTTCTTTATCCATTCTTTCTAACTGCCAAGGACATTCTTTTCTTCTTTTCAAACTCTAGAAAATTAACAAACCACCTTTTCAAAACTATTTCTTACGTCTTATTATGTCTCCTTTTAGCTCTAGCAACATTCCAACCATATTCTACATGTTTTCCCCGTAGGTAGACGACCACAACAGCCTTGAGCCACTAACTTTAATATTGAACATAACTCGGAGCTGCTTTTTCACTCGCAACATTTTGTCAGCCTGTAGCTTTCTCCGAGCGAGCTGCTGGAACACTGGTGGCACTTTTTTCTGTTCTGCTTCCACGCCGTGTCACAGGTTCTGGCTGAGGAAAACAACAGCAGCAGGATGTGATGGGGTTAGCTGTGGGTTAGCTTAGCCTAGAGGGGTTCGGATGAGAGTGTCTGGATGCAAAAGACGACGTAGCGCTCGGATAAACATTGCTGATTGGAACTGTGTAGGAGTCGTTGAGATGGTAATGTGGGAACGGTGGAAGGACAAGAGGAACGCACTTGTGAGAAGGATCCTGGCATGTTGTAGCTTATGTTATAGCTTTTTTGTGTTTGGTTGGTTAGCACTAAAATACAAACTGCAGTTGCCTCTTAAAATTTCTACAAATTGTTGACATAAACAGAAAGTTTTTAAAATTAAAAATGTATCTTTGGTGGTGACAGTGATTGTAATGAGTCATGAACATGCCTACACCATTGAAAATACATAATATACAGTGCTATGATGTAAATAATTGTTGCTATGAGCTAATTTCCATCTATTATTCTCGCTGGCATCGACACATTGAAGTTGAGTCATTATTTTGATGACTTGCAACTTGGCAAAATGGACTAAGATTTGGGACTTCACTTGAACTTGAAGGTCAATGACTTGTATGTAAAGCCTTGTGACTTAAGACAACTTAATGAATCACCTCTAAAATTAACAAACTAAAACATTTTGGACTTGGCTTGGACTTGCCTCTCTTTGACTTGGACCTGCCTGTCTAAGACATGACTTTGACTTTAGGCCGAAGACTTGCAAAACTGTGACTTGTTGCCACCTCTGTTTATCTTACACCAGTGCACTAGGGGTAAAGTGGGTGACGTCTCTTGCTTAAGGACACAATGAAATTTTCACTACAGCCACAGCTACAGCTTCCACACTGCTTCAGCTAACGTCTCCCATCCAAGTTTCTAACCAGTCCCAACCTGCTTAGCTTCTGAAAAGATTGTGAAATTTCAAGAAGGTGAAGCCACATTTTTTATTATTATTTACTATAACTTCTGTAGTGGCAACATTCCTTTTCCTGCCTGAATGCTTTATTTTCCCGCTTGCTGACACCCGTCTTTCCTTCGTCGCATCTCCAACCACATTGTAAAACCTTCTAAGACTAAGAACAGTGTGAATCAACAGAGTTGGATCTAGGCAGAGCTGTGCGCTTGGAGACTGCTAGACAAAGTGCGTTGGAGCAGACGGTCCATGAGCTTTGACCTGAGGTATACAACACACTCCAGGCGAATTGTCTGTGGGCTTGGAAGCGGCTAGATTGGGCGGACGGTCGTTCTGTGTGCTATTCGAGCCAAACCGGGATCGCACTTGGAGTGGCAAGGGTGTAGAATAGCGCGTGGAGAGATGTTGAATGGGTCAGGGAAATATCAAACACGTTATTGACATTGACTGTGTAGTAGAAACACAAGTTCAAAAAAGTTTTTATCTTAAGCTATGTTTCTTAAAGTAGTCGCGCTTGACTCGATTAGTCAGTTAGTTTGTACAAGCCATAGTTTGTTGTGTCTTTGGTCAAGACACTTTTTCCACATTGCTTCAGTGCAGTCTGTGTACACTGGGTGAATAGATCTTTGATTGTAAAGTGGTTTGAGTGCCTTGTAAGGTGGAAAGTGCTACAGACATAGAGACCATTTTCCTATCTGTCTATCTAAACTAGCCATATTATATAATGTATGTTCTCACATGCCTGCAAACCTTCAAACATTCCTGACCTCACATATAAATGTGTGTTATTTTATAATGGCTGCCATTATATTATTGCAGGTGCAGCCACAATAGAACTAGCAGCACCACCTACACATCAGCCTGAATTAAGGTTACGCAACTTTAATAGAATCCAAGCTAGTTCTACCACCTCTACCCAATATGTAACGCCTCTCACTATTATATCCATTTTTTTTTTTTGTATGTTTTGCTCTCGCCATTGTGCGTTCTCTTCCTATTACAAGGTGCAAAGATAGAAAAGAAGAAAAACATCTCCACAATAGCAGCTCTGAATCTCACCTCCAGGAGAAAGGGCTCGGACTCCGACACTTTGCCCGTGGCCACGCACTGGAAAGAGGCGTTCTGCCCGGCGTTCACCTCCACATCGCCCAGCCGTGAGAAATGAGCCACCTTATCTGCAGAAGGACAAACAAACAAACAGTGAGAAAAGCAGAGGGCAGCGGCAATGTTCTCTTTCACCGTGACCCGTTACTGGAGAAAGTAAGTTACACGCAGGGAAGTACACACATTGGTTATTTCATTTAACACATGAAATATTAAACATGTATTTTGAAACTTTTCTAATATATTTAGAAAGAAACTATGATATATGCAGAACAATACTTTTCTTTTTGTTCATTGTAACTAATAAGCTCTGCCTTTATTGTTGGAGATTGGCTACAAGGCAATTTTGAACCTTACATATTTTACACATAATTTGAATTTTTGAACAATCACAGGTAAATACAGGTAAGTGGGTGGGGAAAGGTGGTAGGTGAAAACAGGGATTTTCTGACGAGCATCAGCTATCTTTCAAACATGTAAAAATCAATCAAAATACAAGTGGGTAAACTAATGATGAAAGAACAATGTTGTTACATGGTAAAAAAAAAACAAAAAAAAAAACTTAAACTTAAGAAAAGTAGTTTTGGTATTAAACAGCTGGGGGGAAAAAGCATAGAAACATGCTCAAGATAAGCAAATAATGTGTAGTATAGAAGGATTATAGGTTGACGTCACTTTTCACTCTACTGCTCATGTTGTTTGCAAAAGGAAACACTGTCCATCTAGTTAGCTGAGGAAACATTTTTGATTTAAAGAAAAAAAAAAGATGAGATGAGAACTAGCTGTTCTGGATCAGGTATGAAGCGGTAAAGACGTCTCGTGCGTGCCTGGTGTTTTTCTCCGTGTTTTTTCACTCACCTAAATGTAACGTTTGATTTCATTCACAAATGTTAAATTAGCAGCATCATTTTTGTTTTCTCAAAGTGATAAACTCTTGTATTTAGCTGACAGCGCTGGCTAGTGTTGTTGCTAGAGCTTTTGTCAATCATTCGCAGCTCTTTCTGCTTTCTGCATCTTCTGTATGATAAACAAATAATCCATATGGATACCACACTGTGGCCATAACAGCTTGCTGATCTCGTCAGATCTCAGAAGCTAATCAAGTTGGGCCTGAGCAGTGCTTGGATGGGAGACTATTGAAACCCCAGGAGTCCTTAGCATGAACACTTCCACAGTACCTATTATGGATCTAGTGTGAGCGATTAATGATGGTCAGAGGAACCAAATGCAAAATGTCAGATACGCTTCCGTCAGTCTGCCCCAGGGCAGCTATATCAACAATAGTAGCTTACCAATATCAAGTATGGAATGTGACCTTTTAACCAGGAAAGTTCCACTGAGATTCAGAATCTCTTCTGCAGGGAAGTCCTGGGAATGTTTTTAGTGGAAGGGAAACCGGAGTACCTTCTTTCTATGAGGCTAAAGCGCTAATTGCTGCACCACAGTGTGGCAAATGAATGAATAAGACAGAGTGTGAAGTATTTTTGGGTGTCTTAAAAAATGCTTTCTAATGCATTATTTTCCGTGAGAAGGGGTTGGTTCTGAGGGTTTACATTTATTTACATTATTGACTATAGAAACAGCATAATAGTGGTAGTTCCCTATTTGAAAAAATAACTAGTATCTTGGAACATTTTATTAAGCGTCATATATTATCCAAGTGATAGAACTTCTCTAAAAGAAAGATTTGTAACCATTCATTATTGCAGATACTCATATTCAAATAATGGGAAGAAACATAGCCTACATTTGTATACAAAAGACACATTAAATGCATTAAGCGTATAAAAGAGTAAATCCAATCATCCTTCAGCAAATGTTTTAATTTAAAATGATCAATTATGTCGTCGTTTTCATTCACTGATACATTTGTAGCATGAAATAATTGAGAGAAACAGCGACTTTGTGTTGATCTCCATTTTGTGCTGGTCTATTGGGACTAATCCACGTCACACCTGTGTAATTATCAGACTCTTTAATCAGCATCTCGTCTCTCAGCTGCCAGGTGGGACGGATTATTCCTCTAAATGAGAAGCAACAGCATTTCTACTAATGCTGAAACGCTCACAGTGCTAACTGTAGGAGCAGCCTGGGAAATGGCACAGAGATGGAAAGGAAATCAGCGCATCTTGGTGGTGGAAGGAATATTGTCTAGTTGAGTGGCTAATCTAGTGTTATACTCATGATCAAGATCTTGAATCCTTATTACAGTTTTACATTTAAGAACAGGTCAAAGGCAGAAAGTATATTTCCACAAATTTGCTCCAATTGGTTAGAAATTTACGCCAACAAGTGAGTAGAGCTTGAAGCAAAAACCCCCCAAAAAAACTACAGAAAAAACTGGCCACGTTAAGTGTGTATGTAATGTGTCCCATAATATTTTATCTTCAGACAAGTCTTTTTAATAGGTTTTATGACTTGTAACTTACTTGGCTTAGAATCCCAAAAGACTCGACTTTACTTGAGACTAATGATTTGATTTGAAGTAAATATGATTTGTATAAAGCACAATCAAACATTGTAAATAAGAATTTGTTATTTGTTATTTTTTACATTTTGCCTGGCAAAATAAAAAAAATAAAGGTAAATATAAAAACACAATCAATACAAATTTTCAATAATCAAGGTGATGCGGAAATCTAAAAATAATTTTGTTTTTTGCAACAGATTCAATATTAAAGATATTTCTAATTACAGAGTGAATTACATTTAGAGAAAACAACACTAGATGGTCACAAGAGTTGTCTTTTTTAATTCTTAATTTGAAATGAAGTAAGTCTTCAAAACATTGCCATGACGAACCAGATGCAGATGATGAAATGTTTTGTTTAACTTAAATGTTACATCATAGCAGTTTTGCATTCTACATTGCTAACTTGAAGCCAAAGCAATGACTTTACTAGACTTTTTGGGCAGAAAACTATGACTTGACTCGACCCTGATAACCCGCTGACTTGGACTTGTGATGTTATGACTTGAAACTTATTTGTGACTTATACATAGGTTACTTACCTATACCTCTGTAAGATTATAGGCAATATTGACAAAAATGTAACATACGTACAAATAATAATAAAGAAAAAAATGATATACATATACTTTAAATCTCAATATTTTTAGATTAAACCAATAGGTGATATTCAAGCAATTTTAAACCAGCAGAAATTGGTCATATGATGTTGTTAAAGGAATTAGTTTCACTAGGTGTGACTCTGGGACTGGTGTTGCTCTGGATCCATGTGGTTGCTGTAGGACTTTGACATTTTTTTAAGTATAGTGCCTCGTTACACTGTGGGTTCAAGGGCCGTGCAGGTCTGTGGAGAGGATTTGCAGAGGGGAAGAAGTTGGTTTTGTTTTGTTTTTTTCCAGAGAGCGCAGCAATCTAATGTTGTTTTTATGTCATTGTTCAAGCATTCTCATGGGAATCAACATGAATCAAAGTATACTGGTATTGACACAAGACACCTGCATGGGTCCTACACAAAGGCTTGACTGAACATGCAGTCTATATATACACGGCGCTAAGGCTGAAATACATGTGTCAGGAAAAGGCTCATGACTGGAAAATGATCTAAATAGTGTCATTTCTAACTTCCAAGGAATAAACTCAATACTTCATTTGTCATACCACAAAGAAAATGTTTTTTTTTTTCTTTATCAAAATCATTTCTTTACACAAAAAGCTCTATACCAGCTTTGATAAAATTGACGATTTTTCAAAAACAGTTCATAGGAATTGTTTTATTTTTTCCCATTTTATGTGATACTTATATAAAAGAGAATCTATAGTTGTATCAATCATTCACCCATTTAAAAAAAATAACACACTCAACTGTACACGCCATTAAAGAACATTCAAAGTGAAATTGCTATTTTCATTAGTCAGGACTACCTTTTCTGAAAGATTTTGGAAACAGAGCTCACAGAGTCGATGTGAGAAACTGGACTGTCTGTAAGGAATACATCCAGACAGACACAAAAACATGACAGGAGAAACATGAAATAAAGAAGAAAACCTTACACTGCCCTGGATTCAAACCATTTTCAGAAAAGAGTGCACTAGCAGCACGCAGAAAAAAGTACATCCAGTCCAACAACAGCATTTGATAAGTCTAAGAAAACTTCAAAACTAGCCTGTACTGAACCATACTGTGCCATATAACCTTTTTTTCTTGCTTTGATGCTCCTCTATCTCTCACAAGACATTGCCAAAATAACTAAACACCCCCAAAACCAGCCTTATAAACAAAAAAACTCATTCCTTTCTACACTCAAATCTGTTCCTCTCACTCTCGCATACAGTAGACGCTCCATTCAGTTTGAGTCGAGTCAGTATTGCCGGGATCACAAGGCGACATTGTTTTTGTGCACAAATCAAATGCGCGTCTCTCCAGGCTTCTCTCGTCTCTGCTCGTCTGAAGTGGAATCAAAAACGGCAGCCGATCGGGCGCTTTCGTGGCGCTGCTTATGCAGTCTTACATAACGGAGCAAAGGCGGGGAACTACTCCGATTCACAGCACAAGTCGGAGTGTTTGGACTTCAGTGCGTCGCTCAAGCAGACAAACTGGTATTGTAAATGCTGCGGCTAATCTGCGATCGTTAAAACAGCTGACAATGGACCGATAGCAATACTAACTGTGCTCTGATATACTTGTTTTGGGTCCAATTTAATTCCAGTGCCAGTTTTACCTTCTAGGTTTCACTAACAGTTTAGTCAAATTGTATATACGATGCTGAATTTTGTTTTAGATGGATTACATTTGAACCTCTACAAAATAATTTTGCTTATAATATCCCAATTGTTTGCTATAACATTGCACAATCATGTGGGATGGGGATGCTTCCACACGATTTTCCAGTGCACTGATTCACTGGTTTTCCAGTAGCCGTGGGCCAATCAAACATATGCATAAGCAACAAGTGGCAATGTAGACTCTTCAAACAAGTCTTTAAAACTGCGCCTTCTCGACCCTCGACCGCTCCTCTGACCCCCAACAGCCTCACTCACACTAAACACATGCGTGCCTCTTCTGGGCAAAAGCTGCCAAACCGGTTCAGACGGGCAACCCTTGGCTTGGTGTGAAAAAATTGTCTGACTATCGCTATATTTTTTGTCAATATTGCCTAGTGTAAGCCAATGCTATAAAGGCTGGTCTAAGGGTAAAATATTACGAGACACATTACATACACACTTCACTTGGTCAGTTTATTCTGCATTTTTGATTTGGGCTTTTGGTCCAATCCATTGTCATGTTGGAAAATGACCAATCTAGTTGGTATACAGGGGCATCATTGTCCTGGCAATTTGATATTTCTGTCAAAATGGGGCTGGGCCATATTTTGTCACTACAACAGAAAAAATGTTCTGTAAACATGATAGTTGAAGTATAATTATCAAACACGTCTCTGCTGGACATAAGACATGTTCTGCTTATTGATTATTCAACTAAAAGGACACACCCCTAAAAACCTGTAATGTCTTAATGATTTGACCAAAATTCTTACTAAATAACCATTGGCCCAGAAAAAATGCAAGTAAACAAGATCTTTAGATGCTAAAAAGGTGGAATGTGCTTTTAAATCCCTTTTGTCTTACTAAATTATTTGATGTAGAAACTGGGAGTGATCAGTCTCACTCCTATCAGTCTACCTCAGGGCAGCTGCGACTACCGTTCTGTTTCCAACTGCTATAGCGTGAAAACCTATCAGACACCAACCCAATGGACAAAATATGAATTCCAGCCTATCTAGCCATCTCACTTTCACACCTGGTTTCCACAGCGACCGCCGGCTCGCCCACAAAAGCCTTGGGAGAGATGGAATTTAACTACTTTTTTTACCTCCCCTCTGCTCTGTAGACCTTTTATGGAGTTGGTGTTGGATAATATAGCTGAGGAAACCCATTTCCATTGGCATATATCCAGAATAGTTTTCATAACGTGATGACGGCTCACTTTCAACAACCTTTTAATTATTTTATTGTCCTCAGAAAAAACACTAAATATGCAGCTTTGTTTAAGGCTTTGTGATTGCACTAAGTTCCGCGGTGTTCTAGGACAATTTGTTTTGTTTAATAATGTATTGATTTGAAAAGACTGAAATTTACCAAAATGAGAAAGAAAACAACATAACTAACTATTGGCTATGGTCTCCAAAAGGGGACGCAGAAGATATAAAATACTTTCAAAATGCATGACTAAAACAGTGACTCCATACGTTAATCAAAGCTTAGTGCATATAACAGACCTTGTGGCTGTTAGTAAAGGACCTATGGTTGTACGCCAAAACTAACTTTGTAAGAAATAGTGTTGCTACAACTCATACACCCTTGATATTCCACCAAAAATGGTCTTTGAGTAAAAATATTTGCTGTAGGGCTGTACTTGATGTATCAGTATCATGATATATTGTGACAAACTCATTAGCAATATAGGAAAGCCTGCACGGCTGCTTTAAGGTTGACAATATTGTAACATTAAAGGAGACTTATTGTGTTTTTTCAAACTATTTAGTAAGAAACTAGAACATAAGCAGATCAGTGATTTATCTTTTGTTCATTGTAAAACACAAAGTTGATGTAAAACGGCTTGAAAATTGAAACAGCTCTACTGACTTCCTGTCCAAAACTGCAAATCTGATAAGCCCCGCCTCTTCTTTTTAAATTTAACTGTAAGAAGCAACAGATTTTAAATAACTAATAATTATTGTTGGAACGTGGATATGGGACAGTTTTGAACCATATAAGCTTCACTTTGAGTTTTAATCTTTTGAATTAAAGCAAGTAAATACAGACAAGTGGGAGGGGATAGGTGGTAGGTGAGAACAGGGATTGTCTGAGCACTTGAGCACCAACATGCATGAAACAATTCAAATATAACTTTGAGTAAACTTATGGTGAAGGGAGGCCATTATAACAAGGTTAAAATCTTTGAATAATATATTTTACATAATAGGACCCCTTTAAGAGCAGTGTGAAAATACAAGGCTTTCTACATGAACATTCTGAACATTGAGAGCATTTTCACAGGTAAGATCAAGACTTTTCTACATGTTCTTTCCATTTCAATGTGCAGCATTTTTTTTGTTAGTATAATAAGACCAGTTATGTGACGTTCAGGTTCAGAATGTGACTGAGATTGAGTTTGAGAAGGTGCTCTGTGTTGACCATCTGCAAGTGTATTGGTTCATTAGCTGTTTGCACTCGTAACTCGGCCAATGCATGTCCGACTGACGCAACATAAAGATTGGCTGAGAATGTTCTTCTAGAAAGTCGCTACTGAACATGTCTGTGGGGTCTGACATGATGCGACGGCGAGACAAATAATTATTGTAGTCGTCCTTATGTTTTTGACACATTTTAAAATTCTAAAGCCTTTTCAACAGCCGACGTTAGCCTGATGCAACTTCACCACAAAATTACATAACGCAAGCTTTGTATACTCACTCTAATGAACATAATTCATTTACTGGCTGTTGTGTATTCCCACCAGCTTCAACAATGCGGCTTTAAATCAGTAATGTCGGTTCTGAAACATCAAAAGACTGACAAAAAAACACGTGTATTTGAAGGAGAGAAGAGGACTCTGGAGGAAAAAATAGCACAAATGTCAAAGCAGAATGAACACGGTTTGAAAAGCTGTCCGCGCTGGCCTATGGGAGGACACCGCTTCTCCTGATGGGGGTGAAGTACTTGTTAATATGTACCAACAGGTTTTATTAGAACGGGCTGGAAAGGTCAGGAGACAAGGGTAAAATGGCATATGGAGAGGCGCCAGAGCATGAGTGGATAATGTATGGAAGCCTGCATTCATTATAAACCACTTTTACCGCCGTGTCTTTGACGGTCTGATCTAACTCTAGAGTCTTTTCAAAGCAATTCACTATTTTTGTGAACAATACCCTGCTATATGTTTGATAAGAATTTTTATGAACCATGAGGGAGTTTTTTTTATTATTTGTCTAAGCTATGTTTAAAAAGATACGTAACTCTGTTCATTTGGTAACGTTGGATCGTTGATTCGTTGGATCTGGAATTATCTTCATTATGTTTAACTTTTTCGGAGTAAGATGTATGAAATTGTAATGCATTTGTTGATGATCTGCGACACAAGCTGATACTCTCCCACACTTTGTCCTAATCCACATCATCTCCAGTTAAAGTTAATATGTTGGTTTGAGCATTGGGAGTTACACCTGTATGTACACATGAAAAGTGTAATCGGTTAGCAAATCAAGATTCAAATCTTGTCACAATCAACACACATGTTTCTATCTACAGACAATGTCTCAACGTACGGAGAATGTCATGAAGCAAATGCAAATGTGTGTCACTTTAACTATTTCTTGTATCTTAAGACAAAAACAAAAACAAAAGCTAAAGATGGTCTAAAACAAAACTCTTTACAATAACCTGTAGCGAGACACTGACCTCTCTTATCCAGAATCAAGCTTATTCATGACGTCTGTATTTATGCATATCTACTTATGCATAGACCTTGTTCATACTGTTATTATACTCGAAAGACCGAGATTCTTTGAGAATGGAACATGCACAGAGCACAAATGAAATGTTCCTACCAGTGAGATTATCCTACGGTGTTTACATAGATATTCAAGTTCACATGACTGTGTGCAGTCAGGTTAGTGCTAATATTTAATTTATGAAAAGTTTATGACTTCATGTTAACTCACTGGCTAAACCCATTCTGTACCAATGCTGCACATGCATTTGTAGTAACTTCAAAACATGTTGTCTTATGGCACAGAGAAAAAAAAACAAAAAAATATTTCTAGAAGGTCTTGTTTCAAAGTTTTCCTTGCAGTTTTCTTCCACTGAGGATTTGAGGATTTTACATGCGGCCAGCCTGATATGTTTTCTCCCACTGGAGTCAGTGGAACAGATCTGAATTTCATGAGCTTATAAATATGATAAATTATCATCATTATCATTTCTGTGCACACATATGTGGCTAAGAACAACTTTTACAATTGGGGAATAGCCAATGTGTATGCTAGCCACCAAGTTGGACTAAAAACAACTGACTTTTCCCCTCTTTTTCCTTGAATCTTGCAGAATGCAAGTCCATTTTTAAATTTTATTTTATTATTATTGTTTTCTACCTTAACAAGGGTTAAGACAGAAAACAACATGTTACTTAGCAAAATTGGACAATTGCATTAGACCCATCTATCCAGTGTCGACAACCTGTCAGAAACCGTTTGCACCACGACAGATCTTTTGATAGGTTTGGTTGGGGTAAACATGAGGAAACCCTCTCAGACACAGGGAGAAACATACAAAGGCCCCGTTCGGGGTGTCGAATCCACCACCTTCTCTCTTTAAGGTGAGTGAATTAGGTATTAACTATGCTAGAAGTGTTCCCTTATCATTGATTAGTTGTAAGTTGATTTATGCAAGTAGTAATCCTGCATTGTCCAAGTCCAAGTTTGAGTAGGCTACTTTGAGCCCTTTTTTCATCTCACAAGAAATCCAGCCACAAAATATTAATATAAAAAGATTTAATCAAAATCAGTGTTGCTTCTTGTCCAGATTCTCAAGTCATAATAATGTATGTGCACCTACAGGGATCATATAATCAACTTTGAACAACCACATGGCAGTGACTGAAGGTAGAATGAGTCCGACCCTTTCTATACTGCCCTTTCCATGACCGTTACATCAAATTAGCCCTGAGCCCATTGAGACGGAGAGCGGCCATCATGGGAAAGGGTCAGACGTTTCGCTGGGACAAAGACAGGTGTCCTGCCGTGTTATTGTAGCCATGACACGAGGCAGATAACGTGTGGAGCTGAATCACGTCATAAATTAGGTTTTGATCTCAAATCATAATACAGAAGAATGATTCATTGCATGGTTTTAGATGACGTCATAGAAACTGCGCAAAGGGCTGACCGGGGGGAGGAAGTAAGACCAAGCCAAGGCACATACTTTTCCCTTAGACGTTAGCATTAGCTCAAAATTCAGAGAGTGTTAGCTGGTGGAAACCCATTAACCACATTCAGAAGTGTTTTTTTTTTCTGCCTAGGCATTACGAAGTTTTATACCACAGTCTGTGAAAATTCCAATATTAACTGGCAAGCATTGTTTTCACATATACGCACATTCCATTCCACCAGAACAAATGGTGTCAGTCTAGCCTCGACATGGGACAGGTTGAACATGTGAGGACATTTGAATGGCTTCTGTACAGTCTGTCTCTCCTCGGGCTTGGTAAAGGTCAGGGGGCGGAGCCTGTGAGCGGCGGACAATGGGCTACTTACAGCACGGGTAATTGAGCAGCATGATGTCGTCCAGAGCGATGTAGCCCTGGCGCTCCTCCGAAACCGTGGCCTCGAAGACGACCTGCGGAGACACAGACAAGAGACACGGAATGGGTGAATAGGCAATTACATAGAGAGGTTTGGACACGATGACACTTGAGAAGACAGAACGGAGAAATCTCGATGTTTTCATGAGTATAAATGGAAGAATGTTTGTCTGGCTTTTGAAATCTGCAAAAAGTAATGTTTAAATACAGATAGAAAAGTATGGGGCTGTGTATTGTGAAAAGTCTTCTGATTATTATTGAGCAAAATGGCTAAAACATGATATGATTTTCTTGGAGCCAAATCACAGTTTTGGATTTTTCACAATTTTTGTTTTTGTCTTTTCATTAAGTGTCTATTTCACTGTCAATGGCTGAATCCAGTTGTCAAAGACTGACTCGTGTTGCCAGATTTTCAGAGAGAAACAAGCGACCAAGGCTTTGAAAAGAAATCCCAAATAAAGCAACCTTAGTCTTTCAATGAAAGGTTAATACAATAATAGATTCATCAGAACATTGTGTGTTGAACAAGTGTTAATGATTTTGGCATATTTTTAGAATTTTTGAAACTATTTCTCCCAGGTACTAACCAAAATGATCTTGTTGAAGGGTGCTGCAAATATTTGTACTTGTTGGCATATCCTAGTTGAATTTCAATCAAATTTGGATTTGCAAAGTTCAAAATGATATCAACTGTCTCATGGCTTCACATTATTGTTGACTTACAAAGTTATTCAAAATGGACTTTTTCTGAGTTTTAAATCATGTTCTAGCATAGATACAGTCGGCATCAAAGGCCACGCCCACTAACGGACCTCCGTGGGGGAGACTTAACATTGAGAATGAATCAGAACAACAGCTTAATCACTGCTCAACAACTACAACAGAAAATGTGGACTATAAGAAATATATTGTGTCAAATACGAAAACATTGGGAGAAGTAAAGTAATCCAACCTTCCAAGAATGTAAATATATCCAACAATGCCAACAGTAGCTGCGAGCTAATGTGATGCTAGTGCCGCTTAGCATGTTTTAGCATATTCTTTAAAAACTTTCTGCTTATTTTTCTGACATAAAGCCACATCAACAACTTGGATTAGCTGGGGTAAAAATACACTTAATTCGCCAGAAAACATCTTAAAAGACAGTTTAGCTTCTCATACTGTAACATGGTGATGCCATGCCCCCAAATATGACGTACTGCCTTCTATTGCCTTCACATCAAAAACACAACTGAAGCTCAATGAGATACTATTCTTTCCCCTCTAAGCCTCAGAAAACATCGTTCTGAATTTTCCACACTTGTGATGTCAAGGATCTTCTGCAATGTTTTAAGTGCATAAATCATCCACTCGTCTTGAGCTTTTGTATGTCAGCAAAATCAGGCAAGATCTGTGTGACTATTTTTGTAATTTCCTGTGCAGCCTGTAGTTGGGGCTCTGACTCGATTTCTAAAAAGGGAAACACAAAGTAAATGTTCCCAAAAGCATTTTTTAAGAGACAAGTCAAGATCAGTGCTACGTCATAATCATCCTTTTATGAATATGCTAAAAAGTCTCATAATGTAGTCAATGATCGATTTAAAAAAGCTACATTTCCACCTTACACCAGAGTGAGAGTTGCCAGGTTTCAACTACCAAAAGTATCATAGAAAAACACCTAAAACTCAGCAACACACCTGTATTTGTCAGTGTATTTGTGAAATAGCTCTCAAATCTGCACAATAAAAGCTCCACAAAGCACTGATGTCTTCGTAATGATTTGTCCCTTTTAGCTTTTACATGGAAAATTGCTCTCGCCAAACCTGTGTTGTATTATGTTTTTTACCTCCAAAGTTGTCCAATTACACAGAAAAATCGCACACCTGGCAACAATGAGCGGAGTAACCAAAAGGCAAGAACTTGCAAACTCAACACAAAAACCCAAGAATTTTTAGCTGTGAAGTGAGAGAGCTAACCTCGTTCTTTTTCTCCAACAGCTTTTGTGCACTGCGGTTTTGAAGAATTATGCCTATACAGTTGCTTTTTGCAAGTTTCACAAATTTAACTGAATGCTTTTTAATGTGATTTTAAATTTCATTCTTTGATTGCCAAGACTGACATCAAAACAAGACATTCACATAATTGTCATGGCGTAACTACTATTGAGTACAAAGATAATGCATTGCGTTTTAGCCCATTTTTTTTACACTGCTGATTTAACCTATTTACTAGTATAAATGCACTAGTTCTATATGATTATTAGGCTCGGTAACGTGACATCATTAGAATGTTCAGTTGGTATAATGTTAAACTAATAGAGATTTTAAATTGCTAAACACCAAAAATAGTGTAATCATAATCATATTCTGACAATGCAAAGTGATAGATACATTTACCAATACTGACCCAGCTGTTTATTGGGCTGTTCCACAGCTGTTTTGTTTACTTTTTTTAATCATTCTGTCCAATGTATTTCTATATGGATGTTCGCCGAGCCGACATTGGGCCTTCAAAATGGTTGGCAGTGTCGCGGCCCCTTTCGTACCGGTAGACCCAATTAGTCCGGAAGTCTGATTAGAACATGCACACATTGAAAATAATAATGTAAAAAGCTTCTTTAAAAAAGTCTTTATTCGTGAATTATTTAACTGTTTATGAACAAATAGTGAAAAGTGTTGTCTTAGAAATTGCCAAAAATTATATTTTTTTCGAGGCACGTAAGGTCATTCAAGGGTTGAACAGAAAGATCAAACTCTTGTATTACACTAGATAAACTGCTAAAAGGAAAATAACAACTGTGGGTAATGAATATAGGGCTTGTGGATGACGATAGTATTATGTGTTTAAAAAAAAGAACAAAAATAACCCTTCCTTTTATTTAGAAAAAAGGGAACTTCCGGATGGATTGGGTCTTCCGGGATGAAAAGGGTCACGACAGGCAGAATCGCAGAACAAAAGCAAGTTCTCATTGTTTTTCCCCATTGGGATCTAATTGCCCAACTTTTATATTTAAGATAAAGGAACTACATTCATTTTTTGACAATAAAATCACTTATAATCATTTTCTCCCTGCCCGCATTGCCCTGTCTACGTCTAGTATTGTCCTGTTTGTCTATTGTTGTTGTTGTTGTTGTTAGCATTGTGGCTAAGTGGTGTTAGCATACTGGCACATCTCGCTTCTAACAGCTGTGAAAAAAGCGTAAAACACATTGTGGTGAACAATTCGAAGGCTAAAAATGCATTAGGTAAGTGAGCATATTGTGGACTAATGTAGGAAGTATTATTTACTTTGTTAACATTTTTAAGTAAGTAAAAATCTGGGTACTGAACCTTTAATTTATTTGTTAGCATTTAGCAGTGCGCCAAAAAACAGGCTTTTATAAACACATATTCTTTCCCTAGTGAAGTATTTACCTCGTATGTGAAGGTCTGAACTTGTTAATGATTAGTTGAAATCCGTTTTCCACTTTAACATTTTTCAAATATTGATTAATTTTAGCACATTTTGGCAATATCCCCATAAGGAATTAATGGAACATGAAGGAACTATCCATTGCTTTAAGGCAAACCGGAACTAGCCTTGCCGCAACATGAAAAGACAATAGCATCTCTTCCATTGTCTCTGTACATTTTCATTGTTGCAATATTGGTTTGATTTACACAATTACCACCCATTTAACTCCACAGTCACTCAGCCGGGCTCCCGCTGAACTCCCGCGACACTCATACGGCCTATACGTTTATCTCTCCGACATCCTCTTATATCTCCGGTTGGAAACAGTTAGCTTGTAGAGACACTGACTTGAGCTGTACTGACTGTAATTACCGCTCACCAGCCCGGCCTGTCTTCTCCGCACTATGGGTCGTCTCCGAGATTCACTTTAAAACTCCACATGCGGTCGGATTATTTTTAGATGACGGAGTGAATATTTAGACGGTATTTAAGCACTCCCACGGCTCCTTTGACAATAGTGACAGCGGCGCACCACAGGCCGGGGGTCTTTATGGTTCTGATAATGGAAAACTTTATCGGATTAAGTTGCATATTGCTATTTCTGATATGAGGCTTATGGTTGGAGACAAAAGCAGCGGCGACTGTGGGTTTTTTTTTTTTTAAAGTCATTTTGAGATATATTAGCCCAGGAGCTCAAAGGTTGTGTAGCTAGCAAGACATTTCGCAGTAAGAACTTAAGCTTATACATATTCATTTCATTTAACATGTAAAAAATACAAAATACTGCATAACGGTCTAGATGTGGTTTCCAGGCAAAATATAATATCTCCATGGTGACTTCTAACGGCACATCCTTCACGAGAAAAATTATTGACATTTTTATCAACTTATGTCCAGTAAAATGTTCTCATAATCTTTTAAAATGCATACTCAAATTATGAATGAGTATGTACGGACTTTGCCAGCATCGCAAGACCATGAGTTCAAGGGAGTTTGCGCTCAGCTTGGGGATTTACGCAATCACTGAGCACATGTATAGGAAACAAAAAAGTGTCAGGTTTTGGGCTTTTCACTCATTTTCTCTTTGATTTTTCTCCAGACAATGAATAAGCACAGGAAGTTTATTTACATCCTGTGTGTTATATAGTCGTATATGTTTATATATATTTTTTTAAAACCATCGGCTGCGATTCACCGGCGCTCGCTTGGGTTCCTGTTTGTCGTGTCTTGTTTTCACAACTTCACCAAAAAGGGCTCAAAGTTCCTCGCAACAGAAACTATCTGGACGACCGGAGCACATTTGTGCGGCTCGTCAGACTGGACGAATTGCTGTGTGAGAGCCTCTCATTACTTTTCAAGAAACGAAAAGCCTCAGTACGCAGAACCAAAGTACGGACTGGATGCAGTGTGAGTCTGATGTTACACTTCAAACCAGCAAGTGCAGGTAAAGTTTAACTGTATAAGGTAAGAGTCTGACGAGGTGGATTTTTAAGATTTTGTGAAAGTCACATCAATTTGTCATGGTCCTGGACTCGAACTCGCAATATCCTTATTGGGAAGCTAAACTTTACTACTACCCATTCTCCTGCTATGCATCCCAGGATAAGCAAATCCCGTTCATCAAACTATTCTCCATGAAAATGTCGAACAGCAGCCAGCACAAGACAATGTCAGTGTTCACACAGTTTGATCACTTGTGGTTAGCTCACTTTTTCATTTTCTAAAATGTGATCACCTAAAAAATACATTTTTACAATACAATTTGCTGCTGCCTCCAACTGTATAACACACTGCTGGCTTATAAAATGTTTTGATGCCATGTGAAAAATATATATAGTGAAGTTTGTAGTGAACACCCAAACTTTCAGTCACATCATTCCACACTGGCATCAGATGTTTGTCTAAATGTCTGTCTTAAAAGCTTGTTGCACATTGGACAAGTTTTGGCCAGATTTGGCATGAGTTACCATTGTCACTGTGTTAATTGTCATGTCTGGTCAGTGCAAGTCTGGTATGACTGTCATATCAGCACAAACCAAACAAATCAACCAGGCAGTGTCGACACTCCCTCTTTTTCTTAATAATTCATCATTAGCTGCAGGGCACACATGACTTCAATCAATCAATAAAAATACAGCTAAAATTTAACATTTTCAATAGAACTTGTTAATGGATTTTTTTATTTTTTTTTTTCATTAAGATACGTATTTTATTTGTCCCACAATGGAGAAATTCCAGTGTTGCAACGCATAGTTCAAGAACAGCAGGGAAAATAGAAACATGCACTAAAACAAGATAACAATATTAAAAGTCTAAAAAGTTATGATTATATCTAAAACTCTGGTCCTTGCCAGTGACACCAGTTATTCTGCTGGTTATACTGTACTGACTAAATAAAATATCTACAACTTAAAGCCTGATATTGTTTTATGCTGAGCTTGAACCACCGCGCCCAATCAATGTCTTGCTTGGATCAACATTAACATTCTCCTCTCTCTAAGTCTAGCATCTGTTGGTGTGGTTCAAGCCGACGGTCGCCTGTTCGCTCGCTGATTAGGAACTTTTTAGCAGACAAAGAAAAGTCATACAACATCTGCTGCGTAATGATAGGTCTGATTTGAGAAGTTTCAGAAGCCCCCGAGCCTTGGAGCTGAGAGACACACAGATGTTCCGAAACAAGAAGCATAAATCACGGAGAACGCTGCTCGAGTGGATTCATAAACAGAATCAGAATTATTGTATGTGGCTTATGCTGTTGAACTTTGTCTGCGTAGAAGTGGGCGGTTGGTGAAATTGGTTGATACTGTAAATAAAGCAGTTAAATGTGAATGTAATGTGAGTAATTGGTGGTGATGGAAGCCGTTGGGTGTTGGCGCAGACTGAATACCGCATTCACGTCAATCACTTTTAATCGTAACGAAACCGTTCATAGACACGACTTTTCTGTGTCTGCGTGTTCAAATATAATTGTATTTTTAGGATATGAGAAGATATTTGTTGTTTGTCCCACAAGAGGTAAATTCCAGGGTTGCAACACACAGTTTAAGAACAGCAAGAGAACATAATACAAGATTATAAATAAAAAAAGCTTTGCAAAAACAAATAGATAGGTTAAACCGCTTATGTACTGTAAATTGCTCTTATATCAGAGTTAATATTTGTTAGTTTCCATAAATTTCACATTTTAATTTAGTTTAGTAGAAAAACACTAGTAATAAATTATAGTTTTACATGAATTAGGAAACAAGTTTGTGAAGAAAAGCTTGAAAATATGTTGAAAAAAATCAAGTAGAGCAGAGTTCTAAACCGATTTTTAACTAATTTTCTCGCAATAAACACTTTTGATGACCCTGTGAACATCAATTTAACAAATTTAGTATTTATATGCCTTAATTAAGAAGTAAAAGTCTGCTACATGAGAGGAGTTTTGGTCATGATCACTAAGCAACTCCAAGTGTGATGTCGTCATCTATGAACAGGAAGAACATTTTTAATCTTGGGATAATTGGGATGAACTCTGTGCGATATTTAGTGAAATCTTAAATTTAATGATCTTAGCATTGCTTTAGTGAAATGAGTAATTCAACCTGTCATAGGCACATTAAAATGACAAAGATGTTAATTTGTTGACGTTTACGTTCGGTAATCAGGTTCTCAAGAGGATTATCCAATCAGAAATCAGAATGAGCCTCACATGACTCTCTGATTTGCGTTGACAGTTTGGTTTCTTAAAGCCTGAAACTGATTTTGAACCATGAGTTACATGTTTGAGTTTGAACTGATGTTGCTCCATGACATAGACACATCTGTCTGTGATAGGCTCTTTTACTTGTTTCCACACAGTTCTCATTCATTCCTACTCACTTGCTGTTTGAAACTAACTTTGAATGCTGAACCATGGCAGAGAATTCTCATTATCCATGAGTCAAAGCAACATCTGCTCCTGATTGGTCAGTAGCTTCTCATTTTTAACATTTCATGTGTTTAGAAATGTGTCTACGTACTAATGACTGCACTTCCTGGATTTCAGTGGACAAACGTTATCATACATTAATAGGCCTAGATGGAAAGCTTTCATCGCAATATATACTGTACTTTAACACATTGTACTAGGCAGAAACTTTTTTTTTTGTTTGTTTGAGTATAATGCAAAAAGTTTTTTTTATTTTTTTTTATTGCTTACTCACCAAAACACAAACAAAGTTTTGTCTGTGAGAAAGTTTTCATTCCCATCAGAGCCGCAGAAAACCCTGTTTTCAATATTCCACATCTGTGATGTTATATGTAGGTCCGTAAAATCTTCAACACTGTTTTTCAATTCATAAATCATTCAGACTTGTTTTGAGCATTTATGCAGCACTAGTACTAGTATTTTTTGAATAATGGCAACAACAAAAAATCCATATTATTTGTCCTTTAGTTCTACTTAGCCATATTCCCAAACAAGAACTTGTTGCATTTATGAACCTAATAAGTCTTTTGCCAAGGTAAAGATATTACCAATCATTTAGAGAAGACCTATTGAGTGAAATCTGTTTTTCTAAGTTTGTAATCTTGTTAAAACCGCCTTCTCTCATCATTAGTTTACTCAAATTTGATTAAGAATGATTCCTGCAGGTTTGAGTAATCTTGTATTGTCCTGCAGCTGATGATTGAGACCCTGTCCTCACCTACCACCTATGCCCGTCCACTTGTCAGTATTAAATTGTGATTTTTCAAAATAATCAGATTCATATTAAAGCATATTTGGTTCAAAAAGTCAGAACCACGTTACAAATTTAAAAATCTACTTTTTATCTATTAAAATCTAACAATGAAGAGGCGGGGCTTATCAGTTTTGCACACCTACTGCAACAGCTCTCCTTTAATAAAGTGCACTCCCAGAACAGTGACCTGAGCTGAAACCTGTCTGCGCTTGTGGCTCGGAGCACTCATCCACATTCTCTATTGACATTTTGTTCTTTTCTTTCCTTTTTTCGCCATGTGATATAACTATGTCGCTCGCTCAGCTCCAAAGTGGAAGTCAGACTTGCTCGCGTGTGCAGCAGACACTAACAATACATCACGCCTTAAGTGCCAAGGGCCGATCAATAGTACAAAAAGCCCGGGCAGATGGATACAGAGCCCCGCTTTCTTTGCACTAATTTATTTTTATTTTTCATTTCTCCATCGGGCCATTAGAGACGTCTGACCGATTAACTCCTCAATTCATCACGCGTCAACGCACCCGGCGCCATCGATTGGCTCTGCTCTGAGCTACTGCTGTTTCTGCTGCCCGCACCTACAAGCCCAACCTGGTCTTTAAGAGGACAGAATCCATATTGAAATAGTGTACTAAGAGCAAACTATAAAGAGAGTGGTTCTGATTGGTTATTGAAGAGATTTGAAAAGGGGCAGATCATGTAAAATCTACTTTTTTTTTGCTACGTTTAAATCAAAGCTAAGCAAAAAAAATAACTTTTTAGCCACTCTTTTAACGCCATTTCTTAAGAAACCTGGTGTTCCTTTTAATTTAAGTTAATTTATTTGAATTAGGACAGTGCATATTCAGCGGTTGCTTTAACATACAGTATATGCCAGAGTTAGCAAAAGAGCAACCTTCTATTCGCTATCCTAAGGCAGGATAAAACTGTAAACAACAGATTGACATCAACTAACACAATAATAAATATACAAAAAAATAAACTAACTAACTATCTAAAAAACTGTTTCCACCTTATGTCGGTCTTAACAAGGCCACTTGCAGTTTCATCAGTGACATTACTATGAGGTTAGATGTTGAGTACAATCTAACTATTACAGAATTTGTCCTTCTCTCTCAGATTCCTCGTTCACTGGTCTCACAGAAGTGGTATGCTATGCATTTCATCTCATCTCACCTAGCTTGTCTCCATGCTGCCACGCGTAGCTACTATTTAAACTTTCTTATGTGGAAGCATAGGCAGGCTTAGATAGCCAATACTAGTGCAATGTATTGAGTATTAAAGTCAGAACTGAAGGTAAACAAACTTTTCCTTCTTTTCTACAACCCTAGGACTCGTTGGGACAGGACTTAAGTTTCCTTAACACTAACGCTTGCTACACATACTACAATGTGGGCACACTCAACCTGCAGAAAGAGACGCCACTCATTGACACAAACAGTGGAAACAAGTCGAAAAAGCTCTGTTGTCAGCTAACTACAAGAGTTTATCATGTGTGAAAACAAAAGTTATGCTGCTAAATCAACATTTGTGAATGAAATTCGATCCTACGACTCGTAAAGCTACATTCAGGTGTCTCAAGCCTTAGTTCACCTGATTAAACTGCTCTCGTCTAGTTTTGTTGTTTTATTCAAAGAAGTTTCCAAAGCTAAGCAGATGAAGAGCAGCTCTTTCTGCATGAGACATGCATATAGGGCGGGAAGTGATGTTGACCGAAAATCCCTCTGTATAATCTTGCTTTTAGTAGCATGTGAGGGCAATGTTTTCTTTCTTCAAACATGCTCCTGAGTATCCCCACTTTGTAATTTAATTAATCAGAACCAACAAAAAGAATGTAGAAAAGCACTCACCGTGTGTTTCAGCAATTAAGTTAGAGCTCAAACTACTGAGTAAATTCACAGGCTAAACAATCAAATCAAATCGATTGCTGCAGAAATGCTCAAAACGAGTCTGGATGATTTATGGACTGAACAGTGGAAAAGATCTCAGAGATCTACTTATGACATCACAGATCAGTGGCACTCAGGATGATGTTTTGAGGTGAATGGAAGATATATCACAGAAAAAAACTCCATCAGTGTTTTTGATGACAGAGCAAGTTCAAAAACTTCAAAACTTCAAAAACGTGATTTTGCATAGTATGTCCCCTTTAAACATCAATAAATTGTACAAACACTGCATAATACATTTTACATTTGATTTTCCCATTCAACCTAACTTGAACTTTCTTTCTACTTCAGTCTCCTGCAGCTGTGGAACATGTCTTTTACATCGCTACAGCCTGTACCAAGGTTGTTTTTGGTGTAAATATTAAACACCATTTGTACTCGAGGTTCTGCGCTGAATAAAACGTGAAAAGGCTTCAGAGCACTCCAGCGCTACTTATCCAAGGACGCCACAATACGCCGCGCAGATAGACATCAGTGGGTGGACAAAATATACAAAAGATCTTATTTTCGCACCCAGGATGTGTAAAAAAATATATCAAAAATCAAATACGCTGCTTAAAAAGACCGTAGGATACAGTCTGGAGCTTAAGCCATTCACGTATTGTTTGGCACGGCGGGCGCTTGATAGAATCTTTAATATTTGATAACGCAAGTCTCGTATTTTTCCCCATTCGGAGGAGAAAAATCTATTTCTGCAAACAATGAGCGAGATAGATTGACGGGATGGAGAAAAGGATGGTGAGTGGTGATGTCGTGGTGCTCTGTGCGGGCTTTTGTAGAGACGAGATGAAGAATGAGAGGTGAAGGATGTAGGGTTACTCCGGGCCAGCAGGGGGGGTGTGCGACAACGGAAGAAGGGTCAGAGCTGATGGAGGGAAAGAAAGGAACAACATGTGATAAAAGCTTAACCTCAGAGTCTCTTCAGAGGAAAATGTGTTTTAAAAAAGGGTGCAAAATAAGATAGAGATGTAAGAACCTAAAGGTACACTGTAGGTAACTTTTGTAAGGTGTCTATTTGAAGCATCCATGGACACCAACTGTAACAGCGGTAAACTGTAAATGGAGTGAACCAAAGACTTCAACCTAAAGATGCCTGAAGAATAAAAGGAGAGACTCTGTGGTGAGATAAAAATGGTCTCATCCTTTGCTTCTTGGAGCATGTGAGAAGGGACAAGAACAAGATAGAGACTTTGCAGGGTTTAGATCACAGGATAAAGGTGTTTTTGTAATTTGCGTGTTTCCTTTTGAATTAAAAGTAAAACTTATCCTAATTTAAATTTTTTTTTAGTCTAAGTTGTTTTAATAAATAGGGATTCCGGTCCGGGGAATACATTTCTCCAACAACATTTCAAGACTCTCAAAGTTCTTTACAATCAAGCATCCACTCACCCAGTATACACAGACACCGAGGCAATGTGGGTTAAGTGTCTAGCTCAAAAACAAAAATCCACTCTTGTCGTCCCACTGTGGCACCGGGTGCTCCAGCGGTCTACCATCCAAGTACTAACCAGGCCCTAACCTGCTTAGCAGCTGAGATCTGCCAGGATCAGGTTTTGACAGGCAGGTAAGGCAACTTGAATGTCATACATAGGATGTTGGACATTTCCACGAACAGAAAATATAAGTACTACAGTCCCAATAAAGTTCTATGCATTACCAAAAATGATAAATACCATGGTGAAAAGTTGTTCTCTTTTCTGGACCAATCCATTGATGGAGGTCTAAAGCTGGTCTAAACAGTACTAGATCAGAACTAAAACTGGAAAAAAACAGGACTAAAACTGGACTAAACCAGGCTACACCAGATCTAAAACAGGAGAGAACCAAGACAGACGAGAACTAAAAATGGACTAAACTGGACTAAAACTGGATTAAACTTGAAATAGATCAGGACTTAACTAACTATCAAGACTAAAAATGATAAGAGCAGTGTCTCAAGTCAAAAAATTAAATTATATACAAATGTTTATGCCTTACAATAGTTAATATTTACTAAAATGTGCCATTTAACCTTATTTTATGCTCAAAAACTTCAAAAGACCAAAACATTATGTTCATTCCAATGGCATTTTTGTCCCCACTTATTTTAAGTTGGTAATTTTTTCCAGTGCAATCCATTTTCTATAATTCTCCAAACACATAACTAAATTTGTACCACAATTAATATTTCTTGCTTTAAATGCGCAGCGGGAGTTCTTCATGCTGGCGGCTCTATGATGAACTTAGGCCCGCGTACGTCATCCATCTCCATAAGGGCTAATTATTTAAGCGATTTTACAGGCGTGCCGGCGATCGTTTGAAGAATGTGTTGAAGTGAAATTGCTTTGGTGCTCCGCTAATTGATTTCGCCGGCTACAACAGGGCTATCGATCCTTATTGACGACGCGGCGGTGAGATGTACGGCGTGTGGGATGGAGAAATAGTCTTGTTTTCTATTCCGGGTGCAAAGGGACACGAGACAGCTTGAGACAATAGAGTTTGGATAACGAGGCTTTGTTGTTGGAATACCGAAGGGGCCGCGGCAAGTCTCTTTCATATGCAAAAGTGGAATTCTAATTTTAGATTATTGTGACTAAGGTCTGCAAATGCGACACATAACTATCTGGGATGTACAGATGGTTTAAAATGTGCTATAACTTGTTGTGAGCAAAATAAGAAGAGCCAAATAACAGGAAAATATGGGGATTTATGGCACTTCCACTGATTTTGTAGTTATATTAGATTGGAAGCACAACGGGAGATTATGAATTGTTTTGTAGCCCTATAGCAGAAGGAGCTATGTAGATTTTAGAGAGCTAAAAACATTACAATCAAATAAAAAATGATCAAAGGTTTTTCTAAATCTATGGCATTTCTGATCGCAACCAATCTTGTTTTTAATTGCCTTCCACCAGGAACCATAAATGTATTTTTGTTACTGGTAAACTGAGCATAAGAACACTGCAGGTGATTATTAAAACAAACAAAATATAAGCCTATCGCTGTAAAACTTTCTTCAGTTAAATGCGTGAAAAAATTGTGATGTTTTCATGAAGAAAATATAAAATTGTGTGTAAAAACAGCTGAAAATGCACATAATGCGTCAGCAAAAACTAAAAAAAAAAAAAGGGGGGATGGGGGCTTCAATTAGCTTTGTTTGCATTTTAGATTCAATGATTTTTTTCTGTTAAACTTTCTGGCTGAAAAAGCATAAAAGTTATGTAACTTCAAAAAATTAGACTTAGTATTAGATATGAACAAATTGTAACAAAAACTAACAACTTTCAAAATCTTGAGTTTGGTGTGTGTGTGAAAATATTTGAGAAAATATCTTGTGAAGTTACAGTCCACAAACTCTATGGATGAAGTGGATTAACTTCAGTGATAAAACACTGTTGGGAGTCAGTTTGAAAATTGTGTTGTTTCCAAATGAAAGATGCATCTTGCGACCATGGAGCAGCAGACCATATTGGCTGAGTTGTTTTGGGAGAAACATGGCTGCAGCCTGTGCCAACAGGTCAGATTACATCTGAACAAGCGGAGTGACTCGAGATGTCTTCATATAGATCTAGTTGACAACCTTGCCATCTAATGAAGTCAAAGATAACAAAATCTCTTAATGCCTTAAGCCCAATGTAAAATAAAAATGAAATGGAGTAACTCAGACATTTTCGCTAGGAGAAGTTGGGAGCTGAATAAGCAGATCTTCACATCACTTGTCTGTTTTAGACAAAACTTTCTTAATTAAAACAGAAACTTCACAAACAAATTTAATTCAAATGAATGCAATAAGCCTCCGTAGGGTATCTTCCTTTTATAATAGTTAATTATATTTGTACACTTTTGATTGAGTATTGAACTTGCGTTGTAAAAAAATAAATCTCCGTTGTGGCTCCAATAGAAGTTACCTTACCATATGATTTTAAGTGTCATGATAGATTTTAAAAACACTATATGGATTCAAATTGGACAGAACTTATCCACAGTGGCTCACACATTACACTATGATTGCAAAAATCAAGAAAAGATTTGCTACAAATCATAAAAATAGCAGAAGATTTGCAACAGATGTAGAAATAGTGCAACAGAAGTATAAAAGATAGTAAAATTAAAGTAACACTCAACTACACCAAATGTATCGAGGTTAGGATAGACTGAAAAAAAAAGAATTATGAAAAGGGTCAGCTGTGTCATATAGTTCTGTATGGTTCACATGTTTTTAGGTCAATAAAAGTTTAATATAGCATTCGTTGTGTAGTTAAACCTTTTTCTACAAAAGCAGCTAAAGCATGGGTCTGTTTTTTCCCATATTCTCTAATAACTTCAGGCTAACCTCTCCTGTATATATTGCTCTCAGCGCTATGCACATTCTAAGAGATTTGTCAGTCACAAATGAATTTACCCTGGGGTGACACCTCCATTAAAAGATAAAGCTGTTATGTATTTAAAGACGCTCCGCCAATCCATAGTCGGAGTTAACTGGACGTTTAGTGGCATTGTAAAACCACCACCTCAGCAAATATTGACCGAAAAGTGGGACACAGAGCTTAGACTTACTGTGCGTTCAGCATTTTTACGGCTATAGAGAGGCAGAACGGGGAGGAAGGCAATACAACAGGTAAGCAGAAGTCGAGCAGATAAGAGAATAGAGATGGTTTTGAGATAGCGGGCGCAAAGCGGTCAAAGCTATACCGTCCGAATGGCCTCTTCAACATTCTACTGCCGCGAGAGAGTGGGAGGGAAGACCTTGTGTCCTTCAATGCTCCTCCAAACTTTCACTTCAGAGGATTTCAGCGCAGTGCTCGAGGAAGAAGAAGTGCAAATAGAAGTGGAAAGGCTGTCGCAGTCAAGGCCGCGTTGGGCTGTAGCTGTCCGTTTGTATAGATTGTGTTGAAGAGATTGCAGATGATGCCTTGGATGAACAAACGTTTTCCATATATGATTGTGGAAGGTTGATGGATTGGTGATTTTAACAGTTGATAATTGTCATCAGAAAGCTGTCCTGATGCTAATTTCTTCAACATACCAGTAAGATTGGGGCTGGGCAGTACTTTGATGGAAGACAGCCGGTGTGGTGTCAAGATAGCACCCCTGTCGAGTTGGATCCCCCTCGCTAGCTTTTGTGACTGTTCGTGACAAAGTTTTCCGCAATAAATGGTTTACAATTCATTCGGCTAAGTTTAGGATTGGGGCTTGGGTGAGGGTTAGCAAAAGTCACCTGAAAATAACAAAAAATACTGCTGATTGTCTGGCACTAACTTTAAAAAAGATGGAACCTATCTAGAGGGGAGGACCAATCTTGACAGAACCACATGAAACGTAACGCCTTGAATACAATGACTGCAAGGTGGGTTTGGTTTGGAACATTTTTGTGTTTATGACTGCTTTTCCAGAAGAAATATACTTTATGTAGATTATTATTTTATGCGACTATTATACGCCAACACTGCTCCGAGATCCTTGTGATTAGCCATAAAGATCTTGGGATGGGAAAGTATGGGGGAAAACCCAATGGGAAACAACATTTTTATTTCTTTAAGACATTTCTGGTGAATTTGTCTGAAGTGTATCTTTAGCATAACTAATTCAAGTCGACTTACAGCTGCGTTTAAATGGATGTTATTGTGGCTTTGTCAGAAAAGTTCTATGGTGCTGCGCTAGCAACATTAGCATTTAGCCAGTACCTACCTGTTGGATATAATTACCTATTTGGACTGTTGGATCGCTATTTCATCTCCATGTCTTCGTATCTATATTTGTTGTAGTTGTTGAGCAGCTATTGTTCTGATGCACTGTAGATGTTATGTTTCCCCCACAGAGGTCTGTTAGTGGACATGGCCTTTGATGCCGACTGTTTCTCTTCCTGGGACCTGGAGTCAGTGTACATAGTATCAACAGTATCTTACAGACAGAACTCCAGCTGTGTTTTGGATGAGGAAGCAGTCTTAGAACAGGATTAAACATTTCAAAAAATCAATTAGTGTGATAAATGTCCATAATGTTTTTGTCATTTAGATGTGTTGATGCACTATATAAATAATACAAAGTGGTATCTTTAGAGCTGATTTCACAAACTCTTTAGTTATTAGCTCCTTTTGCTTGTCTCCATGGTAAAAATAACCCTTTCGTTATATATTTTTTTTTAACTGTAGCATAACACACAATTAAAGTTGGGGTAGCTAACTTTTTTTTAGTTGTAAATAAGTAAACTTTGTGTTTTCCTCCAAAAACTATATAATAAATGCAGCACTTTATAAAAAAATGTGTCCACAGACTGTCTGAATCAAATAATAAAGAATTTTAGTTCTAATCAGGAGCAGAATGCAGCGTTCTGATTGGCTGAGCTTAGATGGGCCTCTCCAGCTTCACTTTAAAGTCAAAATTGCAACAAAAAAACTTTGAAATTTGCGTTGAAATTTGAAACCTAAATTTTGTTTGCAGTGTGAAAATCAGCTACCTCACCTTTAAGCTATCACTAATGTTCCAAATTGTGTAGTCAACTTTTTACCTGCAGAAAGTTACACAATGCACCTTTAATGTTCGTTCAGTTGGCTTAAAGGTGCATTGCATTGTCTAACTTTCTGGAGGTGAAAAGTCATTTACACAATTCAGTAGCAATAGAAAGTGAAAACTGTACTTTGGGACTTTCTGAATGGAGATGAATACATTTTATGCCATAATATGAAAAAATTCAGCCAAAGGAAGAGCTTTTCTGCTGAAATAGACCCTCATCCAAGCCAAATAATAGACTATTTTGTGGCCATGCAAGCCCACTCAAAGTAAAAATGCAGATTTTTATTAATTATTTAGTGTAAAACAGGCATCTAAATGACAAAAATGTGCATGTATTCAAGTTTATTTTGCCCAAAAAGTTGTGCAATGCACCTTTAATATTTGGGTAAGATCATATTTAATATATAAATTCTTATAAATACTAGGCCAAATAATCAGTAACTAGCATGCCAATTAACGCTTAGCAATAACTCACAAAGAGGGGGAAAAAATCAAATGACTTCAAATTGAAAGTGCAAAAATCTTCACAATATCTTGATGAAAAGCCCTACTTACTACGGCTGAATGACTATCCAAAGGTGCACAGACAGATAAACAAATTCATTGGACATTACAATCGACTTGATTCAGTAGATTTCCAAAAGTATCGCTTCAATCCAGTCAACAGAAAACACAATTACGTCCCTATAGAAATCATTTGCATGCATATGTTCGATTTAAGAAGAAACACCTCCGTTAGGAAACGACAGCCGACTATAAACAGACCTCCTTCAGGCGGAACATAAAATGGAATTAGCCACAAGAATTGATGTGCTTTCCTGGCCGGACTTAGCATAGGAATGACTTTGGAATTCTATCACCGCGATGCACATGTGGCGTTCTCTCAAGTGTTCTGTTTGACTGATCGCTTTCACACGAGTTGGCGCCGGAGAATGCTAATGTAAGACTGTGCACTGCTAATCCTGGGAATACACCTTTATCCTTCGTGTAAAAGTGAAGCAATGAGGTAGAACATTGAAAAAAAAAAAAAAAAGGTGTGTCGTATAATTTCACATTTGCACATAGGTCACCTGAATATTTGTTTAATTTGTCAGTATATGTAGCGCAGACATGAAAAAAAAGAAAGAAAAAAATGTGCGCAAATCTGTGGTGATCAAACTTGCATTGATGGGTCACTAGACAAGATCTCTGTGGACTCATATCTTTGCATGATGCACTGTGTACCCAAGTCAGTTGTGTTAACACCTTTTCGAGGGGAGATTGCAAAAAAATGTAAATAAAATTCAAATACCTGTTTATCTTTTTACAAAAACTAGACAGACAACGCAGATAGACTTGAGGAATCCTTGCACTAAACTTTGTCAATATGCTGTTAAGCAATTAAAAATGTTAATCGCAAGATTGTCTTGATTAATCACATTTCATTAAGTGTTTTTATTTTATGTTTCTTTAAATATGTTTTGCATTTTTATAACCAAAAACCATTCCTATTTATTGTGCCTTTAATAATATATTACTCTCTTGAAGTGGCTTTCCCATAACATTTTGCCAAATCGTGGTATTGACATGTCTAACTCATTAGAAGCATTTACTTTCACAATAAAGCGCTTTCTGCAGCTGGAGATAATGTGGCTTTATTGTGTAGGGCCCACAGGAAGTGTCAGCTAGAACTAGCAGAACCTTGGCCAAAAGTAGAACTTCGAAGGTTTTTGAAAGATTATTCTACAGGATATTTTCATCAGCTTAAGTGGACACACCATGGGTCACAACTTTATCGAGACATGTGAAGGTGGAAACACCTACAGTCTCAAAGGAACACACTCCTTCTCACTGTACTTCGAGGCGAGATAAACAAACACACAGAATATTATATACTAGGGATAGAAAATTGTTCAAAAACGTCAAAAATCATTCGAAGTATGCTCAAACCAAATAGCCTGCATCAATTTGTTTGCTCATGCAGCCACTGATTTAGACACACTGTAGTTGTATAATATACACAATAATACAATAAATAAACTTGTGCCAGACCTGACTGAATGTGCATTTTTCTATGTTGTGTTAACAACTGATGGTGGACCTCAAAATATTACTGCTTACCGTTCAAATGTTCTGAGCACTAACAACAGTGGCTTTGTTCTAAATGTTATTTATTATGGTTTATTTTGTGTCTTAAGGTAAAAAAAAAATGGTAACAAAATTGAACAAAAACAAAAATTGGCGCTGTTTTAAATATCTAATGCTGCCTTGATTTTGGACTGAACACAAATCCAATAGTGGCCAAATATCTGGGCATAAGTAGGCTAAATACAAACCTTTTTCAAATGAATTCAGATTCAGATTCTTCTTTATTAGATCCATCAAAAACTACCAAAACAAATAAGATGAGAAAAGGTAAACTAACTATTATAACTTTTTTCAGGAACCACTTAAATAATTTAGTTCCTTTTACCAGCTGGATTGCCATAAAAGTTTACGTACAGTATCGAGCTATCTCCATCTCCCACCATCAGATACCCACCCGTTCCCCTGTAGTTTTGGGGTCAGATGGGTATTTCCACTATCTCTCCGCAGTCAGAGTTAGCCCGGCGGCTGAGGCCCATGCAGTAACCCTTTGATCACTGTTCAGCCTATCTGTTAAGCAGCTCTCCTGTCTCTCCTCGGGGGCCTGTCCATGCAATTCTTATTTTTTTCTCTCTCCGGCTCTGCGCACTAGGTTTTTATCTGGACCCACACCTCGCCTGGTTCTCCGGTCCCTGCAGGCCTTGTGAGCTGGCTGACTTCTCCGCTGATCTGTATCTATGGATTGGTCGGCTGGAGTGGAGGCCTTTGGGGACTTTGGAGAAGACTTGTGCTAACTGCCGCAGACATGGACAAAGTATGAGAAATGGACTTTATGGGAGAAGTTTTTTTTATAAGAAACACCTGTCTAAATATGAAGGTAGAATCTATATTACATTCTGTACGTTAAACAATGACTGCTGCAAACAAGTGTGAAGCAGTTTGAGAAAGGCTAAAGACAGTAGCTGCTACAATAATCAACAATTATCACCCATTTTATTGTACATAGGCCCGAGTGTGAACACAACTATGCAAATAAAGCCAGATTTTGAGCCAGAGCTTAATGATAAGCATGTTTTATTTACTTAGGCCTAGTGCTTTTCCATTTTTAAAGTCGCTCAATGCACTTTACATCAAGGATCCACATACCCATTGCACGCAGACACACACTGTAAAGAAAGAAAAAAATTCTAAGGTCAATGAGTTAACTTGAGACTGAGAGTCATATATTTTCATCTTGGACTTCTAAGTTATAAGAGAGAGAGAGGAGAGAGAAAGGGAGGGAGAGAGAAGGGTGAAAAAGAAGGAGAGAGAGAAAGAAAGAAGAGAGAGAGAGAGAGAGAGAGAGGGAGAGAGGAGAGAGAAAGGGAGGGAGAGACAAAGGTGAAAAAGAGGGAGAAAGAGAAAGAAAAGAGAGAGAGTGAGAAGAGAGAGGAGAGAGAAAGATTAGAGGGAGGAAAGAAAGAAAGAAAGAAAGAAAGAAAGAGGGAGAGTGAGAGAGCGAGGAGAGAGAGGAAGAACACAAGAAGAAAAGCAAGAGAGAGAGGGATAAGAGAGAGAGGGAGATTCAAAAAGGGAGAGGGGAAAAACGGTGAGAAGGAAAGAAAAAGAGAGCAAAGATAGAGAGAGAGAGAGAGAGAGAGAGAGAGAGAGAGAGAGAAAACAAACTCACATACATGGGTTTACTTGAGGCAGAAATTGTAAGGTGGGTTAAGTGTCTTGCCCAAGGACACAACGACTCTAGCAGTCCCACTGTCACATCTGGCGTTCCAATAGTCTCCTAGTACTATCCAGACTGTCCAGCTTAGCTACTGAGAGTTGCCTTGGCCAACAATTATGGCCAAAGAAGATATGGACTTCAAAATGTCAAATCATCTGTGAACATTATCAGAATTATCAGTGTAACGTCATAATGTGAAGTCCTCTGAGACACCTGCTGGTGATTTTGGGCTGTAAAAGTAAATTGAACTTAATTGAATTGAATTGAGTAAGACACAGCATGAAGATAGCTGGAGTTTTCTATATGTTGCTTCCGTTTTATCACTGGATGTCGCACCACAAATGATTGCAAAACTTTAGAATAGTGTACTTACAAAATGAAGTAACCAGCACTGACAAACATAAGAAAGAACTTTACTTTGAAAAGGTCTAAAAATGACATTCATCAAACTAACTGCTCGAATAACCTAGTTTGAAAATCTCTGTAGATGTACAAAAAGCACGTTTTCATTCGTTTTTATGTCAATATGTTATTAAATCCAAAATGTAAAATAACCACACATTTTTACATTTAACCCAAAGAAAATGTCACCACGTGGCTTCCACCTAAATTTGTGGTTATTTTATGTTTCAGCTTTTCGGAACATATTGGTGTAAAAAATGTGTGAAAACATGCTTATCGTATGTTTCTGACATTTTGTTGCATACTTAGATTTTCTTCGGGGACTGTGTTGTGAAATTTTACATTTTGCTGCTAAAGAAGCAGTTTTGTAGATGTTTGAGACATACTGTACTTCCAAATACTGTCTGATCAGACTAAGTGTTGGACTAAGTCAGGTGTAGTATTTGCACATATTTAACTCTAGCACAGTGCTTCTAAACCCTGACCGTGCTGTGCGGCTGCAGTGCTATCGGTGTAGGACAAACAATACTACGTGTCTTGGGAGAGGAGTGCCTCTCATCCCTCAGACAGGAGCACATACATCACCCCAGCACTAGATTACATTGCTTATGCATGCCTGTCCGGATGGTAAACACTGCGGCACTGTAGGCAAACTCCCCATTGGAGTCCAACCGCTCACCTCGTATCGCTGCAAAATTCTCCGCTCTCCACAGCACAGGAAAAAGGTGGACACAAAACTAAACTTTGAATAACCTTCAATGAATGAATGAATGATTGAATGATTTATTTAACACATTTACACACAAAGTGCTTCACACAGCAACCATCCCCACCGACTCAGTGATGGTAAGCAGCCCTGGGGCAGCTCAGCAGAAACTAATAACACAAATTTGACTATTGTTAGCTTTTAGTCATGTTTTAATTTAGTGACTTCTCTAAAAATATCACCAACGTTGTGTTTCATTCACAAATGCTTGAGCAATCTTACATTATTTGTCTGTCTATATCTCCAAAGCTCAATCTGTTCCATTTTGTGATGTCATTATGTAGTTTTAAAACTAACTATTATTTTGCTATTCATTCTCATAACCTAACTTGTGTAGTAATTTGTTTGGTTTTACTTTTCCACAGAAAGTGTCCAACATGTTTGTTGCAGTGAGAAGTGAAGCACTTTAGACACACTCTAAACAAAAGATTACGTAAATCGAAAACCTGAAATGATACAAATGACTCTAGTGAAGGTGCATGGTGAGTCGAGACAAGATCTCTACAATGTAGTTACAAAAACAATAGAGCACTTGTTGTATTGCCATTTAATGAGATTACAAGGTTCATTTGTTTATTTATATGGATCCCATTAGCTGAAAGTCTTCCAAGGTGAAACAGGTCGTTTTTCTATTTAGAGAAAAACAGTACCTAAAAATGCCACACTTTTGTGTTAAATCTGAATAAATTAAAGAAAACACGCCACTATGCTTTTCATAAGGAATCAACATTCTTACTTAGCTAAAAAAAAGTAATGCAATATAGCCCCTTTAAGAAAACCATAGAGATAGATTTACAATAGTTACCCTGGACCTCAACCTGAACTTGGGATACCTGACTTTTGGTTGCAAATCGGTAAGAATTAGGAGAATTTGTTCACTCAAAACTGTGTGCTAATCACAAACAAATCACACTGCTGCTTTCCTCTCTAAACCCCTACTTTCACTGTTTCCTCATGCTTTTCATGAAGAAAGGAAGTTACGGGATTAGCTGCTGGAAGAGTATTCTTAAAAGCACAATTCCTCCAAAAAAAGATCCCCAACTAATTGAATACTACCCACCAACGATTGCAGTGTCCAAATTGACACATCACTTCGAACTTTACGCAAATTCACAAACCTTTTGACACTTTTTTGCCACTTTTTCAACACTGTATCCTGCCTCCACTTACCGACCCAAACTTCCAACACGTAGAGCCGCGGGGGGAGTGAAAAATCATTAGTTTGAATGAGCTTGGCTTCTTGGAGTCACCCAGGACAGTAGAAACGGCGGGATGGTATAGCTTTAGCCTGTCCGCATTGATCCGCCCAGCTCTCTAATCTCATTTACTGCCTCTTGATTTATCGAGAGGGGGCCTCAAAGTGCGCCAAGGTTACGGACACACCCCCACGCCCACACCGACTCACACCAACCGCCACGGGTCGCTCCCTATTGAGGTCAATTGACTGTTCGCACTCCCGCTATCCATTGCCTTCTCATTAACAGGTGTACTTGTGGTTTTTCGGAGAGATGGGCGGCAGAATCGGGTTATAAATTATGGTTCGTAATGAGGTGAAGCCAGGTCCGCGTTACAAGCGATATACCGCGGAGCTAATAATGCCGCGTGCACAATACAGGCATACAAGGATATTGATTAGATTGCAGCACGCAGGTAAATGGAGCGATAAATAAAGATACAATGCAAACAGCAGACCAGGCGCAATTAAACACCTATCGAGCAGCTCTGACACATGACACCGCGCCGTTTACTGGTAATTTCTGTAGGTTTTTTATTTATTTATGGACACTTTTCTCTTAAGTGCTTCTTTGGATGGTTCACAATCAAGCAGTTTTGGAGTAAACAGGGATGAGGTTAAAGAGGACAATTCATGTGAAATCTGCTTTTCTTATAAGTTTTTTTTTTTCACAATGTTGTATTTGGACTGTATTTGGTTCATATTTGATTCATGCATGAACAATTTTGTATTGCCATGCAGTTGATGCTTGAATGCTCAAAAAATATTTTTTGACCTACCACCTATTCCTGCCCAGTTATGTATGCATTTACTTGCGAATCATAAATCTAACACATTTAAGAAACCATATATGCAGCCAGGAGACAAAATGGCACCCCTCAGATCATTTCATGCGGCCCCAAGCATTATTTCTGGTTATCACTGAGAGTGGCCCAGCTCTATTTGAGGTTTGAGACTAGTGCATGTAGTCATCATATCCACAATACTTTTCAACAAATTGCATTTTTAATGTAGCACAAGTTGAGTAGCGTATGCATCGACACTTCACAAAGCAGCTTCCCACACAAAGTTAGTAATGCAGGGAGACCACATTAAATGTGCACCGTGTAACTTTTTGGAGGTACAAATTCAACTGCAGTGTTCAATTCAGTTCAAATAGGAAGATAAAACCATTCTTTATAACACTCTAATGGAGAATAATCAAGTTTTCTCCCATAATGTACCAAATAGTAGTTGTAGCCATGCAAGCTCGTTCAAAGTTAAGTAACATTCTTTCATTATTTTTTTATTGTCACAAAACATCTAAAATAGAAAAGCTTGCTTATATTTCAGTTTATTTTTTAGCCAAAAAGTTACACGGTGTACCTTTAAGGGGATGCTTCCGTTGTAGTTGCAGAACCACCATTCTCACTGCGGTCAGTGAGGGGTGTTCCAAGGTACCCCAGAATGGTGCCAGTACTCAAATGGGGCAGTTTTAGAAGCTGTGGAACTGAGTACTGGTGCATCTCGGCCCACTGGTTACAAACATCAAGGGAATACCTACCGAAGTCAGCTATCTGTCCTTGGGAAAACAAAACACTTAGGTGGGCATTTCTAGAACTCTCAGGGGCTAGCTCTGCACCAACCCGGAACACAATGATCTATCCCTGGGAAAGCGAGAAGCCTGGATGGGCACTTATGGAGGTTTCAGGAATCTCGACTGACTCTATACCCCCAAGACATGATGACATATCTCCTGGAAAAAAGACAAGCTTGGATGGGCACTGGAGGCATTCTGTCTTTGCTTGAGTTTTGTGCAATCAGCATTTTCAAATAACAATAACTTTCATCACGATAAACCACAGAACAACTAAAATGTACTTGAAATTCAGGATTTAACCAAGAACACTGAACGGCAGCTACTTCTGCGTGATAGTTGTACAAAAATCGATAAGTACTTTTTAAGCACGCAGCTCCTCATCTTTCCCTGACGTTCCACTGGCGCCACAGAATAATAGAAATGTCCTGATCTTTAATATTTGATCAGCAGAAGGAGCGTGTCCAGATATAATGGTGCCAGCGAGTCACTACACGTGTATCTGGCACTAAACGTGGAAAGATGTTATCAACCTGGGCTGAGACTGTTAGACTAAAACACTCGGCTAATAAATAAAACAAGGTAGAGCGGTTGTAAAGGTGCAGGTGTGTGAGAGGGAGTTACCACGGCAACCAGTTTAGTGGCAGCAATTTGGTTTTCTGCCTTGTTGATTTTCTGTTTAGAGTTTGTTGCTTAAGATGAAAATGAAGATGAATGCATTTGTAGGTTTGAAAATTAGTTTATGGTTGGATTTATGGAAGACTTTCTGCTAAACTGACTTCTAAGAACTTGTTTTCAAACATGTTAATTGTTTTACAATTCAATGTTCAGAACAACAAAAATGCTAAAAATGTGCTGCTTGCTGCTGTGAGAAAAAAAGCAATGCTAACATAAAGCAACAATAGAAAGATGTTTACAGCTAATCCCTCTATTTCTATAAAGGGATTAGTGGTCAACATCACTTTCTGCTCTATTGAGCATGCCCCTGCAGAAAGAGACGCTGTCCGTCTAGTTGGCAGGGGAAACTTCTTTGATCGAAACAACAAAACGGGACGAGAGCAGCTGTTTAGATCACGTACGAATTGGCATGATGGACGTCTGACTACTGAAGATTGAAACGCCTTACGTTTATGGGTCGTAGGGTCGAATTTCATTCACAAATGTTGATTTAGCATCATAACAGTGATAAACTCTTCTAGTTAGCTGACAACAGCGCTGGCTCAAGTCATTGCCACAGTTTGTGTCTTTGAGCGGCAGTTCTTTCAGCATATCGGGTACACGCACATCGTTCGTGTTGAAAAACAAATAATTATTAGCTGTTGTTCCCTGGCCAGCCCAGCTGACCATGCCCTCCGCCATCCAGCGGTTGCTGGAGAAGGCTGTTCCACGTTCCGCAGAGTTGAAAAGCTCCTTCGCACTTTGAATTGAGATGAAAGAGCTTTCCAAAACTACCACAGAGCTGGTAGCACACTCAGCTGGGCTGGCCTCATCTGGTTACAACAGCTAAACTGACATGCCAACAATGCAACATGCGACTCCTCTGATGAAGACGGACGTATCAGTTATTGAAGCATCTCTTACTGATATTTATCTGATATAGACACAACAAATTATAGTTAAGTGGCAATTTATGGTGTGCTCATGTGCTTTGCAGGAACTAAAAGGAATTCTGTTGGTATAATAATAATGCAACTCATATCCAATCTAGGCACATTTTTACGTTAGCTTATATTAGTGAAAAATGTAGAAACCTGAACAGTTGAGTAGAAAGATAACACTCTGCGAATGCCAACGTATTTTGTCCAAGCTCCGCAGATTCTGAGCCATTATGGACACTGCATAGTTTATGATTAAAAAAAAGACAATTGAAACAACAATAACTGCAATAACTGCTGTTTCAGTTCTATTACATTTAATCAAGTGCTCAAAATTTAGAGTTTAGTTTAATTATTATCGTTGAGCCTAAATCTTCATGGTCTGAGATTTTCCATGGACATAGTTTATTAATACATTATGCATTCTTTTGAAAAATCTGCACCAAGCGTGAACACCAACAGCTTCCCTGGAATCATTTCCTCCGTTCCAGCGTATAATCGATCAAACTATAATATCCATCAGCTCTGGTACAACATGTAGTAACAGAGCTGTAACTAATAATGTCTTAATTATGTTTCTTGCATTCATTATTTCTGATTACACATTCATCATTTATATTACATGATACAATTAAAAGGGCAATTATATAAGCACGGTGCATTTCGTACAGGCTTGTCACTTATACCAGAGCCATTAATGGAACAAGGCTGCGACATGAATGCAAATGTCCTTAATATACTTCAAAGTGTTAAGCGGTCATGGTAACACTATTTGTTTGTTTTGTTTCGTCTTGATTAAAATTCTAGATGGACGTAAAGGTAACACTATTTTCATTTCTATCATCACAAAATACGTATATTAAAACATATATGGTGTATCTAAATGTTTTTGACGCATTTGTATTTTTCATTCAGAATGTTTCAATAGAACTGGTCACAAACTTGGGATAAAGAGATGAGTTTGGCAATGAGAATGAAAGAAGATGACAGATTACACAAGTATAGTTGTAGTCATACTGTAATTTTAAAGAATTGCTAAATTATAATATTTTGTCTTGCAATGATCGCAACATTAACATTTAGTATCATGACATCCCTATCCAATAGACATGAGCACGGCAACACAGTTTCCAAAGAGAACGTAGATATACAGTGAAATGTCAAAAACCACAAATTTTAGTTGAAGCCACATGGCGACATTTTCTTTAGGTTTCACGGGTAGGTTTAGGCGTCAAGTTACTGAAATGGGTACGTTTAGGGCTTGGGCTTGGGGTAGGTAAAGATTTACCCGATACACCCAAAAAAAATGTCGCCACGTGGTTTCAATCAAAATTTGTAGTGATTTTACGTTTTGGCTTTTCGTAACATATTGAAAAAGGTAAGAAAAAGTGCTTTTCTTCAGAGACTGGGGTGGAGCATTATTACTCGGGGTACGCCTCCCCAAACTTATTCCTAATCATCATAATTTATTTATAAAGTGTTGCGCCACAATTCCTCGTGCGGGTAGAAAACTTTTAACACTATCTATGTAACTTTCCAACAAAACAAATTAGCAATTTAAAATGTGCTGATTCTTACCAACATGCTTTGTGTTCTCATGACTTGTTTGTCTCTACCACGCCATGACAAACTGTGTGTCATGACGACGCTTCTGCCTTTTTTTGGCATGTTTATTACACACACATTTTTTTGGACGCGGTATGGTCATGCAATTTGGTTGAGGACAAACAGAAGGTTTAATTTGGGGTTAACGGCAAAGTTTAGGTCTGAAGTTACAAAAATGGGTTAGTTTAAGTCTGCGCCTCGAAACTGGTTAAGGTTAGCATTGTGTTAGTCTTCATGAATAATGACACATCTTTTACAATACACACGCAAAAAGTAAAAAATTTCGTTCGTATGACACGCCGTTTTAAATCGCGTATATAGACACGCACATCTGTAATTTTCACAAATTTTAGAGAATTCTTGTGGAGAGACGTGTTCTTTTGATACTGTGTTGCTCTAAGATGACTGTTGTTGTGGTTTTCGGCTCTACAAAAATAAACTGATTTGATTTGAACCAGTAGGTTTCAAAGATTGCTTTGTTTTCCTCCACAGCTTTCAGAGTGGCACACATATCAATCTGGTGTAATTGTTACAGCTACATTTTACAATAAAGATTTTTGAATGAAAAGCCAAAGGATGCGTTTGTAATTCTAAGCTATTTCAAATAATGTTTTATTCTTACAGTGAATACATTTACATTACTAATTAATATATGTTTATTTTTATTACCAAAGTTATTTATCTAGTTTAGCGAAAACTATTCACCATCTCTCATTTCACCTAAACGCCAGCGATGGTACTTTTCTAACTGATGAGCACCGTATTTCCTGAGTATGTTGGAAAACTTTGTTCAATTGCCCAGTCGTGACACTGTTAAACACCTAGGTCCCCTCGGAGCAGACAGAAAATAACCAGCTGCACTTCAGCCAGTCCCCTGGAGCCTTTTCTCCACTAAACTGTCTCTGGCTGCGGACAAGAGTTACTAACCCCAACCTGGACTTCAGCGAGCGGACAGTAATGGGATTTTCAAGAGGTGCTCAAAAAAAAAAAAAGATAAAAAAAAAAAAGATAGAAAGAAAGGACGAGGTTACTAATGGACCATAGACTGACTCCTCCAAAGAGAAGGCAACAGGGATCAAATGAAAAATATATAGTTTCTTTCTATGATCTGCAACGTGAAACCAGTTTTTCTTTTATACACTGTAGAAAGGAGGATGGTGTTTAAAATCTAACCATGTGAAGAGGCAAAATAAACACCTTTTCAATAATTAACTTACATCAGACTTTTTAACACAGAAGCAGCAGTTCTGTGACCTGGCTCACACCAGATGGACGTGTTAATTTTCAAGTTATCCATCTGGAACTTCACTCACTTAAAGCATTTAGTGAATGACATTTGAGGAAATACTTGCTGATTGGGTGTGTTACCTACCTTAGAGTGTGCGTAACCAATCAGAGCAACAAAGCGTAATCACATATCCAATATGCACGTGGAATAGAAAAACCACAAACATCTCTCTGTGCTTCTTTCAATAAGCAAAAACTGCAAAATTTTTGGCTAAAACGGCAGCATTCGATTAGATCAGTCACTCAATTCTATTACATAAATTGGAACATTATTTTTGTTTTTCGAGCTGGTTCAGGTTTTATCTCAATGGCAGAGAATATTATGTCAATCTGTGAATCTTGTATGTGGAGTTCCCCAGGGTTCATTCCTCGGTCCACTGTTATTTAATCTCTACATTACACCATTAATCAAACTATTACCTGCTACATCTTATATCACCTTTACGCAGATGATAGACAAATATACAATACAGACCAAAAGTTTGGACACATCTTCTCAATCAAAAACTTTTTTTTTTTTTTTCATACTATGAACATTGTAGATTCACACTGAAGGCATCCAAACTATGAATTAACACATGTGGAAGTATGGTACACAGCCAAAAATTCTGAAACAACTGAAAATATGTCATATTCTAGGTTCTTCAAAGACGCCACCTTTTGCTTTGATTGCTGCTTTGCACACTCTTGACATTCTCTTGATGAGCTTCAAGAGGTAGTCACCTGAAATGCTCTTCCAACAGTCTTGAGGGAGTTCCCAGAGATGCTCTGGAAATTCTTTTGCCTTCACTCTGCGGTCCAGCTCACCCTAAACATCTCGATTGGGTTCAGGTCTGGTGACTGTGGAGGCCAGCTCATCTGGCGCAGCACCCATCACTCTCCTTCCTGGTCATTCATGGTTTGGATTCCTTCAGTGTGAATCTACAATGTTCATAGTCATTAAAATAAAGAAAACTCCTTGAATGAGAAAGTGTGTCTAAACTTTTGGTCTGTACAGTATGTTGTCGTCACTCCAGGAGATGATGGCAGTCTCAAATCAGTGATGCAGTAGTAAGGTCAGTGTTAATTGAGAATAAAACTGAAGCTATTGTTTTTGGTTCCGTGAAAAAAAAAGACTAATTGTAAATGAGAAGCTTAAAAATTTGTCCCTCACACGGAAAGAGTCTTGGTGTGATGCTGGTTTTCAATTTGAGTTTCAACAACCATTGTAAAAAGATAAATAAGGTGGCTGTCTATCACTTTAAAAAAATATTTTATGTGTGACTCAGTGACTTTATCTCCAAGCAAGAAAGAAAAGCTTGTCCATGCTTTATTTCAAGTAGGCTGGGCTATTGTAACAGCCTTTTCACTGGTCTCAGGCAGTTACAGCTGATACAAAATACAGCATGCAAGGGTTGTCACAAAAACAAAAAAAAATGACAACATATCACCCCTTGTTGTCGTCTTTGCTATCAACACCTCTCAACCTGCCCTGCTGCAATGTGATTGGGCCTTTAAATCATTGGTTTGGACTGCAAACCAATCAGCTAATGGGGATCCAGATAGGATTGTTTTGAGTTTTTGAATTCACAAAAGAGAGAAACCACCTAGCAAACCAGGTTAGCATTTCGAAACTAAGAGTAATATGTTAGATGAACTGCAGACAGCTTTAATGAAAATAGGCCAAGGAGTTCAAATCCGACCAAAAAGGACTTTGAAAGCAGTTATTATTCAAAACAGAACCCAGAAGCAGGAGACACAAACCTTCTAGACATGAGGCTAGTATTAAGAAGAAAGCCCATAGAACCAGTTAGTAAGGATGTGCCCACAAAGCAGCATCTGTCAGAACTAAAACACCACACTGACTGAAAAATAGCTTCCAGCCAGAGAAGTTGTTTATCTGAGCAAGTTAATCCAATATTGAGAAGAAGGGCGACTTTGACAAATGTGTTTTTTGAGAGACGGAAAAGATGATCTAAGAACCAAACGCGGCGGAATTAGCATTAGCATATTCTGTGCTTGAAAAGCCATTTCAACATTCATTACATTTTGAAGCTTTTTGCAATTTGTGATGAAAAATAATCTCTATCGTCTACTAACTTTTGTGCATCAAAAAATATTTTGATTTCAGACATTTTGTTTGCTGATGTCATTTGATCAGATAAAAAGAAACACATTGTCAAAAAAGTTGAATTTCTCTCACGAAAATGTTTTGTTATAACTTGAAGAACTAGCAACAAACAAAATGTAAAAAGTAAAGTCATTGCCATTAGACTTCAGTTCATGGATGAAAAGAGAAAATTAGTGCAAGTCTAAAATCTGCTATTAACATTTATGCCCAAAACTGAAGCTCATTTGATGTTGTTTATAAATCTGACATATATAATGTTTTACTTATTATTTTGTCACAAATATATCGTATCATCTGAATTTATATAATGTTTACAAATTTCCAATTTTTTAAATATATTTATACACCAAGCTCACACTGGATCCAGTCCGGGCTTTGATCCAGCCACCAGTGGCTTTCCGTTTCTTGAAAAGAGGCACTCAAACAGCAATCTGTCCGGTCTGGTGAGCGGATGTGCGCCGGTCATCCGGATCCTTTCTGTTTGAGGAAACTTTTTCCCAAAGCACTATAGAGCACTACAGAGTTGTGAAAACAAGGCACGACACACAGGAAGTCAAGTGAGCGCTAGTGGGTTCAGACCCCTGTGGGGGTCACTGAATGATTTCTGGAGGTCCCCTGATGATGTGTGAAGTTTAACATTGATATCTAAAACAAGGTTTGACACCTTTCAACTGTAATGATAGATGTAGATTCTATTAGCTAGCTTATCAATCTAGGCTTATGGCTTCAAAATACTATCAAACATTAAACTAAAGACTACTTTTTCACTTTATGGGTAGACTACATTCTGTTTTTGGAGGTCGCAAATGTCTACCATTGCTATTTCAAGGGTCACAACTGAAGGTTGAGAACCACTGCCGTAACACTACAAATTTGTCAAAACTATAGACATATACACAATGTGTATATGTCTATAGTGAGTGGCAACCGCACCCAGACGCATCAGGATCGACTGGAAGCAGTGTGAGCCTGGTGTTACCTGGGTTTTGTCTAAATGGAACTTCATTGCTAGGATTTATTACAATCATTTAAAATTCTGAAGCACAATTGTTAATCTTGTTCAAGTCCGATATTTTTCAACAGGCATATTTAGTATTTTTATTAGAATTTTTGTCTAAAATTATAGATTGTAAGAAATGATAACATAGACATTTACAAATTTGTATTCATGTAAATGTACTTTAATAGTTAGATTAAGATGGAAAAATAATTTTATTCTGAAGTCCATTTGATCATTTTATTTAGTCTAAAATCTATTGTTCTGGTTAGAAATTGTGATTTGCATTTGAAAATCAGACGCACATCCGACATTACAACTTTGTATTTGACTGTTTCTCACAGTATTTCAGTTCAAAATGATTGACAGGCTTTGTACCTCTGTGTATTTGAACAAAACAAGTGCACTACTTTAGATTTGGTACTGCTTTGTTGACATAGCAGTGCAGAAGTACCAGAATATTCTCAGAAGTTGTAGTGCTGTTGTGCAGGCTCTTGTCCTCCCACTCTACTTTACCCACTCACGTATGCATCACACTTCTCCTGCTTAACTTACAATCTCTCCACCATTGTCTACCCTTTCTCTATCACATTTGTGTTGCCTTTCCAATCGTTCCCTTTGGCTTTCTTAATATTGTGGTACATTTTAGCAATTCAGTTGCATCACAGTCCACTTCTCCAAAAGTCTACCATAATGTAAGTGAGCGACAGGTCGGTTAAAACAATAAGAATGCTTGTAAAAACACATACTGAAGCACATGCATGAATTCAAGTAGTTGTGCTTCTTTATATAACTCCCTTTGTGACATCTTTGAGGATTTCATGACTGATTCACTCTCATGTAATTCAAGTCCTATATGTTATTACATCAGTACAATCTTCATCTTCTGTACATGCACACTTGTTAGTTTTTGCTCGTCTGAACAAGAATGTTTGGGAAGTCCAGATCGAACATTGGCTTAATTTGTCAAGACTGCGCACAAAGGGTGAAACTAGCACGAGAATTTGGAAAACAATGCTTGGCATTGTCAAAAAGACACTAAAAACTTTAGAGAAGTGGCACTCTTCTGACATTTGAAGGTGTTTGGTTGTTTGACCTAGCACTGAAGTACAAACTAGTCTCCTACTGGTGCCACAGTCAGGACTAAACGTGGACCGTTTTTTCTGCTGGTGTCAGAGTCAAGACTAAACATAAACCAGCATCCTGCTGGTGCCAGAGTCAAAACTAAGTATCAACCGGCCTCGCACTGGTGCCAGAGTCAGGAGTAAACATTGACCGGCCTCCTACTGGTGCCAGAGTCAAGACAAAACATGGAACCTCCTGTTGGTGCCAAAGTCAGGACTAAACATAGAACCTTCTGCAGGTACCAGAGTCAGGAGCATCAACCGGCCTCCTGCTAGGGACAGAGTCAGGACTAAAAAAGAGGGGCTTTTTCTCTTACCTGGTATTCACTGGGCCAGAAGGTGCTGACAGCCAGCTCCACCTGGTGCCACTGTCGTCCCTGGGAGCCGGAGATGTTCCACACGGCCGAGCCTTTGGAGCCGCTGTTGATGCGGATGAAGACCTGCAGATTTCCTGGACTGTGACCGTCGCGGCTGTACAAGAAGTAGCTGAACTGGATACAGTGGGTGTCATTCTCACTGAGCGGCAGGAGCAGGAGCTGGGCACGCTGACCTCCATAGTGCTGCGATGAGTTCACCATCATAAAGGAACCTGGAGAGGAGACAGGAAGGATATGGTAAAATTGGTGTAATGGTGGTGCAATAGTCCTCATAATGATATTTTCAAATCTTCCCAAAGTAAATCCTGTTGTTGTGCCCTTGGGTAAGATTCTGCTGTTACAAAGCTCAAGAAAGAATGCTGAAATCAATAGGCAAGACACATTCATAGATCCGTAGAAACACAATTTCTATGAGTTGTGACTATGCTTCCCAAACTGTATGTCGCAGGTGTAGATTTGGAAATAGTGACATGGACTCGAATCTGACTTGAGTCACTATTTTTGATGACATAAGCTGGACTACAACTTGTGACTTCACTTAGACTTGAAGGACAATCTTCTGCTTTACATAAAAAAGTTTATTTTACAGACTGGAACATGTTGAAAGACTAAAATAGAGGATTTGGACTTGTTTCTCTTTAACTTGTGACTTTACTAAGACTCGAAGTATTGAGATTTATTTGAGACTTTATTTGAGACTTTAATGACATAGTATCGACCTTAGGCAAGTTACATTATCCAAAATATGTGATGACCTGTCTTTCATTTCAGAAGTTTAACTGTCAGCACCAATTAAAAATAGTCTTAAAAAACAATCAACACAACAAGAATTTGCACAGCTCGTCATTGATTTGTATAGACATGAGCTCGGTCTGCTGACAGCGGTGAGAGAAATCCACAATGTACTATGCAACGTGCCTCTGTCTGCTGAACCTCGGCCGCCCACTCTATCCGTGTACGTGCCTGTCTCATGTTTGACTGACACACAGATAAAGCTCAAACTGTACAAGAGAATTCAGTTACAGAAAATGGCTTTTATTTTCCAGAGAAAGGAACTACGCAAAAAGCAGTACGTGGATTCAATAGATTAAATCAGAGCTGTCCAAACTTTTTTCGTCAAGGGCCACAGACTAAATGGAGGACTGATCTGGACCACATGGAAGTGGTCATATAGTAAAAAATTAAAATGTTTGCATTTAGAAGATGCTAAGTTGAGTCACAAAACATGTACTTAGGCCTTGAATCACACTAATATACAGTAAAATGCTTGATTTTGACAAAAATGTTCAAAATGCGTAACTTATTGCTTTTTGGGCCAATTGTTGCCTGGATTAAATGAAGAGAATTTGATATCAGTAACTTTTGACAACATATTTAAATTTTTTTTAAAGCAAGCATTTTCAAAATACTCAAAAATTGAGTATGGAATTTTTGAAGCGTTACATAAAAATTGTTTGTTTGCTCTATGAAAAAGTCTTATGGTGCGTTCACATCAGACAGCATTTTGGCGTCTTTACGTCCATTTTCAATGTTAAGTCAATGTAAACCCGCGTCTTGAGAGTTCAAGCGTATTGGCATCTGGGGCGTCCATTGATGCGAGTTTAGGCATCTGTAAAACGCAGCGTCTGGCGGACGCAAATTCGCTCGAATCTGCGGCTGCCGCAGGAGTTGGAAAAATCCATCTTTCACACGTTGGAAGTCGGCGTCAGCCAATCAGAGACTCCACTCCTGTGACATGTTATTCTTCTCTCACATCAAGAGGAAAGGAGGACTACTGAGGTATTTTAAGAAGCTTTTTTAATGAAAGGTCGCTTGTTTAGGGACTTTTTTCAAAGACTTTGCCGTTCGTTGCTTTGAAAATCTAGAGACACGGCAAAACAAACAACATGGGACACGATCTGGACTGACAACGCAATCACATGGTTCTATTAAAAATGCTCGTCGCCATGTTTAAACCTGCTGTACGACCGGAGGAGCAGCTGAGAAGGACAGAGACAGGAAAAGGACACTGCCTTGAGGAGGAGAAAGGTGTGATCGGGTAAGCTACGTTTTATAAATGCAACAAGCCTCTATCTCTCTCTCCCTCCCTCCTTCTCTCTCTCAACGTGATCTGTTTACGAGCAAAACAAAGCCTGCAAACAAGCGGGAGCTCGAAGAAGCACTTTGGTGCGTTAAAAGTGTCTTTTTGTCCACCAACGCCTTCCAATTTGGGGATCAGCATAAAAAATGTTCTACGTCAAAATACGCTTTTACGCGCAATTTTGATGCAAATACGCTGTCCGGTGTGAATGCAGCATTACTGTTTATAGTGCATAGGTCAGGGCTCGGCAACCCAAAATGCTCAAAGAGCCATTTTGGACCAAAAAAACAAAAACTGAATCTGTCTGGAGCCGCAAAAAATTAAAAGCCTTATAAAAGTCTTACAATGAATATACAACACATGCTGTGAGTGTCTTTATTAGCTTTAACAACCTGTTATCAAAATGTAACAAAATGAACATTCAAGATTAGAGTACTACAAGTTGCTCCAAAATGTAAGTCACACAAGCCAAAATACATTTGTTAGGAGGGAAAAACACGTATAGATCGCACCGCGGACTACAAGTGGCACTTTTGGGGGGTAATATTAATATATAATATAATAAATAATTACATAGTTACACCACAAACAGACGCGGGACACGTTTGTCCATCCCGCTCCTGTTTAAGATTACGCAGAGGCGAAGGGCTGCGCTGCGCTGATATGAGGTAAAACTACACGACGCAGATCAAAACATGACAAAACCCTGCATAAATCAGCTCTTGAAGTGTCACTTAATCATCTGCAATAAGTATTGTGCCCATTTGACTTTCAACAATGCGATGTAACTGGAGTGTAGCCTCTTACCTGACGCACAGTCCCACACATCTCTTTCCGCTAAATCCAGTTTCTTTTCCACAAACTCCACGTGTTATTTCGGTGTCTTCGTGCAATAAAAACAGTCCTTTATTCATTATTTGGGTAACTTTTCCTCCGCGCTGCTTTTTGTTGATCTCGAGTCTTCATCGTCATGAACAGCTAGCTTCCCCGCTTGTTACCTTCCTGGTTGCGATAAAACGTCCACATTTGCAATGAAAGCAAATGATTCGGTCCAAAAACTGTTGAATCCGCTGTTCAGTCTCTCTCTTTTTCGCTTTTGTATCCACAGCAGCGCGCAGAACCGCGGACCTGAAAGAAACACGTGTCGCCCGTCTATGACGTAAACCTTCGTTGACAGGAATGTTGAAATTAAATATTTATTCTACACGTTAATCAGCATCGGAAAACTTTGTAAGTGTTTGACATATTTTTTCTCCTACACAAATTATATTAAAACAAAAAATATGTTCACACAATTTTCCACTTTTATATTTATTGGAAAAGCTCCAGGGAGCCACAAGGGGGGCGCCAAAGAGCCGCATGCGGCTCTAGAGCCGCGGGTTGCCGACCCCCGGCATAGGTCATCGCAATTTTCAAATTGTATCTAGAAAGTAGCCTTTACATTTTGAATCCTAAAAATGGCTAAACTGGCATGGCAATTGCCAAACGTTTTATATATTTTAAAAATAATTACCTGTGTTTTATGAAATTAGTAGTTCAAATTGTCAGGCACTTTAGTAGTTATTACGAAGTGTTCTCACATAATCAATTGCTGAGTTTCAGATTCAAACAGCTTTACCCACAGATCTCTCTTTCTCTCTCAGCCCGGCGCACCATCTCCTTTCACACTTGTATATTTTAAACCCGCCCGAGTTTGGCCTGAGGTTGTTATCCAGCCCTATCTGTCCAATACTTTCAAGCCATTTGTTTTGGTCTATTTCTGCCTGTGCCCACTGCTTCCTGGGTTCCCATCAGCCCCCTCTCCTCTCCCCCCTCGGATCGCACTTTGATTTTGGATGCAGGTTCATAGAGACGCAGCTGGCCATCTCGCCCCGGCAGTGCGCTGGAGATCTCTGGATTTTTTTTTTTCGGAGGAGGAGGGCCAGAACGGATTCATATTGGAGGCTTTGAATGCAGGTTTTCACGGTGCTGGGAAATGCAATTTTAAAAAAAGCACAATAGTAGCAGATACACCTTGAAGAAAGAACAGTACGATCCAGAAAACAAAATAAGAGTTGTTTTTTTTTGTAAGGATCTGTTGAACCGTTGTGCGTCTGGAGTTTGGTCGGATAATAACAGCTCAACTTCATAATATAATAAAACGGATTTGAAGCAAAAACTCTTGCTCTGAGTCCAACAAACAACTTACAAAGCGATATGAAATGTAGGTGAGACCATTCGCCCAGTAACAAGAGGGTTACCAGTTCAAATCCTAGACTGCTGCTCCACTGTTCTATAAAAACTTTTGACTGTCAAAGAGGGAAAAATGCATAAAAAGCACCACACAATCATCTTCAGTGATTGATATTTATGATCAAGACCCATTTTGGGGAGAAAAAATTATCAAAAGATGATGAAATTGACTATAGTCCCTTTTTATATTAAAAAACCCTGAAGAAGCACATGCTTTTAATACAAATAATATTTTAACTATGAAATATCCCAGATTAATAAAGGCTTTTTAAACTTTTATTGTATGAAGAGTGTCTTGGGTTGGCCCCCCTTTCTGTGACTTTGCATTCCCAATCACCAATGAGCACCTTCAAACAAAATTTATATGAGCTTTCACTAGCAAGGACCACAACCTCAGCGTATGATGCGAAATTTTATTGAAGAAAAACAATAAAAGCATGAACATAAGTCGTAGCGTGGAAGTATCTGAAAGTAAGAAATAGTATTAGAAGAGGGTGGGACACAAACAGAAGTGAGTTGGTGGGCTAAGGAGGCTTAAATGGTGTAGCCGCCGGAAGAGGCGGGGAAGAGGTGTGGTCCTGCTCCCGAACTTAAGACAATAGCTTATCTTCTTTTTTTTTCTTCTTCTTCTTCTTTTTTAATATTAAAAAGTCCTTTTGAAACAAAGATGAATGACTAATAGTGGACAACACTACTTGATCATTGTAATACATTTCAATAGGAAAAAGCTGCTTTGTTTGTCATGTTAAAAACATTTGTAATCTGCTGGAAAACAACATCTGTGCTTAACCTGAAGCATTTCAAATTTTACATATTATCATAAATGTTATTTGGAGATAAATATTGAGTTTCATTTATAAAACAGTTTATTTACTTAGTAATGATTAAAAAGTTACATTTTTTTAGTGATCAGCTCTTTTCTGACATTTCACATTTATCTAATATTTACACAGAAAAAAATATTAGCTTAAATAGACTTGAATTAACCCTAAACCCAGAATTTTTTCAGGTGAAATACATTTCTGGGTCAGAGTTGCGTTTGATGTTTTTCAAACTTCTGAAACTTATCAAAAGCACAATCTGAAGTCTGAACAGAGTGAGGTTGAAACGATTCAGTGCAGAATTGCTACATTGGCACATAAAGATTTAAGTTGTATTTAACATTTTTATTATAATCTCACTATAAGGTTTGTCATTAAAGCAAGTATCCTGTTTTAGTGAAGTGGTACTTTTTATTTCAATTTACAAACTTACATGTCATTTTTCAGTTTCAGGTAAAAACAGACATGTTATTGTTGTTCCATTGGTAAATCAAATGTTCAAACTTTTTTTCTAACACTATAAAAGTGAGTATTGCATTTTGACAGAGCAGTGAACATACGACACGTTTGTCCTGCACACAGTTTAAACATCGTCCAAAAAGCCACAACCTCACCACATTTTAGCCCATTTGCATGAACATTGAACAAGTTATCAAACGGCCAAAAATCAAGTACTTTACCACCTCCTGTGCTTCCCATTTGTTTTGGTCCTTGCACTCTTAACTCACTCTCATTACATAAAACTGCAAACGCTTCAACAACAATAAAAACACCTCAGGACTCATTAATCACATGAATTCTAACCATTTTAGAAGAATTTGGCAAAGTTACCAAGTTGGCAAAGTTGACTGTTTACTTTTTCAGAAATGATTAATTCATGCTCACAACTGGCACTAGGTTGGTTCTGTGACCTCGGGAACTTACAATACAACCTTGGATGTGACAAGTAAGCTAATAGTGTAGTTTGGTAATAAAACTTGTCCAACCTTAAGCTAACTTGGTCTTCATTTTCTTTATTTTTCTTTGATTGTAGCAGACACTGTGCTGAGTCCAGGTTGGTGAACACATGGCACGCTTGACACTCTTCTATCGTCCAAATCTCCCCATATGCTGCACAGTCTGGACTGCAACACTATTTGTCTGAATCCACCCTGGATTTTAGATTATGCCTTATATATGTACAGTACGCTGCATCACTTATAGCACTTGTATTATGCAGTCCACACAGACATGCACTAGAGTTTGTATATTTTATGTTTTGTTATGTGAAAAATGCAATGGAAAACAGGAGAGTAATAAATAAGGGAGAGATCGACTAACAGTGCAGCAAAACTAACTTATATTTTCACAGGATAAAGGACATAGTATAGGTGTTGATTTAACACTGCTTCAGAGAACATAGTGTCTTGTTCTACTGAAATAACTAACAAGTGTTAAAATTACGTTCAATAAACTATTTCACATTAAATACTGTGTGCTCGATGCTCTGTGCAAGAAAACAATACATAAATAAATACAGTACATAATATGAATGCATGAAATTTGGCAGTGATATTGAAAATAGAAGAATCACTCAAACAGCAGAGGGCCCAGAGTATCAATAGAATCAGCCCACATACCACAGTTTGAGAAACACTGATTTAGATTAACATTTTGTGGTGTGATCCTTCCTATTGAAAAGTTTATGAAGAATGATTAGGCATTTTTCTATGGCGAGTTGAACTAATTTTAGTGAAACAAAGTTAAGATCATTTTATTTGAGATGTTGCCAAACATTTTACAAATTGCATCATTATATAATCATTTTAGGATGAAAAAGGGCTTTCTTTGCCCAGCAACTATGTAACAATGTTGGGTTCCAGTCATTCTTAAAAGGCCAGCAGAGAAAAGTCCAGACCTTGGGATGATATTTTCTATGTTATGAGCTCCAGTGGTCAAGTTGTGTGTTCAACAACAATGCTCAAATTTTTTAGGTCAATGTATCAACTCTAACATTGTTGTTGCATTTGCATTTTGCAAAACAATCCAAGAGGGTGAAATTGTGCTTTTGTTTGGGTCTGTTAGCAACATTAGCATAGCAGGACTAGGGCTGGGCACCGAAAAACGGTTCCTACTTGGAACCGACCGAAAACGTTCGGGAAATACTGGAACCGAAAACATGACGCACTTTCGGTGCCATTTTTCGGTTCCTTGGCTTTAAATCTCCGCATCAACAAGCAAACAAACACCACACATGCCACACCACACATGCGCTCGATCCCTACATTGACGTGAACTAGCTCCACAAACAGCAAAAACACCACGGAGCCTATGTGCCAAATGCTCACTCTACAGTGTCACGGCAATTCACTTCTTTCTTTCTCCCAAACCAAACGCGTGACCTTACAGCGCCTGCACAAACTAGCGGCACAATTCACGTCTCACTTCTCCCAAACAGACCGAGCCCTCCAGCTGCAATGTCACAAACAAACCGCAGTGTTTGGCTTACCTTCTTAAAAAGAAGAAACGAAGAAACAACGGGTCCGTTTTCAATTGAAGCACATCTCCGGTGCGAGCCTTTCTGTCAAAAGTCTGCATGTTGAGCTTCATAACTCTTCGTAATCAAGTCAAAGCCTGAAGTTTACGCAGAAGAATGTCGCCAAACACAAAATATAATCCAAACTTTGCCGTAATATCCTCCTGCGCGTCGCTGCAGTTGAAAGCAGAATCCCAAATGTACCGCTGTGGCGCGTCTGTGCTGCAGCCAAATAAGTCTGAGTAAGAAATATATGTAATCCAGCCTTCTTCATTTCTCCTTTTGTCTCCAGGTAAAGTGAAGGGTAAAAGTGTCAAAAACTAATCTTGTTGCATCTTTGTTGCAGTGCTGCCGCGTGTGGCGAGAAAGTGAAAGTGAAACTTAACTTGCTCCATGTGGGAGCCACGTGAGGAACAGCTGATTCATTTGCAGCGCTTTTGAGTAGTAGGTTAACTGAACAAACTAAAAGTGTGTTTTAAAATATAGTTTGACAAATGTAACATTGTTAAAGGATGGAAAAAATAGTTTTGGGCTTATAATTAACATTTAAAAAAAAAATAAGAACCGAAAAAAAAACCGTTAAAGAACCGGTCCCGAAAAGCCAGTACCGTTAAAGTACTGGTATCGAAAAAAATCTAACGGTACCCAGCCCTAAGCAGGACATAATAGCAGGACATTATCGTGGCAGAAACTGCACAGGAGCAGAGTCACACAAACAAGTGAACTGTAGAGACAAACTAAAGAAAAAACAACACAGGTATGATCACTAATGAAACTTTTGAAGGTTTATCTTTTTCAAAAAGCAGGGTGACGCGTGTTCAATTGGCCAAGAAGGAATTCTGTGTTGGAGGTTTGTTCCCGAGGAAATTTACAAGTCACAACCTCACAAGCTCCGAGTACCATTAGCCCTATGTTCATCATAAATTAGCCAAAGTTCTTAAGTATGGTGCAAACTTCTTGACCAACATCTAATATTTTGAACCCATTTTCTATTAAATCCCATTATTGCTTACCCTGGTATTTTTGTCTAATTTTGCACCGCCGACATCTAACCAATTGCCAATTCACAGATATTACTAAGCAATGTCGTTCTTAGTTACCTTAGGGAGTCCATTGTAGGATCCTAATAAGCAAATCTCCACGGTTTTGATGTTGCCGGCAGGAGGGACAGGCACATTTAATTGCACGTATAACCTTCACAGAGTGCGATGGGCGCCTTCAGACACGGCGAGAGGATTGTGGGTATTGTAGTTGACTAGGTAGGGTGCACATCGGGAGCAGCGCCGTGTATCATTAATCATCCTGACACGGTTATTAGGATGTAATGGCAGCCTGGGGAATACTTAAAGGAGAGGGATGGTGGTAATGCGGGCACGCTGACGTGGAGTAGGCATATCAACAAGTGTGTTTTTGTACAGAGTGTCAAAGCTGGGTTTTTAGTTTGCCGCGAGGGTTCTCTCAGTGACATGTTTGGTGAAGAGTTTTTGTGGGAAAGAGTGTTAAAAAGTTTAGGAATATATATGAGATGGAGAAGATATTATACTGTTTGGACCTGAGTGTGATGTGTCTCACCAGGACCTGACCGTGACGTGTCTCCAGAGTTCACCTGGACCTGACTGTAACGTGTCTCCAGAGTTCACCTGGACTTGACTGTGATGAGTCTCCAGAGTTTACCAGGACCTGACTGTGACGTGTCTCCAGAGTTCACCTGGACCTGACTGTGATGAGTCTCCAGAGTTCACCTGGACCTGACTGTGATGAGTCTCCAGAGTTCACCTGGACCTGACTGTGATGTGTCTCAGCAGGACCTGACTGTGATGAGTCTCCAGAGTTCACCTGGACCTGACTGTAACGTGTCTCCAGAGTTCACCTGGACCTGACTGTGACGTGTCTCCAGAGTTCACCTGGACCTGACTGTGATGAGTCTCCAGAGTTCACCTGGACCTGACTGTGATGAGTCTCCAGAGTTCACCTGGACCTGACTGTGATGTGTCTCCAGAGTTCACCTGGACCTGACTGTGACGTGTCTCCAGAGTTCACCTGGACCTGACTGTGACGTGTCTCCAGAGTTCACCTGGACCTGACTGTGACGTGTCTCCGGAGTTCACCTGGACCTGACTGTGACGTGTCTCCAGAGTTTACCAGGACCTGACTGTGACGTGTCTCCAGAGTTCTGTCTACAAACAGGGCTGCAACAAGTTAATCAATTAATCGCAACTAATCGATTAGAGAAATAATCGTCAACTGATTTAATAATTGAATAATTGCTAACTGGTCTATTCTAGTGTTGTTACAATTCTAAACTATGAACTATTACTATTTCAGACACAATTTCAATACCAAAAAACGTATTTGATTCTCAATACCAATGTCATTACCACCAGTTAAAAATGCTAGTTAACATTTTCAACTAATGGTTGAAAATGGTTGGTTGTTGTAAAACAGATCATTATTTTAAAACTCTTCAGAAAACGCCAAATTTTGTTGCCGTAAAGTAATTTTCCAGTACAAATAATTGTGAGCCAATATAATCTAAATGTGATACTAGTATTGATTATTATGTAATTTTTGATACAATCCTACTTTATTGAGAAAACGCTCAGACTGAACAGCAATGATGATAATGAAAGATGAAAAATATTATTAAGAATTTGAGAGTTTTTCGATGAAAACACTTGTTTGTCTGTAAATCTGCACCAAGAACGTTCCTAAGTGATGTAATCTTGGCTCAAAATTTGCAAAAATCTTGTATCCAAGAAACTTTGTATTCTAAACAAACGAATCGATTAATCAAAAGAATACTCGGCCAACTAATCGATTACCAAAAGAATCGTTTGTTGCAGCCCTACTACAAACATCTAGCTATTCTAGAATAATAAAAGCACCAGTCTCCCATGTGACTTTTTCTATTAGCTTTGTTTAGAAGCACATTAAATGGTGCACATATAAACCAAAGCTATAGTCTTGAATATGTAGAGAAAACTGCACCTCTGAGTCAAGTTTATCACCAAAGACAAGCAAAACTCGGCCTGACCATCCTAACACCGTTTTATTTCCAATTTATAGGCTACTTTTAAAGAAATAGTAGGTGATTTGGGTTTTATCACAGCTCACTCTCAGAGCATTTAGGTGTTTTGTTTTTTTAAGTGAGGAAAAATGCTTTTGACTTAGCGGTGTTTACTTTTTGATGTGTTTTATGTTTGCTAATTGGACTGCAGCAGTGTCTCCACCCAATGTTTAAGAGTAGATTTATAATGGTAAATAACTCAACAGGAAGCAAGGGGCATGCTGGGATTTTTAATAGCACTGGTGGCTTAGACAAAGCTGTTGTAATTTTATAGTGAGGCGGTTGTTACTCACCGGATTAAATAAAAAATACGGTCTGAATGTTTGTTTCAAGTGTTAAGGACAGGTCAGAGCTTTCATTTTACAAAAACTCAAATGAGATCATTATATCGAGAGTACATTTTTACCCCAGTTTACTTGTGTTTGTAAGTTAATAATGGTACTTCCTGGATGCAAATGACTTGACTGGTATAAGCAGGGTGCTATGTGCTGGAGGGATGGGGGGGATTTTCCCTACCTCTGGTTTGTTCATCTCTCTCTCTCTCTGCTTATACTTTTCCCTTCCCTCCTTATGCTTTTATCTTGTATTAATTATTGGGGGGTAAAAAAATAATAAAGACTGTGTTTCATGTCCTAAAATTCAGTGTTCTGCCAATCCCAGCGTAGTCTCATTAATACTTTTCTTTCTCCCGCTGCAGTTGATTAGAGGTATTGGCAATTTTAGACTCTTTTCATGTTTGCGCCAAATTCTGAAGGGCGGAGCTTAGCCAAAAGAAGACGATGTGTCCATTTAAACCAGTGTAAACTAACACATTTTGGGGGGATTTTTAAACACAAAAGCAAACAAAATGTCAGGTTCTGTTCATAACTGTCAGAATATGTATTGTGACGGACTCTGTGGGATCTGACACAGACTCAGCTCATATCACAAAAGTAGTCAGTTTTACATTAGTTTAAGATCTGTTTCACGTTGCCACACCCAGTAATAGCTAAATAGTAATTTGACAGTTCATTCATGTTTTGAATCTAAAAATATCATCAAATGCAAGCACTTCTTATTAGAGCTTCAAAAGTGACACATTTACTTTTTAATAACTTAATTTTGTTGGTCACTATTTTGGGCTTTTTGTCAAACACTTGGCTGCTTTTAGCTCTGAAAATCTGTTTGCTTTGGTCACAGGCTGTGCTAAAAGCAAGAAATAAGGGTTTTGTGTACAAATATTGAAGAACCAACAACAATGTGTTACAGTTCACAGCAAATGGCATTTTAACAACAATAATCCCTCAAACTTTTAATGTGTCAGATACAAGTTTTGGATTCTTTTGCCGCCACCTAGAGCTGTGACGTCACCTTGATGTAGGCCAAAAAAGGGTCTATAAACCTGAGGTGACCAACAATTTTTCCACGGTGGGTCAAAATGTGTAGATTTTTCTTCCTCGACAGGTCAAAATAAATGACGTAAAAAGCGAATGATTGAAACAGTATTTTTATAGCAAAGACAACCTGGCTCTTTCCCACCAGTTTTTGCTTATGTATCTATAGTAGAAATCACCACATTGACAATGTATTAAATTCCCTTTTCTATAGCTCACAGCAAAGTAAATACTCATCTGGCCATATGATACAATACAACACAACCTATTAGAAATCAGATTTTTTTTTTTTTTTTTACCTTTGACAAATTTGTATATTACATCAAATGTCTGCAAAACTGATATTTTCCAACAAACTTGAACCATAATCTTCCATCCTATTCAGCACAACAGCTCGATAAAACCCTTTGCCGTTCAACACTTCTCTTTTACGCATGACCGTACAGTAAAACACCATTAAAACTCAGGCCACGGCACTGTAAATAGCTCCGCAGACTCGGGTTCAAACGGTTCACTGATCTCATGTGCTAGGATCGCGCAGGCATGTCTGAATTCTCTCCTGGAGTAGAGAGAAAAAGGTCGGAAAGCCGGATTTTTCAAAAGCATACACCTAGAGATTTCAAACGCGTGTCACGGATCCTCTACTGACCACTGACCGCCGCCCGCGAGATGTCAAAACTGCCAAGAAATATTCGCTGATAACAAGGGTTTGTGATTGCCCGGTGGAATGGAGCTGATACTTTCGACCTCCCTCGCGGACATGTACCGGAGCGTCTCATCTTTTTAACTGTTTTGATGTCTGCGTTCTCAAGAGAGCTCCAGCTAAATTACACTCTTCTTCTTTTCTAAGCGGTGGATCTATAATGTCAGTGTTTAACCTGTCCAACTGTAATAGGTGTAAAAGGGAGATTGGATGTAATATAGTATGTAGGTACTAGGGTTTCTTTTACTGGAAATAAAGGAGGGTATATAAAGGTAGATTTTTCGCAATCACTCGCTTATTTTGTATTTCTTTGTCATGTGTAAAACAGGGTTGAAAAATTCAAGACTTTTCTTAAACTTTTTATCTCAACTGATCACTGATTTTTGTATTTATTCTTTTTTTTTCAGCTGCTTGTTTTTATTTGGAGTTCCAAGTGGTTATGGGCCTTAGGCGGAAGAACAATCTTGACAGCGGCCATCTCGTCACAAGATTAACACATAGAGAAAGACACAGACAGACAGACAATCATTCATTCATTCATTCATTCATTCATTCATTAGGGCAGTTTTATAATGTTGGTAATAATGACCTAAACATTCATCTTCAAATAAATCCTGTTTTGGTTCTTCTTCGTAAGTTTTTAAGTACAAATGTTCATGTTCAAGAATGTGTCATTAATGAGGCCCAATATTTTCTCTTTTTTTCCTTCAGAAGCTCTAGAAAGTGGTTGTTAAATTTCAAAGATCTGATTGTGTATATTTTATAATAACAATCCTTAAAATATTTTTCAGCAATCAACCAATCATGATTAGATCATTTTCAGTTGATCTAATGTTAAACCAAATGAGAGTGTAAAATGCTAAATACAGAAAATACAGAGTTAATTAACAATCAATATTATACTACAGAGTGATAGATACATTTGTTTATCTGGTTTTACTGCAATATATTTGTTTACTTTTTTACACTGTTTCTGCTATTGTATTCCAAAGGTTTATTAAAACTTTTCAAAAGTTCTGCTCAGGGATAATCCTTATCAGTATGAAAATACCTCAAGGACAATCACAATTGGATCACAATTTCAAAATCTGAATTTTGAAATTTGAATAAAAGACACATTTTATAGTGTACTGTATAGTGTATTTCTTTTGTGTAGTTGCATCTATCAAAAACATTGTACCTTTGAGAATATAAGATACAAATGTGCAATATTCAAGTAATTATCCATGTTCTCAAACAATGTGGGAGAACCTCAAAACAAGTCTTAGGGACCACTCACTTTTGCTCACTTACCTAATGCATTCTGAGCCTCTGAATTGCTAACCACAATGTGTTTTAAGCTTTTTTTCAACTCTGTTTGGAACAAGACATGTCGGCATGCCACAACAACAACAACAACAACAACAACAGGCCAACCTTGTGGAGCTTGATAAATAAACTAGGCATTGTTAGACACAGACAGGACAGTACAAACTAATTTTTAGGTGAAGAAATATATTAACCAGATATCTGTGCCAGAGGTAATTGATTTCAAGTTATGTTATTATAAAAACTCAGGTATAGTGCTTAGATGTCACACAATCACAACAAATACCAGCAACACATCTTGATTTCGCACATTCTTTGAGCCTACAGTACAAACCTATAAAAGCAGTCTCCACCTCGCTATTTTTTTTTTTTTTCATCAAGACAATATGACAAGATGATTGATGGCGTAATTAAAAACCTGATAACATTCTTTAAGATACGGTCGACTTGGATAACCTTTCCGTGCACCCTCGGAGACACACACCTCACCACCATCTCTTACTGTATACACACATTTCACAGCGCAGTCAAATTCACCGTAAATCCATAAAAAGCTGATAAGGCACCATCTTTTTCTCGCGTGACCCAGCCAAGGGCGAGGGGAACATGCATTAGGAGATTACCGGGGACAGCCAGGCCTCCCTCAATTCATATCACGGGAGTATACGGGGGCAGGAGTCGCGGCTTGGCACGTTTTTATCACACTTACGAGAAAAAAATACACACATCGACCCAAAGCAAAATGTGCAAAGAGAAGCGAGAAAAAGCAGCAATAGATAGCGCAGAGGGATTTTATCTTTATGTTGTCTATGTCATTTTTTTCTTCTTCGCTAGCTTCCCTCAGTCGCCATCAATAACGTTTTGTAGAACTCGGGGCGGCCATATTGGGCAAACTGACAAGACCATCTTTCTGTGGAAAAGGCCGGGGAAAAAGTCAATGCATTTTAATCATTTTATCAGGTTTTTTTTTTTCACCCGGCTGTGTCAGGGAAGATGAGCAGGCATATAGACACAGGTTTTGAGGAGGATAAGACATGTACAGGCACAAGGCTGGAAGTCACGCGGATGAAAACGTGAATTGAAGTTGAAAGTTGTAGAAGAAAGTGTCACTGAAAAACTCAAAAGTCTTCAGACACAAAGATGGTCCATATTTAAAAGAAAGACCAAGTAAAACAAAGCAAAAAAAAAATACACAACAATCAATTTTAGTCTAATACAGATCAATCTGCTCAGTGGTTTGTCAAAGCAGAGGTGTAGCATCATTCGAGGATTGATCAGCGTCATTATACAACATTTTCAGACTTGTCCAGGGACTGCATGAGTCCAACACAGTATCACATCATAAGCTCATGTACTTATGTAGGCTAAAGCAAAGGCTTCATACATGTGTCTGCAGAGTTAATAAAAAATAATCCTGACGTGCAAGTAAGAAACTAGATCTGTGCACAGCCTCAGAGCTGTGAACTTCTCCGCACGTCAGGATCGCTCCCACACAAAACTCCCATCACTCACAAGCTTGCTGTTCAGATTTCGTGCTGTCAATCACTTTGCAAGTCTGTTTGAGGTTCAGTTGAGAGCGGAGTAAGTCTCTGACCGCATTTTTAGCCTCACTTTAAATATTGCCTGATATAAAAAAGCCTAAAGGTGGGGTACTTGACTTATTTAGTTGTAAATTAGTAAACTTTTGTCATTTCTACCAAAAAGTTCATCGCATAAGCAGCAGGTTGTGACAAAATCAGATCACTGTGTAAAAGTAATTTTATTTATCTTTAGTTGCCAAATGCAGCGCTCCTATTGGCTGTGCTTGAGTGGCCACCTCCAGTGTCATTTTGCCGTACGTAAAAACATTTTTGGGTAAAAAAAAACATATAGAATTACATGGATATTACCTTTTGCTGAAAGATGTGTGAAAATTAGAAACTAGTTTTACCTTGCTTTAGGTTTTGTCAAGTGAAATTCAGCTACTCCACCTTTAAAATACAAAAGGTTTCATAGCATAAAAGGCACACACGTTTTCAAACTAAATTTTATCAAACAAGACTAGACTACATTCTTAATACTACTTTTGATATCACAATAATAAAAATGATGTTTTTGCGTCAGTTCTTTATTTATTAGACTGACATTTTCCATCCAAAATACAAGCATTTTTTTTTTTTTTAAACACTTTGGTTTTATACTATTTTTAAAGGAGCCTTGAAAAGGCTAAAATATTTTTTTTAAAAGATCAAAACATGTTTTTTTTTTATCATTATCAATAATCGAAATAATAATTGCCAAATTAATCGATTACCAACTAATAATTTGTTTCAGTCCAACTTGGAACTAAAATATTATCTGTCTACATAATATTTCTACAGCATAATTTATAGATGTATAAATTATAAAGTTAGTCAGTATTAACCAACCACACTTTGCTAGCAACAAAAAAAACAGACCAACTTTGCAACATTTTCACACATCTATGCTTTTAAAACTCCAGCAAGAGAACAAAAAGACAGCTAATGCAATGCAAATGTTTGCTAACTCACTCAAATCCTCCTTATACTCTCGCTTCACTTACCGCCTCTGCATCACTTAGCCAAACCTGTGAAGCCATATTTCCCAAACTGACAACACAATCTTTCAGCTGGAAAAGGCCGCGCTCAAGCCGCTGCATTTTAATCACATTTTTATCTGCTTTCTTCCACTGGGCCGTGTCACTGGGGATAACAGCCAAAAGTCTGCAGATAGAGATGGCCCGATCGGTACCGGACCATTTTTTTTTTTTTTTTTTTCTTCCATCGACCCTCATCCAAACGGGTCGCCGGGAGAAGGTCATCTGAGATTTTCAATTTGGACTTTGAATTTGCTCTTTCAGGTCTTCATTTGCCTGGTGTCTTTTATCCTTTTCTGTGATATTGCGATCCCGGGGCCGCCTGACCTCAGATGATATTACACATATGAGGGGAGTGAAGTGCCCGGGAGTGCGGATGATTGGGACGCCGCAGATTGGTTTTTACGCTCTGTTCTTCTGGGCGTTTCGAGCCGTGGAGAGGTTGTTGAAAAGTGGGGACAAGTCTGGGGTTGTCTGCGACCTTCAACCTTGATGGAAAGCAAACGACGCCAATTACAACATCTTATATTCTCGTAATCTCAGCATATGCTTGGCTCGGCAGATTCCATTGATGGCTACGGCATTGGTATAGTTACACTTTAGTGTAGTTATGTATATAAATAATTGATTATTTCTGTGCAGTTTTACAAATGATCAAAGACAGAAGAATTTTTTTTTCCGCGAGTTGACTTTGACTGAATTCTGGCTCAGGCTCCGTAACCTTTCTCTTCCCCCTCTGCTGCTGTAGACAGACGCACACAGAGAAGAAGGAGCACGTCTGTCCTACTTTAACCAGGTTATATATAGATGCAATGGGGTCATATATCTCCTTGTGGATCCATTTTAATGTATGTTTAGGTGTAAAAAACATTGCGCTGTTCCCTTGATGTCCGCGGCCCGTGTATATTTCTCTATAGCTTTTTGCGCCAATTTTTACAATGTTTAGGACTAACTATCTCTGTCAATATTTGTCCTATCAAAACAGACAGAGTTTAGATTGTTTTCTGTCCAATTATGTGCTCTTCATGTCTATATGTGGAGGAGACTTTTTACTACAGCTGCTCAAAGATACTCAACTGAACCCTTTAAGAACATTCCCAAGACTGCGAGACCGTTCTTTACGTGTGCACACAGTATCGTGACAATTTGATCTTGCTAGATCTTGTGCCACGAGATCTGGTCCCATCTCTAGAATTACTGTTGTTTTATTGTATTGCACTGTTTTAATTATTGACTGCACCCAGCACTATCCTCAAGACAAATTTGCCCTTGGTGGGGCATTCAAGTTTATCTTATTATCTTATTAGAATTGAGTCAGGACTGATTTGGCATTTAACCTGGTTAATAATTTGACCAACGATGTTTGATCTTGTCATGTCTCAGAATCTAAGCATGTTGGTCCTGGGTAATACTAAATTCAACACAATGAATTTAGTGATTTAAGTTCTTTCACAACTTTCCAAACTACAGTCAATGGAATTACATGTTCTAAGAAACCTGGATAAACCTCTTCAAGATGTAGTTTTTTCTTCAGAAGAACTGGAATGTTGCTATAAGTTAAAATAGTGCTTGGGTCTTCTTTTTTGTGTCCGTAGCTCTAGCACTTTCTTTCCTTTGTAAGAATTTTTGGCCTTTATGCTTTATTACACAGGACAGTGTAGCGTAGAATGAGGATGAGAAAAGGACATGCAGAGTTCAAGAGGCAGCGGCTGGCTCTTTCGGTGTCCTGAGAAGGCTTTTGTAGATTCTTTTTGTGAAGGGAAGACACTTTTTGGTCAGTTGGATCTCTCAGTGTACAGGCTTGTTTTTGCAAAATTGTTCATGGGGTCGCAAAATCAGCCTCTAAAGTGAACAAGAAGGTCTTTACAGAGGATTTTTTTATATTTATTTCTAAGCCTGAGTTATTAAAGTATTAAGTCTACAAAAAATCTGCTATTTGTCTGCAGTTTTCCCTCAAATCATTTTTAGAAATTTAATAAGATCATGTTATACATGTTATATATATTCTACATAAAATCCCTTATTTGAACAACCACTAGGTCTAATCCATTTTTTCTTACATTTATGTGAGTAAACTACAGCACTACAAGTTTACCACCTAAACACAAAATAGTTGCATTAGTTATTGGACAATATCTAAACCCGAAGTAATTAAGGTCTAAAGCAGAATTAGAATTAAATCAGGACTGGACACTGTAAAAAGTGACAATCCTAAATGGTTTATGAGTGAACAAATGTTTACATTAAGTCATGTTTGTCTTTATTTGAACATATTTTGAACTGTTTGCAAACATGATTTGCCAGTAGAACAAGAGAAAATGGATTGTTTTGCTTAAAAAATATATATATAAAAAAAAACCACAACATTTTCTCACTGGGAATGAGAAAAAAAAATGGAAAGGGAACAAGAATAGAACAACAATAGAAACAAGAAAAACACACTAGATTCATGTGGCAAGTCCTTTTTTCAAACAGTGAAACAATAATAAAATCAAGAGTTCAAACATATACTGACACATTAAGACATTTAAGTTGGCCACTTTTTCCAGAGACCAGAGCTAAATCTACAAACAAGAAAAATTATGTTTTTTGTTATATTAAGAAAGTGAATTGAGGGATGGAACAAACTTTTGGAAGGCCGATTTGGCACCCGGGCCTTAAGTTGAATAGGCCTGGTCTATTATATGCAATTAAGGGCCTGATTTATCAAGCAGGTGCTAAATATGGGAGCAAAGTGAAAGAAATGCATACATTATTTGTGATTCAAAACAGATTTGCATCTTTGGTGTGTCAGTTATGCTCCCTATAACTTCTTTTGCACTTGAGCAAATGCTTGATAAATCTAGCCCTGAATGTAGCCGCTGACCTGCTTATACTGTTTGTGTGAGATTTCGCTGGCCCACTCATGTGTCTGCCGCCGTGGAGGATGCCACGCTGATTTGAGCGTTTTCAAAATGCAACACCGGCGTCTACCTGTGCCAATGGGAAATGTGCTGAAGCAAGAGCAGCTGGTCATGAATGCGACACTGATGGAGTCTAAGCAACCCCCAAAGACTGCCACAAACAAACCCAAAAAAGGTATACACACGAACATTTTGACAGGTCAGAAGACTGCTGAGTACTAGTGCTAATGAACTCCCCAGATATGGGACAGTACCTGCAATAGTTCACAACACTGAGCTGCACCACATTGTACAACAAGTTTGAGCTTTAAACCCTGCTATAGCATTATCAACAAACAAACCTCCAGTTGTGTTTAGCTTCATTTCTCCTTGTTTTATCATACTGGCCTATTTTCCCTTAAACACTTGACTAAAATTATCTAAAATTGAAACTGAAACTATTTCAAAACCTTTTGGAGCAACTGACTGGACTCTTTGTGAAACTATGACCCGGTAGTTGTAGCTTCTGATGAATAGGACGCTCAGGCTCTGTGTAAAATAAAAAACACAATCTAATTTCTGCTTAAATGTATTTATTTTAGTTTTTATTTTTCTTTATTTTATTAAATTATATTACATTCTATTGTATTTAATTATTTGTTTATTTTGTAAGAAGCAGTAAAGCTGATATTTACAGTTGAGACCTAAATGACACTAGATTTTTGATATTTGGGGTTTTGACCATTTCTCTCCAAAAGTTGCAATTTAACTTGAAATGAGTTCAATATATGATGGCTTCAATGTTCTGTTTAACTTTAACATTTCCATTGCTGGTGGAATAGTAAACCATCTCCCTCTAAGCCTCATTAAAATCCTGGTTTAAAGTTTCCCAGATTGTGACATCATAAGCAGAGGCTGATCAATGTACTGAGCTGTTTTTGAAATCCATAAATTATTGCCTGAGTCGTTTTTGATCATCTCTGAACATACGGTATCACATTAATTATGCTTCGTGTAATTAACTTCTAATATAATTAACTTCTTCTGGTGCTGGTGAGAGCTGCGCTGGTCGCAACGCTCTCTTATCTTATTTTATCTGATCTTAGATGAGCACTCCAGCTAATCAAACAATGTTAGCCAATTCAAACACAGATTAGCATGTTAGCATTAGGTCACATATTGCTAGCGCTATTTCCTATATAGCCACATTGCAAAGGTTGATTTATTAAAAAAAAAAAGAAAAAAAAAAAAGTGATGAAAATGAAATATGTTTCACTGTTGTTTGGTCCTACACTGCAAAACGTGAATTTCAGGGTAAACTTGCTTGATTCTAGGATTTGAACAACAATTTAGGCTGTATTTCTTGTAGAGACTGAGATATACCTGAAATGTAAATGTGTGTATTTTACTTGCTTAATACGTACACCAAAAAATTGCGTAAATGAAAAAGATCTACTTTGTGCACATGCTTCAGGAAGCAGCACTAAACACTTCAGGTCTGTAAGTGGCAGTGTATCTTGCCAAAGTCTGATCTCGTTAGATCTCAGAAGCTACGCATGTCTGGTCTGGGCAGTATTTGGATGGGAGACCGCTGGATGAACCGCAGAGGAGAAATCTGTTGGATAAAATCATTATTTACAATGATTACTAATAAAGTATAATCAATATGTAGGTGCAGTTTGCTGCTTTAGCTTGACTCGTGTATAAGATGAGAGTGGATTAAACCAATGTCCCAAACTTACAGATATTGCTCAAGAAATGTAATTGATTTTGCAGATTCCTCACAATTCAAACGGTCAAAAAAACTGTTTGGCCTCAGTCTCACACAACTTCCACGAAACGTCCATCAAGCTCATCAGGCCACACCACCCACTTGGCTCAGTGCAAGTATTACGCTACATTTCACAAGCAATTCAATCTTAACCAGGTAAAATTACTCAAATCCAGGTTCAAATTCTGAATCCAAGTCACTTTAAACACGTCTAGGTTTTTGCAGTGTACCATGTAATTGTGAATAATCGCTAAATCGTACAAATTTGTCTCGCAATAATCACATTCTAATTTGACATTGTGACATTGCTAGATAGTGACAAACTGGTTCAAACTCACAAGTAACATTACAAATTTCAAAATCACATCATAGGCTTGGTATCATCTAATTTTATTCCATCCTATATGCTAACACGCTCCCAGATTGTGCAGAGTGTTGGGATGATGCAAGCGCGCTGAAATCCTGCCGTACAGTTGGGAGTAGCCCGGGGAGCTGACGCTGGCTCACGTCCACAAGTGCTGTTTCATAATGGCTGATCAGGTAACCAGATTTATGAGCCAGTGCAAATGGGGCATATCTCTGACATCTACATTTGCCATTTGAGCACATTTTTCACCGCTCGGGAGATTTACGAGGATATTGTAAAAACGCTATATCATTTAATGTTGGCAGGGCGAGGAATCCAATTACTTCATATGAGATTGTAGGTGTGTGTTGAGGCTAATTTTGTCGTTAATGGTAACAAGTTGTAGGAACTTTAATGATAATAAGTTGTATTAGAGCATCAACATCAGTGTTTATACATTTTTTCTTCTATGGATGATTTAAAAACTCACTTGGAGCACAGCTTTGCTCTAGTTTAGCAGCGTGGGACACTTTCATTCATGTTTTTGGACAGAGTCATGTGACCAAAGGCTGTGCAATTATTCAAAATTTCAATAATGATTATTGTTGTAATCTAGTAATCATGAATATTGACCATAACCTCATAAGCCTGTTCATGAGTAACCTGGCTCACAACAAAGATGGTGGCTCTCGTGGATGTACGTGTTTCTGCTGCTTTTGATGCGTTTTTAGCAGAAATACGGAGTAATTTCTTTTGAAAGAAGAGCCGGACATTGGATACACCATTATGAGTTGTTGCTGTGATTGGGTAAGAAAAAAAGGTAGGCCCCACACCCAATCAGCTCTAAGTATTTCACTAAACGCCCCGCCTTTTCTCGAACGCTTTCAGCGGGTAAAGTCCCAGATGGATATAGTGAGAACTCAGATAGGAGTTCAAATCAAATCAAATCAATTTTTTTTTGTTTAGCCCAAAATCACAACAACAGTCGTCTCTGAGGACTTCCCAAGATTATTAATTTAGCAAACATGAATAATAGGAAATAAAAATAAAACAATACATATTCAATGAAACAATACACATTCAATGAAACAACTGATCAAGCATGTCAAAGCAGATTATTAGTAGAGCAAATGAATGATTGTCCAGAGCATCCCCTGTCCTTAGACCCTCCTTCTTGGCAAGGAAAAACTCAAAAAAAAGCCTAAGGGAAAAGAGAAACCTCGAGGAGAACCACAGTGAAGAAGGGAACCACTCCCATGGATGGACAGGCTGTACTGGTAACTAACATCATATATCCATCTGGCGAGCTTGAATGAGGGTTTATCTTGTGTTTGTGAATTCACAAATATCGCGCGAAAAAACCATCTGGCTGGCCAGGTTAGTTCATAAGTGCTCTTGATTTCCTTGACATTGAAAATAGGTGGTTTCATGAATTGTAGAATACCTTTACAAGGTTTATTTCTGTGATATCTATTACTCTTTCATTCTATCTCTTCACTGCATTTAAGAGTCACTAATGCACTGCAGTCTCTCAAAGCAAATGATCAACTTATCCTAATCGAGCAGCCTTGCATTAAGACCAACAAACACTTTTTGTAATTAGTTCATGACTAAGACACGTTCATAAAAGCTTTGCAGTTATTTGAGCTATGTCTCATGGTCGTTAGGATAATGTAAAAAGGATTATTTCATTAAAGACTTATTGCTCTATTGAATGCCTCATAATTACAAATAACAATTGTAATAGGCATTAGCAAAACAATTAATTCTGTTACATAAGTACATGATTTTCATAGCGTGGAACCCTTTTTACTATAATTACTATAATAAATACAGTATGTACAGTATGTCCAGAGTGATGCGGAAGTAGGACAGTTGCCACGTGATTAATTCATTGATTAATTGTTATAATATTAGCTCCTTTCATGACATTCACAATGCAGCACTCTTTCACACCACACTCTGGCGACAAACTATTTTTATCCACAGCTCTTCTGAACCGAGTGTCTTGCTTAAGGACACCTCAGTTGGCTTCAGTCGCCGGGGAAAAGTCTGTCGCTAAAATCTCTGAATCCTCTCCCAACAACAGGATTATATAAGACTCTAATTATTCTCAATGTGATACAACAATGGGCATATTTCGTAACAGAACACTCGAGATGGAGATGTGTTTATGACAATGGGCCTTCAGTGGATTGCCTGTTAGCCCAGAATAGTCCAATATGAGAGCTTATGGCAGTTGTTTCTTTCAAATAGAAACTGATGCTATATAGGCACAAGCTTTATTATGATTTGTAGATTTCTGTTGGGGGTTTTTTTGTGTGTGAAAGTTGCAAAAACAAGAATAGCGGCCCAAAATGTGACAGATGTTTCCACTGGCACAACAGCAGTCTTTCCGATCGATTTGGGGACTAAATGAAGAAAAATCACACGTCGTTTTCCAGGCATGGTGCGAGGACAATTATTCCCGCTGCCTCCGACAAAATTTGTGAAATGAAAATTAAAATTGACGAGCGGCTGTCGGCGGGGTTTGTCTCATAATTGGCACGGACAGGCTTTTTTATTATTATTATTACAAAAAGTATTATAAAAAAGAACTACATGTTTTTTTTTTCTTTTATGTTAGGAGACAAGTGTAAAGAGAATTTAGGCAAAAACAAAATAAAGAAAAAAGCAAATGGTCTTCTCAATGTAATTTTGAAAAAAAATACAAATACAAGAAATGACAAAACGTACGATAAGCAAGTTTTCACGCCTTTTTTACGTCAATATGTAACAAAAAGTCAAAATGTAAAATAACAGATTTTGAAACCATGTGACGACATTTTCTTTTGGTTTCTTGTGTAAATCTCAACCTTCTCCAAACAGTTTGTGAAAACATGTCTGATTAAGTAAAGAGGCTAAATAACTATAAAAAGCTCTTGACTGTAAAAAACAGAAATATTCTATGCGTGTCTTTCCTAAATTGCCTAGTGCCCAGAGGAACAGGCGCGGGGTGAAACATCTAAACACCCCGGTGCTGCGTAGTGTGCAACATTCAGCTAAAGAGCTGCATTGGTTCGATTCAAAGCAAATCAATTTCAGAAAGAGTCGCAACTGAATTAAACAAATGAGATAAACCCCCCAAAAATGTTGAGTTTGGTGAAACATTGTAGGCCTACAGAGCTTTGGAAGTTTTTCTCCAGCGCTTCAACTTTATTTTTCACAATGTGAGTGCTAACACTTTTGTTTTTGTCACATCATTCTACATTTAAGGCCCACAGTCAATGGGATTGGCTCCAGTCACCCGCAACCCCAATGGGATTAACGAAATGAATATCATTCTACAGATCTGAGTGATTATTGTTTAAATGCAGTTTTTTTTTGTAATGCAAAAGGTTAATGAGTTTATTCACTTCAAAAATCACCAAATTAAAGAGCCGCACTAGAGGCCTTAAAGAGCCGCACTAGAGGCCTTAAAGAGCCACACTAGAGGCCTTAAAGAGCCGCACTAGAGGCGGCTCTTTAAGGACCTTGGAGACCTTAAAGAGCCACACTAGAGGCCTTAAAGAGACGCACTAGAGGCCTTAAAGAGACGCACTAGAGGCCTTAAAGAGCCGCAGGTTGCAGACCCCTGGTCTAACCGATCCACTGGATCGATAGGCTCCAGCCCTGTAGGTCCACTTAATGGTCCACAATGCAACTGCATGTGCTTTGATTGTGCGGTGCACGGTATCAGTACATTTACATGTTTGCGTCTCTCCGCTTGTCTTTGTGTTGACCGCTCCGGTCTTTGACATTTGAGCGCCACACACACACAAGCAGAGAGAACGTCCTGACACCGCGGCGCACACAAGTCCAAGTAGCGCTATTTGTGCACGAGACGCATGAAAAATGTCAGCGTGAAATTGTGACACATGGCAAATGTTAGCAGTAAAACGTCTAATCTGCCACATCATTTCACAAACTTTACAAAGAGCGCAGCACTGAAGCACCTTGAGTTTAACTTGTGATCCTGGATACAATGTAAAACTAACTGTAAAAGTATCAATAAAAGAACTGTTAAAAGACTGGATTGATAAACACCATCAATAAAAGTAGTAGTATTGATCAATCTTTAATGATAGCCTGAGCCAAACCTACGGCCTTCTTGCTGTGAGATGAGACTGCTGCACATTTAATAAAAGCACATTTTTACTACAACACAACTTTTACTGAATTGAATGAACTCATTACAATAACTGTTTCAATCACATTACAAGTCACCGGTTTTTAATTAGCTTGCTTTTTATTCTTTTCCGTCTCTGTTAGTAACTTGTCCTTGACCGTCTACTTATTCACCTTTTCTAATGCCACAAATAATAACTTTGCTTTGCAGAACTTGCCCAAGCTTTTGTCTACTGCAAACCCATAGAAAAAGTTCTGGTCTCTGCAGCGTGAATCAGAAATCCATCCTTCAATAATTCACATGTTCAGTATCGTACTTTTCCACACCTCGACGATCAAACACTGGCTTTATATTTGTGCAGACTTTTCAGCTCCGTTTGAAAAGCACTTAAAAAGCCTGCGGTTCGGCTGATGTAATTGTTGCCAATGCAGAGTTCAACATTCATCTTTAGAGAATGCGTTTTTAGGATGTAATAATAAAGCACTGTAAGTCAAAATACGCAAAGTTCGGCTTTAAAGAGTTGTCAACGTCGCAGTTTTGTAAAGCAAATTCTTCTCTTTTCAATAGACCGGTGAGACTCTTATAAAGTTTTAGATTTTCATCAAAATTCCAATTGTGCGCTTAACATTTTTGTCTTTGTTTGAATCTGAATTGTTTATCTCTCAAAGCAAGGTTAAAAAAAGTCTTCAGAACAATCAATAATCATAACTTTTATTGAACTACGGAGTAAAGGGTTCATCTGTGGGGGCTCAGCTTTTCTTATTTAATTCCATTTTGCCCACCATTTAATAAAACTAACTCTTAAGCTTTTGTAAAAGTTACAAATGTGAACTCTCAAATAAGCCATTTTGAGGTGAATCGAGTTCAGTTTGTACTTTAAATTTGAAATGGATTCTGCATTAACTTTTTAAGTTAATACAAGTCTCTAAAACTAATTTTAATGAAAATTGCTTCAGTTTTTAAAGAGAGATTGTCAAAAGCAAAAAGTAAATACATAATCGAGGGCACTGTGGCTCGCCTCACAGCAAGAAGGTTGCAGGTTCAACTCCCGAATGTCCCGGGCCTTTCTGTGTAAAGTTTGAATGTTTCTCACCATGTCAGCCGGTTTCATTTTACTTTGTGGAAACAGTCTGACATCGCATCACTGGGGCTTGTTTGTTTCTCAGGAGGTGGGGACTTTTTTAATTTGACCAATAACGGTTTTTTGGTTGTTTTGTCGTCCAGGAAGTAGAGCATAAACATTTGTGTCAGTGACTGTCGCAGTTTCTATGTGGTAAACTTGCAAATCAAAAGGTACAATAACATTCTAAGTTATTTGACATAAGGTCAAAGGAGGAGAATGTAAACAGTCTACTGCTAGAGACCTGTTTCAGTGGAACATTAACCAAAAAAAGACCTCCTTTATAAGGACAAACAAATTACTTGCTAACCAAGACTAAAACTGTTACTAAATAATTTTAACTAGACAAATGTGACATTTTTTTGAAGAAAAACTTAATATCTTTACAGGGCAAGTCGTGTCCCCAGATTAATATCATTGCACATTGTAGGAAAAAATTCAATATATATAAAAATAAATGTTACAGTTTTATACACAAAATATCTTGTGGCCAACTTTTATGATTTTAAAAACCAACAACTTCTCCATGTTCTATCTTTAGAAAACAAATTTGAGTTAAATTTATAGAAATGTAGAAGCAAACTTTGAAGCAAAGCCTGATTTAATAACGCATGTCAAAAACTTGTGAAATATTAACAAAACAAACAATAAAATTTGACATCAGATCATCACTACTTGGACAACAACAGGTTAAGGTTAAGGTACACTTTATTGTCCCCGTAGGGAAATTTGTCCTCTGCATTTGACCCATCCTTCAATGCCTCTGGGGCATCTCCTCAGGAGCAGTGATCGCCACAGTGCAGCGCTCGGGGACCCATCTCCAGATGTTGTTGCTAGGCTTGGTCAGGACTACCGTAGCTGGAGGATATTACCCTAACATGCATGTTATTGGTTGGTGGGGGAAACCCACCCAGACACGGGGAGAAACATGCAAACTCCACACAGAAAGGCCCGGCCCGTGCGAACCCGCGACCTTCTTGCTGTGAGGCAAGAGCGCTAACCGCTCAGCCACCGTGCCGCCAACATATCGTCTCATTACAAATCCCAGTCACTTCTGCCATATACATTCATGTTATTCTCTCAGGTCTGCATGCCTTAGCAAAGGTTAGCTCCACGCGTGCCATTACTATCTGCGGCAGTGTTTGTGCGGTCAATGCTAATGTCATTTCCCTGCACATAGTCTTGTCAGGTTTGTGGACAGCCTGGAGGTAATGGGATTTCAGGACCCTCGGGGGAATGTTGATCTCACTTTGAAAAGGGCTCTTTGCTTATCTGGAAGTTTTGAATAACAGGGTAAGGTATATGTATTGATTGTAAGGTATGCCGCGCTGAATACATTAAATGGCAAGGGTAGTAAGTGAGTGAGCATGCTAATGTGATGAGAGTGATATGAATGTGGGGAAAGAAATGTTCAATGGAAATTCCAGTAACTAGTGTATGTTTGGTTTCACGGAGATGTAAATGCTTGACCTCAAGGTAACACTCTGAATGAACACATGGATTACGTTTCTTACAAAGGGACACACAATATTTTGGCCAAGCCATCCAACGGTGGCTCCTTTTTTGCGTACTTATGTCGTAGATCAGCCTAGTCTCTGGAGAAAACGTACATAAACAACAAAATGACAAAAACACAAAATGAGCAAAATTTTCCGCCTTTTTTTTTAACGTCAACGGTACATAAAGCCAAAATGTAAGATAACCACAAATTTTGGTTCTTTGGGTTTAACGAATAAATCTTAAAAAGTACGTTTTGTCATTTTGTCGTAGATTTACATTTTTTCCGGAGACTGTGTTGGCATAGATATAAATTGGACTCCTTTAAAGGGCATTCCATAAAATAAACAAATAAATATTGCAAGATATGACAAAGCGTCAAAATGACACGAGATTTCAAAGCGTAAAAAGACACGTGTTTTGGGTAAATTTAGGCATTTAGTTACTAAAACGAGTAAGTTTAGGGCTGGGGCTTGGGGTATGTTAAGATTGGGCTATGGATTTCGTAAATATTCATAAATAAGAATACATCTCTAGAACTACCACAGAAATTAACTGCTAAGTTTGAATGGCTAAGTTTAGGTCTGCGATTTAAAAAAAAAGTTGGTCAATTGAAGAATCGGGCTTGGAGTTGGTTAAGATTAGGATTTTGTTAATATTCATAAATAATACATCTTTACATTGGCCATAAAAAATAACTGCTGCAGCAATGTGCATCATAGACACGTAAAACATTTAAAATTGTGTGTTATACATATGCATTTCTGCAAGAATGGTTTAGGTGTTTCAGCGGTTTCCCATCCAAGTTCTAACCAGGCCCTGTCTCACTTATTACGAGATCTGACGACAGCAGGCTTTGACAAGCGGCAATTACACATGTCATTTCCAGAAGTAAAACAATGTAAAATGTGCATTTTTTCATGTTCGAGAAAAGTAGTGATTTTTCCCTCCATCTCAAACTTAAAAGAAATGTCGCTCAAACTGGGAAATAGTGAAGTTACTTCCAACTGTTATTTTTCTTTATCACAGCAATACGATTATTTATTTACTAGAAGTATTTCGACATTGCTGGTGGATATTCCCAATGATAATTACTAAAACAGTGGTTTTGAATTCCACCAAATAAACACTGTAAATGCTAGTTGCAATTTAAATCTACCATTATTCTGACATTTGTAACACATCAGATTATTTTTAGATTCTTTTATTTAGCCATTACATTTCTTAAGATTAAGAATAAACTTTGGTCAGATTGTTTATATAGAAGTTGGAATGCTCTGAAGTCAGAGCTCATAATGTGTTGGGAAGTTCATCAGAATGAAACATTACTTGCACACAAGTTTGATTATCTGTAGAACTTCATCACTTACTTGTCTCGGCAGAGCAATAACATTTCCACGGAAACACACAGGTGGCTGTAACTTCATGATACACTATACACCATGAACACCATTTACTAAAAGTACCACTGAGCTATTGCCATCTCATTTTTCTCCTTTTCTTGTAAAAAAAAAAAAAATACTATTGCATTAAGGGATTCCCCAAGGCACAGTTTAGGTGCCCTTTTTGTTCTATAATCATGAAAAAAGTACTAAAGAATATACAAAAAATATCAGAACTTTAAACTGTATAGCACTTTTTTCGTAAGCCTTTTCTCTTGGTTAAATCACGCTAAATCAATGTTTATCCCATCTTTTGTCTTTGCTGCCGTTACTAAAAATAGACAATGTGTAATCCAACTGGCTCCATCATGGCTCCCACACGCCTTTATCTACAACATCTAAAACATTTCACCAAACGCTCAGGGAAAGAGAAGCCCGGATACATCCTGTAAGATACGAGAAGTCTATATCAGAGCTAAACCAGGACTAAAGATAGAAAGTAGAACAGTTAAATCAGCCCAAGATCTTAGCATCAAAGGTTTTACAATGGTGAAAAAAGTGAAAACAAAATCTTTGAACAGTTTGTCATTTTATATATATCTATAATTTTTTTTGTTACCAAATGTTTATTGATTTTCAAAAAACATTATGTAAATACAAAAACATAACATAACAGGTCCAGGACAGATAAATATACCCAGCAATTGGTGCAAAACTGTAGTGATTATGTGAGCACTACATGAATAGACATACATACATATATGCACACATATACATACATATAAGGACACCTCACACCAGAAGAGCCCTAAGATCTATTATTGTTTGTTTCCAAAGATTTATAGTTTTTTCTTTAGCATTATGCATGCGCGCTGTAGACAGTTCTAAATAAACAATGTCAGTGAATGATAGAACCCAATGACATATATCTATAATTTAAGTTTCTGGTTGTAAATGATGACATCACACTACAAAATTACACAGACCAAAACTCATTCAAAGTAAAAAAAAAAACATTAGTAAGGTACAAATTTACCTTGCAACCATGGACCACAGCTCATCCAAAGAAAAATAAATAAATAAAATACACTCATAGATTCAATCTTTTTGATAGAAAATGCTAGAATAAAAAAAAAAACAAACAAAAAAAACAGATTCATAAATCTTTTTACTTTCTGTAATTCTTGATAGATTAGATTTTCTTACAATACTTTATCGATATAAAATTACAAAACAAAATAAACTATATCCAATTTTTTCCTAAATAAAACAAAACTCAAAATCAATTTCCCCCCATACAGATATCTTGCTAATGTTACTTCATGTAGAAAATAGCCTGCCGCGTACTGACTACGTCAATTAATGTCCCATTTGTTCACCCATTTCCACAAAATTTGTTGCTGTTAGCATTGTGGCTAACTCCCATTAGCATATCAGCACGTCTCGCTCATAACAGCTGTGAAAAACGCCTAAAACACATTGTGATGAACATTTCAGAGGCTCAATTAGGTAAGTGAGCAAAACATGTGGACTGATGAAAGAAGCTTAAAATTAATTATTTCTGTTACATTTTTAAAATCAAATATAGGACTAATGTTCACACAACCACACAACAAAAATGAATCATGCATTCAAATGTGAGCGCAATTTAGCCGTGATTTGTCTCAGTTTTGTCATTTCTTTATCCACATCTAAACAAATACATAATGGATATCTGATTATTCTCTTTGCGAAGATGAAAGGCAAACATTTTCAAGAAGGTCAATAGCTTACTCGGGAAACAGAAACGTGTTACATCCCTTTTAGACTCATTTCAAGCAACTGGAGAAGTGCACGAGGAGTAACCTGAGTTAAAAGGACAAACTGATAAGAGGAAGAAGACAAGTGTGCGAGTGTGTAGGAGACAAGTGTGACTCCTTAGGTCCTCGGCAAAGACAAACAGATCACGCTCTTCACTTCCTCTCCAGATAAACCGCGTTACTTGGCTCAGATCGACTCTATTTCTTGACGATTCGGCGGAACGTTGGACGGACAGAATGAGATTTAAGTTAGCGGCTTCTATCAGCGTGAGTCCTGCTGTGAACCGCTGGGCAGAAAAGAAGAGTACAGCTGGAGAGAGGAGGACGCCATCTGCTTCGAATCACCTTCACGCAAAGATCCAACAGTCCGCGAGCTCGACTTCCTCAGGCTGACCTCGTGTTCGGTACAAGCAGAGGATATGATCATAACTCGATTAGGAAGGCTAACTGGATTAGCGTTTCAATCTGTGCAACTGACAAGAGCTAAAAGGACTTGGATGGTGAATGGTTTTAGGGCTTCGTCGCATGGTTATTGGATTGGTTTGTATTTTGCAAGTTTGAACAGATTTCTAATATTATCTGCCAGTAAATCGCACAAGCAAGACAAAATTGGATTTTATTTTGGCGTTCCATGTTTGAGATCTTAAAAAATACCTATTATGACACATTGATCATGTTTTAGTATTGATCAAAAGCTGGAGTTTGGTTCGAGAGATGGGCAATCTGAGTATCGACCAATATGTATGATCATCTGATTAAAGGTGTGGAAGCTTATTTCCACACTGCAAACACAATTTTTATTTTGACCATTTCTTTTCATAAATCCTTCGACACATGGCTAAGATCAACATGTGTATGTATATTTGGTTGCAATTATGGTCAATAAAGTGTCAACTGGCTCATACTTTTTTGACGCCATTTTTTTCTGTCCCAAGCAAGTAACAATTTTTTACAATAGATTGCCAATTTCAACGCAAAATACAAATACTTTTTCACTAAACATTTTGGTATTAAGCTATTTTTGATACAGTTCAAGATTAATTTTAAGTTTTTCAGAAATTTTAAAATGCTTGTTTGTTTATTTGTTTAGTTTTTTTCCTATTGCTTATTGGCGTTAGGGGTCGTGGGTGACTGGAGCCTATCCCAGTGACTTTGGGCCTTAAGCAGGGGAACACCCTAGAAAGTGGTCAACTCGTAGCAGGGTTAGGCAGACAATCATTCACTCTCTCATTCATTCATTCATTCACTCAAGGAAATTTCCATTGATGCCCAATTAACCTAAACATGCATGTTTTTGGAGGTGGGAGGAAACCGGAGTAACCACTCAAGTGTAGCCAATCAGAGCACTGCATTTGGCTCCTAGAGAAAAATACAATGCTTTTGATTTCAAACAGTACACAGTGGTTTAATTGTAAAAATGAGGTAAGCCAAAGTCAAATGTTTGGATTAAATTTCTTAAGAATCAAAAGAGAACCAAAACTCACTCATACTGTATGTACAATGTTAATATTCATGAAGCATCTACAATGCACAAAATACAGTCAAGAATAATTTGCATTTTCTGAGGTTGTTTTCACACTTGCAGTTAAAGTGACGGTCACAAAGCGAAAAAAAAAAACGCATCTGAACCTCTGCATTGCACTAGCTTCAATACAAATTCTCCTTACAATCAGCCTGACTTTCCTCTTAGCCAAAACGCTGACCAGGGCAACTCCGAGCTACCCCTACGCCAGTCAAAGTAATAGTTAGCATTTAAATGGGCGCGCGGATGCTAATATTTTTCCAGTAAAATCGCTGACAGCTGCAATGTGACGGGTTTTTTCCGCTTTAATGACTTTGAAAGGGCTTTTCAAAGGAGGTTAAAAATGACACTAAATGGAGTAGTTTCACTTTGTCGGTAAGTTTAATACTGGCCCATTATCGCTCGAACTGGCTTCATCTTTTCAAACTCCCAAAAAGCATCCATTTTGACTGGAGTTGAATGTAGCAAGTTTTATCTCGGAGACATCGTTTTTTAAAGTTGTTGCAGCTTTTAAAGTTTAAGGAGGATAATAATAAGTGTATCAAGCAAAAGATGTGATGTATGATTGGTGAGTTTAAATCAAAATGTTTGGCAGACATCGGATATATTGACTTTTAGATAATATCGTGAATTCAAGATATGCAAAATTTGAATATTGAGTATGAAGTTTATAGGAAAATATGATAACGCTGTATAATAAGAGGACATGAATTTCTTGATTATTATCATGAACTCAAGATATGTTCACCAGGACAGTTAACAATGAGTTTGAAACCTGCTGAATTCATATTTTAAAGGGGACCTTTTGTAATTTTTCTATATATATAAGAAGAAACTATCAGTGGTTCATATTTTGTTCATTATAAAACATAAAAATGATCTAAAACAGTGTTGAATAAAAACAGGTCCAATGACTAATGGTTTTAAACTGCAGAACTGATAAGCACCGCCTTTTTTGTTGTAAAATATTTTATAGGCCACAGATTTTAAATTACAATTTTTGTGGTTGAAAAGTGGCTACAGAACCATTTTGAAATCCACATTACTTAGAACCTGAATACGCAAGTAAATACAGACAAAAGGGAGATGATGCAGGACAACACAAGATTACTCAAACATGAATAAATCAATCTAAATACAGTTTTGAATAAGCTATTGATGAGAGAACACTGTTTACTCATGATTAAAAACTCAGAAAAGTATTTTCTTGAACCAAAATTTTTTATTTATTATGACCTTTGAAAGTCAAGCATGAAGATTATGTGTCCATTCTAAGTAGTAAACCTGTAAAGGAAGCCTTACATTTTTTATTTAAAACAAAAAATAAAATAAAATAAAAATGTAACCGACAGGATGAAATCATAAGTTCATTATAAGTTTATCCTAAGTTTCACAATAACAATAGAATGTTTTGTTTTTATCTTTGAAAAAGAAATTCATAATGACTCATGATTTTGAAGACTGACAATTTGTAGTAATCTCACTGGACCAAAAGAAAAAAAAATCACCATTCAAAACAAAACAACACCTTTTCATTTGCGTTAATTGTGATAAATCTGTTCATTTACAGCCAACATGACCGTTGACGTAAAACTGCCACTTTATTTTGAGATTTGCAGACAGAGACAAGATAACTCAGACATTTGTGAATAAAAGACAACACAAATTTGAGCATGCTTTAAATGAGTTAACAACAACAACAAAAAATCAGTGTCTGCCATATTGAGAGATCAAAGATTATTTTCAACTCAGGCATCAAAATTATTTCCAGTTTCCCAGCAGTAATTCCGACATGAGGAGGCGTTCATTTGCTACTTCCCACTATTGCTGCTAATTCCCCACACTAAATTAAGGCACCATTAGCGCTAGAGGGCGCAACAAAGCAAGCGTCAAACTTTCCCTAAACCTTTCGCTAACTCACAAAGCCTTTCCATGTGTGCATAATCTCCAACCGTCACCGTAGGCCCCCTTAGAGCCCGCCTAAAAGCCACTGAATGTCTAAAATGCAAATGCGGTTTTGTTAGCGAGACCGTTGCTTGACAGGCCTCCTTTTCAGACCGTGAGCAACTGACTAACGGCTTAATGTCTCGGCACAAAGCCCGGGCGTGTGGGGGCTTTTCAAAACTATTCACGCTTCCGACGCCATTGGCTCCCGGGGTCAGACAAAACAACCAATGGTGTTGCTGTCGCGTTTGAATGGGCCAAACAAAAAGTAGGATGTTGTGTTTGAGGTAATTTACTGCGCACAATGACCGGTGTTTGTGTAAATAATCATTGTCCAAACACAAAACATATTTAGACCTGCTTTTTGATTGAACCGGTTCAGAGATCACAGCAAAGGTACATGTGGTATTACTGAAAAAGCCAATTAAATGAATGCTTTTCTAAAGGAAGTAGAAATGGATTTAGCTTTGTGAACACTTTGAGGATTTAATTGGTGCCTTGGGTTTATAAATTAGGATTCTGTTTACAAGGCAACTGTGACAAAAAACAAATCTACCCTTTTCATGTAATTTGATCTTTGTTTAGACGCAAAGAATGTAAGAAATATACTGTATGTAGTTGTAACAAGCGGCTGTTTATGCATTTGCCCAGCAAATGGCGCTGTGCTTCTATGGAAGCCCAGCACTACAGCACAGAAGTAATCTCACTTTTGCTTGTATCAAAAGAAACTTCTGCCATTGTTTTCAACCCAGAATGAATTCAAATTCAGCAAACACGTATACTTGTTGAGTAAAAGAGAGAACAAGATGACTTTTGACATCTATACTAAGCCTAATAAGCTGTTTTAAGATTTAATAATGAAATATCTGAGAAAGGCAGGAATATTTTTGGACACCTGCAAATGTCTGTTGTCTAAAAAAATAAAATTGTATCTATTAAACTGCGTATTTAAACAGAATACCTGCTTGTCAGAGCCTGATCCTGTCAGATCTCAAAAGCTAATGAAGTTAGCTTTTGAGGGGCCTGGTTAGTACATGGAGGTGCCACAGTGGGACCACAGAAGTGGACTGTCATTGTGTCCTTGGGCAAGACACTTCACCCACATTGCTTCAGTGTCCGTGTACACTGTGTGAGTGGATCCCTTATTGTAAAGCGTTTTGAGTGCCTTTAAAGGTAAAAAAGTGCTATATATATGTAGACCATTTGCCATTTACCTTTGTAGTTCCCAGGCCCAACCTGCTTAGAGTAGTTACTGACATCTGAAAGGATCAGGCATTGATACGCTGGTATTGTGGTCCATAGAGTTCTTGTCCATCTGTTCACAAAAGCCAATGTACTCGGCTAAAGTCTTTTTTTTTAGATACAGTAGCTTTCTCAGTGGCTGGTCTCAAGCTGTAGAACACAGTGTCTCCTGACATGCGCATGATCACAGATCTGGAGCTTTTTAAATCCAGTCTTAAAACACATTTATTCAGACTGGTTTTAACACTGTAATGTCGTGACATAAGTTGCTGTGGTGTAAAAAAAAATGTATGCTTTTGTTTTGTTTTGTTTTTGTATTTGGAAAGCTCTTTGGTCACTTGAGTCTTGTAAAGGGCTTTATAAATAAAGATTGATTGATTGATTGATTTATTCATTGATGTACTTATTTAGAATTTTTATATATACATAAACAACACTATTACACAGAAATGGTTTTATAAAGCTGTATGCACTACACAAGTTTACTTCATACAAGGACAGTTATTCATTTGAAAGTCATCGCCAAGTCCTGACACACCTAGAGAATTCTTTCACACTATTGGCTAACAGGTCACGAAACAACCAATAGCATCGCTCCGGGATAAAAAACTGCACAAAGAACAAATAAACATTACTTTGTACATTTCAGACAAGGACTGTTGCCTGTTTCAAAGTCATCCCTGGCCCGGACACAATTGAATTTGTAATCCCCAGGCGTCTTAATTCATATCCTGTGTGGCTGCGATTTTTAATGGTACGGCTCGCAGCAAATAAAGCCTTGGAAATTGAAATCAATAGCCATAAATCAGCATAATAAGCATATGAAGTCTGAAGGCGGCCTGTTCTGAGATCCATCATTTGACATTTACGAGCTGCAACTCTTAATCCGCGCATTGGCTGGGAGCGAAGACTGCAAATCATGACAAAAGTCGGAAACCGGTGTCCATAAAAGCTCCACCAAAGCTGACCCCAAAGCCAAAAGTGGTGTAATTACATAGAAACTGTGAGAAACGAGAATCGCTCTGATTAAGAATGCGAGTTAGGTATCTATGTGCATGCCACCACCGTGGAGTTAACCAGTCATCTTCAGGACATAAAAGAAATGAATTCAAAGGATTAAAAGATATATAAATAGATAGCGTTTTAAGTTCTTTGCTTTTTTCTTCTATTTTTGAAACAAAAAATGTGAAAAACGAACCAAAAAAAAATCTCTAAAGAGTAAAAAAAAAAAAAAAAAACGTCGACTCCGCGAGGGTCTGTTTTTCGGTCTGTAACATGGGCCGCCATGTTCAGGACGCCACAAAAAAGAGCTGTTTTTAAAGACAAAACCTAGAGAAAAGTAGTTCCGGTTTGGAAGACGGTGTATGTATCTGTGGTGTCGGCGCGGAGGGCAGGGGTCAGAGGTCAGCGCGCGCCCCTGCCCTCTCGCTCGCACGCCCGCTCCCACACTCTCTCACTCTCGACCTGTCACAGAGATTTCTACCAGTGCATTTTGTAAACCGAACAGAACTCTTCCTAAAGAATAAAAGTCCAGAGAGAATGCACCGCTGCCTGGCTCCGTGTGGTTCTTTCGTCTTGTCCCTTTTTTTGACCCGAGTACGACCTTTGTATCACACTTCAAGTTCTCACTGATTTGGGATTTAAGTGTTTGAAAGGTAACTCAAATCTAGAATCAACTTTTGGGAATTTTGAACCATAAAACAGAGTTGTAGCATCATGTGTGTTGAGTAATCTTGTATGTACTGCATCTGAAAATTCCTGTTTTCACCTCCCACCTATACCCGCCCACTTGTCTGTGTTTATTTGCAATGGTACTTACAAAGATCAGATTCTGAGTATAACGTGGTAGTTAAAATCATCTACCCACTCTCCAGCACACCGGTCTCAGTTACATTTTGCAATGAAGAGGCGATACTTATCTTCTTTTTAACAGGATGTCAGTGCTGTTTTAGATACATTTTGAGTCAAACCCATACTTTGAAACATTCTGAATACAATTAAGTATAAGTACGTTTTATGCCATGATGTGAAAAGCTATAGCTAGAGAAATCATTTTTCTATAGAAACTTACAGAGAGGCTCCAAATTAATGGTCTGTTTAGTGGTTAAGCAAGCCCGATCAAAGTAAAGACATAATTCACAAAAAAAATGTCTAGTCTTATTTTTGGTCAAAAACGTTGCACAGTGCACCTTTAATCATGTCTGTTTTTAAAATGAGTATAAAGTACTATTTCTGTATAAATATAAGAAAACGTCACAATTTTTTTATGATTCTTCCACAATAAGTACAAGATTTGAACTTTCATTTTATTTTAGAGAATGATTATTTTCATGTTTCAGACTTTTGAAGATGTGCAGGACATTACTTCTTACTTTGGGCCAAATATTGCCAGTGGGGTTAAAAGAATGATCTTACCCCACAGATAAAAAATGTAACAANTCGGTCTCGCCCTCTAAGAATTTCATCAGACTAATCCGTTCTGGAGGAGCAGGTGTGATCTTCCTGTGCTAACATGATCATAGTTTAGTATTGATCAAAAACTGGAGTTTGTTTCGAGAGATGGGGCAATCTGAGTCGACCAATATGTATGATCATCTGATTAAAGGTGTGGAAGCTTATTTCCACACTGCAAACACAATTTTTATTTTGACCATTTCTTTTCATAAATCCTTCGACACATGGCTAAGATCAACATGTGTATGTATATTGGTTGCAATTATGGTCAATAAAGTGTCAACTGGCTCATACTTTTTTGACGCCATTTTTTTCTGTCCCAAGCAAGTAACAATTTTTTACAATAGATTGCCAATTTCAACGCAAAATACAAATACTTTTTCACTAAACATTTTGGTATTAAGCTATTTTGATACAGTTCAAGATTAATTTTAAGTTTTTCAGAAATTTTAAAATGCTTGTTTGTTTATTTGTTTAGTTTTTTTCCTATTGCTTATTGGCGTTAGGGGTCGTGGGTGACTGGAGCCTATCCCAGTGACTTTGGGCCTTAAGCAGGGGAACACCCTAGAAAGTGGTCAACTCGTAGCAGGGTTAGGCAGACAATCATTCACTCTCTCATTCATTCATTCATTCACTCAAGAAATTTCCATTGATGCCCAATTAACCTAAACATGCATGTTTTTGAGGTGGGAGGAAACCGGAGTAACCACTCAAGTGTAGCCAATCAGAGCACTGCATTTGGCTCCTAGAGAAAAATACAATGCTTTTGATTTCAAACAGTACACAGTGGTTTAATTGTAAAAATGAGGTAGCCAAAGTCAAATGTTTGGATTAAATTTCTTAAGAATCAAAAGAGAACCAAAACTCACTCATACTGTATGTACAATGTTAATATTCATGAAGCATCTACATGCAAAATACAGTCAAGAATAATTTGCATTTTCTGAGGTTGTTTTCACACTTGCAGTTAAAGTGACGGTCACAAAGCGAAAAAAAAAAAACGCATCTGAACCTCTGCATTGCACTAGCTTCAATACAAATTCTCCTTACAATCAGCCTGACTTTCCTCTTAGCCAAAACGCTGACCAGGGCAACTCCGAGCTACCCCTACGCCAGTCAAAGTAATAGTTAGCATTTAAATGGGCGCGCGGATGCTAATATTTTTCCAGTAAAATCGCTGACAGCTGCAATGTGACGGTTTTTTCCGCTTTAATGACTTTGAAAGGGCTTTTCAAAGGAGGTTAAAAATGACACTAAATGGAGTAGTTTCACTTTGTCGGTAAGTTTAATACTGGCCCATTATCGCTCGAACTGGCTTCATCTTTTCAAACTCCCAAAAAGCATCCATTTGACTGGATTGAATGTAGCAAGTTTATCTCGGAGACATCGTTTTTTAAAGTTGTTGCAGCTTTTAAAGTTTAAGGAGGATAATAATAAGTGTATCAAAGCAAAAGATGTGATGTATGATTGGTGAGTTTAAATCAAAATGTTTGGCAGACATCGGATATATGACTTTAGATAATATCGTGAATTCAAGATATGCAAAATTTGAATATTGAGTATGAAGTTTATAGGAAAATAGATAACGCTGTATAATAAGAGGACATGAATTTCTTGATTATTATCATGAACTCAAGATATGTTCACCAGGACAGTTAACAATGAGTTTGAAACCTGCTGAATTCATATTTAAAGGGGACCTTTTTAATTTTCTATATATAAAGAAGAAACTATCAGTGGTTCATATTTTGTTCATTATAAAACATAAAAATGATCTAAAACAGTGTTGAATAAAAAACAGGTCCAATGACTAATGGTTTTAAACTGCAGAACTGATAAGCACCGCCTTTTTTGTTGTAAAATATTATAGGCCACAGATTTTAAATTACAATTTTGTGGTTGAAAAGTGGCTACAGAACCATTTTGAAATCCACATTACTTAGAACCTGAATACGCAAGTAAATACAGACAAAAGGGAGATGATGCAGGACAACACAAGATTACTCAAACATGAATAAATCAATCTAAATACAGTTTTGAATAAGCTATTGATGAGAGAACACTGTTTACTCATGATTAAAAACTCAGAAAAGTATTTTCTTGAACCAAAAATTTTTATTTATTATGACCTTTGAAAGTCAAGCATGAAGATTATGTGTCCATTCTAAGTAGTAAACCTGTAAAGGAAGCCTTACATTTTTATTTAAAACAAAAAATAAAATAAAATAAAAATGTAACCGACAGGATGAAATCATAAGTTCATTATAAGTTTATCCTAAGTTTCACAATAACAATAGAATGTTTTGTTTTTATCTTTGAAAAAGAAATTCATAATGACTCATGATTTTGAAGACTGACAATTTGTAGTAATCTCACTGGACCAAAAGAAAAAAAATCACCATTCAAAACAAAACAACACCTTTTCATTTGCGTTAATTGTGATAAATCTGTTCATTTACAGCCAACATGACCGTTGACGTAAAACTGCCACTTTATTTTGAGATTTGCAGACAGAGACAAGATAACTCAGACATTTGTGAATAAAAGACAACACAAATTTGAGCATGCTTTAAATGAGTTAACAACAACAACAAAAAATCAGTGTCTGCCATATTGAGAGATCAAAGATTATTTTCAACTCAGGCATCAAAATTATTTCCAGTTTCCCAGCAGTAATTCCGACATGAGGAGGCGTTCATTTGCTACTTCCCACTATTGCTGCTAATTCCCCACACTAAATTAAGGCACCATTAGCGCTAGAGGGCGCAACAAAGCAAGCGTCAAACTTTCCCTAAACCTTTCGCTAACTCACAAAGCCTTTCCATGTGTGCATAATCTCCAACCGTCACCGTAGGCCCCCTTAGAGCCCGCCTAAAAGCCACTGAATGTCTAAAATGCAAATGCGGTTTTGTTAGCGAGACCGTTGCTTGACAGGCCTCCTTTTCAGACCGTGAGCAACTGACTAACGGCTTAATGTCTCGGCACAAAGCCCGGGCGTGTGGGGGCTTTTCAAAACTATTCACGCTTCGACGCCATTGGCTCCCGGGGTCAGACAAAACAACCAATGGTGTTGCTGTCGCGTTTGAATGGGCCAAACAAAAAGTAGGATGTTGTGTTTGAGGTAATTTACTGCGCACAATGACCGGTGTTGTGTAAATAATCATTGTCCAAACACAAAACATATTTAGACCTGCTTTTTGATTGAACCGGTTCAGAGATCACAGCAAAGGTACATGTGGTATTACTGAAAAAGCCAATTAAATGAATGCTTTTCTAAAGGAAGTAGAAATGGATTTAGCTTTGTGAACACTTTGAGGATTTAATTGGTGCCTTGGGTTTATAAATTAGGATTCTGTTTACAAGGCAACTGTGACAAAAAACAAATCTACCCTTTTCATGTAATTTGATCTTTGTTTAGACGCAAAGAATGTAAGAAATATACTGTATGTAGTTGTAACAAGCGGCTGTTATGCATTTGCCCAGCAAATGGCGCTGTGCTTCTATGGAAGCCCAGCACTACAGCACAGAAGTAATCTCACTTTTGCTTGTATCAAAAGAAACTTCTGCCATTGTTTTCAACCCAGAATGAATTCAAATTCAGCAAACACGTATACTTGTTGAGTAAAAGAGAGAACAAGATGACTTTTGACATCTATACTAAGCCTAATAAGCTGTTTTAAGATTTAATAATGAAATATCTGAGAAAGGCAGGAATATTTTTGGACACCTGCAAATGTCTGTTGTCTAAAAAAATAAAATTGTATCTATTAAACTGCGTATTTAAACAGAATACCTGCTTGTCAGAGCCTGATCCTGTCAGATCTCAAAAGCTAATGAAGTTAGCTTTTGAGGGGCCTGGTTAGTACATGGAGGTGCCACAGTGGGACCACAGAAGTGGACTGTCATTGTGTCCTTGGGCAAGACACTTCACCCACATTGCTTCAGTGTCCGTGTACACTGTGTGAGTGGATCCCTTATTGTAAAGCGTTTTGAGTGCCTTTAAAGGTAAAAAAGTGCTATATATATGTAGACCATTTGCCATTTACCTTTGTAGTTCCCAGGCCCAACCTGCTTAGAGTAGTTACTGACATCTGAAAGGATCAGGCATTGATACGCTGGTATTGTGGTCCATAGAGTTCTTGTCCATCTGTTCACAAAAGCCAATGTACTCGGCTAAAGTCTTTTTTTTAGATACAGTAGCTTTCTCAGTGGCTGGTCTCAAGCTGTAGAACACAGTGTCTCCTGACATGCGCATGATCACAGATCTGGAGCTTTTTAAATCCAGTCTTAAAACACATTTATTCAGACTGGTTTTAACACTGTAATGTCGTGACATAAGTTGCTGTGGTGTAAAAAAAAAATGTATGCTTTTGTTTTGTTTTGTTTTTGTATTTGGAAAGCTCTTTGGTCACTTGAGTCTTGTAAAGGGCTTTATAAATAAAGATTGATTGATTGATTGATTTATTCATTGATGTACTTATTTAGAATTTTTATATATACATAAACAACACTATTACACAGAAATGGTTTTATAAAGCTGTATGCACTACACAAGTTTACTTCATACAAGGACAGTTATTCATTTGAAAGTCATCGCCAAGTCCTGACACACCTAGAGAATTCTTTCACACTATTGGCTAACAGGTCACGAAAACAACCAATAGCATCGCTCCGGGATAAAAAACTGCACAAAGAACAAATAAACATTACTTTGTACATTTCAGACAAGGACTGTTGCCTGTTTCAAAGTCATCCCTGGCCCGGACACAATTGAATTTGTAATCCCCAGGCGTCTTAATTCATATCCTGTGTGGCTGCGATTTTTAATGGTACGGCTCGCAGCAAATAAAGCCTTGGAAATTGAAATCAATAGCCATAAATCAGCATAATAAGCATATGAAGTCTGAAGGCGGCCTGTTCTGAGATCCATCATTTGACATTTACGAGCTGCAACTCTTAATCCGCGCATTGGCTGGGAGCGAAGACTGCAAATCATGACAAAAGTCGGAAACCGGTGTCCATAAAAGCTCCACCAAAGCTGACCCCAAAGCCAAAAGTGGTGTAATTACATAGAAAGGTAGAAAAGAGAACGCCTGATTAGAGAATGCGAGGGTATATTAGACGACTATGATCACGGCGGGCAGAGTGCAGTAACACGCGGGGCAGTGTCTTAATAAGGTTTAAGGAGAATGGAATTGGAATATGAGCAAGGAAGCAAGGGAAGGAATCAAGGAGGGATTAGGGAGAGCGAAGTAGAGAGAAGAAGAAGATGAAAGGTGGGGAAAAAATGAGTTTGCGAAAGGTAAGGATCAAGTCACATGTTTAATTTCAGTGAGTAATGAAACTTTGAATATGACACATGGGAAATGGGTTCAGGGGTGAAGTCGTTTTAGATGAAAAGGAAAAATGTGGCAGCCTCAGTGTTGTCTTGAAGCAGTTTGAGTGTAAAAAATATCAGAGCAAGTTTGAGTATGGATTCTAAAAACACAGAGGAACACTTGGATTATTGTCATTTGATAGACACAAATTTTTTTTCTATAACTCTATTTGTACTGGATAATGTTTCACGTAGAGATAATTGAGCCCTGCACTTTGCTTGTTATTATAGACTATTCCAGAAATGGCGACAGACAAGGCCTTGATTTATGATAACAATCTTCTTTGCTTCATTCATGAAGTTCAGCATTTCTTGGGTTGGGTTTGTTTTATCATAAAAAACCTGATCTGTGGAAACACAAAGTGGCCACACTGTTGTGCCCATCGAACAAAATCATGACCACAAAAATAGGATTTCTTATAAAACAGTTGTTGTCTTTCTCTTTGAATTCATTTATAGTGATAAAGTCTCTCCTTCTAAACTACTTTGGATTATTCTGTTCAGACGTTCCCCAAACATCCGTCTCCTCAAGCTTTGAGAAGTTACAACGAGGTTGTAGCTCTGGGTCACAGATTTTATCGTACTTTGTTTCATTTTTAGCTTTTAATATTTTTGCAGCTTTGCTTGTCAATCCACGATCTGGGCCGGTGATGAGCTCTAGCCTTTTGCTAAGTGTTTGGACATACGCAGATGTGCCTCCCCCATGATTCTTTGCCTGAGGAGCATAGGCCGGGTGGAGGCAAAGAAAGTTCAAGCTTAAAAAAGCAGTTGTATACAAAATTAAAGACTTTTAGAACCAGAAAAAAGTTTAAGATGTGAAAATAGTGAAAAATTGTCACAAGATCCAACCATTTATAAAGGTGTGTAGATTCTCTTTCTGCTGGATATTAGCAGTTTGTGTTTGCATTGCTTTCTAGCTTGTGAAGGGATTCCCATGCTGCAGTACCAATGGAGCAGCCACCAGAATGATTTGCAACAGCTACAAGATAGCAATACCAGATTTAGACGTTTTAATACATGCAGAAAGTGTCTGAAAGTCACATGAGCAAAGCAAGGGTTTCCTTCAGGGCTTTGTGCCATGGTCTGTCTTGAAACCTCAACTAATCAAGCAACTACAATTGACTTTGCAACTAAACGTGTATATGTGCAATGAGCAATTATGTTAACCGCATTATACCTAGTTTCAGGCCACCTTCTTGTTGCTGTATCTTGTATTTTCTACTGACGCTTTTGGACTGACTTCAAACTAAACAAACGTCCGCGCAAACAGCAGGCTCCCAAGCTGACTGCCTCATTTGTGCCACCCTCCGACATGGATTTACTTTGAAACAATGCTACAAAGACAAACAAGAATGGACACTATGCTTTTTTTGTTCCTCTTTTTGGCGTGTCATTCCAGTTTATTCCTTCAACACAGGGCCCTCCACTTAAACTTAAGGCCAACCAACACCTCCCAATCACCCAAAACCCCAACCCATTTTCTCCCTCTCTCTCCAGTAGCTGTTCTAGTTGTGGCACTGCAATGGAATTGACTAAAGGAGGGAGGGGGAGTGTTGCATTGTGGGAATCAAGAGACTGGGCTTCAGAAAGAGAGTCTGCCTGGCTTTGTAGTGCCCAGCCGAGCCAAACAAAAGAGGCCCCCCCCAACAGACTGGAAACGAAGAAGCCGGAATCCTCCAGTGGTGTCCAACGGTCCGCTTACACAACACCGGGAAAAGGAGGTGGGGGAATGTGGGGCAAAAATCCAATTAATCCATGACCAACGAGAGGGATGGGTACGGAATGGGATAGCGCAGGGATACCACAAGAGATCTCGAAACAATACAAGGATGAACTTTGACCGCAGAGTGTGGAAAAACTCTGGTATGTGAAGCCGGATTTGGATTGGATCGAGGTCAAATGTTTGTTGGGAAAGCATGGTTTCATAGTAAATGAGGCTTGGGATAAGGACAGTTGGGTGACTAGCTGACTCACTAACTAATGACTGGATTATAGTCCACATTTATTATTATTATATATTTATCAAATGAATGTTTCTTCTGTACATTGAGAATTTATTTTAAAGGCTCTATTTACTGCCATGTTCATTAATACACAGTACACTAAATATGGATTAATTTGGCCATGTTTTCTAAAAATGCACTTACTAAAATGAAGAATTTTTAGTTGGTGCATTGCAGGACTTACAAGTGTCGTTCAATGTTGCTTAAGATGGAGCCAAAGTAAAAAGGACACAAATTAATTTCATGACATTCGGGGCCTAATTTATTATGCTCATGTGCAAAATGACACGGCAGACATTTTGTCTCACAAGACACAACAAACAAATGCTAAATTTGAGGTGTCAAGTGTTAGCTGACACCTTAAATTTAGATGTTTTTGTATTATATATGCATCTTCCAATAATAAATTGAGAGCAAAACACTCATAAATAACACCCACAATGTAGCACTTAGCTTGATAAATGAGGCTCTAAAGCATCTGTAATAGAACAAATGAAGATAAATATGTTGAATGCCACTAGGTTGCCAGAGATAAATACAGATGGCAACGCATCATATTTGAAGGCATGGCCTGCAGTGGGGGAAAATTATGGTGAAAGTCCAATGTAAAGACAATGGGAACCAAAACTTTTCTGTTGAATAACAAGTATTTTTAGCAAGCCGCATCACAAGCAAGCTTAAATGGATGTTGTGGATCTGGCATTGTGTCAGAAAAGTACACATAAAGTTCTGTAGCTAGCATCACGCCAGCATATACAAGTAGCTTGCAGCTACTTTTAGTGTTGTTGGATAAATTTGCAAACTTGGGCCGTTGTATCACTATTTTCATAACTATGTATTTTTATCTATATTTGACACAATATATTTCCTTAAGTCCACATTTGTTGTTGTAGTTGTTGAGCAGCGAGTAATAAATCTGTTGTTCTGATACACTGTTCATGTTATGTTTCCCCCACGGAGGTTTGTTACTGGGCAATCCTTCTGATGCTAGCTGTATAAATAATGCATTTGAAAATCCCAGTGTTATCTTAAAATGTGCATCTGGAACTGAATCCTGAAGAAATTCTAAATCTGACTTAAATTGTGTAAGAAAATGCCATTTAATGTTCCACTATTGTGCACTTTAATGAATGCACACATATTCTCTTTTCCCCCAAAGAATAGACAAAACTCTAATCTACGATGTGTTAGACCCCCCATGGTGCACCAAGCCCATCTGACAAGAACAATCATGCCCTCATTTCTGCCCCATTATCTTTCTGCACCCAGTCCGTTGGCATTTTCCCATATGCCCTCTTAAAAGGATTACCAACTTCTCCAACTTCAACACAGGCTTGCTTTGTTTTATTCTACTGATTACACAAAAAGCTACGGGCGAATCAGAAACTGGCCTTGTGCTTCCATATCTCCCTGCACCTCTGCCACGCTAATCCAGCTTTGCACAAATCCTATACTTTCTTTGGGGGCAACTTGGAGGGGAACAATAAGGCTGTCTTAGGAACGCAGGTGGAAGTAGAGTAGTGGGTTTTATGTACAGTAATCATGTTTTTAGCAGCATTACAGTACTGGAAGAATACATTATGAGTTTCAAATCTTATTCTTACTCTGGCCACGCCCCCTCGAACTTGTAAAGAGGAACATCAAGCTTAATATTGAGACAAACTTCTCTAGTGTGCATAAGTCTTAAGTTTTGGCCTTTTTATTATAGGCTTGCTGTCATTTGTGCTTTTATTTTAGCGCTGCAACAAGTTTATCGATTAGTCGTAACTAATAGATTATTGAAATAATTGTCAACTAATTTTTTAATCAAATAATCATTAGCTTGTCTTTACTGATGTTCTAAAAATCTTAGGTGCCTCAGATTAAACAGAAATAAGTGTTTTAAATGTAATAAAAGTGTTCTGATGCAAAAGTTTTAAAATAAAGGAATAGACTTAGTCTAATAATTATGGTACTAAAATGATGATTTAAAATGCATTTTTAGTGTCAAATTTCTATTTGACTAACATGACATTTTCAGCACAAAATACACATACATTATTAAACATTTTGGTGTTAAACTAGTTTTAATTTGGCTCAGGATTATTCTAAAACTCGTTAGAAAAGGATTGTTCTAAAACTCGTTAAAAAGGTACAATTTGGTCTTGTTAATGTGATTTTTTTAAGAATGCTTGTTCAAGAATAGTCAGTTTTGATACCATTTTTTTTTTTTTTTTGACAAATCCAAAATCTACATCTTCATGACATCCTCAAGCGATGTTACCTCATCTGACATTTGCCAAAATTCTTGTCTTCCAAGTAACTTTTGCATTCTAAACATCTAATTGATTAAACAAAAAAAAAATAGGTCAACCACTCAATTTCCCAAAAAATCGTAAGTTGCATTTCTATTTCATTTAGGATTCGAATGGCAATAATGTCGGTAAAGACATGCATTTTATTTTCCACATATACCCAATGAAGCAGTAGTTTCTAAGTAATGTTAAAACTGTGTGATCTCAAATTACATAGTATCACAGAGGTAATATGGGTCAAGCCCAAATCAGTCTCAAGATCATGTGTGGAGTTTGCATGTTCCCCCTGTGTTACTGTAGGTTCTTTCCAGATACTCCGACTTCTTCCAAAAACAGGCGTTCTTCGGTTTCTTCCAAAGCAGTATCTGTCAATTGGGCCTCACTGTAAATTCACCTTAAGAACGATTGAGAGAATTAATGACCAGAACTGTGTCTGTTTCTACGTGTTAACATTGCGATGAGCTGGCTGATGGCTACTGTCCAGGCTCTTCCACCACCTAAGACCCAAAGTCAATCATCACCCCTAATGGGACAAGAATGAATGAACATACAGTATTGACCGTATTCTGCCACGCACACTTTTCTTGGCTTTACACTTGTTTAGCTGCATTTAGTTTGGGTTTATTTTAACTGTTACTATATCTATTTAAAATTTCACCGTGAGAGAGACAAGGTAATATTTTAGTAACCTAAACAGAGCTAAACAGGATATGTGCTGGAAAAAAGAGGGTGGGGCAGAATAAGGTGAATATGACATAAAAAAGATAATTGTAAACGTACACCAAGAGCGCAAAAGCTTTCTACTTAAAGAAGCTCAAAAGTGCGCTTCAGAAAATACTTGAGTACTGAGTTCATGTTACTAGAATACACAATTTCTATTCTCATATAGAACCATACTTAAAGTTGTATTGAAATTTGTTTAAGTGTACAACTCTACATCTGCTTTTTAGCTTTATCAATACAACCTTTGACTTCTCTTTCAACAACTGCCTGTGAAATGGAAGCGGTGTTCTACGATATGTCTCTGTGAGGCTGGAGCAACAGTTGGGGTTTGCTCCCGGTCCCGGAGGCTGGGGCCTGGGTGCACATCTCTGGTGATGGATGTCAGATGTGGGGATAAATAATGCAGCGTAGGGGGGAGCGGGAGCAGCTGTTTGATTCGAAACGCTGACGTGCCGATGGAAAGCCGAGACGCAAAGACGCAGACTTACTATAGAATCAGCTGTCATGATCTCTCTGGGTGGTGTTTGCGTGTTCTCTCCATGCTATCGTGGGGTCTCTACGGGTAATTCGGCTTGGTGCATGTTTCGGTTAATAGGGAATTACTGTAAATTTCCAAGTGAATGAAAGAGAGAGGGAAGGTCCAGGCTGTCCCCCGCCTAAAGCCCAAAGACACCACAGGAACAAGCGGCAGAAAGTGAATGAAAATTATTGAATGGTTTTAGGATAGATTGCAAGTTTTGGTATTGTTCTAAAACTGAAAATTATCCTCACAATGTTTTCCATTCATAGAAAATAGTATTCTGGCCAAGAGATAAAGCAAGAACTTTTTTTTTTTTTTCCGGTGCACTCTGAAGAGCAAGTTAGGGCCTCGTTAGTACTTGGATGGAAGACTGCAAGAACATCAGGTTACAAACTACAACAACAACAACAGTGGATTGTTGTTGTGTTCTTGAGCAAGACACTTAACCCACATTGCCTCTGCGAACAATGGGTGAGTGGATATTAGATTGTGAAGTGCTTTGAGTGCCTGGAAAGGTAGAAAAGCGCAATATAAATAGACCATTTACCTTTTTTTTACCGTGGATATATGGAAATGTGCAAAAGTCACACGATATGTCACAGTAAGTTTAGTAAGTTTAGAGCTGGGGCTTGGGGTAGGTTAGGTTTAGGATAAGGATTTTGTTAATGTTCATAAATAATAACACATCTTTACCACTGCCATGGAAATGAATTGAGGCAGCGTGTGTTATGCAAAAAAAGCTGTGAAATTGTGCTAATCATACGCTATTGACGTGTCCTTTTATGCCGTGGTATATACTATACGCTTTCTTGTGAAATCGGATTGCAAAAACAAAACTGGACTTATTCTGCAGCATTAGCATATCAGGCAAGATTAGCTTTTTTTTTTTCTTCTTTGCAGATGATGGAGCTCTAACCCAATTCTTGCTATGTGCTTTAGCATACATTTTTTAGTTCTTCTATAAATAATACATCATAAATGCCCCCATACTGATCAATCTCAATTTTCTTCTTTCTTTTCTTCTCTTTTATTTAAAACATAAATAGCTGTATTAAAAGTTTCCTGAATATGTAATTTTATTATGTTCTGTTTGTTCACCAAAATCTCGTCTGTTGATGTTGTTAGCTTTGTGGCTAACTAGTAAGCATAATGGCTGTTTACCTACTTTAGGTAAATAGAACAGACTGTCAGAACTACTAGTTTTTGTTTACTCCTTAAAGAAGCAATACTTGCAGCGAAATCCCCATTTACAGTAAACTTTGACTAGAGTAGTAAAGCTTGAGGGCAATAGTGTACTTTAAATCTTCAAACTAAATCCAACTAAACTAGAATGTACAAAAACTCAACTCAGGTTTCGTCATAACTCCACAAACTTACTTTAAATTCCATGCAGGACACGGTTAACACAATTTCTTTGTCTAGCTATTTTTTGCACCAGCGTTTCAAATCCAAAGTCTTTCTAAATTCCACACATAATCTTAAATGACGGCTACTTAGTCTCGGGTTATGTAGTTTGACACCTGTGTTTTCAGATTTAGTCACACCTGTCTGCGAGGATTAAAAGCGCCAGATAAAAAGTTATAAAAATGTCAAATTTCATCATTATTGCCTTTGAGCTCGAGCTTCCTTTTAGCCGCCGTTTAATATGAGCTGAGTGATTTAGTGCCACTTAACTCACGTCTTTCATTAGGTTTTCTCTGCAATAACATACTTGGAAAGAAATGAAATCTTCAATATAGACAGCAATCAAAATGAATGTTTCATAGCCATTGATGTCAGGAGTGATGAGAAAATGAAACTGTTTGAGTAATGTAACCGGGTTTGTAGTAATGGGAAACCTCAGAGGTCAACATTAGGCCCCATGATGATTTGGTAAATTAAAAACTGTGTCGTTGTCACAGAAAACTATTGTGGTAGTCAAGACCACAGTAATTGAGATCTAGACCATCCTGAGACCAAGACACGATCAAGACTTTTAAAGATCGAGACTAAGACAAGACCAAGAGCACTCCATAGAGACCAAACTGTGACCGTCTTTGTAATTTTGTACCATCACTGTGGCAGATGTGCTTACCAAGCTGCAGGGCCACACTAGAGAAACAAAAGTGACCTGGGAGTTTAAAGAGAGAGTGGCCCAACTTTGACTTGGAAATAAAAAATGTTAACGCATAAACCCTTGCATACAGCAGGGGGTCTGAAGGTTTTCCCCCAGAACATTCTGCTCAAAATAAGAATCATATCTCGTAATTTTGGTGTCAATTAGATACTATTCGTCGACATTCATTCACAGGATAAGAACCACAAGATGTAGTTTCATGTTTATGACTTGAGGTACGTGATCTTATTGTGCAGTCAGTACAAATTGTGACTGGGACAGGTCACCGTGCTGCGTCCAAGTTCTCTGGCTATGGAGCATCGTTTTATGGCTCTCTGGGACTAGTTAAGCAGGGCATGGTGTTAATGAAATGTGGTTTCGGTGTCAGACCCAAGTCCAGGACAAGACCTAGAGTTTTTATGAACCATTTCTGACTTTATTTCAATTATCTATGTCTTGAAAAGTGAAGGGCTATGAGCAGCAACAAAATTTCCACAGGGATTAATATCTGTCTGTCTGTCTAACTAAGATTGTGTTGAAATGCGTTGAGTCTGAGAAGAGACTAAGACCAAAAGGCTCTGGTACTACACTACCAAAAAATATAATGTAAATGCAACACATTTTTGTATTATCTTGAACAATAACGCAGTTCTCTGATTGGTTGTAAAAAGATTTTCTTATGATATAAAAGAGAACTATATAACTTTTATGATGGAGTGCCATTACCTGCTTCTTGTATTTGTATACTTGGAATGACAGAAGATTTTGACGAAGAGTTAAATAATAAAAGGGTGCTACACCTAATTTTTACTTCCTGAAAAGCACAAACAAATGAAATAAACATCTTTTTGCTTCAGTCCACTTGTTTTACTCACTTATCTGAAGTATTCTGAGCCTCTGAATTCTACACACCAATGTGTTTTAAGCTTTGGTCACAGTATGCTACGACAATTATCCGCAATGCTAACAATAGCTAAATGACAACTGTCTGGATTTTAAGTGAACAAAAGTCCACTTAGATATAGCACTGCAAACCAGTTTTTGTATTTATTATGATCAAAACTTTAAAATATTATTTAGATAACAAAATTCAGACCATAATTTATAACAAAGAAGAATGCAGGAACAAAGTACATTATAATTATTTCACTGCAGTAAGAACAATCAATAGAGGCTTAAAGCGCCTTTGCCTTACATAGATTTAACCATTGCCTTGTCTATACAATCACAGTCATTACAATTTATCACCTGTCAATCAATATACAGCTGTTTTCGTAGTGTATGGATTCTCTTTAGAAAAACTCGCAGCTAACAGCGTCTCCTCCGTGGTGACCCGGCGACCTCTCCCTGGTAGTATTTTGTCAGCTGTCAGAGAGCAACTTGTCTGCCTGCCAATCTGAGTCCTGCCAGTCAAAGCACAGCCTGGGAACTGTTCACAGCTCAATATGTCACTAGGCTGAAGAGAACAGGAAAATACAACCACTTCTGATGTTATGGACCAAACATGGCAACGTGGGGTTTAGTCAATTTTACTTTAGTGTGTGGAGAATAGCAGAAGGTTTTTCTCATATTCTGTGTTGACTACAGCAACGAATTCTGGGTCCCATGTAAACTCTACTGATGGACACCTAACGTAATATTTACAGATGATGAGGCAATGTTTCTTCTTTATTTTTCATTTAAGAGCTGCCATCCCAAAGCAGATGCACAAGATGCTTCTGTTGTAAAGGTTCTCATGCTTGTAACCCCAGCATGTGAACCTCAGCCCGATGCACTATTAACAAAGTCGAAGTGACACAAAGACAAGGAGAGAAACAACAAAAAAATCTTTCATTAAAAATCTTTACTCTGTCTACGCCTATCCAAACTTGTATTGGAGCAGAATGATCTTAAAATTAGGCCAAAACACCTGCAGTGTGCAGGCTTTACTTGAAAAATCAGAATCTCAATATTTAATTATGTGACCATTTACTTTCCACTGTCAAGTGACTGTCTAGCACATGAGTTTTTGAGGACCCTTCCCAAGACTGCCCTGCCCTCAAGTCTGAAATCCATGGTTTGTATACCTACAATATTTCAAATACTGAAAATACATTTTGGGTCAAAACATAGTTTCGTTAAATTACTAGTCATAACAACGTTGTTTTCATTAATCATTGCTGCTTTTCTAAGATGCTATTGACCCTGTGCATAGAAGCTGTTCCTTTTCAAATTGTCAGACTTTAGCGTTAGCATTGTCAGATACATCCATTTATAAACACACTTGGATCCTTTGGTTAAATATTCTCCTCATTGTTAAAGTACTGAACATATTTTCAGAGAAAACCACCAACAGCTGACTGTTCACTGCTGGATATTTAACTATTTTTTTAAATTTTACTATAAGTGAACTAAACAGGAAACAAACATGCTGACAGGAAGTTAGCATTTTTGAAAATAAATAACCCAACTGACTTCAGTGCACAAAGCCAATTGGTTGGATGATGAAACTGAATTTATCTTTTTTTTTTTTCCCAGTTCAAACTTAGGGCTTTGCCAATGGCCTGGACAGCCATCATTAATCACATCGTACGGCGGGCCAGGTGGATAAGTGTCCAAAAGGATAATCACAGAACCTGGCTAAAGTGAGTTTCATCTTCAACCCTTTACCATCACAGACTAAATGTTTTGTGAAGCTGAAACTTTACAATTAATAATTTTACTATTCAGTGAGAACAAGCTCCATTCAAAAGAATGTGAGTTTTAAAAGTCTGCAAAAATATTTCTTTGGTCTAAGGATCAGTAAAGATGCATCTAGTCAGAATCAGCGTGCCAAGTTAGTCTGTTTGATTTAACTTTGTCTGAAAATACAACAAGGATTAAAACTTTTCATGTATTTTAAATTTTTTTCTAGTCATGGTCCCGCTACCTTTTTATTAAGAAGTTTCAGGCATAAATATATTGTCTTGAACTGTTTTGGTTGGACTTTTTGATATCGACCATTGACTTGCTGGCATAGATCTTTTTTACAAGGTCTTAGAAACATACAACAAGACACTAGTATCACTAAGAAAAATCATCTTAAGATTGACCAGTTAAAAGTTAAAAAAACAAGCACACCCATTCATTTCAAACTTTACAAGCGAAACGCTGGAGCCTCAAACTTGTGATAAATAAAACATTCTGCTTTTCGTTCGGCCTTGGTGCGATCTTTTCAGAAGTGTGATTTGACTGGTAAAAATAGCCCGGCAGGCTCCATCCGCTAAAGTGCTACGTTGAAATATGAAAGACGGCCAGTGTTTGATGGGCAGATCCAACAGAAGGGAAATTACCAAGGCGTTCCAACGGTTCTGCCAAACGACTTGTTATGCCAGCGCAGACGAGGAAGAGACAAATGTTTGGGATGAAGTTGTAGATTACAGAATTTGACAATAAAATATGCTGGACAAACTGGTTGATTTAGTCTCGGCAAGGCAAGGAAAGTTTATTTGTTTTGTCTGAGTAACTACCCAGTTTGTCAGCTCTGTTTGGGAGGACATCAACTTTATTTTTCCAAGAGTGAGAGTTTTTGTCAGGCAGTGACCTCTAGGCTGGAAGAGCAGAACAAGAGACCATTTTTATTTGGGGTCGCACAAAATTTTAGGTCCGTTTTAACATTGTAAACTTCTATAAATTATCTCAATGTAGGTATCACTTTTCCAGCTTTCAAAGCCATGTACAATGACGGATACACTCACTAATTAATTGTTCACAGACAATGAGGCAATGTGGGTTAAGTGTTGTGCCGAAGGACACAACGACAATCCAATTGGTCGCCCATCCAAGTACTACCTAGCCCTAACTTGTGAACAAACTACAACCTTTTGTTTTTCCTTTTTGAACCCCAAACTCGGAAACTTTAAGTTGGATTACTATTTTGTTTTTCATTTTTGCCCTGTTGGATTATTTACGTTTTTCCTGGAACTTTGTCCACTTTTGGGACCCCACATCGAGGATTGCGTAAAACCTTTTTTGTGAAACTAAATCGAGGTTTAAGCAGTTTTATACAATTTCTTTTTTAATACATTTATTTCAATCTACTGTGTTGCCATTCCCACAAGCTCCCACAATGGTTCTTCTGTTTGGTGTCTTGTAAGTCACCAAACTCAGACATCTTCATGAAATTCCACTCCAATGCGTGTTTCTGTTTTCAGTCTGTGAACTGTAAATATACATTTATGAATAATGCAGCCGATTTTACCTTCAGATTTGAACTCAAATAATGTCTATATCTTTCTTCATGGAAATAGTTTTTTTTTCTATGAATAAAAAGCTAAAAATTAAAAAAAACTACAATAAAATCTATGATCCAGAAGTACAACCCCGTTATCGCTGAACCCTACTGTGTTGAATTATAGATTACTTTGTTGTTTTACAATGATAGCATCATATGATTCATACACCATGGAAAAGCTTTTGTATCTCAGTATCTGGTGTTAAATTATGGAAGAACCTGAGCCTAGAGTTGAAGCAATGTGCCATTATGATGACATTTAGGAAAGATATAGAAAAATTATATTAATTTGAATTATGAAGATATTGAAAAGTGTTAGTATATGTTCCTTTTTATCCTGTTAATGTGCAGACCATAATAACATGTAACAGGAAAACTTAGCTTTAAACAAGTTATAATTAGGAAAGGGGATGGGAATAAATAAATTATACCTCTTCCCACTCCTTTGTGAACATGTGAACTGATTCATTCTAATAATAGAAAATATGTTTTAGTCATTTGGGAAAGGTAGCTGCTCTTGTTATATTAGTTTCTTGAGTTTGCACACGCTCAGTTTTAGATTCAGCTACAAGAAATCAGTATATTGTGTTTACATGTCACAGTTTTGTAGATACTATCGAAATAACCCAATGACAATAACCTGTTTTCTCATAACGGGGTTACTCTAATAGGCCAGGTTACTGAAATCAGGGTATACTATTTACTTGGATGCTTCAAAAGTCTGATCATAACAAGGTTAAAGTGTCTGAAATCTAAGTCATCCGAACGCTTCAGAAACTGTCTTGTTGCCATAAGGTTTCCACTGTTTTTCCAAGGTGCCCCAGTTTCTCCTAAAAAACATAACTCTTTTCCCCCTTGCAGCCAAAAAGCCCAGCACAAGACCATGAATATTCGCAGAAAACACCACCATTGGCACATTTGTGTTTCTTTTTTGTTGTGTTCCGGTTAAAGCTGTGCTGGAGGCTGCACCGTTACCTCAAAGGAACAAGTGAGGAGAGCCACATTTAGGCGATCTGCTGCAGTGCAAATGCAATTCTTTTTAAGGCTACGGGAGGTTGAAAAAAGTCTGTTTAGCTTTAGAATTGGGTGGCAAAGATGTTCTTCAACAAACATCCAGCAGACATGTTTTCTTGGATAGCTTCTATAGGATTTATGCTTTTTCTTGATGCTCTATTTTGGTCGACGTTGCTGTGTCGGGTTTCAAATGCATACTATATTTTGTCTATAGCTGAGACAAGTTATTTGATTAATCACAGTTCAATGAAAAAACTGTGCCAAGATGTGCTTTAAGTGAAGAAAACTCCATAAACTCCTCCCACAAACACATTCAAACAGAATTTGTTGCTGGAAACACATTTGGAGAAACTGAAAGGAGGGACTGAGGGTGGAGCGGAGCAATAAATTGTAAAAGAAATGCAGTGGAACAGAAAAGGCTTGTGACTGTTTAGGTCTGAAACAAATTGCCCAAAATCACACAGAACAGTACATCACATACACCGTAAACAGATTAGCAGCCAAGTTAAGCTTCACTTAAGTTTGCCATCACTTTTTTCTATGGAGATGATATCGTTCTGTTGATAGACAGTTCAGCCCAGATCGCTGTGACCTCACCTCACGAACACACAACACACTCATTTGTGCTTCATGTGATTGGGCAGTTAAATAAGATTCAACATTTAAACTAACTTATTTTAATATACATTGTTTTAGATTTTGCTCAGCAGGACTGAGCACATTCATAGCAATGAACTGTGAAGTAGAAGAAATGGTTTTATTCATGGTTTCTGGTCAAGACTCTTTTTTCTTGTTTTATATGTGTAAATGTTTTTAATGCTGTTTGTCGTGTGCTTGATGTGGTAGTCTTGTGCAAACCAATTTCCTGACAAGGACAATAAATCTACCTCTAATACTCCACTACTATCCAATCCAGAGTTCATGGTGACCCTGCCTCCCGCAGACAGACCACCCCAGAGCATAGTATGCCCTCGCCTTGCGCACTGACTGTCCCTTTGCTTCGTAGCACACAGGCCGTCTACTGTGGTAGACGGCCGAAGTGGTGTCGAGATTGGACTCCCGTTGAGATTGGAACCCCTCACTGGTTTTTGTGACTGTGCTTGACGTACCAAGCCTCCCCGCGGTAAATGCTTTAAAATGAATTCGGCTAAGTTTAGGCATAATTTGAAGGCTAAGTTTAGGATTGGGGCTTGGGTGATGGTTAGCAAAAGTCATTTGAAAATAAATAAATACTGATTTTCTAGCACTAACTTTGAACAAGAGGGTTCCAATCTCGACGTTGAGTCCAATCTTGACGTTACACCGGCTGAATCAGACACAAAGCCGTCAGTTGGGTTCCTGTTTGAAGTGCACTGACAAGATGTGTCTATCCATGACAGAATCATCTCAGCATCTATCCAAGCTGCTGTCTGAGCAACAGCCTCCATCCACACACATACAAATATTAGACTAGATCAAATCAAATAGCTTATGTTCAGTTTTATAACAGGGTATTAAGCAGGCATAGTGTTACTTTACTACATGACCAGTATTACTGAGATGTTTGTAATAATATTCTAGGCAAAATCATCACACCTTTGGAACTTCCTTTTTTTTATCATTGACTAGTCAGAGTTGATGCGACTGACACTCTGGACTACCTCTATTTAGTACACAACAGTTTTATTTTCTATTCAATATCACCCAAAATGTCAATCAAGCACACCATTATAGCCCATCTCCTTCTGCAAAGTCAGTGCTACGTCCCCCAAAGTCATAACAAACTTGTCGTTCAGTTTCTCTTTGACAAATTGGAAACATTTGAAGTAACTGCCGAAGCAGGTCAAGGTTGCGCAAATTCTCCATCACTGTCACGCATAAATAATTTGACACACAATCAATTCAACATGGCCCATTTTCTAAAGTCCTTAGCCATCTTATTCAAAAGTATATGTGCAAATTCTGTGTTTTAGCATTAGTGTACATCCAAAAACTGCAAATCTTTAACTCCAAACATCGCCAATAAACGCTACAGCAAAGGGTGAGTTTGACTGACAGTTTGCGCTTCAAAGAATTGCTAACCTGAATTGAAAATGGTTGAAAAACACAGACAGGTTGTGCTGAACGAGACAAGATCATGACCGGGTTTATTATGCAGATTGGTGAAAGTCAGCGCGGGCTAAACTTTCACGCTTTGGCTAATTCATCAATGTCTCCCTCGGCGTTAGCTACGGTTAGCCTAGCATCTGCGTCGCTAGCTGCCATATCTGATTGATCACCCGTCTGGAGCGCCTGATTTTTTTTTCCAACCCAGTTATGCCACACTCCCATCACTTTGCATTGGTGGCTATGCTAGCAAAAGTTTATAATTTAAAATATTTACATCCAGAATTTGGGTAAGGTTAGGGTTAGGATTAGGTTGAGTTATTTTGGTTAAGTTTAGGGATTTGGGAGAGGTAAGCTAACCGGGTCACGGCATAACTGTGTTGGAGAAAATAAAGACGCGTCTGGAGCGGCGCGGGCCCGGAGTCTCGTGTGGCAGCAGTGGGTCCCCGGCGAAGCTTCGGCAAACACACAGTTGTACAAGAAGCGAAAAGATGGATCGTTTTCATTGCTAGCGCGCACACGGATCTACAAGAGGCCGACGATGGATTAGTTTTAATGCAGCGGGACCGCAGTCGATGAGAATGGTTATGCTTGACAAATATACATTGCAAAAATATATTTCAAGACAAACCTTAAGAGAAGACACTGTAGGCTAAAGTCAATTTTTCCATTTTTTGTTAGTCAGTTTTTTCTAGTGTATATGATTATATGTGGTATTTACCAAAATGTCCAATCAGCTCCAAAAGATGGTTTACTATGTAGTTTAATTCGTACAGTAAAATTGGACATTTTAAAATCAAAGGCTGTTTTCTTAAAATGCGTTTTTGATTATGAGGTTGTCAATATCATAAAGTTGTGTTCTATTGAATCTACATCCATTTTATAAAACAACTCCAAGTTTCAGGCTTTACAGTAAAGTATCTTCTACACATATCAAACTTGAATATTCTAGTTCTAAGCCTTCTGTTTTTGCTGACCCTGTTATTCCCACTCAAAAAAAAAAAGTCTTAAAAGAGGTAAACAAGTTCAGTTTCTCATAAGACTTTGCCTATGTTTTTCCCCCACAGCAGGCAACATATCCAAATATGACGTAGTTGCTGACAGTATCTTTTATTTGTTCTTTAAAGTTTCCTTGATAATGCAACATAAAGTTGTGTTTTACTGAATCTACATCCATTTCAATACACAAATCCAACAGTTTCAGACTGTACACTAAAGTAGCTCCTACACTTATTAAAGTTTCTATTTCTAAGCCTTTTGTTTTTGCTGACCCTGTTATGTGTAACTTTGGCCAATTTTATCTTTAAAAAAAAAAACAAATTTTTATGTGAAAACATTATATAATGAAAAAATGGAGATTGGATCACTGATGTTCACTAATATTAAGGACCTGGACACTTACCACCTCCCTCTCTGGGATTAGTCGGTCCTCATCCTGCTAGATGAGTCGTTTCCCCATGCTAATGGACTCTGGCTCTAGATTTGAGCCCTATATCTGCAAAGGATGTGCATCACTTCTGGTCACATCTACAGTCTTTTTGGACATGGGAGTGGATCACTCCTACACTGTGGTTCTCCTCCAAGTCTCTCATTTTCCAGATGTTATGTTTGTTTTTTCTTTGCCAGAAAAGGACAGAGGATGCTCTGGGACAATTATCCATTTGCCTGTTTACTGTTAATCTGCTTCGACATGGCTGTACAAAAACATTTTTTGATTTCCTACATTTAAAAAAGTAATTTACAGCACAAGTTTCACATTGAGACTCCTCTGAACTCTTCTCCTTCAACAGTCATGTTAATTTATCAGGCCTACTGCTTAATCCATCCTCCATCCTTCTCTGTGCAGTTTGTCTTTGGGGTATAGCTGCCTTCCTTCTGTGCTTCTCAGTCACCTCTAATGCCTGCCACTGTCCACCGCGTACCCGCCTGTCCTCTGTCTTTTTATGTGTTTTCTATCTCCACCAGCTCTCGCGCTAAGCCTTTGTGTGTTCATGATATTACACACAATATTATGACCTGGGTTCAGATATTAAAGAAAAATCCACCACTTGGTCATTGTTTCTGGTGAGAAGGTTAGGAACTGCAGTATATTGGTCTGTACTTTCAAAATTAGAAATACAGTCGGCATCAGAGGCCACGCCCACTAAAACATAACACATAACATGAACAATGCATCAGAACAACAATGTTAGTACGACATCAAATGTGGACTTAAGGGAATATATTGTGTATATATAGAAACAAAGACATGGAGATGAATAATGATACAACAATCCAAAGATGTAATAATCTCCAACAGCGCTAATGACAGCTAATTGCTAACATGATGCTTGCGTTGCCTGGGGCATTTTCACTACCAATGAACTTAATGTTTATTTTTCTGTGATAACTCCAGAACAGCTACCTCCATTTAAACTTTTTTCTAACTCAACTTGAAGTAGCTGTGATAAAAATGCATAGAGTTGGGTTTTACTGAATTCATTTAAGTACAGTTCAATTTAACACACAAATCCAGCAGTTATAGTCTTCCTTTAGACTAAAAACACTTGGTTTCTCCCTGTGTTGTCATCACGTGAAAATACAGGAAGTGCGTCACTACAGGTATGTCTTAAATTTAACACAGCTTCACTAGAGTCAACATGTTTACCTCTGGATTGGCCAAACTTAACAACAGCTAATGTTTTAGCCTTGCTTCACTTGTTTATTTCTTTAACAAAAGGTGTTCTTCATGGACAAACAGAAAGATACAATACATTTTTAAAAAAAGGTCCAAAGGCATCAACTTGAAGTTTTTCTAGTTTAATATCAAATAAAAGATTTCAGTTTAGGCTAAAATAGCAGCTCACACTAAAACTATCACTTTGTAACCTCACAATGTGGAAAAAAGCATTTTACATTTTGGAGATGTAGACAATTTAACCATCCAGGAAACATTTGTGAATGAAACTAAGCAGCTTTAGGAATGATTATGGTGAAGTAGCAACATTCTAAAATGGCTCACAGAAGTCAATTAAGCAAAAAATTTGACTTTTAAAGGGCAAATAAGTAGCATTTTATTGTGTTGCTTCTCTCCTTTAAACCTGCACTAGAACCATTAAAAAAGTGTAGTAAAGAACACCTGAGTTTGAGTCCATCTACTGACGAAAAAATAAATATATTTATTTTGTATATATACTTTAAAACAAGACAGAGGATCTCGAAAAAACTACCTATGACATCACAGATCAGGGACATTCAGAACAGTGTTTTTGGAGAAACGAAAGATATCTCACAGACAAAACTTCAACAGCAACTCAAAAAGTAAATTTTGTATAATATGTTCCCTTCAGGGGTGCACGGTAGCCAAGTGGTTAGAGGTCTGGCTTCCCAACAAGGAGGTTGTGGGTTCGGCTCCCGGGTCGGACCATATCAATATCTCACGGTCTCTCTGGGTGGAGTTTGCATGTTCTCCTCGTGTCACCGTGGGTTTTCTCCGGGTACTCCAGTTTCCTCCCACCTCCAAAAACATGCATGTTTAGGTTAATTGGGCATCACTGTAAATTTCCCTTAGTGAGTGAATGAGAGAGTGAATGGTTGTCTGTCAAACCCTGCGACGAGTTGGCCACTGTCCAGGGTGTTTCCCCGCCTAAGGCCCAAAGTTACTGGGATAGGCTCCAGTCACCCGCGACCCCTAACGGGATTAAGCGGTAGAAAATGAATGGATGAATGAATGAATGAATGTTCCCTTTAATATTTAATACGAATACAATCTTCCACCTTTAACAACATACAAGCCATCTCTAGTGTTTTGTGTTCCTCCTGTGATTTACATGCCTTTTCCACACTACGTGACATTTGAATGCTTGTCATTGTTTGGCGTCCACATCGCAGGTGACATTTACTCACAGAATTCCAAAACTCCAAGAGCCAGTGTGAGTAAATGGCAAAGGGATTTTCACACTGAAGATTTGCATTTGCATTGTTTGTTGTCGACGGCGCTGGAAGTGTGATAGTACGACTTGGAAACTGTTATAAATGTACTGCTTCATGTATCTGTTGCACATACTGTCTATGAGTTGAACTGAACTGAGATGAATAACAAAAAAGGCGGAATGGTGTTACAAGATGCCATCACTTTGACACAGTTTGGAGTCTCAGAATATCCGCAGCACTATATCTAATTCAATTATGTTTGTGAAAATTAAAAGTACTAACGATTTTTCTAACATTGCTTTGGAAAACAGTCCACAGAAACCAGAGCCTTATACTACCATTCTAGTTTAAGGGTTTAGCGAGGTTAAGTTTTGAAATAAACCTGGTCTGGTGGTCCAACGAAGCTCAATCACTTTCTATTGGGAGATGGCAAAACTCAAAACCTTCGGACCAGGCTAAGTTCCGTAATTAGTTAGGAAGACTGGCCAATCAGAGACGAGAATTCAAGTGTTTGTGAAGAGAGGAGAGAGAGAAAGGGCAGTAGAGAAATGAAAGCCATAATTTATTTCTTTATGTCACTGCGATGTGCGTGGATTTATAAAAAGGAAGGATGAGATCTTTGATGTGCAGACAGTGACTAGACTGAAGAATCCAATTGCTTAATCAATATGATGGTTAATAAATGCTTTCATAGTGAAGAAATATTGAATTACTTACACTGATTTTGCCAGGGCGTCTTACTGATTTTGACTCAGACAAAAGGCACTCGTCTGAGCTAAAGACACAGCTCATTCAAATTAAAATGTTCGATCTTTTAAATGTTTCGTGACGTCTGCATATTTGTGCTTTTGTTATATCGATGCATGAATTGAAATGAACTCTGTAGAGTAACTTTTGTGTCTGCAATTGGTCGTTTACAGTAAGCGCAGTCTCCACTTGAAGCTGAAGCTGACGTTTGAACTAGAATTTAGATTTTTGATACCCGTATGTTTCTTGTTTCCTGTTAGTGGTTGCGGGTGACTGGAGCCTATCCCAGTGACTTTGGGCCTATGTGGGGAACACCCTGGACAGTGGCCAACTTGTCAAAGGGTTTGAGACAGACAACCTTATTCATTCACAGGGAAAATTTACAGTGATGCCCAATTAACCTAAACATGTATGTTTTTGGAGGTGGAAGAAAACCCAGCGAAGAGTACCCAGCAAAAACCCATGGTGACGGGAAGCAAACTCCATCCAGAGAGATCATAAGATGTTGATATGAAGGTGGGAGTAAACCAGAATACCCAGCGAATGAGTGTCAAAGGTATTATATTAATAAGACAAGTATGATATAAGCCAAGTCTATAACATGGCTCAAACCAGTTTGTAGAATTAAGAAGGCAGAAGGGATGCACTAATACAATGTTGGTGTCAGTCATTAACACTTTGTTGTAGTGGTTTTTGATTCCATAATATGGATTTAGCCGTAGTCTTGTTACGCCTTTAATTGGATGTAATGACGATATTAACTTTGCGATGTTAACTCAGAAGGAAAGGAAAGTTTTTGTGTTCACTACAAATCAATTTTACATGGCATTATACTGTATAAAAAAAATAAAAAATCAATTTCCAGTCACTGATATTTCTTGCATCAGTAAATGTCTGTAAAGCCAAAATGTTGAAACGTAATAAAAGAAGACAAAAGGAACATTGCTGGAGTTATCAAAATCAGTATTAAAACAAAAAAAAGATTTGTGCATCCCTAACTAAAACAGGATCAAACATAGAGAAGAAGAATAAAATAACAGTATTGTGACTTTTAAACTTTAATGTTGCTTTGAAAAGATGAATGATGTAAAAGCTTTTCAATATTGGAATGAATTACCCAACGTTTAAAGCCAAATGTACATTTAAAAAGGAGCTGAAATTTGAGTTATACTACTGCACTATTTAAATATTTATAGCTGCATTATCTTATTTCTGCTTGAACTTAGTTTCTGTTCTTAGCTCTGATCCAACAACTCACTGTCTGAGAGAGAAAAAAAGACAATTTTCTCTTAGTAACAAATGGCATGAATTTTCTACGAGTTTTCTCAGAATGCTGCAGTGTTTTGTTTGATTGCAGACTTCTTTTGCAATGAATCACAAGTATATTTTCTTCTCTAAAAGACTATATTCTCTCACTGCTGTTGTACTCATCAGGTGTTATTACATTTATCAATAGATATCAGATCTGGTTTGTTTTCTTTTTCCGTGAAACTCATCCATCCTGTTGTGAGTTGTGATTTTTGTGAGACAAAATATCAAGAATTAGCAATCATCTTGACCAAACAACATGGAAATGTGAAAACACTGATTTCAATTAAATATTTTTAAAAATTGTGATTGTATTAAATAAGATACAGTATACCAGCTTCAAAAATATACATTTCTTCTGCGAACTAAAGGACAGAAAATGGCTCATAAAATAGGCATGTGTAGGGAAGGGACAATTTTTTTAAATCCTAAAAGAATCAAAATCACAAAATGACTTTTCTTTCTTCAGGGTTACAGTTGTTCCAATTCAATTCTAGTGTTGAGAAGTTAATTGAAACCATTCTCAACACCAAAACCAAACCAAACGGACAATGTCCTCCTTTGTGCCAACATCTATTAGACTTTTAAATAAGCAATGCATTTACTAATTACCTTTGGTTTATTTGTCTTAGCTTTTAATCTTTTCTTTTTTTAATTTTTTATTAGTATTTGTGTTTTTGTAGTGTGTTTGACCTGTTTGGGTTGTGTGTCTTTGAGTGTCAGACCACAAGTGAAGTTCCCTAATGGAAAAAAAATAAAGAATTGTATTTGAATTGAACACCAGAATTGACAAAACATAGCACTGTTATTTTTTTGTCGTTAGAAAAAGGTTGATGCCACTTCTCCGTCAGAGGAACAATGACAGCAGGCTTTTTGTCGTTATATTCTTGTTGAGGGAAGTTTTGTCATTCTGTCTCTTTATGTTTCACAAAAATTGATCCAGGAACAGCGCACCGATCCGAAGTTTGAATTTCGGCGCCTATCCATGAAATTTTCAAATCGGTTCAATTGATATTGTGGTTGTATCCCTAATTAGAAATAATACAGATTTACAAGTTTTACAATAACCGCTATCCAACACTACGTGAACAATATTTTGGTTTCTACACTAGTATCAGCTAATATACAGTACCTATCCAGGAATGACTGAAATAGAAAAATTGTTAGACATTACCTTAAAGTTTGGGATATTCACTTTTTTAGTTGTAAATTGGTAAACTTTGTGTTTTCCACTGTCTGAACTGAATAATAGTAGTGAGTGCTACTTGGTCAACAAAAGCACAACAACCAGGTGCACATCAAACATAGAAAACATTACTTTCAAAACTGCCACAAAAGCCCTGTAACGTTAAAAAGGTCCAAGTAAAACTGGCACAAGAAGGGCAAAGGTTTGAGACACTCTAACTGAATTTTAGTTCTGATCAGAAGTCGAATGCTGCGCTCTGATTGGCTGAGCTTGGGTGGTCCTCTTTAGTTTCACTTTATATGCCATATTTGCAACCAATATAAATACCAAAATGTCGATATTAACCACGTGTTGAAGAGAGGAACTTATCAGATTTAAAACCTAAATTATGTTGGCATTGTGAAAATTAGCGACTTCACTTTCTATAAACTCCTGATTTATTATTTATTGAAAATGCCATGTTTTATTTAGCACATTTACAGTAAGTTTTGTTTTTGTGAGGTTGAAGAAAATCAACATCTCAGAATTGCGACCCATGTATCGACAGAATCATCCCATCCCTAATTGTTCCGATTACAGTGTAACTTGACTAATCATGATTATCAATTAACCTAATAGTCTACCCTGTGTGAGCTTGTAAGACTGGGTTTCTTTGGTCTTATTTACGTTTAGGCGGAGGGCGGGGCATGCACTCTGTGGATTATAGACTCGATTAATCACGCCTGTATTGTGCTCCCTGAACAATGACAGACCCCAGCGCGAGGGAAGGGATGAAATATGGCTGTCCAGGCGGCAAGACAAGAATAGGAGCGTTTCAATCCACGTCGACCAGCGTGCTGTACGGACTGAGGCAAATGTGCTTTACTGTGCAATGAATTCCAAATATGTCGTAGTGTTAAAGCTGGTAAAGAAGAAGAAAACTCCCGCACACTGTCTCACTCTTACAAAATTTATTACGACGTTTCGGTCCTTCGACCTTCTTCAGGTAAATGATAAGGACAACCCCTTCCATTCACATTTTAAAAGGTAAGGCACCGCCCATCAGGCCAAGTGTCCAATCACCTAACGAGAAAAGTTCACATGTACAATTAGACCCGAAATCGCCACAAAATTAAACAATACTCGTCTTTTAGCCACAATATATAGCTTTCAACATCTTTATAATATTGTAACAATTTTTGTGGTTATTTTACAACATTAATACATTACAAAATATGCATCATATTTATTTTATTAATAGAAAAATGTTTTTAAAAAGCGCCTTTTTAATATAGCGCAACTAAAATCTATGCATACACAATTTAGACATTATAACATCACATTCAGTAACAGCTCATCGTTGAGGCCTTTCGGATTGAGGGTTTGTAATGTAAAAATCCAATAAGCTTCGCGTCTTTTAAGCGCGTGGTCGTGATCACCGCCTCTAGATGGAGCTGGCACATGTTCAATTCCACAAAAGCGCAAGGAGGATACATCGTGTTTTAATGAGTTAAAATGAATAGCCACTGGAGAGTCAGGATCTTGTCGTCTTATTGCGCTTTTATGTTCGCTAATGCGCTGTTTTAGTTTGCGCGTGGTCTTACCCACATACGCAAGTCCACAAGGGCAACGTAGCATATAAACTACGTGTGTGGAAGCGCATGTGATAACACTCCTGATCGGGAATTTTTTGCCAGTGGACGGATGCCAAAAGTAGGAGGTCTTAGTGGTGTTGTGGCACTGGGCGCAACTTCCACATCTATAATTGCCATTCGGAATAGGAGCGAGCAAGGTTTGCGCGTTAGGTCTATTATTTCCACTAGAAAAATCAGAATGTACCAAAATGTCCCTTAGATTTCTACCTCTTCTGTGAGTGAACAAGGGTGGATCATTAAATATTTTGGAGAGTTCTGGGTCAGTATTTAATATATGCCAGTGTTTTAAAACTACTGACTTCACATGTTTACTTTGAGGAGAGTACACAGTATTAAAAATGGCTGAGAATGTACGTTCTTTCTTTTTATTTTTTCTTAAAAGCTCGTGCCTTGATTTGGACAGAGCTGTAGTGTAAGCATTTTCTATCCATTGTTCAGCGTAGCCACGTTCCTTAAATTTATTTTTCATTTCATTTGACTTTAGAACAAACTCCTCCGTAGAGTGGCAGACTCGTCTAAGTCGAAAAAACTGACTTTTTGGGAGGCCTCTTTTTAAGGGGGTAGGATGCGCACTTGTGGCTAACAAAAGTGAGTTTTTATCTGTAGGTTTTTGGTAAAGTGTCGTGCACAAGTGGTCATCCTTTTTTATTACCCACATATCTAAAAAATGTATTTTCTCTTTACTGTATTCACAAGAGAATTTCAGATTTATTTTGAACTGATTTATAAGATCCACAAAATCCATGACTTGTTCGTAAGTGCCTCGAAAAACACAAAAAATATCATCAATGTATCTATAATATGTCACAATATTAGTATAAAATTTGTTCTTTTCAGAATTCAAGATACACTGCTGTTCAAAATAGCCCATGTATAAGTTTGCATAATTTGGTGCACATATAGTGCCCATACTGGTTCCTGATGTTTGTTGATAAAACACTTTATTGAAGCTAAAATAATTAAATTGCATGACATAGGTTACCAACTGTAGAAGAAATTCGGTGGGTGGCTTCTCAGTAGGTTCACGTGTTTGGAGATAAAACTTGATTGCTTCTAAACCCTCTTCATGTGGAATGTTAGTATACAGACTCGAAACATCTAGTGTCAAAAGATAAGTATTTTCAGAAAGATTGGATACTGTCGATATTTTATTAATAAAATCTGTCGAGTCTTTTAAATATGCTGGCAATTTTTTTACATATTCCTTTATATAAAAGTCGACATATTCTGACAATGGGGCCAATAGCGATCCGATTTGTGCTACAATAGGACGGCCGGGGGGTTCCATAGATTTTTATGAATTTTTGGAAGTGTATAAAACACTGGTATTATTGGATTTTTGCAACATAGAAAATCATGCTCAGTCTTGTTCACCCATTCATTTAATAATGCAGTTTCCAAAAATTTAGATATTTCAGTTTGAAAAATTAAGGTGGGATCTGCTCTCAATTTTTTGTAATAGGTCTCATCAGATAATTGTAATTGTATTTCTGCCTCATATTTGTCTGCGTCTTGTAGAACTATAGCCCCTCCCTTATCAGCTGGTTTAATAATTATAGCTTTGTCATTGGTTAGTTCTTGTAAGGCCGTTTTCTCTGCCTTTGTTAAATTGTCCGTGTAATATTGTGTTTTTTTATACAGGTCCATAACATCTCTTTCCACCAATCTACAAAAAGTATTAATGGAAGGATTGGATACCTGAGGGCAAAATGTACTTTTTGGTCTAAAACGGGTTGTAGATTCCCTCTGAACATTCTGATGTCTGAAAAAATATCTCAACTTTATTTGTCTGAAGCTTTTAAATAAGTCTACATGCAGATTAAAGGCGTTAACAGGTTTCATAGGAACAAAAGAAAGTCCTTTCGATAGGACGGAACGTTGTTCTTGGGTAAGTTCCTTCTTAGAAATATTTATTACCGTGTTCGAGTGTAACTGCGGGTCCACGGGCGATGTCTTTGTCCTTGCTGAGCGTTTCCCCCGTCTGCATTTCTTTTTCCTCTGTGATGTCGTTTCACTAAAAAAGAAGATGATGCAGAGGAATCTCTCGATGAGTATGTGGAGTCACTCTCCTGTGTGGAATCCTCGGTTGCAGCGTTGGTTCTGCGCCAGTTGCGCCACGTTTTGCGCGTTGCCGCTGAGGATGTGGAGGCCGTGCGTCCTGGTCCATGCTCTCTTTGTTCCAAACGGCGCCGGTTTCCGTCATCCCATTTGTATACCTCGTTTCTTTGATAGTCTTCCGTGTCTCTTTTGTACTTTTTAATTTTGGAAGCCTGTAGAGTTTCTTTATATTGTTTTAGGTTCTCTGAAATAGAGAAATCAATGTCCTTAAAGGCGTCTCCAAACTTTTGTTTCATCTCTTCCTCTTGTCGCTGGATTTCCTCTTTGACTTCACGTGCTTCCTCGGTAACGTGTTCAATCACCAAGAGCATTAAATCCAGTGAACATTTATTGAGGATTTCGCTCCAACGTTTCACAAAGGTGTCGCTGGACTTTCCGATAGTAGGGGCTTTTTGGATCCTTAAACCCCTTGGAATCTTCTTACTTTTCCAGTATTCACTTAACGTGGAGCCATGCATTAGAAGTCGAATCTCTTTTTGTTTTTGTCTTTCATATTTAATCTTTTCGTCCTCTGCCGTCAACAAGCTGCTCATATTTGTGCTTTGCTGTAGAATTCTTTGAGCATCTTCTGACGTGAATTCAAAAGTACTGGCATGGTTCTGGGTCGAGTTATTGATTTCTTCAAAGGAGCTCATAGTGCTCTGTTGAAAAGAGTGCTCAGGGTGCTAGAGTAAAAAATGTGTCACTTGCTTTAGAGTAAAACTCTGCACACCTGAAAAAATTACAGGTGCGTAGGAGAAAAGGCTCAAGGCCAGAATCATAAAGAAGAAGAAAACTTTTTTTTTCAGGTGTGCAGAGTTTTACTCTAAAGTAGTGTTAAAGCTGAAAAGGAAAATCTACTTTTCTGAGTTTTTAGCCTTCTAACGGTGTCTCATCATTGCTTTACTAAAAGTTGTGTTTGGGTTGATTCATGCATGTTGGTAATTGTCCTGCAGCTGATGTTCAAGTGTTTTCTCCAACCACTTATCAACGCCCACTTGTACTTGTGATTACTCAAAACAAGTCAGATTCCAAGTAACAATCAACATGTCGATAAAAATGAGCAAGTTAAAGTTTGCTGCTGCTTGATAGTTCAGTTCTGCAGTTTTGAACTGTGAGAAGTTTTTGCAATTTAAATGTGTTTCTTGTTGTAATATAAATATTAAGCTACCTAGTGCCTCCACTCAATTTCATTTCATTCCAGCTCCTAGGTCAGGTATTGCAGGACTGCAAACGACGGTTTCCAAAAAGTAGGACATACGGTCAAACAATCAACGAGCTGCAGCATTCTCCTCTTTTGGCCTTGTTTCAAATATTAATTCAAAATATGATATAATTTGCAAGTTTATCACTTAGAAACAGCAACTACCACTGACACATGTTTATGCTCTACTTCCTAGACGATAAAATGACCAAGAAGCAGTGACTGGTTAAAGTTTGAAAAGTCCCCTCCTACTGTAAGGGGAATGAACTCCAAAGATGAGATGTCAGAGGGTTTCCACAAAGTGAAATGAAACCTCACAGAGTGTGAGCCAAAAGTGACATTCTTAAAGTCTCAAGCCCCTCCTCTGAGCGTTACCATGGTTACCACCAAAAACAGGAGACACAATCGAGGTTAGAATAACACTTGTTATTTAATTGTAGCCACAACTAGATTTTGATTTTTTAGAATAATTAGCTACATTGGAGGTAGTTAACATTTTTTTCTATTAGATTATTTTACAGGTTTAAAAACTGAACATGTTGATTACATTGTTCAAATGAATGTATTAAAGTAAAATTATATAGGCTCTTGTAATTTATAACTGGGTAATTATTAATGATACAAAAAAATCTTGTAATTTAAAAAAAATACATATAAAAATCAATAGGTAGATCTTTGAGACTAGCCTCAACTAAAAACCTGTATGTCCAAAATAAAGCAATCTTCAATCTTATCACAATTTTGAAAAACTTTAAGAGACGCTAAAGTGGACTAACTTTGTTTAGCCAAGTCCATTAGTGCAACATAAAGTTACAGTGGTATCTTATCACAAAAGATCAAATCAGCACTTGGCAGTATATCAGCCTTTTGCTATGCTTTTTGGCTTATAGAACAATTCTAAAAAAAAAAAAGGCAACAGATCAAATATGAAAGCTCAGAAGCGATTTGAAATAGATAACTGCGTTCCCATAACCAATCTGTTACCAGGCAGAGCAAACTGGATTACATCTCCGCTCATGTTCCATTAATTATCTCTCCTTTTGGGAAACGCACTTATCTCCCGCCTTCATCACGGCACAGCTTCGTTGGGATTGTTGGGGAGTTTGAATGATATCTCAGCATGGAGTCGTGAAGATCTCCAAAGCCACCAAAGAAGCTCTAATCAGGAACGAGGAAGAAGTCCCACATGTAATTAAAGTCTACACACTCATCTGCAAGAGTTCAGAAAGGTTCGGCTTTTTGTGAGAGAAGCACTAATTGGTTTGGAGTTGGGAGAAACGTGAGTCGTGGTTCGTCAATTAGGTACATTTTAAGGAGAAAATTAAGTAGTATCAAGGTAATAAACATAAATGCCATCATACTTTACTTATTGTAAATGTACTAAATGTGTATACTTATATACTACAAAGAAATGTTTGGTCTCAAGTGCTTTTTGACTTGGTGAAATCAAAGATCAATTATTTTGTTCTGAATTATGGAAAATGTCTCCAGTGTCGTTGCATAGAATATAATATTTTGGGTTTTTTTTTTGGTCATTTTAAATACAAAGTTGTTTCATCGGATTTTAATCAAAATGTGATGCTCTAAAACAGATTATTAGTAAACGGAATAAACAAATAATTCTCTAAAAGACATTGTTAAAGGTCAACTGAATAAACAAATAATTCTCTAAAATAGTACATAGTTTTTAGAAAACTGAATAAACGAGTGACTCTCTAAATTGCATTATTGGTAAACTAAGGGACTCAATTATAAAATCAGAGAAAAATATATACATCATTTTTTATTATTTGTATTTTTTTTTTTGAACTATTATTATTATTATTATAAAATCTGATTTGTTGTTGTTATTTTACCTATTTTTTTTTTTTTTTTACAATTATTTTGTTATGATTTTTTTTATTTAGCTTAAATATAACATATGTGAACCTTCAAACTTTATTGTGCATTCAACTGGTTTGGCCATTTCTTTAAAATTGTTCATAATGTTTATGCATTTGTCCAAAAGCCAAGATATAGTAATAATAACCATAAATTTGAATTATATGACCATTGATTACAAAACAACATCAATACAGACATGAATAGTTAATCAAACTGACCCACAGAGACAAGATAAAAGAGCCAATCACATGATGAAATGAAACCTGGAAACTCTTACATCACTTTGAGTTCATAAGATCAAACTTTCTTTCAACAATAACAACAAACACTTCCGTTTTACTTAATTACTTTTGATTCAGATCTACAAACAATCTCAATCTTTTAACTTCCTTTAGATCAAACCTTTCTTCAAAGTCATTAAATCCTTGCATCCTTTTTATGAATAGAGCCTCGTTAACAGATACTATTGTCTTTAGCCTCATCTGCTAACGGTCCGGTATCAGTGACCTTTGATTGATTCCACATGAAAGAACTGGACCCTATAAGACCTAGGACTAGATCATCCCTGGTTCAGTCTTCTGCTTGGAACTTCATGGAACGCTCAAGAGCTGCTCCCGTCTTCGCTCCGGACAACATGGATTGGCGAAGAGGTCTTTTTCCGACCTTGGATCACCCGGAAAGACCAAGACTTCCGTTGCCGTGTTGGAGCTTTTTGGATCACGCCAGATTTCGACCTGCTCCTTTTCCGGCTTTGGATCACGCCAACGCCAACAGAGTGACGGATTTCAGCATCAATCGCATCCTTTCTCCAGAACTAGGAGCTAAGGGATCAACGGAACCTACCTCGAGCTACAGCGCTTATGTTTCTCCAGGACATTTTGGATCGTACTTACAACATGCTTTCTACCCAGTCGCGCCAAGGGTTACTGATGCTCAACAATGCTTCTACAATGTTGGTCAAAGAAACCTGGAACAGAGGCAAATCCAAAGGAAACCAAGGGCCAGGACAGTTTTCACGGACAGTCAGCTGCAAAGGTTAGAGGAACTTTTTGAGCGTACGAGATATCCGACTCCGGAAATGAGAGTGGATTTGGCTCAATGTACAGGCCTGAGCGAAGAAACTATTAGAATTTGGTTTAAGAATCACAGAGCAAGAAGAAAGAGGGATATCAGCTCAAACCAAAGCAACCACAGACACTGACAAGAGTGAAACTGAAAAAGAAATGTGCTTATTTTGTGTAAATATGTAAATAACGTCGGCACAAGATGATTTAAAATAAACTCTGTTAAAATTTAAAATGGTTGTTTTTCATTTTTTGTAAAGTATTGTTTTAGATTGCCATTAAGCATATAGCATTTGACATGTCTTTGCAATGGTAAAGAAACAAAAGTTCAACTATTTATTCATTTTAACTATAAACCAACCCCCCAAAATGACTGAAAAAAGTACAATAATGTAAATAAAACAAACCTAAATAACGTAAAGCTTTTTATTTTTCACTCTCTACATAAGCAGATCTATTGAATGCAGAAAAATACAGATAATGATACAGACAGTGAATGAATGACTGAAAGTTACTTTTGCCATAATTTATCATATAAATAATAATAAAAAAGGTTAATTATTGACTAGTAAATTGATGTCTATTGCACTCAGGGAAATTTTAAAATACACAATGACTGATTTAGCACAACAAAATAGTGCACACTCAATGCACACATTAAAATTCAGTAGATTCACCATGTAAAAGCATTACATCAGCAGAAACTACTTATTTGACACTATTTGTTTGAGTAAAGGCAGCATTGTACTATGTGTTAATTTAAATATAACAATTAAAATCTGCAATAGTTTAAAAACCTATGATTTATTAAATGATGTAGTTATAAAATGAACAGATTTGATTGGCCCAATAGAAACCAAATGTGTAATTGACTTTTGGGTTGTGTTTGGTTTAGCACAATTCAAACATAATAATGTAAATTCAATAAAGTGCATTTTTATTTCAGGGTATTTTTATTTCAAAAGTTGAAATGAAACTTCATAAATATGCTTCAGGCAGGTTGTGTTTTTGCTTGCAATAAACTTTGCAATTGACTAGAAACACTACAAAGCAACCGCAAATAATTAATTTTAGACAAAAGGACTAATTAGGTCTTTAGGCATTTATGTAATACACAAATGTTGCCTGATCAATGCAATAGAAAACCACATTTCTTGAAAGATATCTTAATATTCTCTTTCATTTTTCATAAGATTTCAAAAAATAAATTCTTGTCTTTTGCTTAGCTAAAAAAAAATACAAAAATAATACAATTCTGTGTAAATGTAGAAGTCAAACCTCGTCCACCTCTTCTTACATGGATGGTCTCTTTCACACCAAATCTTCTGAGTCTTTTGTTCTCTGTGGGGAGCTTGGAAGTAAAGCTGTAGCCAACTCCGCCATGGGCCATTCTCGAGGTCACCACTTCTAAGATTTTTTTTCTACTTTTCTATGACTTATAGTAAAAAAAACAAAATAAACCTAATCCACCACCACCACCACATCGCCGAGTCTGAGCCGCGAGCTCCAGTCCAAACATCGTGCCGGTGTGGGTGGTCCAATCAAAGCCTCTCCACTCCTGCGTGTGGAAGTATAGCCCGCGGTAAAGACAGCAGTGCATCCCCAAGTGGCAACATTCCCTGGCTTTGGCTTCTCGTGTCAGTTTACCTCAGCATAAAAACAACAAGATGAAAACTATATATGTATAAAAACTGCATAATAAGTACAGTATAGTGCAGGAAGCTACTTTATGCATCCAGCCAAATATCAAGACTTCCTAAAGTAAGTCAGCAAGTGTCACTGCTATTTGTGATAGCGTTGTTCCGATACCATTTTTGTGGAATCTGATACTTTGTCCCAGGTTAGGTGCCAATGCCATACCGGTGTGATACTAAATATTGCATTATAATCGATATAATCTGAAATTACCAGCATATGATCCTTTCCTGCCTATTTGTTCCCTTGGAGAACTAGCTGAAATGCCATAAATTAATACAAAATTTAATTGACACAATAACTCTACAAACTCAGCTTTTTACACAAAACACTAAGCTTGGCATTTAATGTATTTGTCTACTTTTAATTTATTTGTTAGCATTCATCATTGCGCCAAAATTACCCACTTTTATAAACACACAGGCTTTTCCTGGTTACCTCGTATGTGAAGCTTTGAACTTGCGACCAGCGATTTGATAACATCCACTCTCGGCTTTGAGTTTTTTAAATAGTATTTAATTTTAGCGCATCTATATGCAAATTCCCCATAAATAATGAATAGAAAAAGATGGAACTATCCACAGGTATTCCCGAACCGGAACTAGCCTAGCCGGAGCGTTAAAAGGGCCCGATAAATGTAAAATAACAAAAAAAAGTTTAGTTAGCTAGCGCTGTTGTTGGACAATCTTTACAGTTAGTTTAACCGCAGTTCTCCTCTAAAGGGTAAATGAAGCATGTCAGAAGAAACATTAGAGTATTTTTATGTTTTGAGCCTCCACAACCTTTACAAGCTGCTCTGAGCGTTAGCTATAGCATTAGCCATGAGAACTGCTGCTGCGGCATCCAATACTCCTTTTTCAGGACAGTATGGGGCAGTATCAGATCAGTGATAATAGTAAGCGTATTTATGAGTACTGATACCTGAGAAATGTACATTAAAGAGGTTTTGACAATAGTAGTATGATCAATACCTATTGCAGATTTATTAAAGTATATTCACATATTATATGTGCTGATCTTTGCATTAGGTATCATGTTGATACCATTATGGTATGAAGGTGATGTGGAAGTGCATAGAGGAGCAGATACTAAATTTGCCTTATGTTAATACTTACTATTATTGCATTGAAGAAGCAAGAAAACATCTAAATTGAAAAAAACAAACACACACACACACACACAAAAAACACCTGTTTTGTGGTTTGTACATAAAAGCAAAAATAAACTCAGTAAATAATGCATTGTAGCTTTTAATAAAAAATAATAATACATACACAAAACGAAATGAAAAAACATTAAAAACTGACAATTTAATGGCTTAAAGGTCTTTTTTGTTGTTGTTTTTTTCCAGACAAATGCATATACAGTAAGTGACGTTCAATCACAGGTGTGTGAAAGAGCAGCAAATGGAAACGAAAGGTCACACGGGGACTGAATGCATGGTGCGCTTTTATAACAGCACTTCAGACCAGAAAATAACCTGTGATTAAGTTCATTTCATGTGATCAAAGTTCACATTTTTATAGTTGAATGCATTTTCAAAATAACCTTCTGATCCTGACCGATTTTAGTCCACGCTATTAAATTCACATTCATTTTAGAACTTTTACATCAATGTATTTCAGAATGTTTTTTCTCACTGTGTATTTTTTCTTTATTTTTTGCATTATTAACACTATAGTACTACTACTAATAATAACAATCATGTAGTTAGAGTAAAATAATCTTTGGACAGAGATTTCAGTCATATGCTGGGTTTAATTAGCTTACATTATGTTGTTGTTATGACTATGTTATGTTGTTGTTACTGTTGTTATGCATATGTTATATTGTCGCTATGACTGTTGTGTTGCTGTTATGACTATGGTATGTTGATGCCATGACTATGTTATATTGTTGTTATGACTGTTATATTGTGACTATCACTATGTTATGTTGTGGCTATGACTATGTTATGTTGTTATTGTTGTTATGTCTATGTTCTACTGTTGCTATGATATGTTGTGTTGTGGCTATGACTATATTATGTTGTTATGTCTATGTTCTACTGTTGCTATGATATGTTATGTTGTGGCTATGACTATATTATGTTGTTATTGGTGTTATGTAGTTGTTATGACTATGTTATGTTGACATTATGACTATGGTTTGTTGATGCTATGACTATGGTATATTGTTGTTATGACTGTTGTGCTGTTATTATTATGTTATGTTTTTTAGGACTATGGCATGTTGATGTTATGACTTATGTTGTTGTTATGACTTTGTTATACTGTTGTTGCGACTGTTATTTTACTGATATGTTCTTGTTATGACTCTGTTATACTGTTGTTGTGACTGTTATGCTGTTATGACTGTTATGTTGCTGTTATGACTATGTTATGTAGTTTTTGTTGAGAATGTTATGTTTGTGTTATAACCGATATGTTGTTGTTATGATGATACTATGTTGTTGTTGCTGTTTGACTTCCAAACAGTCTTTGCAAGTTATAGTCATTAAAAATACATAAGTCAATAAAATATATATTCAAGTTTATGTAGTGAATCCTTAGTTACTTACTTTTACTCTGAAAACGTAACATTTTCTACAAACATCACAATACAGTTTAAACTCAAAAAATATGTATGATAATCTACCAAACGTACTAAAAAAAAACGACTCAGCAAAAATGTTACGTAACTACCGAACCCCCTCGCAGATAATCCCAACTTAAGCTGAGTGAGCATGTTGGCACAGACTTTAATTAAAAATGAAATGTGGATCCAAACTAAAGTAGATAATGAGGCTTCACTTTGTACATATCATAAAACCGCCTGTGATTTCTCTTATGGCCTAAATGCAAAGTAATTACAGTCTGGAGAGTCTGTTTTCTGCGTCAGACGGAAGAACAAAAGCATTTCTCTGACTCGACAAAATTAAAAGCTCATTCCTTAATTAGACAGTGAGCGAGTTGGCTATTCAGTTCAATAAATCACATTTCATCAGAGACTTGGATCGGCTTCTTATGTGTGGACAGTTGGAATGGGAGATAGGCGGTCTGTACTTTAGTTTTATACTGTGGCGCTGCATCAGAATGATCAGTTAACCTATTATTCTTAGTTGGATTTATGTAACATTTTCAGATGTCTATTAGCTGTTAGTTGTGATTCCGTGGGCATCAAAGTCTGTTACCTGGTTCCTGCTGGATCTGTCATTAAAGGTGCACTATGTAACCTTTGAGATTCTGCCCCCTCTCTGACTCCATAGTGATTTATTTCTTTGCCTCTCTTGCTCAGTTCTAAATGTGTAAGATTTATATTTAACATACAAATAAAGCATTGTTCTGCTCTTGAACGGAAAGCACTCTGTTCCACCTTGTGATGTCATTTTTTCAGCGTGTAAGTGTTAAGGAGACCTATTGTAGGCCTAATTTTTCTCTATATTTAGGAAAAAACTATGGCATAGGTTAAACAATAATTCACATGCATTTGAATTGCATTTGAACAAAAGGTAGAACTAAAATTGTCACAAAACAGTGACAGATGTAAGGTAAGTCACTGTTCTGGAGCATTTCAGGTCCAATGCTAGAAAAGTTAGCATTCATAGCTTTATGTCCCAACTCCATGGTCACAAGACAAACAACCAACTCTATTAAAAAAAAAATCCTGACTTATGACTTATGAACATCACAAGGTTTTTGAAATTCCAAGGTTAAAAGTCTTCTGCTACTTCAGATGTAAAACTCAATTCAGAAGTTCAAAGCTAGCATAGGTAGCATTAGCGTTTGCTTTGTCCCCATGGATACTAGAAAAACTGGCATCTTTTTTTTCACAAATCTGACAGAACTTAGTTAGTTGAACATCAGAGGCCACACGTTTTAATTTACTTAAAATTTCAAAAAGTTGTCAGTGTTTTAGAAAGACAGCAGAAGAACAGTCAACCTCTGAGTTTCCATGAAATCAGAGTCCATCTTAAATAAGTATTTTACATAATAGGGTTTCCTTTAAGACCTTGCTTAGAAATGACTTAGACCTAGCTCGCTATATTAGATCTGGTGCCACTCAGAAAGACATTTTTTTACTTTGGTGGTGCTTGGTCGAAAAGTTTGCGAGCCACTGATCTAACTATCACTTTTTAGCCTATAAGCTCACTGAACAAATGTCTCCACATCTTCTGTTTACACATGCGCTAACAGCTCTGCTTCGATTAAAATGTATCCACCATTTAATTAAAAACGCTAGGGACGATCTCCCATACGCCAACAGAATCTCTGGTGGCTCATTTGACCGTACTTAATGTGACAGTAAGTGTGTTAGCATTGTTACACCAGGCTTTCACACTTCATTAGCCGCCCGAGTTCGTCAAAATCCCGAGTTGTTATATTAGCGTTCAGCACATTTGAATTGGCTGATTGAATTTCCATCGAAAACATGATATAAACAGCGGGTGACGGAGCGGAGAAGAATGCACTTTGGTCTCACAGAGCTAAAGCTGAGCTATTTCATGAGTCCGAAAATAAAGAGGTGCCAGAATGGGATTGATTAGCACTTAGCACATACGACAAACACGAGCAATAGTAGCCAGTCTGATGCGGAGGTGGGAAGTTGGAACAATACTGTAATTAGAGCTCGCAGTTGGTCTTTCAATCAACAAATTAGCAGTTAAGTTGTGCGACTGTGCCAGGTTAATTACTCCAAGTAGAAGAAAAATTCATGAGTTGTAACTTTGATATTATTAAGCCGCAAAATGAATGTCTACGTGTGTGGCGAAGACTTCAATTCGGAATATTTACCTTCGTTTAGAACAATAGGATCATTAGTGCTCACTGTGTCTTTCACCCAGCTAATTATATAACTATTAAAATGTAATAATGACTTCTTAATTACTCAAGGAGAAGGTCGTTTATGGTTTTATAAAGTCAATCATGTAAGTATACATTTTACTTTTCCTATTGATAATACTGCACTTTGTCATGATATGGTTGAGTGGCAGTTACAGAAATTTTTATACTGGTGATTTCTATTTGTGAATAAACATATTTACTTTTTTAATTACAAGCAAAGAATGCTCTATAGCAGACATGTCCAAACTGTGGCCCAAGGACCAAAGGCAAAAAGAAATATTTGTACTATTTTTTCATAATCTAAACAAGCAAACTTAAATGAATGTTTATTGACTAAGATTTGGTGGCTCATTAAAACTAAATCTAAAGCTAAATTTAGAATGATTCACTTAATTTCCATGTGTTATGTGGCCCTCTGTTCCAATTGGCAAAATGCAGTGAAAGTTTTTGAAAACGGTAAGCAAACATATTTGTCAAAAAAGGGTATAAACTATTTTAAAAATGAAATTGGTAATCAATTGATTATACAGTCTAGCTTAATTTTCTCCTCAATTGTCAATTATAAGGGTAAAAACTAAGACTTCCTGATGTGTTTCAGTTTTGATTGAAAGTTATGTACATTTCTTTTCTAACTCTTACCAGCTCCACATATAACAGTTGTAAAATTATAGACAGTACCTGTACCTACATTTTGATTAACTCTTGTCAATATTCCTAAAATAGGCCATGAGTTGATTTTGATAACTTGTTTTTATCATATGTAAAAGCAGTCTACCTTTCCAAACAATAATAATTTGTTACGGAATCTACAAACACTGCAGACCTCACAGGCCTCAATGCTGCGTACGGCCATGACAACATTTTATTTATTTATTTATTTATTGACAGTAACATTAGTCTTGTGTACATTTTGTCTAGACTGGTGCAAACTGACAGATGTCTTTGTGCTTTTTGTAAACAAAGTGTGCATCAAAGCCTCACATCTCTTGATCTCATGTGATACTTCTTATTTACGACTGTTACAGAACAAAAGATGACTTGCAGCTGGCTTTGTTTGAACCACACTATGATCTTTAGGATGAAAGGACTTTCAGCCATCCTTTGTTATACAACTATCACAGTGTGAGACAGTGTGTACACATTTAGGCAGCTTTGGAAAAACATTATTTTTAAAATTAATGTTCCAAAACATAGGTCAGCTCTACATGTACTAATTAGGGGTGGGAATCCTTTGATGCGATACATGGCTCACAATATAATACTACCACAATATACATGTGATATTTTGCAATATATACTTTATTAAATAAAGTTTTGATCATCCAAGATTGAAAATCAATCTTGGATGATCTAAATAGTAAGCACATTAACTTTATTCATAAAAACTGTGAATAAGTCAAATGCTTTACATAAGAACATTTCTATTCTCTAAACAAACAACAGGAATATAACACTGGCCTTTAAAAACATTTTGTAAAAAACAACTAAAAAAGTCAATACAGCAACCTATGATAACTGTATCATCAAATCAAATATCACTATATATTGATATTTCAATATTTTGGCACAACTCTTGTAAGAATTACTATAAAGTAAATACTTAGAAATAAAGACTGGACAATATAACAAAAAAAAATATCACAATGTCGTTGGAGCCAGATTACAATTTCAATTTGATTATAATTTATGTATCTAGACTTTTTTTCCTTTTGATCTTGAAATGAATAAAATCACAATTGTGTCAATTTTAGAAGCGAAAATAAGTATTTTTGGTTTATTTTTTCTTAAACTAGGGATGAAGAAAAAAAGTTTTATTCCCCCAAAAAAGTTTTGTTATAGTCCCAAGTCAATTTGTGATTATTATTTTTTATGGATCTAAAACCCCAAATATTGGTATCAGCAAAAATACTGTATGTTCTTAAATAAGATGAATTTTAAAAATGTGTAAATGTGCCCCCTTTAGAAGGAAAATTCAACCTATAGAAAAATCACAATTTTAGAAGCCAATTTCTTCACATACAATCTTCATTCAAACAAATGCAATGAAAAGTTGTTGTCACATTCAAAAAGTTTGATTTTATAAAACGAATCACAAACTTGAAGAAAAAGTGATGTGTGAGAATGAAAGAACATGACAGATTTGTTGTTTGGTGGTGGCAACTCTAAATAGTGATATTTGTTTTGCATAACATTTAAGTTTGTCATCGTGGCATCCTCAGTGTGCACTATATTTCCTACAAAACATCTCCTGACAGTAGAATAATCCTGCTTAGTTCCTCATAATGCATCAGACAAATAACAACCTCTCAAATCTCATTTAATCAACACCCAAGCCTCCTCCCACTAATTGTACTTCACACAGAAAAGCTCCAAATTCACCTCCTTTCACTGCCATGTCAGACATTCTTCGTTTTAGCAAGTGCTTGTTACGGACTCCAAAAAGTTCTTGTGAAGACTTTTTGACTTTCGTCTCGACACTTCTGGTTTTTCCTCTCTCCTTTTCCGTTTCCGTCGCAGCTCGGGAAGGTTTTTGATCCGGCTGGAAACTATTGCTTATTGTGAATTATTTAAAGGGTCATTAGTCTCCCCACATTCTCTTAGCTCCTGCGCGGCCCAGGGCTTTCATTATTACGCCGGTTATCATCCCATTATAAGCAAATGACTCATCCTAAGTATAGTGCCTATCATATATAAAATATCAATTACTCTGACAGGAAAAGGTTGGCGGTAACGAGTAAGGAAATATTTCTGGAGAAGAGGCTGCCAGCGCCTGAGGGAAACAGGCCGAGAATGGTGAATGATGGAGAGAGCATTAGAAGAGAAAGTAGTTTATATAATGATAGGTTGTGAAAGAAGCACCATCAGTAAAAACTGTATGAAATGTGTGGTTGGAACAATCAATACTTGTGAAAGACTATTGAGTTTGGCAGATTGAGCCGAAATGTAATAAAATGGGTTTTATTGCGCCGCGCTGCCAAATCTTTACAAAATTCAGAACAAACTGTATTTTGAGCTCAATAGAGTTCAGGACGAAATGTCAAAAAAAACAACTGTTACATGGAGATCTGCCATTTCTGCAGCAAAAACGGTGACAAAAAAAGGCTTGTAGAACTGTTTGGTCACAGTGACTAATCTATCACTCTGTAAGAACATAATATTTTTGAAGAATACTGACTCTACAACTTAATATTTGAAAATCTCAATTGGTTTAGCCTTATAGGTTAAGTAAAGCTGGTCACACACTAAACGGCTCTTTACTCATCTTACTATTTTAAGTTGCACTTAGTTGCCGATTAGTCGAAGCTAAGCTATAGTCGTAGTCATGTCACTCGACTGGACTCAGGTTACAATCGTGTAGTTTGGAGAAGGCATATAGACTCAAGTCGCAAGTTTTTTGAATCCACAAAAATATAAATATTGTAATCTTGTTATGACTGACTAACCCCTGAATGTAGAAACTTGAATCAATAACAAGCAAATGTCAAATAAACTGACTAAACTAACGAACTAACTAATGACATAAGCTTTTGGCAGTTCTCTGCAACTAAACTGGACGTACACTGTCAGAAAAAGTGGGTGAGGCTGAGTAAGACAACTATCTGATCGGATTTTGACACTGTTCAATAGAAATGACAACTGTCTAGAAGGATTCAGTAGGATTTTAACTTTATCTTAGGACAAAGTCAAATTCCAATAAGATTGTAACATTCTCCAATAGGATAAAAAAATATCCATATGGACTTTTATATAAGCTAATCTGATGAGGTGACACAGGGAGAGCATGCAAACTCCACATAATAAGGGAGTCGAACCCAGGACCTTCTTGCTATGAGGCCAGAGCACTAACCGCTGCGCCACCTTGTCACCCCTATAGGAAAACCAAACAGGTTTGGATCATGTCCAAAAAGTTTCTGCCTTTGTCCAAAAGGTTAAATAAATATTCAGTCTAATAGGATTTGGTAAAACACCTTATAAGTTTGTCTTTGTCGGAAAGTGCTAAATAAATACAATTTTATTAATTGATTGTCTTATTAGATTCCATGATGGAATAAAATCCATTAGGATTTTTTGACTAAAGTTTAGGGTTTTTGTTCTTTAGTCGCTTAGTTGATTAATCTATTGATAGAGTCTTAGTTGACAAACATTATTTTGTTGATCACAATTTTTCAAACTTTATTTTGATTAAAAGGATTTATATAGAGTAGCAACAGAAGGAGGTAAATGTTTTCCTATCATTTTCTTCATAAATTGCTGTTTTTGCAACTCCATAGCTTTTTAAACTAATTTTCAAGCACAGAGTAGGTCAATTTAATGTAATGTAACTTTTTAGTTGCTGAGTTTTTGCCATGTCCCCTTTTTAGTCAACCAAGAATTAACAACAGCCCTACTAAGATTAAGACCTTAACTGCTCTTGCTGACTTTATCATGATATTGAATTAATTTGCACTTTATTTATTATTACGTAAGTTTTTACTGTAGTTGTGAAAAAATCTTGGACAATGTACATGAGTAGGGGAGAGTGGGGTGATTTGTGCCAACGGGGAAGTTGTGCCACCCCCTGTTTCTACAGAACCATAGAAGAAATTGGTTATGTGACCACAAATTATTGAAGGTTTAGCCATTTCACTCATCCTGTAAAAATGGGAGGCTGATTGCATGAGAAATAAGGGCATTTAAGTAGAAAAAAATAGTTTTTGCCCTTCAAAGTAAAATTTGTATGATCAAAGTTTTTTGATTGTTGCGTCTGAACAGTTATTGGCAGGTTTGTAATATATCACACATGTGATAGTGCTTTGGTAAGCTACATTTTGAATCTATAAAGCTGGCATGATGTTTGCTCAAATCTCACAGATGATGCATTTTTTCCAAAATGGTGGGCCTGGGGTGATTTGTGCCAAAGAGCCTGGGTTAAGTTGTGCCACTGACACCCCATTAATGAATAATTGAAAAAATATGATTTTTGGGTAATTGTGTCATTTTATCACTAAAGCAATCTAATTCTTCATTTTACACCAAACAGAGATAGAAAAATTAGGAAATAAGACCAAAATTCAAGGAAATTGGACTTATCAATCAATCAAGTTTGGCGTTTATTTCTGAGCAGACATGTGCATGTTGTGCTTGGCCTTTTTTCTCTTTAATGTTAAATAACTTTATGTTTAATCTAAAATTTAAGTGGAAAATGCATAATGAGTTTAACCTGAAGAAGATATCTGTTTCTGAAATTAAAATTTACTATTTTACTGTAATAATAAATGGCACAATTGACCCCAGTGCAATCTCTCCAAAGGCACAACTTCCCCCACACCTGGGGCAAGTTGTGCCACAAGAAAACTTTTTTTCAGAAAGCTGTATTTCTTAAATACTGTACTTCAGATCAAAAATGATTGTTTCCAAAGATGCACCACATCCTGAAATATGTGTTCATGTTGTAGTTTGAAGAATTACTCTCATGGTCTCACTTTAAAGTCATGTGAAGTAAAAACTGGCACAACTCACCCCACTCTCCCCTATATATAGTTTGTAAAATTAGTGAATGATCGTCTACTTCAAACTCAAGCAGCTTTAGATCTACTTTTATGAACTTTGCCAACATGATTTCAATGCATCGCAGCGTAAGTGACAAGTGTGTCTATCTGAGCACATGCACGTTTGAAGATACTGCCACAGCTCCGGTCGCTAACACCGGGAATTATGCGCTCAGGCAAACGTCGAGAGGCATACGCGACGCCAATAAATAATGCAAATCCACTGGCAAATTGGGTGTTGGAGTAGGGAGAGCTTAGGAAAAGGGCGCCGCCATTGACCCCCTTGTTAGCACAGGACTGGAGAGCCAACAGTGGCACAAGAGGGAGTGAGGCGAGGACAAATGCACAACTCCACTCCAACTCTCTTGTCAAAGTTGGGCGAGTCGTTGTACGTTTACAGCGTTTTCAACAAGGCGAGTTAAGAGGATCTGTTACGAAGTTTGAAGGTGTACAACTTTGTGTGTTGAAATGTAGATAGATAAATGTAAGGCAAACCCAGTACGTTTGGATAGAAAAGAAAATGTGGCTGTTGTTTGTGGGTTAAGCGTTAAAGAACACCAACAGAACACAAACCAACTAAAATTTTGCATTTTAAGTGAACAAATGTCACCTGTGTCAAGTGTTTTCTGATTCTAACTTTTTTGCACATGTGCAAATGCTTGATGCTTGGACAACATCATGAAAAAATGGAATAATGAGTTCATCTCTCTGAAAATCTCCTTTTTAATGAAATCGACATATCATGATTTGGCATTTCTCTGTTTAATACATCTTGCTGTTCAAATGCAGACCACTTATTCCCACCTACCTCTTTTATTAGACACCCTCAAGGTCTACTTTTTTCTGACAACTTTGGGCTTTGGGTTTTTATGTAAAAAAAAAAAAAAAAAAAATATATATATATATATATATATATATATATATATATATATATATATATATATATATATATATATATATATATATATATATATATATATATATAATATGCCAAAATCATTAACACAAAATATTGAAGGGTTGAGGATTTGGGATTTTTTTCCCTTTCCTCTTTCTCTCTGAAAATCTGGCAACATTGGCCAGCCTTTGATAGCTGGATTTAGCCAGTAACAGTTCTGAAAAAGCAGATGTTTTTATTTATTTAAAAGGCAATCGAAAAATTGATAAAACTATGGCTCCAAGAAAATTATAATATTAACTTTTTACCATATCACCCTGCAATAAATGAGGTCCATGTTGTTTTAAAAATAAGACATTTTATGTGTGAAAAAAGACCATCATATTTGGGATATCCGAATCTAAAAATTGGAACAGAAGAACACAAATACAAACGATGGCTACGAGAGACTATTGAGATCAATAAACGAAGCACAAAGGCCATCAACAGAGACGAAGGAGCTTTTTCTTTGGCTCACACATGGGACTCACTTCTCCAGAGACCACCAGGCGGGGGCAGACGTGGTCAGTCTGACAAATCTGTCAAACTGGCCACGTCTGGGAAGATTCTATAAGAGAGACGTCACAACACCAGACACCTCTGACGAAGGCGGAAGTCCTGTTGCCAAAACTGTTAGGTAAATGAGCACCTAGCTTATTACAACTGTATTATTTCAAGAAAATAAAGATAAACTAAAAAATGGAAGCAGACAGATTTTGAATATCTTGTGTGAATATTCAGTAAACTAGATCTATAAATTCAAATTTTGACACATTTCTAAATCATGCTTCAAATTAGATAAACAAAACTTTCTGTAAATACTTTCAAAATCATGTTCAGTCCAAGACTGTGCTGCTCGGTGTGTGCAGGAGCTACTTTAAGTGCTGTAAAATTACATTTGGAGAAAACAACCTTGAAGTAGCAATGTTCCATAGAAGTGGATTAAATTAAATGATAAAACATCTTTAAGAGCATAACATTGGACAAATTTGTTGAAAGCCTTCATATGTTGTGAGCTAACTGTCAAAGTTCTCCCAGTGCTGTTTTGCTTTCAAACTCCAACAGGTTGAAATTTGATTAGATATATTTTATTGCACAAAAAAGTATTTAAATTGTGTTAAAAATATTTGTGTGGGGGCTTGCATCCCTTGTTTGGGATCCAGAGCTTACTCTTCAAAATGAGCCAAATTAGTTTAGTAAAGTTTTTTTTTTTTTTTTTTTTTTTTTAAACTATTGAATAACTGCAAAATAATCAAAATAAATAAATCACATTGAAAACTCAAATAAATTCTCCTGGAAAAATAACCCCAAGTCTTGCTTAATTTGCTAAATAATAGATTTACAATAGTTTCAAGCTTAACATATCTTTACAACTAGTACCTAGGATAATGTATTGCCCCATATACTTGAAACATAGTGCATTGTTCTTATAAGCTATAGCGGGTTAAATTGGTGCTATATAAACTCAATTTATGACGCTCCTCTAAAAGCACCAAGTAATGCCTGCTCCATATCATTTTTATTGCAAAGAACATCTTTATTGAACAAGGCTGGTGAATGTCAACAAGAAAAATTAGTAAAAACATGGTGTTAATTACAATTTTATAATACATGGAATAAAAATATACAATTGATAAAAGCGTAAAATTGTTACAGTTTACGACCTTGTGTTTTAAGTGTAATAAACTTTATGACTATAGAGAGGCTGGAGCATTTATGTTTTCTGCTGGAGTAAGCTAAAATACACAACAAACGCCTTTCATCTGCCAATGTCCAGTTTCTTGTGACTTTTGATGAAACCAGTGTTTTGTTTGAAGCATGAGATGAAAGACCGAACGACCCTTTGACATGCAGGTGCACGTGTGTTTTGTAAATATTCCACACGTAAACGTTTTGGAATCGAGGCTTTGTAGTGAGCACTTACAAGGCTAAAATGCACTGTTACAAAGTTGAAATAAAAGTTCAAAGAGCACGTTGTAAAACAGAAAAACAATTAGAAAATGCCAGTGTCAAAGCTGAAATCCCAGCTTTAATCAACAAAAGACGACGTTTACTTAACTTGCACATGCATGTCCTCAAAGCTGTTTCATTGAGTCCTCATTTTTAATTATTTTTGTGTATTTTTGTAATCCTATTGAAACATTAGTTTGCAGTAATGTGTTTTTTTTATATTACAGAAATATATACTTGTATGTATACTATTTTTTTTATTACAGCAACAGTTCCTTGAAGTAGGACTTTAACCCAATATCGATTACCTTTACAGCCACTACTGCAATACTGATTGTAAAATCCAGCTCACATGACCACAATTTATTTATCTAGGGCATACAATCTAGGATATAAAATATTATTATATATATTATGCAAATGTAGCCACATTGTTTTATCTTTAATCTTTAGACAGTTCAAAATAACAAATGTGATGTTTTAAGGAAAACTGGGACTGACACATGCCACACAGAGACTAAAGAACCTCCTCTAAAACCATTGTTGCTAATACTTTTCATTATCAAACAATACAGAGCCAATATATTGTATTTAAATACTATCAGCCAATTCTGATATAAGTACACTGCATATATCGCCCATAGATTAGGACAGAAACAAAGTCCATTTTAGATTACCTCATATCCTTATTGTGTTAATAAAGTCTTATCCTTTACTGTCACAAATCATTTATAATTATAGTTAATTCTAATTATTATAATTACATTTTAATGTAAAAATCCATGTTCTGAATTTCTAAAAAGAATTCTTGTCCAAGTTTCTGAGGGAAAAAATACAAAAAACAATTCTGCTTAAAACCAAGGTTTAAAAAATGCCATAGCCACTTTCCAACAGCAAAAATGTCTGTTGCGGTTTACAGACACATTTCACAGTGAGGAGGCGGGGCTTATCAGTACAGTTTTGATCAGGAAGTCAATGGGCCTGTTCTTATTTCAAAGCTGTTTTTGAACAAAATGTAAATCGCCTGCAATGTGTCATAAAAATCACTTTCAATAATATGCCAACTAAAACGTAACCATTAATTTACCGTGCTTCTTCAAATCTCGCCTTAAAACCTCATCCATCAACATTGTGTTCATGGAAAAAAAAGCCATTCACTAAAAGTTCCCGCAAAGTTCGACCCTGAACAGCAGGTTACGTGACACAAAGTGAGACGTGTCAATGCTAACGCCGAAGCACTTTTCACTACAGTGTCAGCGCCGGGCTATATTTACTGTGCTGTCATTAGCGACGAGTTAATTACCCAGGGAGACTGACATTCTTATCATTCCTACTGCTGTGATAGCGTAATCCCCCGTAGATGCGCCGCACAAAATGGACACCTTCATTTAAATTGCCAAACCATGCCTATAATTGAACATGACAGGAGGCCAAGAGGGGAAAAAAAGACGCCAAAATTGCATTTAGATGTCAAAATCTGTCAAAAATGCTAAAACGTACATAGAATTTCTACTAATTTCCAATGTACACTGTTATGTTAGATTTGGATTTTTTGCAATTTCTTGGATTGAAAATCATCACGGCCGTACAATTAAGCAATTAACATGGCCGTCTCGTTTCGGGAAAAGACAATGGGGAATTAGATAAAGCCCCGTAATCATGTCATTCTAACTGCATAATGGAGCATTCAGAGCAGCACAATAGAATTTTTGTGTCTTTTGGAGGTCTTACTCTGGTGTGGGATTGCAATAGAGACTAAAAATCAAGACACCAGAATGATCATAATGAATAAATAAATAAATAGTATCTGTGTTTGTAATGAAGCGGTTATCTCACAGGCGCCATATTGTTTTACATTCAAATTGAGAATTCAGGTATGGCTAAATTAGCATAGCGTCTTGTTTTGTGCTTATGGTGAGATAACCAAAAGTGTGTGAGTCATAAAGGACGAGTATTATTTATGGTTTTTAGACATGCTCTTGAGCACAATGGCATTTCATGTGATGTTGTTCACAAAGGACAATAAGATTTCATTATCAGTCAGACATTTCCCAAGTTAATAACTGACATTTGGCTTTGTCTACAGGCTGTAAAGGGGATAGCATACGGGAGATAAACAAACATAGCTTGCTCCAACATGCTAATGCAGGCAGGAAGTTTTACTGAATGTGATTTTACAACAGAAACCGTCAGAAATCATTACAGGTTGATACCCTGTCCCAAGTGTACCATATACTATTACTATTGCTATTACTCTTAACACTATTTTCTCCTGCAAATGCTAACTTGAAAAACAAGGCAAAACATTATAAAATTACAAAGCATAAAGTATTTGTTGCAGTTTTTTTGCTACTTCAAAATGCTTAATCGATGACTGAAAAGGTTGAAATGTTTGCATATATAGGACATTTCTAGCCTAATCCCGTCTCAATTATAGTACTGCAGCAGAAAAATCCACTCAGTTCAGAAAGCATTTTTTCTATAGAGCACACTGTAATAACAAATTGCTCGTACTCGTCTCAAAGAGCACCTACACATTTCAAAAAGGCCATAATGACCTTTTTCACACTTTAAAAGTCTTAAGTTTTGTTAAAAATAGCTTTTTATTGTTTAGCCTCGTCTATAGCTCTGCTCACATAGTAAACTCATGCCCTCTGATTGAACAGCATGTTACACAAGCTAAACTCTAGTTTACAGTGATGCCCGGTTTCCCTTTACATGCCAATGGTCGCACATGGAGAACATGCAAACTCCACCCGTAGAGATCATGAGATCTTCACTTGCTCAACCCCATAATCTTCGTTTTGGCAAGCCAAAGGTCTAACTACTCTGCAACAAAATATAACATATAAAGATGCCACCAACGTTGTCAAATGTGTGAAGACAAGCAAGACCTTTAGTGAAATTTGAAATCAAATCATGCTCAGTGTTTACAGAAACACACTGACCTCCACTGTATTTCTTCCCGACAAGTGTGTTTCTTATCCACATGAGTGGTATTTAGTGGTCTCCGTACAGATACACATGTGCTTCATGTTATGTTCTTATCTCAGCCCCAGTGTCTGATTAAAACAAAGTGGATTGGGACTCGGGTGGAGGCGATGAGAGCAAGGACAAGTGTCACTATATCAAGCAGGCAAGGTGAATCCGCAAACAGCCCGGAGGTTGGATCGTGCCAGAGCTAGTGAAAAGAACATTTGTATGAAAGTGTAGTAGTCAAGACCATGTTAATCGAGACCAAGACCTTTCTGGAGCCGCACTGTTCCAAGGTCAAGACCCATCGAGACCAAATTAAGAGCATCTGTGTAACTTTATACATTTTGTATATCATGGTTTTGACCAAGATGTCCCAGATTAATCCTAAATTTAGTGTTCATATGCTAGATTACTGCATTATTCAAATTTTGTCTTAGCTTGGTGCAGTCCTTGTGCTAATAGTTTAGCACAACTAAACTATTAACACAAGGACTATTTAACACAATACATACAATACTCCAATACAACAGTGAAAACATGTGTTTATGACAATGAGCTATTTGTGTCTCGAAGCTAAAGCAAACCTAAAAGAGAGCTATTGTGATTTTTTAGGTATATTTAGTCAGAAACTATGGCATGTCGATAATTTACAATTTGTTGATCGCAAAAGACAAAAACGATCTATCTAAAAGGGCTTAGAAAAAGAAACATATCCATTGACTTTCTGTTCAAAACTGCAGAACTGATAAGCTCCGCCTCTTCATTGCAAAATGTAAATTGAATAAGCCACAGGTTTTAAAATACTATTTTTTGTTCCAGAAAGGGAGGCAAACACAAGACACTCTTCATACAATAAAAGTTCAAAAAGCTTTTATTATTCTAGGTTACTTCATTGTTAAAATATTATTTCTTCAATAAAAAAGTGCTGATCTGCTTTTTCATTACTTTAAATATAGAATAAAATAATAATAATTTAAATGGACCTTTATTTGTCCTGATGGAGGGGATTCTCTTGTTTTTTTCTATGGAAATATTACTTTCTTAGACTTAATTTTTCACATTATGGTATAAACTATACTTATTTCTATTAAGAATGATGCAAAGTATCACTTTTTCTATTTCTATTAAATCATGTTGTCCTCCAGAAAGTTATATGGTATGAGTTTAAGTATATGTCTTTGTTAGCATTTAGAATTGTGCCAAAAGCCACCTAGACTTTCCATAGTGACGTATTTACTTTGTATCTGATGGTCTGAACTCGCTGTCAGTGATTATCTAGTTGAAATCCATTTTCCGCGTTACAATTTTTAAATATGAATTCTTCTTAGTGCATCTTGGCAAATTCCCCAGAAGAAATGGAATGGAACTGGAAGAAACCAACCAGAACTAGCCTTTAGCCGCAGTGTGAAATAGCCCCGTACTTGTTTGCAAACTTGTTCAGGAAAGGAACACTTCACTTTTTCTAACTTCAGCAGTTTAAGTTCTTCGGAAAAAAAAACCTCGTCGATACGCCATACAGTATCTCTACAACAACAGGCCTCTCGAACGCCAACAAATTCCACTTCTCCAACCAATTCCGGGAACGCTGCCTTTGTGTTAATGCCCCATTTAAATGCAAAGAGTCACTCCGTCAATCTAGTTAGCTTTTCAACTGGTTCATCAAAGTCCGCAGAGTTGAGCCCAAACCAGGAACGAAAGAAAGAAAGAGAGAAGGAGCTTGAGAGAAGTAAGGACAAACCAAGGACACAGGCTGGAGGGGGGGATTTTGAAGTTGTGCCTTTTAGCAAACGGTCGATGTCAAAAAAAGTAAGTTTGACAGGAGCGGTTTTAGTTCACCTCAGGCCACCAGAGGGACCTGCATTTATAACCCTGACGTGATGTGTTTGGAGACTGCTATTAAATGGAAGGAGCAAAGGGAGGCCATTGTGGTAAACTGCAGGGTGTTGGAATTTGGTCTATGGCAGGCTTAAAAGTGCTGTTGATGGACTTGGTATGAAAAAAGTGCGAAGCAAGTTAGTAAGGGCTGACTGCGGAAAAAAAAAACCATAAAGTACCTGCACACGTGTGATGAAATTTGCTCTTACTGAAGGACCCTATCGTTGAATCTAATGAAAAGAAGCCTGAAATATCTTCTGTAGTTTATCTGTCTTTAAATTAAACATTAGCGACCATTTTGTGACCTGACTTTGCTTTGCACAAGCTTAGATAGCATAAATTGCGGCCTGAATCTGTTTTTTTTTTCTGGAAATCTGATTCACTTTACAGATTTGAATATGATTAAGCTTTCTTTCTTTGATAACATTTGTGTGAAATATAGTTTATTGTAAAGCCTGTTGATTATATATAGTAAAAAACATGTTTTACTTTGACTAATGTGAAGCTTTTGTACATGACAGAAGCTAATTCTCTCATGTTAATGTGATTAACATTTGAAAATTACTATGACTAATTTGGTTTAGCTTTAGTTTGTGCTTTTATTTAAAACATTTGAAACACATTTAAGCTACAGTATTAAAATAGAATCGGCATTACACAAACAAATATTTTGACTAGATTAAAAACCAAAATGATCCATCTGTAGTTTGATGAATGGAAGTCTTCACTCACTTCTTGTCAGTTTAATAAACTTTTTTCATCAAAATGAAAGTTTCAGCATACGAAAATGACCCGGCTTTCTCCGGTCTTTGATAATTTGTAAATTCCAAGGTGCAAAAATAATCCATATTCTGTAAAACTATTATAAAGTTTTATCATCGCTTTTAAACTCAATGGAAAATACCAAGATTGTCACTGCTTGCCCGGGGATGGGCAGTGCATGCTTCGATAGCATGATAATCTGTCATATGAGCTTTAACCGGACATATGTGTGCCCAGCTTGTCTCCATGGCGATGGACAGTCTAGGGAAATCAATCAACTTAGGTCATCATTTCAGCCCAATCTCCGGAGAAAACGCAGATATACAACAAAATGTCAAAAACATACAATAAGCATGTTTTCACGCCTTTTGTTTAATGTCAATATGCTACAAATACGTAAAATAACCACATTTTCTTTAAGTTGAATGGGTAAATCTCAACCTTCCCCAAGCCCCAATCTTGAACGTACCCATTTTAGTAACTGGAAGTCTAAACTTAGCTGCTAAACCCAAAGAAAAAGTCACCATGTAACATACTGGCGTAAATAATACATTTTGTTAAATATCTATATTTTCTTCAGAGTCTGTGTTGCATCATTTTGTTTTCAATAATATCATAAACTTAACAGGCATCCTTTTATTTATCTTGGCAAGTAGGTCACTTAATCCATCAAAAATCTTGCTCACACCAATGCAGTTTGCTTTCGCCATGTTGGAACTGTATATTTTGCACATACAATGATTGTGACACATTTTCTCCATCTTTGTTGTCTTCTTAAAGACTTGTTGTCTTTGCCATCCACATCCAGACAGAACAAACAGCCTTCACTGACACAAAGGGCGATTCCAAAGCTTTCGCCCAGGCTGAATAACATCACACAGCAGACGCACCACAGGGAAGAAGTATTTTTCATCTGATATAACTTTCTGATACAAATCCTCATAAGCCGGTCCGGATATCCACCGTTCTCAAAGGATCTCCTCTATCGACCCACGGCTGCTCCAATTTTACAGACACATAGTCCGTGGGCTTAGCTAATTTTCTTTCAACAAACTCTCCGGCGCTAGAATTTGATGCAAAACAAAAAAAAAACTAGTCCAATTTGTCTGACAGAGTTTTGATATCACTCACTGTGTTTCAATTTAAAGTCAGACTGGTGAGCTTAACACAATGACAATAAAAGACAAAAAAAAAATAGTCCAAAAAGCTAGCGTAGCATGTGGCTTTTTTAGCTGCAATGGTTCATATCATTGGTATTCTACTGGCTGCTGGAGAACAATCAATAACATCGAGCCGCTGCTGCTCAATAAACTGAGTTGTTGTCTCAATTGCAGTCACTTTAGGGTCACAGTGAGAATAAAACCATTTTGGAAAAAAATCTGCTGAAAATGTATTAACAGCTAAAATACAGAGATAATAGCTAGAATATATTGAAAAAGTAAGGATTAGATTTGTGGTGTGTTTTACATGTACCTAAGAAATCTGATGATTAAAAACTCCTGGTGACATGTATGCAGGTGAGACACTATTTTTGTCAGTTTGCTCTTTTACTTAAATGTTGGAAAAATAAATCAAATGTTAGAACATGTAACAGGTTTGAAAATATTTAATCTGTAATTAGTAAAATCAGATTTATTTAAAAAATGACTCTTAGCTTTCTTAATCTTTGCCTTAAATTTAGAAACATTGCCCCCTACAGCATATGCATTAGGTTCCAGGAGCAACATTTGCACTGTGATCTTAGAAAGGTGCAAGTCAAACTGCACATGCAGTTTGCTGCACTTTGGTAAACACAAGAAGCTCTTTTGCACATTTGCAAAAGCTTAGTAAATCTTTTCTCAAAACCTGCAGCATCAGCACTTGCAGCATTCTTTCATTTTATTTAACCTTTATTTTACCAGGAAGTCATTTGAGATTAGGGATGCACCGATCCATCTTTTTCAGTTCCGATACCGATCCCGATACTTGGAATTATGTATCTGTCGATACCTGATATCAACCGATACTAATGTAATGACTGAAATAGCTTTTTTTTTTTCTTTTCTAAACATTTGATCATATTGTGTTATGTAGTTTATTTATAGTGCAAGTCACAACTAAACAACTTAATCTGAATAAAATGTTAGAGATTATGAGACCTTCTGGATCAACATCAGCCAGTAAATAAACCAGATTATCGGCTGAACCGATATCATGGACCCGATACTCGATCCAGCAAAATTTCCTGGATCGGCACCGATATCCGATCCCAGTATCGGATCGGTGCATCCCTATTTGAGATAAATCTCTTTTTTGAGGGAGACCTGGCCAAGAGGCACCATAGTACAAATCAGTGAAACATTTAAAACCATGATAAACATGTATACATAAATATATATTAAAAAAAAGTGAAATATTCAGCTATAGAACGACTTTCAGTGAAGACATTTTTAAGAAGAAACTTAAAAGAAATCAGTGGAATCAGTTCAATAAGTTTCAAAGATTTCTGAATGTTGTTCAGGACAGCATCAGAACCTGCAGCCTCAGGACTTGCAGCATTAGGAACCTGCAGCATTAGGACTTGCAGCATTAGGACTTGCAGCATTAGGACTTGCAGCATTAGGACCTGCAGAATTAGGACTTGCAGCATTAGGAACCTGCAGCATTAGGACTTGCAGCATTAGGACTTGCAGCATTAGGACCTGCAGCCTCAGGACCTGCAGCATTAGGACCTGCAGCATTAGGACCTGCAGCATTAGGACCTGCAGCCTCAGAACTTGCAGCATTAGGACTTGCAGCATTAGGACCTGCAGCATTAGGACCTGCAGCCTCAGAACTTGCAGCATTAGGACTTGCAGCATTAGGACCTGCAGCATTAGGACCTGCAGCCTCAGAACTTGCAGCATTAGGACTTGCAGCATTAGGACCTGCAGCTTCAGAACCTGCAGCATTAGGACTTGCAGCATTAGGCCCCTCACACAGCACAGGAATTGGACACAAATAATCGACCTAGAAAACCATAGGCTGGTTTTGTTTGAAATACAGTATATGCTGAAAAATAGGATTTAGTGTTCACTAAACAAACCCTAAATTGCAAGAAACAATTTTAGCCAAAATCCTCTGTACAACCTTACCAAAAACTTCAAAAGTTTCACATACTGTCCAAATTTGTTTAGTCAGTTTTGATAACATGACATGATGAAACATTTCTAAGACATTTTCTTCCTTAGGTTTATATAAGTTTCACATGGACAAAGTAGATATATTTTTGTATTTTTCTCTATTGGGACCAACATGGCAACTTTACAGCTAAACCTGGCAGACAATTAGCACTCTGACAAAGATAGCTTCAACACTTTAAACCTGACAAAACCAATGACACCTCACTGTGTTTCTGCAGCTTTACACAACAGGAACAAGTCAATAAAGAAAGACCTGGTACACAAACAAATGCTGCAGAAAACAGTTTTGGATTCAACATTTACTATTACCTTTTTTCATCCAGCTAAATGTTTTGGTTTGTAAAATTTAACTTCAAAACAATTCCCCTCTGAATATCTTCTAAGTAATTGACCAAATTATCTGCTCAGTGAGAAAGTCAATTTGCATTTAATGAGTTAGAAAAATAAATACTTACAAAAGTCTAAGACAAAATGGTTCACTTTTGGTTTTTGAACAATTCTGAATGAAGTATTATGCAAATACCTCATTCAGAATAGATATTGCTGGGTTTCTGATGACATCACATAATCCACACGAAATGCTGATGGGAGGCAGGAAGTAAAGGCAGCAGTGGCATATGTATTTCTCTGATAAACCAGAGCTAAAAAAAAAAAAAGGCTCAACAGCAAGAATGCAAACTTTAATCTTAAGACCAAAACTGTTACCTGTTCCAAAAAAGAATGTCTCAATTAATAAGAAATTAGTTATTACATGAGTTTATTTATTTATTTATTAGATTTTTGAAACTTTTTTGAAATTGAAATTTAAAATTACGTAATATCTGCATAGTTTATTGACCTTTATTTAACCAGGAAAGTCCCACAGAGATTCAGAGTGTCTTTTGCAGGGGAGTCCTGGGAGAGGGGAGGCATTAATGGACATGTTTTTACAGGTACAGGAAACTGGAGTACCTGGAGGAAGCCTACGCAGACACGGGGAAAACATGCAAACTCCACATAGAAAGGCCCCGGGTTGACTGGGAATTAAACCTAGGACCTTCTTGCTAAGAGGCCAAAGCGCTAACCACTGTGCCACTGTCGCTCATGATCAAAAAATAGTGTTTTGTTTTGGATTAAAACAATAAATTCACTTCAAAACTGGTTCATTATATACAGTAAATGTCATTTGTCCGTCCCATCATGTCCTACCAAATTCCCAAACCTATCCAACATTTAGGAGTGTTTGAGGTGGTCACCGTAGGTCAGGGGTGTCCAAACTTTTTTCATCAAGCGCTACATATTAAAATACAGTAGATACAAGGTGGAGGGCCAGTCACGAGCCATAGACAATGACAGTGAAAATTTCAAATTAGTGAATGTATTTAGGATTAAATCAAGTCGCAGTTTGGACATGTTTGCCCTATGATCAGCAAACTGGTGAAATCGCAAGAAAAACAAACTTTTTTTTTCTGCGTTTGCATTACAGAAGCTTTATTTATATTTATACTAGCTATTCCTGGGCAAAAAAAGAGGCATTAGCCGTTTAAAGCTCCCTTGGATCTCAAGTGGTGGACCCAACCAGAAACAAAATAATTGTAAGCTCAAGGTTTTTGGAATTCTTTCATTTGGCTTTCAGTGTAGAAGGACGTCTAGTAAGTGCTCCAGATTATATGAATATAAGACCATCTTTTTCAAACTGCAGGGGTCAGATCCTTAATTTACAGTAGTTTTTCCCAATACTGTGTCACTCATCGCGCTGTTTTGAATGGGAGCAAATCACTTCCTGCCCCCAGTCTGCAGGAGCAAAAAACTGTAATTTAACCACCAAACAATACATGATTTTACTTTTTTTTTCCAAGTCTGCTCAATCGATTCCATTTCATGCTATTTGTGTTCAATTGCACCAAAAATACCTTGCCCTTTCGCGGTGATCTTCCTTGCCGTAACACTTCCACAAATTCACCAACAGAATGTAGACTATCACTGCGTCCTCCTGATAACTTCTCATCTGATAATTAGCCTGTGATATTTAAAATCCGGTTTACAAGAGACTTAACAATTTAACTCACCGCTCTGTGTCACATATGACCTTTAGCGAGCGGCGCTAACTTTTACAGAGCTATGGTAACCTAACGGATTTGGCAAGAGCGGAGAGTCGAGCTAACCTTTGCAGCCATCATCAAGGCAAGATGTTTAATTTAATATGGAAGGCTAATTAAGTTGGAAGTGTGAAGAAGAAATACAAGTTCCGTGGAGTAAAACTTGGCTGTTCAACATGCAGTTTTAAAAATAAAGTTATAATTGAAAAGGTTATTTATGAGCGTTCTAAAAATTCTTGTTTTGAAAGGCAAATTAATTCCACTAAGTTTCTATTTTTACATGTTGTGGTCCCAATTGCGAATCCTAATCTTAACTCCAAGCTCCAAACCTAAGCTTACTAATTTTTGTAGTTTCAGACCTAAACTTAGCTGTTAACAAAGAAAATGTCCCTACGTGGCTTCAACCAAAAGTTGGCTTGAACCAAAACTTGTGCTTAAGACTGCCTTCGGTCGAGCTCTAGTTATAGGTCAACACACAGAGGTACACCAACGCTTTGGACTCCTTTTGCTTCCTGTGAGAGCATGTGGTCGCGTTTGTGGGATCAAAGAAGATGGCCGCAGCGTCAGCAGAGGTGCAGCGAACTGAGCTGTTCCAACACAGCCTCCGAAGAAAACGTAGATACACACGATAAGCGGATTTTCTCGCCTTTTTTCAGGGTTTCTGCGGGGATGGAGAAGTCAAATTGAAGACTTTATAAGACCTTTTTAGAACCACAAAACATACAAATTAAGACCTGTTTGCGATTTGTGACTTATTTCACAATGCTGCTTTTTTTTCTAGAGTTTTTTTAAAGACATAATTATATTATTTTGCCACATTTATGAAAAATCTAATGAATTAACAAAAAGTATGCTATTCATAGCGCCGAGGGTTCCATATGTTTGACCAACCAAAACAAACAAAAACAAAAAAAAAGTAGAAGAAACACACCAATCGTATTATAATATTGAAACATTTTCTGACAAAGCTGCAGAAGTGTGAAGTAGATCAAGAAATATGACAGAAATGGCTTCATTAACAAATTTAAGACCTGTGTAAACATTTTTAAGATTTACAACAGTCAATTTAAGACTTATTAAAGCTTTAAATTCAAGCTTTTCTATTTAGGACTTTTTTTTTTTTACTTTATAATATGCAGCAGAAACCCTGTTTTTTATGTCAATATGCAACGAAAAGCAAAGCATAAAATCAAATTTAGCTTGAAACCACATGGCAACATTTTCTTTGGGCTTAACGGGTGAGTTTAAGCTTCAAGTTACTAAAATGGTTTAAGTATCCTTTAAAGAATTAACTGAGGCGGACCAAAGTAAAGGTCTTGCCAGGGTTGAAATATAAAATTCATTCTTACAAATGGGTAAGTTTAGAGCTAGGGCTAAGGATAGGTTAAGATTTAACCATTTAACCCAAAGAAAATGTCGCCATGTGGCTTTAACCAAAATTTGTGGTTATTTTTTAACATTTTACGTTTTGGCTTTTTGTAACATATTGATGTAAAACATATTGATGTAAAAAAAGGTGTGAAAATGTGCTTACCAAAAATCAGGTAAACAGTACATTTGAACTTACACAATAACACAAAGAACCTGGCTTTAGGAATGTTCCATCTTGATCTCTATCTTGAGAGAAACAGAAATACAAAATCTCTTTTCATTGTAAGCATCAAAACTTACATAAAGTTGGGTCAGCCATTGGATAATAAAACAAATTCTCCAAAATACTTCGTAGTTCAGTCATAAAACTACCTTTCTACAGCTTCTCTGCACTTTTGCTTACAGGCGTATTATGAATTAAGCATATTACTTCTAGTTAAACTGCATATATAGTCCCGGTTTTCCACTAGCACTGAAAAAGAATTAATTCCAGATTCAGGTTAAAATTAAAATATTGCAATTTCCACTTTGCCCATCGGCTTTTGTGTGCGCTCGAGGACTCTTTTAAATAAGGACCAGTGCAGATAAGTGAGCTCATCCTAGCAGACTTTAATACATGCTAATGTGAGGTCTGCGGGGCAACTGTTTGTTAATAAGTTTGCCTTATTAGCCTAATACAGGAATTAGCTTTGTTTACTCAGCTGGATGTTGTGCCCTGAAGTGACCAATAAAGCCTGCATGGAACTTAATATATTCCTGTCCAAGCGTTAATCGGAATATTTTTGGCTCCATTTGTGCATTTTATTAAGTCACAAAAGCGGAGTTGCTAAGTTTTTTTTATCTTTGTTGATAGTGTCTTGTGATATTATTTTGAAGTAGCTATTATTGTGGTTCTAATATGTTTTACTCAGGGCAGTCCAGAAGTGCCTACACTGTCTTAAATTAACTCACACCATGCTGTTGATGCAATTAAAAGCGGTTCAAAAGAGGTTTCGGCTCAAAAACGCAGTGAAGTGAGATGATTAGATAAGAGAAAATGCAGCAGGTGAAAACAAAACAACTCTTGAGCAAGTTAGCATCAGCGGTTCAGTGTTAGCAAGAATATCAAAGCTGCTGTACCTGATGGTCTTAAAAATCTCCAATTTCTTCAAACCTATTTAGAAGCTCTTTCACTCAACTTTTCATTTCACACATCTTTAGAACTCACAATTCGAATACAATTTTCAATAGTGAGCGTAAATGGAGCCATGGAAGTACGTATATTAAGTGGAAGATGAGTTCGTTTCCATGGCATATGCTCATTGGCTTATGGTGCTGACAATTCAAGATGACAAGGTGCCTTGTTTTCTATTGGCCAATGTTTTAGTAATGTCACCATGTCCATAGCTTATACTGTATTTTTTTATGATTCTTTTTCTGTTTACTATAAGTACAAGATTGTTGCAAATCTAAACTGTTTTTGATCAAGTCTGACAATAAAAATCCTCCATACAACCTCTAGCAATTCCGTCTAACATGATTCGACAACACAACATCCCCTCGACAAATAAGCCAGCTGACGAACTGTGATTTTACACGCGCACTGCTGCTGACCCAAAGTCAAATAAGTCTTTGGTGAATTACGGTAGTTGGCCCAGAGCAATGTACGACGTGCTTTCTTCCGCCCTCGCTGAATGTTAATAGATGCTGAAATTGGCTTGTGTGCGTGTGTCTTGGTTTGATTTATGCCAAAACATTCGTACCGAGTCAGATGGCTGTTCCAATCATAAACCACTCCGCCTGGACTCACGCTGCTTTTCTGTTCCGAGTCTGACATAAGTCTACACAGGTGGTCCAATCCAATCTCCGACAACAGTTTACATACATGTGTAAGTCAGAAGGGCTGGTTTAGCAAGCCTCTTACAGCTCAAGTAAAGCGATCTGTAAAGGCTTATTGGTTGGAATGTTGCCGTGAGAGAATTGTAGGTGTTCGCCAAAAGACGTACACACTTTCAGAATTAAAAGAACGGATTTGTTGTCTTAGGGGTACAATCGATCGTCACTGGGGTGGTACCCTCAGGAGGACAAATTTGTACTCCTAATTGTGAGGTACATTTGTGGACCCTTACGTAATGTACCTTAACAATTGTGTACTTGTGAGTGGCAACTTTGTACCCTATCATACGTACCTTATTTGAGATACAGGTACTTTTTTGTACTTTTTTTTTTACATTTTAGTATCTTTTACGAAAAAAGGTGCAATTTTGTTCTTTTAACAATTTTTACAGTACTGTATTAGAAATGCATCTAAAAAGAATTTGACATAAATGTTTTTATTTTTTGTTGCATAAAGGTCTGTCAAAATGGTTACTCTAAACCAGGGGTCTGCAACCCTCAACAGCAAAAGAGCCACAATTGCCCATTTCAAACCAAATTAAAGTTAGTAAGAGCGGCAACTGCATTTAATAATAAAAATAAAAAACAAACAACCAAACAAAATATTGAACATTTATTAGGTGTATTTTCACAATGCTTTGCAAAACAAAATGTCAAAAATGTTTTTTATAGCTCTTTTGGTGTTGGGGTTGCTGGTTGGTTGCATAGATTTTTTTCTGAAAAGTATGGAACCTTGGCACTAAGCAACTGCTCATTTAAAATAAACATATACTGTAAATAGGATAGACTAGTAAAGAATGTTCTTGAACTTTTTTCAAGTTTAGTTCTTCATTCTCATGCAAATCTCAAAGAGCCGCACTGATGTCTTTAAAGAGCCGCATGTGGCTCTCGAGCCGCAGGTTGCAGACCCCTGCTCTAAACAGACTAGAATTCTGAAATTGAAAAAAAAGGTGTACATCATACTTTGTCTCGTTTACTTGAAATCTTTGAATATTTTAAATGTATAAATACAATAATAAATATTTCAGCTAAAAAAACAAACAAAAAACTTCTTCTTAGCTGTCAAAAAAACCACCTTTACACATCAAGTCCTACGTATTAAAATAACTCCTAATCAATGTCTGAATGTGTTCAAAGAAAATTTACTTCAATTTGACTCAACTGATTTCAAGCATAGGTCTTCATGTTGCCTTGCACATTTGGAATAAATTGAACAAACGCTCTGTTTTTGTTTTCAATCCATCCACAAGTTCAAAAGCATCTCTAATAATTTTGAACAAGACACACTTTTTCATAACCCCTTTAACCGACAACCAAAACACATACATTTTCCCTATGCATTACTTTCACTTCTCCACACTTGCTTGACTTAACCATTTACAAAATTTCCATCCATTTAATGAAGCAGCGGCCGACACGCGGGACTTCATAACTCATGAGCGGAAATATCAAGTGCCAAGTTCCGCTGCTGCAGTCACATCTCCGTCCCTGGAGGTGCGAGGCTGCCTGAGCTAACACACTCCCCGGGATCGGTGCAGCCTCGTACGGGTCACTGCTGATTACACTTCCCGGGGTTCCTCAGGGGCCATGCTAGTACCGCACACAACTTTATGTTTTTTTTATCTTCTGTTCATCTCTTCGAACCAGTCGATTAAAGGCGAGATGATGGAAAGCGATATGTTCACGCGGCGCTGCTTTAAGACCGCATATAGCTACAGTCTGCAGGGGATTTGTCGCGCTAGGGAAATTAGCATAAGTCCTAAGTCCTTCACGTCAGCCCTTTTTAAGTTGGCCCTTTTGAACTACACAGCTCTATATGCTAATAATCATCCACTTAAAGCTTGACTGTGAAGAGATGGACTGTACAGAACATGGAGAAGTGTGTAATCCTCAGTGTGATTATGTTTAGGGACCAGTGTGGTATAATGGGCCAACAGGGAAAACAAAAGTGAACACTGAGTTCATAATAATGTTCTTCTCATGTGACACTTAAATGCTAATGGTGCGGCAATTGTCTGAGAATGGCATATTTCTTAAAAAGTGACACCAAACGCAGCAAACAATTTGCAAGTCAAAAGATGTGTTGGAGGCAATGTGGCGCACAAATGAGCCATATTCTGGACCTGTTCACAAATGTAAAAAAAAAAAGACTACACAATATATCAATAGTCTATCTCTCTTGCATCTACTGTGTGGTTTGAGAGCAATATCTTAACACATAGAAAATTATTGAACTATTACTGACTTTGGTGAGGAGATAGCTTGACCAGAATAAAAGACATCTGTCCAGATTTTAAAGAAAACTTGAACAGATTCCATAAAACAACACCGGAGATCACATCACAATTTGAGAACAATTCGTTGAAATCTAAATAGGCCATGCCTAAACCAGCTAAGCTGTGGGTCATCCCCTTATGTGTGTTCTTTCGTTTGAGAAAAAACAACATTCAACATTGACGTCAAAACAATGTTTCTGTCTGTCACTACTCAAGATTTTTGTACTTATCAGTTTTTCAAGCAAACGGCAGGATTGTGATCCAACGATCATGAACAATTGGCCCGCTAAAGAGATATTCTGGCCCCCAGCCCATTTACAAATATTGGGCAACAAAATATGTTTTATATTGCTTGCAGTACTAAAGGTGCACTGTATAAGTTTCAGGAGGTAATCAATCTTATTAAATCAGATCGAAAAATGATTTTCGGATGAGAATTGAAACATCTTGATCTTCAGAAACGCTGTCCAGGTGACAACTTTAAAGTCTTTCTACTATGGATCATTCTAAATCATCTAAATTTGGTTAGAGATACAACTATTTGGCCCAGAGGCAACGACCAATGGAAAAACTTGGCCCTTGGAAAAATTATGTTGCAATGCTGCAATAGATCACCCATAACACAAAAAGTGAGATCGCAGCTGGAGAACGCTTTTATATCAATGAAATGTATTTTTCCCCAATAGCCATCGACGTTTATCCTTGGTCATGGTTGAGAGAAACACAGAAGTTGAAGCACAAGTGAGTGGGGATTGTGCTTGTACCAGAAAATAACCTAATTATCAACCGTACCTTACTCTACCATATAGCTGTTGAGTGGAGTAGTTACCATGGGCATAAAACTAGTCTGTATGCAGTATGCCGTTTCTTCCACATGTTGCATAATAAAGCAGCCCACATAAAAGTCTAAATATGATACGAAACAAAATAACGGAGAAAAATCCTGACCTTGTTAAGAAGTACGTTGAAGTTCTTGTAAAGCATATTTGTACAGAATTTGTAGATAATAAAACAATGCAAGCTAGAGAAAGACGAGATATGCAAAACAAAAGTGGTGGAATACTCAGCAGAGGTCAAATGAAGGAAAGCTTACTACGGATTAATACATATGTCAGTCTGCATGTTTGACAAAGACAATAATAGACATTGCACATTGCAGACCAGCACATGATTACACAAACTCAAACTTAAGTGTGATTTTTAATACACCGTGAAATGAAACGGCATGGTGAAGTGGTCATCCTACCTCGGAGCAGGTCGGGCGTTGGGTGAGGCCAGTTATAGGTGCGTATCAGCTGCCAGTCGAAGTCATCCTCTTGGCCCTGTCTGTACTCACATAAGCCCGGGTCCGACTCCTCGTCAAAAGTGCATCCCGCTGTTGGACAAAAAGAGAGACAATGGTTATAGATTTTTTTTATAATTTTGTAAATGACATAACCCATAAGGTTCATATCTATGCCAAACATTGTGGTATTTGCCATCACTAACCACAACTTATCTAAGAGGTAGGGTCTTAAATTTTTTGCAGTACATTCAGTACATTGAAAATGCTTCAAAGGACACATCAGTTTGCAATAGAGCTACAACCGCCTCACTAGCAAACTTCTATCACCTAGCATTGTTTTGCTTAGTTTCTGACATTGGGCATAGAAAGAAGGTATATTTTATTACAGTCAAGGACAATGGTTTTATTAACTTTATTAAGTTTGCGATCAGGACCACACCTTTACATCCCTTCCATTGGCAACACTATAATTGTAATGGCCGTACACACTCCACTATTTGAGTCTTTCTGTTCCCCCTACTTCACTTTTTATAAAATGTCTTATCGTTATTTCTCGAGAAAGGTTGCAGCCAGACATCAAATGAAGAAACAACGATGAGCAGCAACAATGTCAGTTTTTGTATGTGCTTAAGTTGACTCAATAAAGATGTGGTTCTTGCTAGTACAATTCAAAAGGTTAGGACTCGATAGACAGGTCCTAAAGTGAGCTGGTTGCCATGGTAATGTGTTTATTTTTGTTGTTAAACTGACCTAGCTGTTATATTTTACACAAACATACTCTTTGCTTACCCATTACCCCAAACCTTTTCCTAAGCTTACCCTTTCCCCAAAATGTTATCACCGTCCATCTGGAATCAACATTCTTCAACATTCTAGCATTAACCAATTCAAAGTCAATCAGTTTTTTACCTATGCTGTGAAAAACTTTAGATACATCATTATTTTTACAACATGGCCTTGAACTACTTCTGAAATAGCTTAAGAAAATATCAGTATTGTCTGCAAACACGCCGCCTTTTCCCTGCAATCAAAACTGATCTTGATTCTTCAGCATACCTATAGCTTGAATAACAAAAATACATCAAAATAACAAAGAACGACTGCATGGGCACAGGGCAGTCAGCGTGGCCTCACACTTTGAAAAAAAAAGTGCTATTTTGTGCTATTACCCTGTCGTGCAGAAATGACACACGGGCCATGGGTCACTTAATAACAGTGGGGGAGCGGGGTCCGATAATAGCAGGGGTCAGTTTGTGAAGGTGACCCGTCCCCAGTCCACAATGGTGCGGTCGCGCTCGCTATTGTGCCACTGTAGCTCAAAATACAGGCTTTTATATGTGCCGGTATCAGGCCAGTGGAGAGATGGAACCACGGGGCTATTGTTCGAATCAGTGCACTTAAGAATGGTTCAAAAAAGAAAACCCAAACTATAAAGTCCAGCCACATCCATTTTTGAAGAGAAAAATGGGCGTTTTGTAGATACAATTTCAGACAAATGTGGCACAACAAAGATTTTGAAATTAAAACACTGGCAGCTGACTTTTCTCGTATTAAAATAAGTATTTAGAATGTTATAAATAACTAAAAGCAGTCCTCTGATTGGCTGTGCTTGGTTAGTTCACTTCAGTTTCACTGCTTTGTTCTTAAGCCATGATTGAAGACATAAATGGAATCTCTCTGTACAGACGGAAAGCTCATATATAGTCACCTCTCGCACTAGGCTATGCTTGCAAATGTTTGTATTTTTCAACATTTAATATCCTAAAAGAAGTAAGGTTAGGGTTAGGAATAGGGCTGGGGTTAGGATAGGTAATTTGGGTAAGGTAAAGCTTTGTGAAGAGTAGAAAATTGCCAAATATGGGCAGGTTAGGGTTAGGGGGCTAGGGTTAGGGTTGTAGCCAAAAATGTATGTATGTGTTGAAGAAATTGGTAGAGTTGGATAAAATTAACAACTTACTTTCTGCAATGTAACCTATAGATTTAAAGCATCCAAGACAAGACAGTATTTTTCTAGCTACTCTAAAGTAGATCCACAAATGCGGGGATAAGCAATTATTCAAATTCAAACTAGTGGCGGACGGCCGGATCGTGATCTTTGTTGTATCAAATTGTCAATATTACAAGTACATTTCTCTAAACTAGAAGCTTTGTAATCGGAGAGGACTTGACTTGATTTGGTTGTGATTGTATTGTTTATTATAACGTATGAAAGATTGTTTTGTGATGGCCACTCTCCCTATTTTGAAATCAGTGTCATATACATCCATGTGGGCATAAAATATTCATTCATTCATGCATTCTGTAAACCATTCAAATATAGAAATAGAAATATTATTCTTACAAACATGCTGGGGTTCTTGAAACAGGTCAAGGTCTGCATTAAGCATTGCACAGTAAAGATATTCAGCTTTGGGGCCTTATTTTGGTTGAACTCTATAAACATGCACAACCTGTTTATTCCAGGAATGCATACTGAAAACTAGAAATTGATAATGGCTGATTCTGGTGCTTTAAAATCTAGAGAAAGCCAGGTTTTTATGATTTCCCATAAATTACGAAATTTGAACTTCTGTACAAACTCACTCACACTTGCCGTTTTACTGCTAAGTATTTAAGAGAGCGATGTCCTGTTTTACGCAGTGCCCTTTTCGCACTAAAGTCTTGAAATAAAACTTGACATATCTGCATTTTGTGAGGATTTAAAGTCGATTTAATGAAAGGGCAAACGTCATCCCAATACAACAGTCAATCAATATCAAATTATGAAATTGACTGGAATCTAACAAAACTGGGAGAAAGCTATTGTCAGAAAAATGATGTATGATATTTTTCATTAAATCCAGGCCACGGGCTCCAAAAGATCTTTGAAAATTCATTTTCTTTTGATTTTCTTTTTTCTAACACTACCTCATTATGTGTTACTATGACGATATAGAGCCAAAGTATAAAAAGTCTAGTTAAAACTATATAATAATTGTTTTTTTGATTTTACATTGTTATTCTAGCAATAACTTTATTCACCAAACCCTGGAAAAGAACATTTTAAGTCCTCACAAGAAAAAAGCTTGAAGCCTATTCAGAGAGAGAAAAAAGAAATGTATTGTCGTTCCTATTGATTTAATTGTTACTTTAAGTTGTAACTGAATAAGCAACAATCTAAGTCAACATTAGTTAAACCCATGACCTGAAATGACGCTTGCTATCTGCACTTCCTCGAGATATGTTTTTAAATCTCTATATCATCTTCCGCCAACTGGACCTCGGCACTTTCGCCTCCTCAACTTTGCAATTACAGCCCATCTAAAACCCTCAAAAAGACTGCAGCATTTAATAAACCAACCAGACTTTTAATCATTTAAGCCCCGCTGCCCTCGCGCTCGGAAGTTGCAAGGTAAAGCAGAAAGCATAAGCTCAATGGGGTCTTCCTTTTCCCACACGAGTCTCCCCAAGTGAACAGTCGATGTGATTTGTGAATGTGGACGTTGGGAAAAAAGTACAGCCAATGCCGGAGGGGAGATCCAGGAATAATGTGAAAGAGGGGCCCATTTACAAGACGTACGGTGCTGCAAAGACCTGTCACCAATGTGCAGCAGCGGACGTTGCTTAGTCTGGATATGGGAAAGGGTGGTGAAAACTACTAATAATCATTTTGTTACTCGATAAGTTAAGCGATTATTCTTTGGACTTGCATAAGGTTTTTTTGCATGGGATAAAACATACCTAGGGACGTCTGTAAACTTAAAATTACCCCATGAAGCCTGAGTTTTTACCAGCATTCGCAAGGGGATAATCGAGACCTGTAATTTGCTTGTGTTTACAGATTTTACTAAGGAAAAGGGATTAGACAGGCTATGATTTATGACAACATTTTGCTCATTCATGACATGAGCATTTATTGTGTTTAGTGTTAGTTTTATCATGAATGACCTGAGCTGTGACATTGTAAATGTGGTTCCTCATCGTTGTTGTGACGGTCGATCAGAATCACATCCACACAATCAGATATTTTTTTATGAAACCATTGTTTTAAGTCCAAACTTTGCAGCGCTTTGTCCAGGCTTTCCAATCTTTTCGACCCCGGGGTTGTCACAGATCTTATGTAGCTTTTTGACTTCTAGCTTTTCAATTGAAGAAAAAACAACAGTTTCATTGGAGAATGATCGGTGGCCATTAGAAATTATAATTTAGCTCAAGTCTTAAGGTAAAATAGGCAGAGTAGAATTTCATGAGGGCATCTACAAATACAATGGATTTGGAAGAAACTTTACAGATATTTTTTACAGACATAGACAAGAAACTCAGATGGTGTCTGTAATTGCAAATTTTACTTGGTCCACTCTTATTTGGACCTGGACATCTTTATCCATCCATCCATACATACATCCATACATCCATACATACTAATTGATGGTTGCAGCAATTTCAAAAACAAAATCAATGACTAAATACTACAATTTCAAGCATCCTGGTAGTAAAGTATGATGGTCAAAGATTTTGACATCTCTGAAGCTAAGCAAGAACAAACCTGGTTAATACTTGGGTGGGTCACAGTTGGATGTTTAGAGCGAACTATAATTATGTACAAGGGCAAGACACCCAACTTGCTTCAGTGTCTGCGTACACAGTGGTTAACATGATGTAAAGCACTTTGAGCACTATCAAAGGTGGAAAGCACTTTATATATTAAACAGACACAACATTCAAATTATGTGTTGTTGATGGGAAAACAATATCTCCAGTTGAAATGGAACAAGTAATTACAATTCAAGCTCTGACTCCATTCTGGTAACTTGCCAACTATGCTAATAGAGGGCAACCTTTCGGTCCAAACACTTCAAAAACATTAGTCAAAATCACCAAACATAATTTAGTCATTTGGATGGCTGCCTCGCACTGTGGTGGAAGGGTCAATGAGTCAAAATAGACAAGGGTAATACACAAAAATTCAGCTTGGTACTGACATTGCTGGTGAGAAGGCTAAATAGAAATACTATAGAAAAGACAAGTCCACGATAGCCAAAATGACACTGTAATTTCCATATTGTAAGAGAAATATCTGATCCTTTTGTTATTTCTTCTTGTTTGCTAAGGTCTAAAAACAAAACCAGGTGAACTCAAATAGAATTCAGCCTTCCATAGAAAACCCAATTTGCCCAATCTGCAATCTTCTTGTCCATACGACTAATCGGCCCATGCTAGACCACCACTTTCCCTGTTAGTGCTGACAAACAAACAGAGGACTCCCCGCTGGTTACCCTTCCCGTCACCAACACTCACTCCGGTCCTTCCCTTTGGCCTGCAGCCATCTGTGCATTTCCGGCCATGTAAGCACATCACAGTTATAGTTGCCTCCTGTGTTCTTTCTGGGATTGCACCGGAGATCAGAAGCACCGATTGTCCTCTAACTTCGCTAAGAAATGTTATTATTATAGGTTTCGATTCGCTACCTTCTTATTACCACTCGTGATTTGGGTTTCCTTCCAGGTTTTTCGAGAGGTTCCAAATGATTGTCTTTGTGAAGGAGTCAGTTTTTGTAATTAAAATGTGCATTCAGTGGTGCCTTTGTCTTTTAACGGGGGTTGTACTCTGTAGGAGAAGAAATCTTATGACTTTTATTTTTTTACTCACTGTTTTGTTCACTTGTTTTGTTGTTACAATCTCTCCTTACTTTTTCATGAGTAAAAGTTTTGTTCCATTCCATTTCACTCAGTTCTAGACAAATTTTGTGCACTTACACTGTTATGTCTTTCCATATTAGATTAGATTAGATGAACTTTTATTGTCTTCAAGAGGAGAAATTCACATTGGACTGTCAATGGGCACTTTGACTCACAGAAACAATACAATCCACAATCCACATTTACAACAGGTGACAGTTATCCAGTAAAAATCTGACATTTTAAAAGATCAAGACAATTGCACAGCTTATACATACCACATAACATATTAAAATAATGTTACGCCGTATATATTGCACGATACAAAAAAGCGTCAAATAAACACAATATTTCATAGTGTGAAATAAACACGAGTTTTGGTTGAAGTCAGGTAGGGACATATTCTTACGTTTAACGGGTAAGCTTAGGCTTAACGTTTTACAGTTTCTTGTATCATTCTTGGTGAATCAGCTTAAACGTGTGTTTTATGGGATAAATAGTTGGAAAAAACTATAAAATATTACTTTATCAAGTTAGCCATCACTTATATTTAATTCCCCAGCAACTCATGAGAGAAAAACTCTAAGTAAACACTTACAGTATATCATATTTTGAGTTTTGTGGAAAGGCTCATTACTAATAGATGAATGAAACAACTCAGTGTATCTTTTCAATAATCCATCAACATTACAACATGACTAGAAGCTCGCTGGAGTAAAAGGTCTGTTATAGATTATGGAAGTTTAAAAAGTTCCATAACTTTTTAAACTTCCTGATTTTTTTTTCTCGAAAAAAAATAACTTAAAATCTGCTCTGATATCTTGTTAATGTATATATTCAGGTGGAAATTGGTAAGCCTGTCTGCATCTAATAATGTCCTGATTGTTCATCAAAATCCATAAAGTTAGTCTGTTATTGTTGCTAATGCTGTAACTGCGCTATATTGTAGACTAATCTCAATTAGATACATGGATTGTTAAAAACCTGTAAAACTGAATTCTACAGGTCCTAGATTTCAAACAAGGTATAGCATGTGTATATTCCCTGTGTGTGATCAGTACATTTGATGTTTTTTTGTGGCTAAAGTAACTTTGGCTAACCGCGGGCAATCGCAGCGATCCGACCGGCAAACGATTATTTCAAGCAATCCAGAGAAAATATGCGTTGATTGTTTATTGGTGCACATGACCATACCTGAAAAAGGATTTTTTCGCAAGTTTTCTCAGCAGGTTACGTCAATGAAATGAACAGGGGAGGAGCTGACCGGAAGTGTCTTTCCGAGTTCTGTGCGTAACGGTAGAAAAAGTGGGTGGGCAAAATAAGATGGATAGGCCTGTGTATGGACTTTTATTAAAAATTCCATAAAATTGTCATATTTTCATATTTTTTCTACTTTAAAAACTCAGATTCATAGAACTACTTCTTCTTGGTGCGTACATACCAAATATGTGTAAAGTTTCAAATGTTTTTAACCCTTTATTGTCCAATAAACATACAAAACACCATTGTACAGCTGATGAAATATCTAAAATGGGAAAAAACAATTTCACTGCCAGTTATTGACCAGTGACAAGCACTAATAATTTGGAATGGATTTGTCAGAGTGAATCTAAGACTTTAAAGTGGGAAAAAAGATGAAAAAATGACAATTTTATGGATGTTTAAAAAATAGTCCACAAACAGGCCTGATTAGAGTGTGAGTTTTGTTGTATCTCAGCAACGAGTGTTTTCAAAAAGTGAAAGAGCCAAAAAAAAAAAAAAAGGCATCTTCAAAAATGATTAACCTGAGACTTTTTCACCTCCATCCAGCAAACACAGATAAAATGGCATACAAATTAAGCCATAAAAAGGCTCTAGGATGAACAAAGGGTTAAGAAAGAGAAAAAAAGGTATTGTTAGCATGGAATTATCCAAGTTCAGCAAATGAAATGGTCTTATCAACAACAAAAACACAATCTTAAGGCACATAAAACCTTTTTACAAACCGAACCCTTACATAATATCTACAATTCACATTCAAACATGGAAGAGACAAATCAGTCCACAACAATATCTTGTTTTCGCTGCAGGGCGCCTCTCCGTCAGCCGTAACAGCATGATGCAAACATTTCTCACATCTCCCCGTGAAGGACTAAACCGCGGCCGACGCAGTTTGTCCGTGAGCTTATCCGAAACAATGGAGAGTCTACAGCACGGACCCTCGGATATCTTCAGCGAGCCCCTGACAAGCTCCTCACGCCGGAACAAAGCAAAGGAAATAAATAAATCTAGCGTCCACTTTGAAAGCTCCGAAAGGTAATTTGCCAAACAAGACCGGGATGTTTTTTTTTTTTCCTCACACAATGCTATCTGTGTAAGGCTTGTCCACCTGTCTGCGTCTTCTTTGTTTTGTTCTGACGTGCTGTTCTTTCAAACTGCTAAAGTTTCTTAGACAAAAGGGTAATATTTGCAAAGTTCTTAGGGATAGATAATCACGCCAATCGAACAAATGTTGAATTTTAGAGTTTGATGCAATTGGTGTCAGCTTTAAAGGACAAGTATGATGCACTGTACTTTGCTGTCATATTTTAAAACAAAAAGTCAATAGTTTGTTCTTTACCTACTGACAGTAAGGTTCAACATTTTAGTCTTTATGTCAATCTTTATATTTACATCAAGCTTCCAAAACATGGTGAAAATCTGGCTTTAGTTTGGTCATTTTGTTTGGAATAGTATTTTACATGACTGGTGTGTCTAACCTAAAGTCCTCTGTGGCAAATATTATAATATATGTCAAAATGTATCCATGAAAAGCTAATTTTTAGAACTATATTAGTCTCACTTTAGAACAGGTCTATTCAACATAAGGTCCTGGGGCCAAATTCAACCTTCCAACGAGTTAAATCCGGCCCACGACTCACCTTCCAAACATTGAAAAATGCTTCTCTTCTTTAATTTTGCTACTATCGCTTGTTTAAACCCGATTTGTGCCTGGCTTTTCCTAACTCTGCTTTAGACCTGGTTTGGTTTTGGGTTAGTCTTTGTTCAGACTCGTTTAGTGTTTAGTCTTACCCATCTTTTTTTGTATCAGAAATTAATTGGCAGTGTAGAGTAATGTTGGTAAAATCTCTTGTAATTTCATTTTTCTCAAATTGTAATGCAGCAGATGTTACTTTGCAGTGTTAAAACACATTATAATGTTTTGTGCGAGGTCAAGTTGTGTTAAAAGTGTGTCCCGGGCTGCAACGCCCACGCAAAAGCCAAGGTTTGCAGGAAAATATGAAAGTTGGATAGCCAAATACCATCTTAGAAAAAAACAGATTCGGTGATATTTTGGAATTTTCAAACTCCTGATATCGAAATTGATACGCCAATACACAGATATTGCTGACTTCATGCATAATAATAACGATGCTTTTTTCTTTTGGATTTCAACTGATTCCAGTGTCAATAGTGGGTCAAAAGTTGACTATTCAGCCTAGACAGTAAATCGCAGCACTGTGTCTTTAAGAAGTGTAATGTTAAACCTTGGCACACACATTGTCACTCTATGTTTACTTTTATTTGACTCATCATTAAAATAAAAAAAATAAAAATAATAATAATAAAGAAAAATTGTCACATGTATATCATATACATATCATAATGCCAGATTAGAAGCATTGCACACCCCTAATGTAAGGTTCCACTTGGTGTGAAAGTTTGAGAACCGCTGATTTAGACCAGGGTTGCCAGATTTTTAGAGAATAACCCACAAACAATTGACTTGAAAACATACGTTCAAAATTAATTATTCAGTCACCAGTGAGTATACTTTTGTGACTCAAACTGGAAAAAGAAAAAAAAAAAAAAAAGATTCCAGGAGGATGGAGAGAAAAGTCCAGCCTATTGTACATGCTTCTAGAGCTAGAAGAAACCAGAACCCCTACAGAAAACCTATGTGAACACACGGAAAACATGCATAGAAAAGCCCTGAGCCACTGGCAGATTTAACCCAGGACAATGTTGCACAAAGAAGTGTACTTGACAAATTTCGACTGCTACGCTTGAAAACTAAAACGCTTTCTGTGATATTACTTAGAAAGTTTTAGGCTCACAAACACACTCAAATCCCCAAAACAATAGGCTTACATTAGAACTGTTTTGAGCTGCATTTCAACGTGTGCTAATCCCAAATCTCGGTTCCCAGTCTGGTTTTCTGAAACAAGCGGTGTTGTTGTCGTCAGGATGGGCCGCGGAGGGATTTAGTGTGAAATACCACCAGAGTGTCATTAATACAGCTTTGGGCTAAATAGCGTCTCGGAGGCTTCCCACTCGACAGGGAAGACGAATTATGAGGATGAAGGCGATGTAAATCATGCTCCTGCATTTTTATAAACTAATATTGACTAAATGAAAGGACAAGCACTCAAGTGTCCTCAAGAGACTCACACCAGAAATACTTTAGGAAACTTTGTGGTACTTTGTAAAATCGCAGCTCAAGTCATTTTCAAAGATGACAAAATGAAAAAACGTAATTTGTTAGCATATCTTAAATTGATGCTATGCTTGATTTTTATTAAAGGTTATCCACATTTTACTTTTGTGAGTTTTTAGCCATATCGAAATGTTGTTACTGCAACAAAAATACCTGGAGTTTGTTTCCTTCACGCATCTTTGAGCAAGCAGTCACACAATATCTCTAAAGTTCTATTCCACCTAGTGACGTCATTAGGGTTTTGCAGATTCAGAAAATTTGGCGAGATCAGGTATTGGCTCAATGATATCGGTTCAGCTGATATCCTAGTTGTGCCTTTAACTGGGCATAATGAGACTTATTTACAGGCTGATGTTGATCCAGAACATCCCATAATATTACATAGCACAATATGATGACATCTCTTATGTTTTGAAAAGAAAAAAAAGCTACTTTAGTCCTTCCGAAAGTATCGGTTGACATCAAGTATTGACAGATACTTAATTCCAAAGTATTGGGACTGGTATCGGTAGTAAAACAGCTAGTTCGGTGCATCCCTAACAAAACCACCACCACTACATTTCCCACTTTTCCCAGTGGGTGTTAGAGCATTTGGACAAAAACAGTAGAATTTGGTCTAATATGACCCAAAGGATCACCTGCACTTCTTCCAGCTGTTTTTTTTTTTTTTTACTTGTACTGTACTTATTTATATGAAAAAGTAAGAGATTGACCAATATGGATATTTCTTGGGCCGATACCGGTGCAGATTTTTAAAAATGTTGTCACCCGATGCCTATATCAATGGAAGATTTTTGAGGCAGATTTTTTTTAGTATAGTTTTCAAAAAACATAGCTGAGATGAGATAGTATATCCAAAGACAAAGTTCAACTATCATGTTTAAGCACATTACAGAACATTTTAAAGAGCAATTCAAGAAAGTGTTCCTTTTCAAAACACAACAAAATGAAGATATAAAACAAACCATATAATTTCTTTCCAAAACTAACTTGGAGCTCAGCTGATCACTGTGAGTGCAGATCTACCGTGCAGATGACTGTTCAAACAACTGACTGATTAAATATCAGCCAATAAAAGGCTGATACACAAATTTTTCCAAATTTCGGCCTTAAAGTATCGGCCAGCCGATATATCGGTGTGTTTCGAGAAAAAATGCCCCAAGGTACTTTCTATTTCCTTGGATTTATAGCTGGCTACCCACCTTCAAAGAGTTACTGAGTGTCACTTTAAACTGACAATTCGTTCTATTGAATTCATTACTCTCACTTGTGAAATTAAGCATACACTAAACTTAAAATGACTAAAAGCAAGCTTCCAATGCACTTTGAATAAACTTCCAAAATCGCTGCTTCTTCTTCTGAACTAGTGATACATCAACATTAGCATGGCGCACGACTCCGCTAAGTACATTTCTTCGCTGACAAATTCCATGTTGTCAAAACCATCATTTCATATCACAAGCACTTCCACTCCGTCGCACAATGATCCCGACGCATTTATTACATCTTAGATTCTGCTAGCGTTAATGCATCCATCCATCCGTCGCCGAGCATGTTTTCTCAGATATAAGAAGCTCAATGTGAAAAGGACGGAGATAATAAGCACTTGTGTAATATGAAAATACAGGGCAAACAACAGAGCGATGCATGGCTGGTGTAATTTAGGTAAAAGGACCCTTAAGAAGAGGCTTTTCATAACAATCTTCTGAGAGCGTTTTGGAGAACAGGCTGCAGGCGCTAAATATAGACTTTATTGCAACGATGAATTGTTTTCAAAGTCAGTTGGATGTACAAAGTAGGATTTGAATAGGGGAAGTAAATGTATTTTAAACAATGTAATATATTATTGTATCAATAGAAAATAATTGAGAGTGAGAAAAATGGAATAAGGTGTCAATTATTTATTATATTATTATATTTTTTATTTTTTGTATAAAATTTTCAAGAAATAAACATACTAAATATTATTATTGTTGTTATTATAGTTGTTTTTGTTGTAGTAATAGTACAGGGGTGTCGAACTTATTTTGACAAATGGCCACATTGGCATCTTGGTTGTCCTCGAAGGGCCAAACTACAATTAAAAATTACTGATCTTTGACGTATACAAATAATAGTTGTATTTGATTATTGTATATTTATTTGAAGTGACAAATACTGAATATACATCTGCATTAGTCTGAAAAATGACTTACTCTTTAAGTTTTAGACAAATCTTTTAAGAGACCCAGATTACTTCAAGCACTATTAAAAAATAAAACCTTAAGCAAACATTATAAGACCCTGAGGGCCGCATGAAATGAGGTGGAGGGCCGCATCTGGCCCCCGGTCCTTGAGTTTGACATATGTGTAATAGTAGTTGTTGTTGCTGTAGTTGTTTTTATTATTGTTGTTGCCGTCATTGTTGTAGCTATTGTTTTTGTTGTCGTTATTGTTGTAGTTGTTGTTATTGTTGTAGTTATTGTTGTTGTTTTTTTTTAAGTAGACTAGTAGTTGTTGTTGTTATTGTAGTTGTTGTTATTGTTGTAATTGTTATTGTTGTTGTTGTAGTAGTTGTTATTTATTCTTTATTATTTTTAAATTTATTTATATTTCAACTGCCTTTACCAGCATTGTTTTTTTAATAATAATAATCATAATCACATTGTTAAGTTTATCAGCATTTTTTTGTTTTGTTTTGTTTTTTTTATGATTATGACATTAAAAGGAAAACTCTTAAGGACAATTTATATTTTTTCAGCTTTACACTCTTTTAACATTAAAGTCACTCTGCAGGCTGTTCAGCTCAGGACAAATGCTTTGCACAAACTCTAGTGAAGTGATGGACTATGAGAGAACTCCACCCAACACCAGGGTCTTTCCTCAGCCTGACTAACAGCCAGTCCTGCTGCCACATCATAAATACAGTGAGATGGAGCGAGTCGGGATCAGGGGCCCTCATTCGGACCATTCATCCAGCAGGGCAGAAACAAATGAAAGGACAGAAGACAATGTGAAGAGGCGGAGTAATGGGGGAACTGAAGAGACAAGCACGAGATCAGGCCAGGTAATGGTCAAGTGAAAGGAACAAGCCAAGACATATGAAAATAATAAAATCAATTGGGAGAAAAGGTTATGATGCAAAGTCAAAGTGACCAAACAATTATGATGAAAAAGTAGTGTACCTCATCTTAAAGGACCATGGCGCATAATGATTCCCCGAGGATGCTCTTGAAGGTTCCGGGGTTTTTGTAGTGCAAGTGAAATGTTTGTTAACTGTGGCGTGAGATCCTGTGTTGTTGCCATTAGATACTGCATTGTGGAGGCATTGGCGTTCTTGCTTGTATGCTTCATTTCATTATTCTACTTTTTATCGTTTTTCTTTCTTTTTACTATAAACTTGATTTTTGTCTGAGTTTAATAAATAATAATTTGAATTGAATTAAAGGTCCCGTACCTTCTTTTGAATCATAAGTAAAAAATAGTATTGATTTTGAACATGTACCTGTGGAATGTGTGTCTACGTCATGTAAATAACGTGATATGTCAACCCATTTTCCATTTCTAGCATGCCTATGATGAAGTGTTGAGTTGACACTTCAATAAGGAAGTTTTATTTGGGATCTGAAGCTACAAAAAAATATAATTTCATAAATACTACACCTTACGACTATGAACTGGGGCTACAACATGCTTCATATTACATATAGACACTACTTCCATCCACACTCATAGAGAAATAGTCAAAAATAGCTATCACACAATGTACAGAATACGTCTGGAAACTTCTATGAAACGAGACTGTGAGATTATTCATTTGTCCAAGATGGCTGTGCTGAACAGGTTTTTGAATGTGTTGTAATAGGAGCAGTGAAAGCTTCAGGGATGAAGCAGCAGTGCAATGAGAAAACGCCAGGCCAGGTTCTCTTTGAAGAAGAAACTGCATGGAACATTTTGAGAAAAACTTCCAAAGCAGCCATTAAAACCTAATTGGGTTACAACTCTGCAACATTCTTTTAAAGAGTAACATAACAAAGTGTATAATACCACTCAATTTTAGATTGTCAAAATCTCACTTTGTTTCATGTGGAAAACTGTCTCACCCCAACTTAACAATCCTTTATAAACGAAGTAGCAATCCAAGCTCTTTAGACTCCAGGTTCTCGGTTTCTGATAAACCAAAAGTACCCCGGGAAACGACACCCAAACAGTGGATGTTATTGTAAATGTGTAGATCGAAGATGTGGCAAAAACATTCTTTTTCAGTATGAAAGTTTGCAACACTGTTTGTTGGTCAGATTTTAAGGATTTGATACATTCCTGACTGTTCAAAACCGAAGCAAGGATTGAAGAAAGTAATTTATCAGCTACGTCCACCATCTTGAATGTTTTGAAGTGGCTCTTCAAACATAATGTAGGAGGGACTGGCTTATCAGGCAAGAAAAAATATACTCACTACACCAGCAGTTGTACTTCAAATGAACATCCTAGAAGGTTACAATCTCACCTTGATTTGAGAAGTGATCTATCTGCTTAACACTCACACACTAATATTTCAAGCACTACTTTTACAAACTAAAAACAGAAGGACTTTCAAAGCAACTGATGACAAAATCTTGCTTCTTCTATGACCGAACTCCACTAAGATGTTTGCATTTCAGGAAACATCACACTTTTACTTTGGTGTACACAAAAACGTACAGTCCATCAACACATCTCCTGTCAGCAGAATTGTCTCACTCGTTCACGGCCCATTAACAACAAACGAAGCATCTCCAAAGCCAGAGAAGACAACGTGGGAGTGTCGTCGATGGTGAGAATTTTATTAAAACTACACTTTGCACTCGAGATGACACGCACTGAAGAGTTAGAAAATAGATTGACAGCATATAGTTGCCAAGGTCGCATAAACAATGTAAGTGAGCTTACATAACGACTAACACCTTATATCAGCTCAATTTATCCGTGGGAAGAAAGTGCATTCGGGCAAAAAATCTCAAGATGCTGATTCTACCGTAAATAATGTCTGGTATTATTATTTCTAAAGTGAAAAGTGAATAGATACGTATTGTATGAAGGACAGTTTGAAGAAGTAGAAGTGATGAACAAATGAAGGGTTTTGTTGGTAAAAGACATGTTGTAAAAACTCTTTGGCTGGTGATTGTAGAACTTGAGGCATTAATCACCAAACTAGCTACAAAAAAAAACTGGAAAAACTTCAATTGCAAGTCTGATGCGGTATGCCTGTAATTTTCTGAGATTTTTTGTTTTATCCATAACATGGATAGGAATGGGGTCAGAGTCATTGGGACAGAGGACAACAAACGCCAACGCTGAATAAAAGAGGCAATAGAAATCTGGAAACATGCCCCTACTACACTCAATAGAGATGAGGGGGCTTTATGACTTTCTACTTGGGATACTGTTCTGAAGAAGTCGGACTGCAGAGAGTCGTACTCCCAGAAGGAAAATGGCGTCAAAGACTGTAAATCAGCCCTGCAAGACACGTCACAGTAACAGTAGGCAGTATATTGATTCCAAAGTTCAAAAATCTAATCTAATAAATGGCACATAATAAAAGTTTTTGTTTTGTTTATGTTCATGAATGGCATTTTTCATTTATTTTTGAAAAGGTTAAATCGAATCAAAAATGGAGATTGATCAATACGAGAAAAAAAATATGATTCTATTTTTTACCCAGATCGCCCATCCCTACCACAGATAAATGTATTTTGGCTAATAAAATTGTAAACACATGACTAAAGACTATTATCACTTTGTGGGGAGCCTATTTGTTGTGTTTGGTTGAGTTTGGGGATAATTGAAGGTTGAGAACCACTATACAAGACAGTGAGTCTGTAGTTTTCTTATAGTGCCGCATGGCTTTTACCAACAATAGCATTGCAACACAAAGTCACGTCAACGACTGCAAATGCTGCAGATTCACAAAAGCAATTGTGAAGAGCAACTAAACACAAGACAACACAGCTATGATCAAAGAGGAAGTGTGTATCTTTCACCAAAAGCATGGAGCAAACATGTTTTTACTTTTATTTTCCCAGTACGTGCTCAAAACAGAATTTAAAACTTAGAACTGCACATATTCCTCCAGCTCCCTTGCCTTTGGTAAAGGAAGCCAGCTTGGAAAATGGACAAAACCAACCATTTAAATCCCAACTTGGGATGTGTGTGTCAAATTAAGAATAATTACCAAAACTGTCCAAGTATCCCAAACACAACAAAAGCAAAATCTGCCAATTTCTGCCTCAAAATTACACAAAAAGAAGGGACACTAGCATTATTGTTTTGTTTTTTCTGCCAATCTTTGCAAATATTGAATGTGCATTGTATCAAATTAAGAATATTCATCAAAAATTGTCAAAATAGGGCAAATACAACCAAAAAATGTGCAATTTTCTGCATTAAAAAAAATATATATATACTAGCATTTTTGTTTTGTTACCATCGATTCATCAATGTTGGAATTTTATTACTGCCATAATCAACTCTGTCATTCAATATTTTTCACTTAAATATAAAAAAGTTACAGCTTTTTGAACTTTTTTTCCACCGTATACCAGAATCTGTTTCGTGTTTGCACAATTTATCAGTCAAGGCGCTCATTTCCAGCTGACGCATTACCATTTATATATCCATCTCTAGGGGACGCCATATGTACGTCTGTGTAAATCACTTTAACACTGACTGCACTCCTCGCATCTCATCACGATTTATCTTTACTTTACATAAATAGCCACAAAAACACATGTTCATGCATAAGAGATGAAACGCAGAGCAGGTGGACCCCCAGCGGCTCAAATTACACATTTCCACCTTAAAAGAATGTATCCCGTTTAAATTACAACATCAATACAGCAAGCTTTTGGAGACGTGATGTCTTTCGCATTAAGCCTGATCTTACAAGTAACCCTCGATGTAGAATGTGTTTTTGAAAGGGTTTATGAACTAGCATGTAAAAAGTGAAGATGCAAAAAGTGGAATGGATGCAGTATGTTTGGTTTGGAGATGTACTGATTACTTTTGAAACAGTGCAGTTTTACTGTAAATGTTAAAAAGGAAGATGGTTAAAATCTGCATAGTAGAAATTAAAGTAAAATATGTTGTTGGTTTATGGGTAAAGTTTTTCCAAAACTGATACTGTTATCTGTAAAACTTCTGCTGTTGCTTCTTTTTCAGGTATCGGTAACGGCGAGTATCCTACCAAATCTCTGATTTGATAACACTCTGTATTGACCAAAATAAGGAGCTATTGATGCACAAGTTCTTTTCACATTTGTGTGCTAAAACCGAACAGTTCATTGTTCCTTTTTATTGTGGTCAGCCTAAAGCACACATACATTATGCAATTAGTATTGTTCCTGATTAGCATCCTTTGCCATGGTCAGTGAGAATTCCAACTGTATTGTTTTATTTGTGAAAAATCAAAATGATAGTTCTGACAGCTGCGTGTCGTGGTGTTCTTGACTCCGCGTGGTGCGTTATATTAGTACAATGCACTGCTCCTTGTTGTTTAATTCCTTACTTGATAGGCCACAGTGAGGTGGGATAGATTATCTCTACAAAAGAAAAGTGATCACTAACACAAATTCTGACACATTTGTGAACAATATATCTTCGAGTTGACCTCATGAAAAATGGGAGCCAAAAACAAAAACAGTTAAATATGGTTCATACACTGCCTACAGCAGGAGTGTCAAACTAGTGACCCAAAAGGATTTCAGGTGGCCCATTGCATGATAGGCCAGAATAGATGAAATACAGTACACCTATAAAAGTATAAATACTTGTAATGCTGAGATGTGACTAGAAAACCTAATGCACTGGAATGCACCAAATTGCAATTGTCCAACATTATCTTTGAATGACAGTATGTAATGTGTTAGAATATAAATTTGGACTTACAGTAAATGTGTTATATTAGCATTAAATAGCCTAAAAGGCATATTTGAATAGAACACAAAGGGACCTGTATTTTAAAATGTGACCTTGGCCAACTTTAACTTGTTTTAGCCTCAGCTCCATTTGAGTTTGACACCCATGGTCTACCAAGTATACTAAAGACTTCGGCCTTCACTCTGAGAATAAAAGATTATTTTCTGGATTGACATAAAGATAAGCTACTGAATAAACAGAGATATATGTAAAATGAGACACTGCGCTGAGGCATTATAGGCTCATTCGTCATGGTTTATCACCAGGTCAGGAAGTGACAGTGAAAGGTGTGGAGGGTTATGACAGATAGACTGACCTTTAGAGCTAAGAGGTATGGCTACATTTATATATTCATTAAATTCGGATACAACGTGTGCAACGAAAAGAACACTGTGGAGAAGGAGCTAACTGGAGTTTTACTGTGCCAGGTTGACCTTTCTGATTGTTTATCCATGTTATTTACGTCCGCACCTGTCAAAACACAAACCTGTGTTCTATTTTATTTACATATGTTTTAGTCATTCTGAAAATGAGCAAAATTACTGTTTTTCCATTGTTAGGACAATCATATACACGCATTTTGTTATTAAAGTGGAATGCAAAATTTCAATCACTCTTCTGATACTGGATGGGACGATAAAAACTAAATATTAAAATGCTACTGTATTAATGAGATGAGGATGGGCTTCGCTCATTATTTTCAGACTTGGAAAAAATGGTCAAAGTTGCATTTAATCATGCACATCTCTGCTTTTCTCTCCATTTCCAAACTGCACAAAGAAAACAGAGGTATCAATATCATGAAAAAATATGATTCAGCTTTCCATACCACCAAGCTCTGCACCCACTCTTATTTTTCTTTACAACATTTTCAACAACTTCTTCCGTTTCATTAAATAGCCACACAAAATCACACTGCACTCAGTTGGACCCGCTCGGCTCTCAGACGCACCAGCAGCAAAAGGTAAAATCTCATTTCCCACTCAGTGTATGGTGCACTTTTTGTCACTTGGGGAGGGGTCGGCGAGATTGGCACTGGAGGGCATGTGCTGTTGTGTGAAATTGTTTCATTACAAACCCACATTTCTTCCCTCAGATGCACGGAGCGAAATCCCAGTTGCGTTTTTTGGTAAAGGGCAAGCATTTGTTTAAGCGTCTCGAAACTATTTCCAATTGTTGTTAATGCGTCGCTTGAAAAAAACCCACTCAAAATCTGGCAACCGAAATTTTGCCTCACATCAATTTGGATTTTAAAGAGAAACTATTGTAGAAAAACCATCTTAAATGAACAAGTCCCTTAATGAAGATTTGTATTGCAGTCGGGTTCATTTGCATAAAGATGGGAAATGGCATGAGTAAAAAACAAAACGGTACTTAGAATTCAAAGTCTTCATTAGCGAACCGATTTTCTCTACTGCCGCCTCTCCATTTTGGTCTTTCTCTGACTGTCTGAAAGCTTTGCTCGGTGCAAATCAAGACGGTAAAATATTCAGAGGAATTCATTCTGCATTATAACAGTGTGAAGTTACTCGAGCCAAAGTACTGGTGCGTAATACTAAGTTTGCCCAAAATGAGTGTTTCAAACCTAATTACTTAGCATAGAAAAGAGCTTCAGTACCGTTGTCTGGCAATGTTATGGTTGTCGAATGGAGACAAATGGAGCTAATAACAATAGCTGCAAGCATCAAAGATAGTTACAAGCAAGGCGTGTTTTACAAGAAAGGTTTTATGAGAGATATAATCAGTAAAACCAGCTGCACACATGAGTCTCAATATATTATCTTCAAAATAGCTAACATAGTACTTATCAGTATTTCCTGTTAGCGCTAGCATTTAGACACAAACACGTCTATTTGTAACAGCCCAGTCTCCAAAGAAAATGTAGATATACAACGAAATGTCAAAGACGCATGATAAGTAAAACGTAAAATAACAAATTTTGGTTGAAGTCACGAGGCAACATTTTCTTTTCAAGCACCAGTAGTAAACTTACCCATTTTAGTAACTTGTTTGAGCCTAAACTTAGCTGTTAAACTCAAAGAAAATGTTGTCACGTGGCTTCAACCAAAAATCTTGGTTATTTTGTTTTGGCTTTTTGTGACATATTGAATTAAAAAAAACAAAAAAAAAACATGTTTTTGTACATTTTTGACATTTCGTGGTATAACTGTTTTTACTTCTGAGTGTTAATTTTATAAACATACTTGGGTCCTTTGGTGAAATATTCTATTTTGTGAAATCTTCAACGTGTTTTCAAGCTTTGTCTTCTAGCTGGAAATGTAAACTAAGTCACTAGTTTTAGCACAATTTGGCATCACAAAAACATGATGCAATGATGTTTTCCCAACTTTTAAAAAACATTCCCAACATTACTCTATGTCACACTGCGTTTGCAAAAGACTACTCAACCAAGCCAAGTCTAAAGCAGAATTATAGACTATAAAACTGTTGAAGGATGAGCTGAGTCAAAAGGCAAAGCTCTCGGTTTATTGGTCCAACCCTCACCTATGGCCATGAGCTTTGGGTAATGACAAGACTGAAATGACCGAAATGAGTTTCCTCCGCAGGGTGGCTGGGCGCTCCCTTAGAGATAGGTTGAGGAGCTCATAACATGGGAGGAACTCAGAGTAAAGCCGCTGCTCCTCCATGTCAAGAGGAGCCAGTTGAGGTGGCTTTGGCATCTGTTTACTCCTGGACGCCTCCCTGGTGAGGTGTTCCGACCATGTCCCACTGGAAGGAGGCCACGGGGAAGACCCAGGACACGATGGAGGGACTATGTCTCTCGACAGGCCTGGTAGCGCCTCGGCATCCTCACGGAAGAGCTGAAGAAGGTGTGAAGCTTTGGTGTCTTTGCTCAGACTGCTGCCTCCAAGACCCGACTCAAGATAAAGCGGAAGAAAATGGTTGGATGGATGGATGGACAAATCAGGTTAAAGGTAATGCTAATATAAAGCAAAAGCAGCAAAATTATATGAAACTTTGACTCCCAGGACTTATGTTGAAAGCCCTGATATATGCTGACAAAGAGATGGCCGCAGCATGCAGGATAAAAAGGCATTTCAAATAAATAATCACTTTTGCATAAGATGAACCCTTATAAAAGCATGCAGAGAAATCCTAAAAGACAGCTAGATCCAAGATTATTCACATTTTTCTGTAATTCACATGACTAATCATTCTGTCTGAGCCTCACTCCCTCCTGCGTTCTCCATGGAGACATCAATTACAAGTCTGTCTCCCATCTCCCCATCTCTCCCAAACCTCCTCAAAACTCATCTGTAATACTTAGCCACTTAATAATGCTACTGTTAGCGCAAGAGAAGACAGTCAGAAGAGGCACTAATGAATTTAAAGAGACTCAAAAGGTGGATGATTCTTAGCAAATAGCAAAACATTTTGTAGTGGTTATGGAACAAGTCTCAAAATAGTATCAAATTAGTCAATTCATTCTTATGAAAATGCGTATGTATGCAATTTTTACAGATGTACATTACCTTAGTTCATTATTATAGTAAACGTAAAGATGTGTTATTATTTATGACTATTAATTAAACCCTAAAGCTAATCTTAACCATCTCCAAGCCTCAGAGATAAACTGACTATTTTTGTAACTTCAGACCTAAACTTAGCCGGTAAACCCAAAGAAAATGCCCCCACCTGGTTTCAACCTAAACACTTATAATAAACACACAAAAATGACTAGAATTGTGATCATGATACACTATTAACTGTATAGATAGATATTTCTGATAGTCCATGTTGAATTGTTCAGTGGGATTGGGCTAGGTGAGCTAACAGGAGGTTGGAACTTGGATCTCGGAATGATGCTTTCTCCGAGTGTTGTGTGTTCCAGTGCTCAAGTCTAAGTACCTTTATAGTAATGAGTCAATGAAGTAACAAATAGCTTGGAAATTGCCAGAAAAAAGCCAAAATACAGATCTTTTTATGTCAGTTTATCAACTCGGACATTGCTGTTACATTTACAGTTTGTAAAACATCAAAAAAGTGAATTTGTGCTTTTGTTTACATTAGTTCTGTGTAGCCGTTAGCAACATTGCAGCACATAGCAGCAGGTTTATAAGGACAGAAGCGCATAAGCGACGCAACTGTAGAGACAAACTAAAAAGAAAATAACACAGGTACGATCAGTAATGAAGCTGTTGGAGATTTATCTTTCTCAAAACACAGGGAGCTGCCATGTTAAATTTTGTACCTCGGATGCAAAAAAATTTTCCGAGTATCTGAGTAGGAACTCCGAGTTGGAGGTTGTTCCAGTGAGAAATTTACAAGTCGGAAGATCTGAGCTCCGAGTACCACTAGAACACACTATAAGTCCCCTCCTATCATTTCAGGAAAGAAAGTGTGGCTTCAGCCTATACCCAATTACATGTTTTCAATATAGCGTCATAATTGAATTTTGTGAATTTTGCCAAATATGTTATCAAACTATGAAAACTTGGCGATTGTTTTCTACAGCTCACAGCAATACAACACAAACTGCAGGAGTCTATGAGGATGATTGACAGGGGCTAGGCCTGCCCCCATTTACTTGCACACACTAATGTCCAGAAGAAGGGCTAGCTCCATTTAGCCCAAGAAGCACATCATTGGGAGATAAAAGAGATTGACAGTTTAGTCTGACCAATCAGGAGCAGTGTTAGGGGTATGTATGATTCTAATTGGTTCAGATTGTCATGTACTGTGTGTAGTGTCTTCCCTTAACATGTTTGAACAGAACAACAAACAAGTGTATTGATTCATGCCTGTTTGAGTCTTGCAACTGATCCTTGAACACTCAGAAAACTCCTGTTTTCAACTACCACCTATTACCACCCAGTCTGTATTTCCTTGTGATTACATGCTAGGTTCAAACTGTTCAAATAGCCACTCAGGATTCACTCTTTTTGCAGGTAGAGGTCAGGACCCATGTATCAAGGCATGACTCAAATCGAGACAAAACAGAATCGTCTTTAGTCTTTACATGCAAAGTCTTACTACTTAACATAACCTGCTTTTTATGATAAACAATCAAACCACAAACTTTCAGGTCAGTGGACAAATGCTAAACCAAACATTTCTACCATTTCTGAATTAGAAGTGACAAGCCTAAATTCTTTCCCATTTGAAAACTAGGTGCTGTAAATGGTAATAGCACGCATAGATTTGTGCAATCTGCATGTTAACGTGATGCTGTGACAAGTCTGAGCCGCTAGCTCTGATGGTCATTTACATGTGAAGGGAACATATGAATAAATGCTAACAGGGGCCTAAGGCAGGAGTCAGTCAGGCAGACCGGAGCACCAGACACAGCAAAGGCCATTGGGTGATTGTTTGTGTAAAAAGGGCTGCGAGAGAAGAAATCAAATTATACTTCAAATTCTGGAAAATGACTGGAAAAGTGAATTATTTTATTTGCTGCAATTATGTCTTGAAAACATCTTTTTGCAGACTGTAAGCGCTATAGTTTATTGAAAGTAACATGGCTCCACAGTAGACCTAATTGTGAGTGCATTGCTGTGAGGATCTGCTTTTTGGAGAGAGCAAAGTTGCCATTTCTAAGCTTAACAGAGTGTTATATTCTCTCATTGTTCTTATTGGTCAGCTTCTGTTAGCTTCTGAGTGAGTGACAGCTGGATTTAACCAATCACAATCACAACGTGAGAAGAAGGATATTCTTAACTCTTTCACTGCCAGCCCTATTGTCACTTTGACCCCCCTTGCCTGCCAGGACTTTTTGCTCATTTTAAGCAATATTCACAGCTCCACAAAAACCTTGTGCAACTGGAATCATGGCATGTTTTACACCAAATGAGACCTACAAGTGTCTACTTTCATTCAAAAAAATAATTGTTATTCTACATTAATCCGTTCTCTTTTTATAGGCATTTGAAATTCCTTGTTTTCATTAGATTTCAGCGTTTGACGAGAAACTTCTGAGATAACGCCCTTTTTCTAAATCAAACTTCATGTCAGTGTTATTTTTGTCTGTTCTACTTTTTGGTGAAAGAAAATGAACTACTACAATTAAATAATGTTTTTTAGAATAAAAATATAAGCTTCACGTGATTAAAGCAATGAGGACGAGTGTCTTTTTCATCTTTAAACCAACAAAAGCTGTGTTACAGACGAGGAGGAAGCTTTACGTTCTGATGCAGATTCTATAGATTCAGCCTCTTTCACGGGGGAAAGATTATATTTAACCCCCCAAACATGAAGAATTACAGTAGTTTGACTTACTCTGACACTTTTGGATCGCTCACAGAAGAGGAAGTTTAGTTTTTCTCCTCCAGACTCGCTGCATGACTCGTTCTCCTCAGAGTCCTAGTCCAGTAGGATCGTCTTTTCTTCATTTTAAAGATCAAATATCTGCTCTAAACTTACTCAACAATGTTTTTAGTCCAAGATGTGTTGCCTGTAATCCGTTTGAAAAAAAAAGCCGATCCTTTTGAGGCGGATGATCACGTAAACACAGCCGAACGCGCTCCATAATCAAAACAGAACAACACGTGAGCTTCCGGTCATTTGACTTCCGCTGCGCTCTTGTGCTAATGCGATACTGCCTTCTGGTGGTGAATATATGAAACTGCATCATGCTATTTTAATGCTGATGAATTCAACACATGCATCAGAGAGTGCTCTATCGCCGCACGTAAAAAAAAGCTTATGACGGAAATTTCCGTCATTGGCAGGCTACGGTTGGGTTCGTTATGACGAAAATTTCCGTCATTGGCAGGGAAAGAGTTAATAGAGACTGATTGTCCGCTAAGATCAAAATGATGATCTGTATCACAAGAAAATCATAGATGGTAAATTTGCTCTTTAAGCAGCACGTTTCCATCTTTTAAAGTTGGGGTAACGAACTGTTTTAGTTGGCAATTAGCAAATTGTGTTTTCCGCTAAAAGTCTATGATAAATGTAGCACTAAGTGAAACAACAAGACCACTGAGTACAAATGAAGAGAATATCCAGTTTCACTTTGCCGTTTGTAAAAAAAAAAGTCTATAAGCCATACATGTCGATATTAGCCATGTGTCGAAGGAGTTATGAGAGAAAGTTGTTAGATTCGAAACCTATATTGTATTTACAGTGTGAAAATCAGCTACTACACCTTTAACATTAAGGATCTTCTCACATACTGAGGCAGCGTGGGTTAAACGTCTTGCCCAAGGACACAATGACAGTCCACTCTTGTCATGTGCAACCTGGTTTTCCAGCAGTCTCCCATACAAATACTAATCAAGCCATAACTTGCTTAGCTTCTGCAATCTGACAGGATCAAGCTTTGGAAAGCCATATCGCCCATTTCTTTCTTTGACTAGTAGGATCAGCACAGTTCATTATAGTTTTAAATTTGGACTAAAGTAGATACATTTACTTGATGGACCCAGACTATGCTTCAGATGTTCTGGACTTCATCTTAAAGTTATCTTTAAAACCCAATACACCAACCTGTTGAAAATGTCCAAAACCAGATGAAGCTGATGAGTTTGGAGCCATGTTGGGTCCTCCTGATTTGGAGCAAACAAGATCTATGTCTTGTTATGTTTTTGGAGTTTGAGCGTTTGCCCTCAGGATGCTGCTTCAGAGCAGCCAAACGTAAGACCAACCGCTTTAAAAACTCATTTGTCCCTTCTGCCACAACACCGGTAAACAAACAGTAACAGGGTCAGAGCAGGTGTCTGTGTCTGTGTTGTTTTGTGTTTTCTTGTCTTGTTGTGTATGTAGTTTTGTGATATTTTTGTTGTAGCTGCTGGCTCCTCAGCCCAAGACAACCATTCCCTCACAGAACAATAAAGTACTTGATTGATTGATTGATTGATTCTTGTTCTGTTCATTGCAACACAGTCTCAGAAGAAAACAGAGATATACAACAAAAGGTAAAATAACCAAAAATTTTGGATGAATTAATGAGTAAGTTTAGGCGTCAAGTTACTAAAACGAGTACGTTTAGGACTGGGGCTTGGGGTAGGGTTAAGATTTATTCAATAAACTCAAAGAAATGTCGCCAAGTAGCTTCAATCAACATAAGAATATATTTTACGCTTTGGCTTTTTGCAGCATATTGACATAAAAAAGGGGGTGAAAACATGTTCATAGTCCGTTTTTGACATTTCATTTTATGTTTACATTTTCTACGGAGACTGAACTGGTTTCTTGGTTCTTGCAGCGTTTGTTGCTCTACCTCCTTTTTAGCGTTTTACAGTCAGCCCAAAAGCTAAAAGTTTGGTGTTCTGTTCGGAAACTGAAAATTACTGGAATCACAGTGGAATACACAGTTTGTTCATTCTGAATTACGTGTATCTATTCCAATAAAAATGCAACAATCCAAACATATTCTGTTCCATCCATTGTCACTTGAGCTGCCTGTGACTGGAGCGGATCCCGGCCTGCCTGATGTAATCCGGTGCAGTCCGTCCTTTACGGGTGGCTGGGGGCTGGATCCTGTCCCAGCTGCTTGGGTTGCGAGACGGGGTGCTCCCTGGACACCGGCCAGTTAATTAATCGCAGAGCTAACAGAGGAGAACGCGTTTTTCTTTTTTTTTTTACGTGCTGTTTGTGAGATTTGGAGATTCAAAGTCATCCAGGTCAAAGTATGATAAATGTGGCGTGCCTTCTACTCTCTGGTTCTAATGTCAGATGTGTGAGTCTTGATTCGAGTGCAGATGAGAAAATGTAAAGGCAATCAGGTGTCTCTTGCTTGTGAAGAGACAAGATAAGAGTGAAATCTATTTTCTCAATGCATGGTGCTGTATACTCTTGGATGGAGATTGTGGTCGCACGCTATCAGTTCTCACACGCTAAGCAGGTTGGGCCCAGAACAGTACTTGGATGGGAGATATTGGTCATTGTGTCCTTAGGCAAGACTCTTAATCCACATTTACTTCTTTCAGACAACTTTTTTTGGGTGATGTATTTACCTTTTTGTTTTTTGACATGATTCAGTTGCTAGCTGCGAGCCATAGTGAGTCATTCAGAAACTGAGTGTTCACGGGGTTCGATGTAACACAATCACGTGCTCTTTAAGGATCCATAGAAAGGATGCAGAAGAGCAAAAAAAGGAGAATTGAGGCACTCTAATGTATATAAAAATAAAAATCCTTTAATATAGCAGGGACATACTGACGCGCTTCGATCCCTTGTTTGCCCTGAAAAAGACCCGTAAGGGGTCGAAACGTGTCAGTATGTCCCTGCTATATTAGGATTTTGTTGGAATGCAAAAAGTGACTAGTCCAGGAGAGCTCACACAACATTCTAAATATCATTTATTTGCTTAGAAACATCTTTCATCATAAAATGCTTTATGAAGAAGGTTTAAATGCAATACAAACCTTGATTTAGCCCTCCACACACTAATGTGTACTCATTTCTTTCATGTAAAATGGACTTGTTTTTGTTGACATACAGTATGTCCTTGTGATGCAATTATACAGTACTTTGCTCATGCTTGAAATACAAATCATTGGTTGATGCTTTCCTTTTGGCCTGCTGAGAAAAATACTGACTAAAATTTTAAAATGCTGAGGTAAAAAAATAAATCAAATTGGCCCTCCTCCCAGGTTTAGTCTAATAATCAGATTTAAGGTGTGCAAATCACAATGTTATTGTTGGAGAAACATTCTATTCTTAAAATTGGATAATATAATATGGTCAAATTCTATTAAATTTTGATTTCTATTAGTGACGAGATTCGTTCACTTTCTCTAATATGTAGGGATAGAAAATTGTTCGTAAGCTTCAAAAATCATTCGAAGTATGCAGAGATCGAAACGAAAGGCCAGAATTTATCAGGGGACCCCTTCAAAAACCATGAAACCAACTTGTGACTCCTCATAGCAAAATGAAATAGATGTCTGCAATAATTTTAAGTTAGAAAACAATTAAATTTGGGTTAAATGCCTTTATTTTAGTAGGTTAATCAGACAAAACATGATGTTTCCAGTATAAAATAAATAAATGATATAGCGAGTCAAACTTGTAAAATAATATCATGAAATCATCTTGCGACCGCCAGAAATTGCTTTGCAACCAAACTCACTGGTATAATACACAAAACAATACAAAAGCCACAATGTCTGAAGAAACAAAGTGTGAACTTGTGTAAGACTTGACTGAATGTAGATTATCTAGTCTGATTTAAGAAAATATTTAAATTCTGTATGTTTTATTCTTCATATGTCTGTGTCACAACAAAACTGCATTTAAACAAGATTCATTTGAGCTGCCGTTTATCTTTATTAAACGGCGTTGACCTATAAAATATTTCCCCAATATCACCATGCACCCAGCAATATGAATGACAAATATTGAAATAGCTTTGAAATTGCCTTTTCAACCTTCACCTTATTGAAGAATCTTGGTCAACTCTCACAGGACACTATAGTTTGTGGACACTGGGACATTTTCATTATTCATTTCACAAACAAAAACTCCCCCAGACAAAGACGCTGAAGAGAAGAGAAGTATATTTTGGAAATGTGTGTCCCCTCGAAGCGCACGAGTCTTGTCCCAGGAGCGGTGAGGCCCATTTCAGAGGCAGCCTAGTCCCAGCAGACCCAGACAGACTCCAGCAGGTACGCTCGCCAGCTCCACAGTGTCATATCAGAACAAGAAATTCTCTCCAACTTTTTCTACATTTTTAGGGCAGTTTCAACTTTTAGTTTTTTACTTTTGGGACAATTCTCACCATGAGAGTGTAGTAAGTTTTGATTTTAGTATGAAGGTCAAAATGAACTTTTTTAATTCTGTTCATTGTTGATTAGAACAAAAGAAATAGAAATTCAAGTGAGCCAATTCTGATTCAGATAGATAATGTGTATTTGTGCATTAGTTCATTATGATTTATCAGGAACTACCTTGAGTTCATGCAGTTAGTGATTTCATTGATGAATTAAGCAATGCTGTGATCTTAACCTATTTGAAAACTTGTCTTGGTGTAATTAGAAACATTTGAGATTTATAAAATAGATTGAAATTAAAGTATTTTGTGTATTTAACGTGATCTCATGTTTATTACACCCCCATATTTTGTTCCTCAACTAAATCCCATGGATTTGTTTGAGGACAAACAATAGGTTTTATTTAGGGTTAAGTTTAGGTGTGAACCTCTGGTATTGCACATTATTCAGGTATCATCACAGCAGGTCTGATACTGTACTGTATTGTACTGAATGGAGCTCGACAGAGACCACCTACTTCCTGGTTCCACCAGCCTGGGCTCCCATGTTAAATCTCCATAGGGGTTACAAAAATAACTATATTAAAAGCTTGAAAATCCTCAGGGCGAATGAGGAGCTTTATAAACTAAGATAATAAGACATTTTACCAAATTTCAAGCTATATATGTTTTATATGCTATATATGTCTTTTTAGACTGAAAACAACTACGCTGTGGATCTGAGTTAGCACATAGCTGGCAACCTGTATAATATGCCTTTAAACTCTTAATATTACAATTTTTCAAAACCCCTTGGCACAATGGAGCATTCTGCTTCCAGAACCAGGGCAATCTTCCACTGTTGAGCTCCATACATGAACACTTAGATAAGAGAACTCTGGTTAAGCTAATTATAAAATGGTCCAACAGCAGTGTTAGCTAGTGGTGCTAACACGCTAATCAGGACTTTTTGTTTATAATGCATTTAACAGATTGTCTTTATACAGGCCTCATTGATGTTTTTGTCAGTATTGGATCGGTGGTGGTCACCCTAACCCAGACCTGGGAAGTGTTACTCATTCTATTTCTTTTTTTTTTTTTTTTTTAAGATTGATTTGGCTATGGATCATGTATCTTTGCATGTTGTCCTAATATTATCAAAATTAAAAAAAAAAATTACATCAAAACCCTACAATTTTCAATAACTGCAGTCCGGCCCTCCAACACTTGTCACTGTTCGAATATGGTCCGTGGGAAAAAATAATTGCCCAGCCCTGCCCTAACCCCTAAATGCAAGTCCTTTGAATTTTGCACTTTGAGTCAATTTTGGGTCTTTTAACTTGATGAAAATAATTCTTATGTAGCTGACTTTCATTACAACACCTCAAAGTAGATGAAACCTATGCATCACAACTTCAAAAACGTTCAAGTAGCCTATGCGACTGCCTTACAGACCTTCAAAGTGGTCTTACATTTGTACAAGAAAAGCGCTATATGCAATTTTCTCCACTATTTTAATTGTCATTTATTTCCATATAGATTTCTTCCATATCATTTCAGCAGCATGTGTTTTCATTCCGGTCATGCTCTCATTGGCCGGGCCGGCGGTAGCTCTGAGCGGCGGCGGTATCGATCGGCCTAGCCCCAGCGATTTATTCAGCAGCCTATCATTATGGAGTCCCCCTGACCCCCGCTAAAGTCTTATTAAGCTTTTATAGCAGGTCCAGGTCACCGAGTGCTGCCTCCTGCCGTCTCAACACGCTTATTTAACCAGATCAGACCCGTAATGGAGCAGCTCATTGGAGGTTTAGACCCGTTAAGGTCGAGTGACTAAGGGAAACGGTGAGAGTTTTGGAAAATGGAGGAAAAAATGTGAATGTGTTTGGGAATTTTTAGATGTTTGAATACTGAAGGTTCAAATTAAAATGTGTTTGCGGTTTACAGAGTTGGGAATGTTAATTATGATTTTACACCAATCAAGAAGTAATTTATGTGGGAAAATTGAAAGCATCTGTTGCAAATTAAAGGAAGTAAAAAGAAAAAAATCCATCCAGGAACCCAGTTATTTACGCAAAAAGAAAAAAAAAAACAAACAAAAAAACACCACTCCCAAAGCAGGTCTAATTTAGGTTAAATCATGCCTATTTCTCTAGATACGAGACAATTAAACCATTATTTTGGGGGAAAAAACAAGGATCATGAAGAGTAAGAGTAAGAGTATTATCACTTCAGCCCACCAAAGAAAAAAGCAAACATGCAGAGAAGTACGTTGAGCGATAACCTATATAATATGAGGTGGAGGGCTTGTAGATTCCATGGGATGGATCAGAATTATTTTTTACTCTAAACTTACAAATAAAATAATACCTCAAAAATTCTCCATAATTTTATAGGACGGTCTTCGCCTAAACATTTTAAAGTTAATATGGGTCTCTATATATCTCAAGTATTTAAGAAAAATACTGAAATATGTATTCACTTGCAAAAAAAAAAAAAAAAAAAAAAAAAGTTTAAAGGTAATCTTCTAGCATGGTGCCATCATTTAAAATGTTCTAAACCTAAAACCTAAAACGAAACCTAAAAATGACTTTTCTTTTATAGGATTTACCTGCAGAGAGGCAGATGCCCTTCGACACTGAGTCAAATGAAAGCCTCCAAAAGACCGGAAGTTTTGAATATTTTGTTTCTGATTGGGTCAAACACATGGGATCCAAGGGAGCTCAAGATGTCGTCTTATTTTTGCCCAAGTGCGAACTGCGAAGCTGTGATTAAATGCAGCTTCTGTAGTGCTTGAAAATAAAATTCTTACAGTTAGACAGGTCAAACTTTTTCCTATGCCAACTTCTATGGGAACATACATGGGGAAAAAATACAGAAGGTTAATGCGTCTGGTTATCTGCAAAAAAAAATCGCAGATTTGTTTTTAAATATTATACAGCAATGTGATGTTATTTAACGTAATGAGACGTTATGTGACAAAGGAAAAACCCTCTCTTGCCCTCCATCTGAACCTATCACATCATCATATTGTGGAACCATATGATGATGATTATGGAACCAATGATACACTAGTTTAGTTTGAATATCTGTATCCTTATTGTCATGGCTACAGAACACACAACTCAGTTGAATTTATCCTCTGCTCCTTAGTAAACCATTTCACTCTATTTTTGAGTTCAAAAGCGGAAACCTGTCTCTCCTGTTCTCATGTCTATGCATCGACACAAAACTCACATTTTTGCCATCAAACCAGGTTCATTAGAACTGTGTTTCTGCGTTAGCATGTTGGGGGAAGGCTAGCTTTGGTTTACTTCTCCATGGCAATTCACAATGTATGTTCTAATACAGATACTAAACTAAGAGCATTTTATCCTAATGCAAATTAAGTGTCTTTCAAACATTTACTCAACTTAATTGCTAATAAAATTGCAAATGTCTCTTCATGAAAGTCTATTGTTGAGCAAAGTTTTGTGGATTAAACTTGTGTGAAGACTGAATTGCTTGGCGGGGTCATATATTTGCTTGTGTTTTGTGGTCTGTTTTCATTGCTATCCAGAGTGTCAGAGCAGACAGATGCTGTTGTATTATTAACATCATTTCTGCTGTTTTCATCCCAACTCCAATTGAAAAGGTCTTTCCAAAAAAACCCCTCATTGTTTGGAAGCGAGATAGCAATTGTACGATTTAGTCCCAAGGCTGTTTTGGCTGTGAAGAGAAAAAGAAGCTTCGGTTTGTCATAAAACCTTGTGTGTGAGCGGGTCAGCGGCAATGGAGGGATGCATTCTTTTTCAACCAATTTAGCTTTCGACGAGAATGATTCACTCGGTTTTGTGGACTTGAACTGAAGAATATCTTTGTGTTTAGTCACCTAATGGAAAATAGTCAAAAAAGGAAAAGTTCGCCTTTTTACTCAGCGAATCATAATGAATTTAGTTTTAGTGAGAAGAAATGTAGCAGTGGTTATACTTTGTTTAAGCAGATAAGCAACAACTATAGATGTTGAGAGATTGATGTATGTATAAAATTGTCTCCAGCAGATGGATTTTTTCAATAATTGTAACTTTAACTAACAAAATCTTGAGAATCCATTTCCACAGTGAAAAGACCATTAAGTTCTATCAACTTAAGTGTTTATGTTGATAGAACAGGAAATGTGAGAATACTCATGTCTCTCTTCCTTTCTGTCTCTCCTTTCCTCTCTCTCTCTCTTCCTTTCTCTCTCCCTCTCCCTTTCTCTTTCCCTTCTTCTCTCTCGCTCTCTACCATTCTCTCTCTCCCTTATTATCCCTTTTCTCTTTGCTTTCTTCGTCCCCCCATCTCTTTCTCCTTCTCTATGTCACCCCCCTCTCTGTCTCTCTACCTTTCTCTCTCTCTTTCTGCGGCTCTCTTTCCTCTCTTCCTTCCTCTCTCTCTCTCCCTCTTTCTCTGTCTTTCCCCCGTTCCCTCTCTCTGTCTCTCTCTCTCCTATTCTCACTCTCTTTCTGTCTCTCTGCCTTTCTCTCTCTCTTTCTCTGTCTCTCATTCCTCTCTCTCACTCTCTTTCTCTGGCTCTCTTTCCTCTCTTCCTCTTTTTCTGTCTCCCCCGTTCCCTGTCTCTCGCTCCCTTCTTCCCTTTTTTTCTGTCACTTTCCTTTCCTCTCTTTCTATTTCTCTCTCTCACCCTTCCTCTCTCTCCATCTCTTCTTTCCTCTCTCCCTCTCTCTCCCTTCTTTTTTCTCCCTCTATTTCTCTCTTCCTGCTCTCTCTCTTTCTTTCCCTCTATCTTTATTTCTCTACCTTCCTCTCTCTCCTTTCCTCTCTCTTCTCTACCTTTCTCTTTCTTTGTCTGCCCCATCCTCTCTCTTCCTCCCTCTCTCTTTCTCTTATCTCTCTCCCTCTCTGTCACCCCTCACCCATTTTTCTCTCCCTCACTTTCTAATCTTTCTCTTTTTCAGTCACCCTCCCTATCCCTCTTTTTCTCTCCCTTCTCCCTCTCTCTCTCTGTCTCTCTACCTTCCTCTCTCTCCCTTTATTTTTCTCTGTGTGTCTCTCTCTACTTTCTTCTCTCTCTCTCCATTTCTTTTTCTCTCTCCCTTCCTCATTCTTGCTTTTTAGTCCTCTCTCTCTCTTTAACTGTTTTCCTCTCAGCCCTCCACTCCTCTCTCTCCCTCGCTTTCCCTTCTTTCTCTCCCCCTCTCACTCTGCCCCCCCTCTCTCCCTCTCACTGTCACCCTCTCTCTCTCCCCCTTCCTCTCCCTAACCCTCTCTACCTCTCTTTCTCTCTCTCTCTCTGTCCCTCTCCCTTTTCCTCTCTCTCCCTCCCTCTCCCTAACCCTTTCTCTCTCTCTCTCTCTCTCTCTCTCTCTCTCTCTCGGTCTGTTCCCCTCCCTTTTCCTCTCCCTCCCTCCTTTTCCTCTCGCTCTCTCCCCTCCCTCTCTCTCTCTGACCCATTCCCGTCCCTCCCTCTCTCTCTCTCTCTCTCTGTCACTCTCTCTCTCCCTAACCCTCTCTCTCTTGCTCTGTCCCCCTCCCTTTTCCTCTCCCTCCTTTTCCTCTCCCTCTCTCCCTCTCCCTCTCTCTCTCTGACCCATTCCCGTCCCTCTCTCCCTCCCTCTCTCTCTCTGTCACTCTCTCTCTCCCTAACCCTCTCTCTCTTGCTCTGTCCCCCTCCCTTTTCCTCTCTCTCTCTGTCACTCTCTCTCTCTCTCTTCAGCTGTGTTTGGACAGATGGACTCAGTGCCCAGCTGTGAGTCTGGCATCGGAGGAATGTGGCTTCAGACACAGCGGCGGTGAACGCGGGACAGTCGCAGATCTCGGGACGTCAGAATCAAAAATGTTGTCAATATTTGGCTGTGATTTATTTCTGTACAGCTCCAGTCTGTGTGTGTGCATGTGTCGTTCTTCTGCGCATAAGATTTCTCCATTTGAAGAGCGGGTCAAAATACAAACACATGTGAAATGCAAGTGCAAGTTTTTTATACCCTTAGTTAACTTTGATGTAACTTTTTGGAGCGTTTATTGGGCAATTCAACACATTTTCTAAACAAGATCCTACTTAAACCTCAAAACATGCCATGTGCTGAAAGAAGTGGTGTTATGACTAAAAATGCTAATGTAATTTTCTGCCAAATTACATTAGCACTCTTTAGTAATAATGCTAAAAGTAATAGCTTATCACCTCAAAGTGTGAGGTGAATAAATAATGACTTAAATGCAGCTTTTCTTTTGTCAAGAACCTTACAAGTGTAGGACATTTTTCTAAAAAAATAAACTATTCTCAAAAACATCAGCTTCTATTTTAGCCAGCCTATTCAACTTCTGGAATGACAAGCCTATAAAGCTTTGAAATGTTAAAAAACAGATGAGATGCTTTATGGATAACCACCTGCAGCAGAAGCAATAAGATCAGATGAAAAGGCAAAGAAACCGATACGTTGGCAGCCTGTCAGAGTATGAATTGTAGTCCTTGTTGATTCAATTTTTCGCCTCTTTGAAGACATTTTCTAGTAAATTTCTGAGTATTCTGAGCACAGCTAATTCATGTAGGGTTTCAAATGTCAGATTATATTAGCTACATGTTAGCAATTGGCAGCAGCTGCTGTTAGCATTGTTCGATATACGTATATACAGTTTTGGGTAATTAAATCATTTTACTCATGTGGCATCTTTCACATTTTTCCTTTGCTCTTGTATTTGAAATGTGAATGTGAAAGTTCTTCTCTATTCAAATAGATTGTTTATTAATGGGGACTCCTTCAGATGCTGACTGTATTGAAGCCAGTCTGGCGCCACCTAGTGCCTTCGCTTAATTTCATGTCACTTCAGCTTCTAGGTCAGGTATAGGGTTGTGAAAAGAGTTTCAAATCAGATTTTCACTAATACTGAAAGATGTTGATATTGTCAAGTTTTTTTTTTTCCTTTGTATCGAAATTGAGTTTGAAATGTCAGTATTGTGACATTCTGAGTTAAGATAGCAGACTTTATTAAGTTCTACTGTGATCTTGTGTACAACCTTAGAATATGATATTGCAGTAGGGCTGGGTGATAGGACAAAAATTAAAATCACAATTTTCTTAGAGACAGATTTTGGTTTCGATTTTATCATGATTATTAGACTATTTTTTATTTTGCTTTTGAGGTAAATAAAATTTTCCACTTCACTATGATTGGCTTTAGCTGTCTCTCACAGAAGGACAAAGGCTGACCAATGTCGCCAGAATTTCAGAAAGAAACAAGCAACTAAACTTGAAAAAAGAAATTGTCACAGAGATGAGCACACAATTTGATTTTTATCACACTATTGGCCAGCCCTATATTGTAACCTTTTCATTTGCAAGTTTACCTTACAGAATCAACCTCTAACAAACATGTCTACGCTCTACTTCCTGGACCACAAAAGCAGCGATTGGCTGAAGCAAAAAAGTGGAACAAAAAACACCTCAACAGTGCGATGTCAGACAGTTCCCACAAATTGAAATGAAACTCAATGATGCTTCAGTCTCAACGTGTCAAGCAAGATTACTCAAAGAAAGAAAAGATCACTTCAGGTATGTTTTGAGCTGAAATCGTAAGAGAATCATCTTCCTGTTGGTCGACTCAATGCTGAAGTCTGTTAATTGGAGTGGGCCAAAGGTTGTGGATGTGGACCTGAGCGCGTCTGCTTCTCTCAGACTCGGTAAACAAACGCAGCGATCGCAAAGACATCACACGGCTCTGTCTGTTAACCTCCTCTCAACCTCTGCTGTTTCTCTTCACCGCGACTCTTTCATAACACTTCTGCCTGCGCAAGTTGACTTAAATACAAGCTTTACTGATTTTGTACGAATGCAGATTACATTGAAAGGTCTAGACTAGATGGATGGATGGTTTATAGATGGATGTAGTGAATTTTTCCAGAGAGTCAGATTGAGGAAAGTAAAAACCCTCATAGACCTGTCTTTTTGTACATGAAAGTACCAAGAACTAAGTCCCAACATTCCTCCAGCCAGTGTTTAGTCAGAAAAACTACCCTAATCCTATGTTTGTGTTCATACAGCAACAGTTTCTGAAAGCTAAACTAGCTTTACCATTAGCATCTGTTTGAAGCAACTGAATAAATCATTAAGCGGTGTCAGGAAAAGAAATCACTGAATCAAGGAAATTAACAATAACACAAAATTATTCAATATTCTTCAAATAATAGTTACTATTTACTAAGGCTGGGACAATCTGATACGATCATGATGCAAAAAATATATTGCTATACACCAGAGAATGTGACTTGTAATGGGATATTTTTACAACATGGAAAAAAAAATAATAATAAAGTCAATGTGGATTGCAAAACAGGAGGTTTATGGTTCAATATTATAGAAACTACAATGCTGCAGAAATAATTCAAAGGTGAAACTTTTGCAAATATATTTACATTTGAAATCAGAAAAATGGCTGGGCTGCAAAATGTCTTCCTTTTTCTATGAATAATAATAATAATAATAATGCCCTATATGTTGATTCATCGCCAATTGTCTGTTGTTGTTAAAATGTAGCATACCGACACATTTCGCTACTAAAGGCTTAAAACCAAAAATTGGGTATTGTCCTTCTAATGCTGCATTTTTTTTTCATACAATAAAACATTACAATGAATGTGCTACAGTATGATTGTTTTAGGATATATTGCAAAAAGATGTATTGTCTCAGCGCTACTATTTATTTACAAATGCAAACATGTATTTTGGAAGCTACTGCTTTTGAGTATTTTTTTCTTGAGAATAAGGAAAGACTTCTAAATGTGAAAAGGTATAAAACCTATTTTCAACCAAAGTTAGTCTTGTGAAAGTGCTTCAGTCACCAAAAAAATCATAATCTAATTGGAAAGTACCGGCCCCAGTATAGGAGCTAAAAAGTCCCTAAAATGTGGCCTCAGTTCGTAGTTCCAGCTCTGTTCAAATCAGTGTAAAATGAGGACTGAAACTGTATGCTTGTATTTACAAACTTTGAGTATTTGACTCTAGTTGCAGAACTGTTTTGAATCAATGCATAGCCACACAACGTACAATAACAACAAAAGAAAGAGAAAAAAGACACAGAAATAGAGAAAAGGGCGAGAGAACGAGACAGAGAAAGAATCAATGTCGGCAAACAAATCTACATTGACACTGTTAATTTAAATAGTCTAGATCCAACTTTTAGTCTGTGATATTTTTCTTACTTCTGTTTAGCTCTGCTTCCCTTTCCTCCTCGTTCTCCTTTTCCTCGAATAAGCCGTACAATGCAAATGTCACTTTGAGAGCTTATTCAATGAAATGGGTGGTATTGGTGTCATATCTGCTCATATCGGCGTGTGGGAGGATCTACGAGGGCACAATACACAACCGGGATTTCATTAGTCCGCACAATAATAGGAATAGACTGAACAATAGATTCTAGCACCACGCAAAAATGTCACTGGGTCTTTTTTTGCGTTCCAAAAGATTAAAGAGAAGGAATGGTATCTCAAAGGTCTTGTTTTCGGTGCTTTTACACATTCTTTTGAACATATTGTAATTGGTATTTCAGATTAAATAGCTTAAAATGTTGGATATATTTGGGGCGAGGAACAAGAAAAAGTAATTCAGTTTGATGACAAGAAAAGCAGTTCAAATGAGGCGGAAACGATTGCAGTTTTAATGTATTTTGGCGTGTGAAAGTTGCAACAGTGATTTATTTTTTAAGCTTTGAGAATGAACATAAGAAACATAAGAAGAGAGTGAAATGAAGTCACTCAAGAAAAGGTGTAGGTTGACAATGGATTGTCTTTAGTCGACCAAGGAAATTCTTGGTCGACTAAAGACAATCTATTGACCTATTAATTGACAAAAAAGGTTGGTATCTGTTTTGATCGCACTATTTTCTTAGGCCAACTTGTTCACTAAAAGCATTCAAAGGATTACATGCAATAAAAGTATTCATGCAAAAACAACTTATTGTACAGAAAATTAAGAGGAAACACATTAGATGTATCTAAAAATCCAGATCAGACCAATGATTCAGTCTTAGCCTAACTGACTCCCTTTTGTTGCTGTTAAATATAAATACTTATTAGCTAAATAAAAATTTGGTCAACCAAGACTCGACTGAACCAACTGATCGTCTAAACGACTAAAGGACTACAGCCCTACGACTAAAGCAAGACCTATGTGGTTTTTTACATTTATCAGTTTCTACATGATCTTATTGTACAGTCCTTATTGCAAACTGCACCTGGAACAGGTCACTATGCTCCTGGTGCAAGCTTAGCAGAGCGTAGTGGTAAGGTAATGTGGTCTTGGAGTCAAGACTTTGCGTCCAAGACAGTCTAAGTCAAAGCAACCTCGAAACCAAGACAAGACCGAGTACAAGGTACCTCGAGACCAAGACAAGACCCAGTCCAAGCAACCTCAAGACCAAGACAAGTGAGAGTCCAAGCAACCTCAAGACAAGCAACCTTGAGACCAAGACAGAACCGAGACCAAGCACCCTCAAGACCAAGACAAGACCGAGACCAAGCAACCTCAAGACCAAGACAAGTCAGAGTCCAAGCAACCTCAAGACAAGACCGAGACCAAGCAACCTCAAGACCAAGACAAGTCAGAGTTCAAGCAACCTCAAGACAAGACAGAGTCCAAGCACCTTTAAGACCAAGACAAGACCAAGACCAAACATCCTCAAGACCAAGACAAGACCAAGACCAAGCAACCTCAAGACCAAGACAACACCAAGACCAAGCAACCTCAAGACCAAGACAAGACCGAGTCCAAGCAACCTCAAGACCAAGACAAGACCAAGACCAAGCAACCTCAAGATCAAGACCAAGACAAGACCAAGACCAAGCAACCTCAAGACCAAGACAAGACCGAGTCCAAGCAACCACAAGACAAAGTCAAGACCAAGTCCATGTGCTTGAGAAGACCAACCCCTTAAAAAGTTGATGGCATTATAAAATGTTTGTTTCTTGCAACATTCTAAATGCTTCATTTTGCTTTTAGCATTTTGGAGTTAATTGTCTGAAAGATTTTGAGCAAATGTGATTTTTCTTTCCTTCCAATTTGATCAACTTAAAATTGAAACTTAAGTACTATGACTAGTTTCCCCTGTGGGTACAATAAAGTGTCCATTAACTTTAATCCTACTTTGGTGTTTGTTTTAATATTGGCAACACATTACCGCAGACTTACTTGACAATCTCCAAAAATCAGCACACTATGTTTTATTATAAGCTCTCGTGTTTTTCTCTTCCACACTGTTGCCAAGGCAAACAAATCGTTACGTCAACTCTGGCTACAGCGACTAGGTAATTGTCACTGAGGAGCAGAGCAGTTCAAATAAGGCTACAATAACAGCTGAATTGAGAGCAATTCATTTACAAATTCTTTTACTCATAATGTCAAAATATGGACCAGAAAGCTTACATTTTGGTGTGCTTTTTCACGCCAACATCAACAACAAATAATTCTCCCATGTTCTAACTTACATACTGTACATGCTTTATTAGCTGAAGACTTCCATACCTCCAAAGGTCCCATTTTAAAGCTACATAAGCACGGCCATTTTGCCTCTATGTGCCGTAGCTGCGAAAACAAAATTATGCCCATTACGCGTGTCTCATTCCGCAAATAGATCCCTGTAAATCTCCCACAATGCACCTTTATGGTCGCAGCAGACAAAGCTTGATTGAGCGACATTTCGTTCTCATTCCGGCCAGCAGATACAGATGGGATTTTTTTTTTTTTTTACGAGTGCGAGCCAAATAATATTCATGTAGCGTTGGAATGTGCTCTTTTTTATTTGGTTTTACAGCCTCCCTTCTGCAGCTAGTTTGTTTTACATGGAGGATTAGTGTCCACTATCACGCGAATAATAAAAGCAAAAGTGTTCTTTCCATTTATTCATATTGGGTATTCTGACCTTTTTGAATTTTTTTTTAGGTTTACAAGTCGTGTAGTTTTTTTTGTTTGTATTTTCTCCAAAACATTCAGCTTAAAGTTTTCCATATTTGTGTTATAAATGCAGATCAAGATGGAGACAAAAAAAAAAAAAAAAAAAATCTAATCATAATAAATTGAATACTGGACTGCAGTCGTAATTTAGGAACCAATCCAGCAAGAGAGCATCTTTTCTGCCAACAACCGTAATGCAGTGTGCATTAAGACCTATTGTACAGAAAACCTGTCCAAGTTTAAATGTCCATTCCTCAAAAATGGCTCATTACAAAATAAAAATTGTAGTATTTTTTCAGTACAAAAGAAAATTGAAAAAAATAATTGAAAGTATGGAGGACTAAAAATGACCTATTTATAATTAATTAAAAGAATAAAGTAAATAAAAAAAAAATACAAGAATAAATATAAAAATAAAAAGTGAAAATAAATGTGTAAATAAAAATATGAATACCAAAATAAATGAAAACAAAAATTGAATAAATAGCAAACAATTATCATTATTATTATTTTTTTAAACACAAACACGTACCATTTTAATGTGTGGTTATTTATTCTATGGTAGTAAAAATACATGTTTTTAATTCATTTTTCTTTTGTTTTTTATTTATTTATAATTTCATTCTTGCTTTTATTTATACATAGTCCTGTTTTTTAAGCTTCACACATTTTTGCCATTTATTTTGTTTCTATTTTTATTTCTTTTTCTATTTTCACATACATTTGTTTATTTGTTTAATTTTTTTCGTGTGTATGCTAATGAAGTGGGCGGGGTGACTTGGGGTCTGCTCCAATTGGTTCAAACACTGTTCTCATCTCTTCACTCTTTTGGGAAAGCTAAATTAGCATGATGCTAGCACCTCTACTGGTCTTTTTACAGAGCTAAAGTTAATAGTCGAGAAATTTGAAGATTTATTCACTGCGAACTCACCAGAATATTTAATTTTTATTATAAGTTTTAACCATGGATTATATGATGGAGACGATAGCGAACTACAGTATTGTTTGCTATGCTGGAGGCTAATGTGTCCAAGTTATACCAAACCTTAAGCATTTACAAGAGATAATTTGACTATTTTCAAGGTTAGATTCTTTTCAAATCGTCTGAGAAAGCTTTTTTTTTTTTTTTTTTACAAAGCTTTGACTTGACCTGTGGCGTTTTTTCTCAATAGATGCTTCACACACTTGGGAGCGAGATGGGAAGCAGAAACCGTACGGAAGACAAAAATCGCTCGGAATGCACGGAAGGAAGGGATGAAAAGGTCCACCGGGCACGAGTATCAAAGAGGGTAATTAAGCTCAGATATGGCTCTCCGAGGACTCAGAGGAAGTACAGGCTGGATTGTCTTCTGTTCTGCGCAACGAGGAAGTGAACAGAAAAGCATTATTTATATTTGTGGGATAATAATAAGGTTAAACAAAGGGCATTTGTTAGAACTCAGATGGATTTTTTTTTTTTTTTTTTTTTCAATTCAGACTCCAGTCAATCAGATTTTTTACTTCTTGCCTTGTTTCAACACATCTGTTCTTATTCAAAAATATTTCTGGGGTAAGGCATTTCTACACTTTTGAAATTCTTTCTATTACAGTATCTATTCAGGAAGACTTATAATGTTTGGCTTCGAATTTTAAACTGGCCCTTTGACTTCCAGTTTCAAGTGAAATTTAAATAACTTGTTTATTCTTCATGGTTAAAACTCAAAATTATGTACTGTACCTTGATTTTCCCTAATAGGTCTTCTTAAGCTAATTACAGAAATGTTTAAATCAGCCAAATATGCCGACATAAGTGTTGCAGAAACCTAGACATTCAATGCACATTTCGACTCAAACACTTAGCATCTGAGCAAGTCCGGTAAGATCTGAATAGCTCTGTAGCGTTCTCCTATTCATTTTCCTATAGCTGTTAGCATTAGACCACAAAACCGCAAGTTATGAATGATGTGAAGAGTGTCAGCTGGTACAAACCTTTTGACCACATCAAACAAGTCACTGTTGAATTTACAAACCTTTTCGTGTTTTAGTACATAAAATTGGTGTATAGTGAAAAAATGCTAACAGAAGATGAAGATTCTCTTGTTGCACATCTTTCAATAACCTCTTTTACATGTCAGGACAGACAAATGACAAAAAAATTGCCAATAAAAGTCACATTGGCAAATGAAGTTTATCTCACATTTCCAGAAATATATCAGTTTTGGAAATACATTACCAATGTTGTTTAAAAAAACTTCACAAAACACAAATCAAATCCATAAAAGTGCAACTTGTGCCATTGTATTGAACTGATTTACGTCAACACATAAACTGGAGGAATATGGCGACAAGACGGTTGTGTTGTAGCAACTGAACAGAGCTGCTGATTGTGCGTTTACTTAATGTCTATGGAAGATCTACATATGCACATCTTGAGCAATATATTAACAAGGCCACTTGCAGTTTTATCTGTTATGATGGGCTGCATCCAACTATTACAGATTTTGTGCTTCTCTGTCAGATTCCTTGTTCAACTCGTCTCACAGGTGTGGTCTGCTATACGTTTTATCTCTTTTAGTTCTAATTTAAAACTCCTTTTGTGGAATTAGGCTTGAAAAGGCAACACTAATGCAATGTTTTGAGTATTCAAGTCACCAGGTCCTGGACTGATGGTACATAAACTTCTATTGCCTCACACTATAGATGTATTAAAATGTGTTTGCTTCTATAACTCATAGATTGTTTTCTTTAAATATGAACTGCAGGTTTGTTATTTGCTGCTGCACATATACATTTTTAAACACATTTTGCCTCCAGCTCTTGCATACGTTTAACTGTAACAGGTGGTCATTTGTTTCGCCCGACGAGGTTCTGGGATTTGTACACGGAGCTAAAACGTGGAAGTATCTGACAAATTGCACCTCGGCTGTGGCTCTTCCTCTTGGCGAGCTGCCGGCGTATATATACACTCTTTCAGTGGTGGAACGTAACGAAGTACATTTACTTCGTTACTGTACTTAAGTAAAAAATCGTGTATCTGTACTTTACTTAAGTAAAATTTAGGACCTATACTTTTTACTTTTACTTCACTACATTTTAGAGCAAGTATCTGTACTTTTACTCCGCTACTTTTTAAAAGTGTGTTTTGCATTTTTCGTTACATTTTCGGTCTGAAATTTGAAAAATATACAGTTTTTTCAGCGCATCTTGAAGCCGCATCGCCAAAATCAACCTGTAGAGGCAGCAGTTGACCGCCTGCGGTCTCCAAGAGGGAGAAGAAGTAATGAGACGAGAACCAATCAAAATCGAGAGTAAACAACATGTACCGCGAAGTCAAGCACCGCCAAAAAACTAATATCAAATATTGCACAAATGGAAAAAGAGTCAGAAGATGACATTGTCGTCATGGATGGCCCCGTGAGAGACACCGATAATGAAGAAGAAGAAGCTTCTCAGCCGTGGCCCTACTTGCAAGAAATATTTGTGTGTTTGGGGAGCACAGAGAAATCGTTTAGATTCCAATGTCTTCTTTGTCTGCCGCGAAAAACCGAACTCCTAGCTTTCAAAAACTCACCATCCAACCTGAAAAAACATGTGGAGGTAAGAACTGTGTACATTAACGTAAGTTAAGTTAGGCGTAAGCTGTTATGATGGTTGCTATTTGTTAGCTTAGCTGTGTATTTATTCGTGTCACAAGAAACTAGATATTGTCAGAGATATTTTAGCGGCATGCCTCATATAAACATGCAAAATTGCTGTTATACATCGAGATGGTGTGTTATTAACCTCGCAGGAGTGATCTGTGCATTGCAATGGATCGCGCTAGTTTAGCTTACAACGTGACAATGACCTACCAACGTCACATCACATTTTTACACAGACGAAACTCTAGTCTCAAAAGAATAAAATACTACTAAATATAGCATTATTGGCAGTTATCTGTCATACTTTTAACATACAGTATGCTTCACTAACTATTCACCTCAAGGGCATGATATACTTTATTATTTTCTACAAAATGTAATAATTTAAAAATAATTAGTTAAGTCCAGAGTTTATGTACTTTTTATATAAAAATTACAAAAATATATGAGTAGGCCTACTTTTATTATTTACTCAGAAAGGACAGAAACACTACTAAACTATGAGTAGGTTTGTTGATTTGAATTAAACAATTTGAAAGGTGTGTCATGTTTTGGAAGACACATAAGCGCCATCTAATGGCCATGTACAGAGCATGCTCTGCATTGTTAATTTACACATACAGTATTTTGGACATTAGATGTCAGATGTTTTGGTTTATTTATTTTGCTGACTGAATGATTTGGTTACATTAAACAAAGTAAGTCAAGTGTATTGTTAAAACTGCCATATTGCAGGCTAAACTATGCTCAAATTTGCTGTTAATTTATTTTTTACTGTTTGTCATTTCAGAGAAAACACACCTCACACCTTCAGAGATACTTAGCATTGACAGCAACTGTCACCAAGAGGAAGAAGTCTACTGATTTGGGATCATCATCCAGCAAGCAGTTGAAAATAGATGAGAGCACCAAACTCAAAGGGTCAAACAAGAGTGTTGATCATGCTATTATAAACTTTGTTGTCCAAGGGTTGCATCCCTTTGGGATCATTGAGCAGCCTGGATTCAAGAGTCTGATGCAGACGGTTCAGCCTAATCACACAGTAATGTCTCGTACTGCAATCCGCAACAGAATAGAAAAAATGACTACAACAATGAAAAACAACCTAATACAAGAAATGCAAAAAGTAAACTACATAGCCATCACAACAGACTGTTGGACAGCATATCAAAAGAGTTTCATTGGTGTCACAGCTCATTGGATTGATCCAGAAGATCTGAAAAGATGCTCTGTTGCTCTTGCCTGTAGGCGCCTTACAGGGTCTCATACATTTGATGTGTTAGCTGGTGCCCTTCATGACATACACACTGATTATAAAATCAGTGAGAAAATTGTGAGGACCACCACTGATAATGGCTCAAACTTTATCAAAGCGTTCAGAATTTACAGTATTGATGACAACAGGAACACCAACGCAGACTGCCATGCTGAAGTTACTGAAAATGAGGAGGATGAAGAAGATGAAGAGGCCGAAGAAGTAGAAGCAGTTGAGGTGACTTCCCTGATGGACATGGAGGATAGCTCAGAATACAGGTTACCTAAACATCACCGCTGTGCTTGTCATTTGCTAAATCTCATCTCAACTATTGATGCAAAAAAAGCCAACACAAATGATGCATACAAAAAGTTTCCCGTGCAGCCTTTGCCAAGTGCTGGGGGTTCTGGAATAAAAAAGCACGTTCTACAATCGCAGCAGAAGTCATAGAGCAGGAATGCAAACTCCAACTGATACGTCCCAATGACACCAGGTGGAACTCTCTGTTTATGGCAGTGGAACGCATTTTGAGGATTGTTAAAGAGCAAGGTGAAGGAGCCCTCAGAGCCGTTTCAGCAGCACTCAAAGTTCCTATGTAAGTTACTATAATTAAGCATATTTTTATTCATAAACTGACTTATTTATGTTCTGGTTCTGTTACGATACTTAAAGTTGGGGTAGCTAACTTTATTACAGTAGTTGTAACTAAGTAAACTTTGTGTTTTCCACCAAAAAGTATATGATAAATGCAGCCCACAGAGTACTCTCTGAATTGAATAATAACAAATTTTTGTTGTAATTAGGAGCAGAATGCAGCGTTCTGTCTCCGGTTTCACTTTAAATAGAAAAAAAGGGTTTTAAGTCAAAATTGCAACCAAAACTTTATACATATTGATATTAACAATGTATTGAAGAATTTATGAGAGAAAGTTGTCAGATTTAAAACCTAAATGTGTTTGCAGTTGAAAATCAGCTACCCCACCTTTAAGATTCTATTATATTATACTCGTACATTTTTTTGCTGTTTTGTTTGTTCCTATTTCCTTATTGTTTTCTTATCAATTCTGATTGCATTTGGGATCTCACAAATAATATGCTACCCCATTTACATATCTTGCAGGCTAAGTCCAGTTGAGCTGTCCTTCCTGAATGAGTACGTGGCTGTGATGACTCCAGTTGCAAAGGCTTTAAACATTCTCCAGGCAGAATCGGAAGTTCACATGGGATGGCTAGTACCAACAATAACACTTCTCACTCAGAAACTTGATCGGCTGCATCTCTCTTCCAAGTTATGTCAGCCACTAATAAATGCCCTCCAAGCTGGAATTCAGCTGCGCTTTGGAAGCATGTTAGCTGACCCTGAGCTTGTTGCTGCCGCAATACTGCTGCCGAAGTTTCGGACAACCTGGACAACTAATGAGGACAAGATAAAAATGGGTATGCTGCAATTTTAATAACATGTATTGACATATATTTCATTATAGTTGCTGCATGATTTGCATTGTACAATATTTATTTATGTATTTTTGGTAGGATTGGAGTTCATCAAAAGCCACATGGAAAGGGAACATACACAGCTCCGGGGAAACATCTCAAGCTCCTCAGATGAAGAGGACTTTTTTGGCTGCATGAAGGGAAATGTTCAAGAAGGAGCAAAGCAACTGGACAGCTATTTGGCAAACACAAGTACCTCATTTGACATTTTGAAGTCATTCCCTGTTGTCTGCAATTTGTCTCTTAAACTAAACACACCTTTACCTGCTTCTGCTGCATGTGAAAGACTGTTTAGTACAGCCGGGTTAATCTTCTCTCCAAAAAGGGCAAGGCTCAAGTCAAAAAACTTTGAAAACCAACTGCTGTTGAAGTTGAACCACAAATATTGGTAGGAGCTAGAGTGAGAAATGACTGGCCTTTTGAGATTTGCACTGCGCCAGATCTTTGTTTACTGTGAGTTATGCACAGGGCTTGTAATGCCTCTTGTTCATTGTGCTTAGTTTTAAATAAAAAGTTGAGCAATTATTAAACGGAGTATTTATTTTGTAACCTTACAGCACAAACAATTAACATTTGAATTATGGTCGAATACTTTTACTTTTTACTTAAAAGTAAATTTAACACCAATTACTTTTGTACTTTTACTTAAGTAGTTATTTTTTATTGGTACTTTTACTTTTACTTAAGTAATTTTTTTGCCTAATTATCTGTACTTTTACTTAAGTACAAAAAGTGAGTACTTCATCCACCACTGCACTCTTTATGACGAGCCGTTTTAGCGCGCGCAGATGTCTGGAAGATAGATGCAGCGGACGCCATGTTTTCTTGTTTGGCTATAGCTGCTGCTGCCAAAGTTTGCCAACATAGCTACGCGTGGCCAAATATTAGCTTGTAAACATGACTGATGCTATTGTTGAAATTATTATCAGTCCATGCTGAAGAGAAACGTTGGCAAAAAAAGGTACAAAACAATGGATTCACTCATTAAATTTTGTAAATAAACGGAACTCTTTCATTTTAAATAGCTTTGCAGGTTTAAATAAAGCATTCTAAGCCTCACAACTATTCATCTTGATAATTTTAAAAGTGCTTTTCACAACTTTCATAAAATGTTTTTTCCTCTGTAAAGCTGACAACAACTAGCTTCTGGTTTGGGAGAAGAAAATGCTCTATTATTAGAAGTAACTGGAATATCTATGCTCGTTTTAATGTATCTATGCGTGTTTTTTAACTAACAAAATCTTGTAGAAGTCTTTCAAGTTTTGATAATCAGTTTAAGATGGCATACTGCATAGTACAATCTTTTGAAAGCAATGTTGAACACACATAAAAAACGTGAAAGCAATGTTGAACACACATAAGGACACTTTCAATCTTCCTATTTGTGTAAACAAAGCTAAAAACATTAGCTTACAGCCTAAAAGATGGTTAGCGATAAATAAACTCACTAGTTTAAGTGCGTATGACAGTTGTTTTGTTGTTGTTGTTTTTTTTCCAAATTAAACTTAATTTGATAGATTTACACTTGTTGTAAATATAAATGATAGTTTTACACAAGTCCAGAAAAGGGTTGTAAGGAAAAGTACAGCAGAGTTTTAAACTAATGATCACAATTCAAAATTCACTAGAAACACATTTTTATGACCATAGAAACATAAATTTCACAAAATTAGTGTCTTCTTGTGTATTAATATGTCTCAAGTAAAAAAAAAAAAAAAAGATTACAGCACATTACATTAGAGATGTCTGCCCTGGTGGCTCGAGGGCCAAATGCGGCCCTTTAGTCGATTTCACGTTGTCTCTGGGATGACGGATGACTTTTGTTTAATATTATTTACCGTGGCCTGTCGTTGAAAGCACATAATCACAGAAAGAGACAATTCCAACAATCACTTAAACTTTCTACAACAAAGAAACAAACACAAGGCAGAAGCTTCAGAGATAAACCGAATAAACTTCTGATGTACTGATAAAAGCATAGTCTTGTGTTTGTGAGACAGACTGACATACAATTTGTCCAAAATTCTCTTAAAAGAATAGTCTGTGCAACATAATGTAATGTAATACAATGTAAATGTGGTTCATATATGTGTTATGTTAAGTTTTACGTAGCCATATTTTTGCCATATTTGAATAGAACACAGGGAGACTTCTATTAAAAATTGAGACTAACTGACTCCAATCGATTTGGCCCAAGCTCCATCTTGACACCCTTGCAGAATTTTGGCCCATTGTATTACATGGTTACTTGGCAACTCCAAGCGTGATGTCATCATTTATGCACAGAAAGTAACATTTTAATCTTAAAAAATTTTTAAACTGGCATGAAATTGGTAACATATTTTGAAAATTCTTAAATATCACAATCTTCACTTTGTTTTAATGAAATGAGCTCAATCTAATTTCACTAAAACTATCTTAATGTAACTTTTGCTGTCACTGGAACCACGTCATTAAACACACCACATATTTGACTGTGGAAGACAATCAAAAAAAGTGTTTTCTATTGGCCAAATTCCACAATCCACATTCCATTTGTGTTCCATTTAAGACCCACATGTCAAAGTGATGTGCGGCCTTGCTTTTCACGCTGGCGTCTGCAGGCACACTTCCACGTGACATTAACCGCGCACTCAAATCCATTATGACACTTTAGAGCGCACGGCAATAACATTTTTAAAGCTGTCTGTCTGTCGGTTGTGTGCGGACCTTTGGAAACCTCCTCTTTTTACATGTGCAGCAGCTGCTCTGGTTTACAAGCAGAAGCAGATGCAGCGGCAGGGTGGAGCTGGAGGAATTAGTGGTTTGTTGTTTAACGGCGCTTGGCACAAATGGGAAGGAGACGTGTTAATGGATCTAAACTGTGAGGTTAGCTGTGTTCACATGAGAGCTGATAATTTGATAAAAGAAGACTGGTTCATACTTGATCGAAACAGCTGCTCTCATCCCGTTTTGTTGTTTTTGTCAAAGAGGTTTCCTCAGTGGCTAGACGGACAGTGTATCTTAGAGCGAAAAAACGTTGGCTGATAATCCCTCTAAACATTTAGCCAGTGATGTTGATTTCTATGTAAATATAGTGACTGTTCTGCAAGTATGTGGTTATGTGTTTGGTCTACGACTAGGGATGTCACGATATCAAACTTTATTATCGCGATTATTGTGAGACAAAATATCACGATTTTGCAATTTTTCACATTTACGCTTGCTATGACCAAATAGCAGAGAAATTTAAAACTTTCTTACATTCTCATTGTGTAACACATCACTTTTCCTCAAGATTTTGACAAGTTTTGTGAAATTTAACTTCTGAATGCAAAAAAATGTCAATGTGACCTTTGCTTTTGCTTTAATAGAGATTATTCAATGCTTTTAAAATTATACTTCTTTAAGATAAAAAAAAGAATTTTGTTTCTGAAATGGCAACATTTACCAAGGTTGGGTCGAACCAATTCTGAGCATTCTCAACATTTACCCTCCTGCTGTGGCAAACAAATCAAAGCCGCAACAAGACAAAATCACAAACTTACTTGTCACTATTGTAAAAAAAAAAAAAAAAAAAGTGATATTTTTGCTACAGTACTATTTCGCCTTAAACAGAAAACGGATATTTTTGCTCATGTTTCTATAGAATAAACTAAAAAGGATTTTGATTTTGCGTCTAAAATTGTCACGATTATTATTATTTTCTTCTTACGATTATTTTGGGGCTTGAATAATCATGATTATCGATTAACCTAATAATCTTGACATCCCTATCTACGACTGCAAATAACAATAATTGTGGTAATTGATTAGTTGGGTGATTATTCTTTCAAATAATCTATTATTCATTTTCATTTTCTACTGCTTGTTCCTGTTAGGGGTTGTGAGTGACTGCAGCCTATCCCAGTGACTTTGGGCCTTTGGCGGGGGAACACTCTGGACATTGGCCAACTCGTCGCAGGGTTAGACAGACAACTATTCACTCTCTCATTCACTCACAATTTACAGTGATGCCTAATAAACCTAAACATGTTTTTGGAGGTGGGAGGAAACTGGAGTACCCGGTGTACAACCCACGGTGACACGGGGAGAACATGCAAACTCCACCCAGAGAGATCGTGAGATGTTGGTCCGACATGGAAGTCGAAACCATGATGTCCTTATTGGAAAGCCAGAGCTCTAACCGCTCCACTGTCGTACACCCCGATTTTGTTGATGAACAGAATGTGAATTACTGTTCTAATGTGATAGTTTATTTCTAAAAACAAAGAAAAAACACAATAGGTCTCCTTTAAAATTCAGGAAAGCATCCTTATAAAGCTGCAGAAACATATTTTAAACAAAACGTAGATCTTACGCTCATTATATTTTCAAAATGTTATTATTAATTTAGCTGGAAATCTCTCTGGAAAGTCCTTCTTGAACCAAGGAGTGAGTGGTCACTTTTGACCTCCTGCTCTGGCATTTAGACAATAAAATACATGCTGATCAAACCTGCCTCTGATTCCTTCTTTCTCAAGAAAACTTTAATTTGCACTGTGCTTTTTTACATAAAAGTGGTCTTGCTTTGATTGAAATGTTTCCCAGTATGGCATTGAATAATTTATCTTCATAGAGACAGGAATTTGATGGAGAAGCGTTATATTCTTGGCAAATGAAAAACTGCCACAAAAGCATAATTGCTATAGTTACTTAGTGCACCTTTAACTGGCTTGTTTGAGAGGAATTCAGTTGCCTCTTCAGTTTTCACTCGTTGAAGACCTCAGAGCTCAAAACAAAACCTTGAATTACCTCAAATGACATGTTTATCCTAATTAGAAAAGTGCTGGAACTTCCAAACAACTTGTCGACTGCAATTAACCTGAGCAATTATCAATGGGCAGCCTCTGGTTAACGAATGGATTTGTCCTAAATTGTACTTTGGGGGAAAGTGAGTGACAGCAACAGGCCATTTTAGGAGACTTGTAATTATGAGTAAGGCAATTTTATTATCTGGAAATATCACGCTACCATTTGCACAATATCTATCTCGCCATCTTTTAATGAAGATTCGAGCTTTGAACTTTTGACAGATTTTTACAGCTTTTTATGCACTTTGAGGCGAGATATTGACAAATTAGATGTATACATAAATTGATTTACTATTGATTGTATTTATTTATGTTTGGAAATGTGCCAAAAAGTGAAGATAAATGTCGTAATTGTGCTCAAAATGGCTGAAAAATGCTGACAACAAAAAGGCTAACGTGTTGCTTCAGTAGATATTTCTGGCTTTTATGGAAGTTTTTTTTTAAATATTATTTTGTGTCATGTTTAATCAGACACATACACTGACTTTTTATGCTTTAAACCATCACTTAGAGTTGTATTTAGCTGAATTCCTTCATTCAATCTCGTATAGAAAGAATAAAGACTAAAAAGATTTTTCTAGATGTGTGACGTTATAAGTTAAGCTTTAAAATCTTCAGTGCTGTTTCATCACAGTGCTTCCTCTTGGTTTATTGATTTGGCAATGGGAAGGTTTGGCTGTGTAAAGTATAGGCCTTTAAATAGTATATCCAATAATGATGATTGAGTTTTTTAATGCCATTTAAAGTTGTGCAACTGCTGCAAAATCTTGTTTATGGATAATTTAGGACATTTATTGCATCAAACAAAAGTTCTCAAACGAGAAAAATAAAATAAAAATGTGATCATAAGGTGAGAGGTCATGTTGACAGGGTACTATGGTTAAAGATTACTACACTTATTCTAAACACTTCTGACATCACATCTTATGCCATTCATTACAACTGTATGTTTCCATTAACATTAGAATCATTTAGAAAACTAATCTTCCTACATTTTGAGGTCTTTTTTTGTTCAAAAAAACACAAGTCACACTTTGAATATGTAAAAATCTGCAGTCACAGAAAGTAAGCTTTATTTGTAGAGCGCTGCAGAGTCACAAAACCTTTCACTCAGTGATAGCAGCAGTCGTAGGGCAGCTTGGCAGAGGCCTGGCGCCTCAACCTCTGACTACCACCAAGTGTTCCCTAACCTTCATATTATTGGTTGGTGGGGAAACCGGAGTGCCCGGAGGAAACCACACAGACACGAGGAGGAACATGCAAGCTCCACCCACCACTTTCGCTATAGCTTTGCCTATAAAATGTCACAAAGTATGACATTATATTTCTGTGGAGATAAGCATGTGGCATGACCAGGCCAAGAAAACAAGATTTTTGTATTGATGAGCAATGTTGACACCCACAGTGATGTTCAGTAGCTTGTCTTTATCAGCACTTCCAAAACATTTTCAAGCAACATTAACTCAAATTTTGCCAAAATCTTGCATTCAAGTTGCTTTTGCACTCTCAATAACTAAGTAATTAATCAAAAGAAAAATTGCCTAATTAATCTGTTAACATAACAATTGTTTATTGCTGCCATACAACAACACAGCATGCTTAAACAATCCCAAAAACTTCACCACAGAACCTCGGAGCCATTACGTAATTATAGGTCCACATCTGAGCTCCGGCCTGTATAAATCCAATCCTCGCGGCGGCACTTTATCTTGCAGTGGGCAGCAGCTGGCACTAGCCCCATTTAAAACAACATTATGGATCGGAAAAGAAAGTTAAAAGAGTCCCTTATTGCCAGTATAGGTGTTAAAGCGTGTGCATTTGAATCAGGCTGTCCTTTCAAGGTAACGGGCAGCGGGCCAGTTGTCAGGCGCGGCAGGTACGGAGCTAAAAGATGTGGGTATAACACTGCCCATATGTCTGCTAATGCCCCGGGAGCGCACTGTCAAGAGCGACCTCGTGTTAAGTATCCGCCGTCTTACAAAGGGCACGCCGACTTTTGACCTTACAATGATGGCCGACTCAGAAGAAGGCCGGGGAAAGTCAGGTCGTGGTGGTATTATTAGAGATTTAGAGGGATCTCGTAGTGTCGGAACGGAAAAGGTCTGCAGTGGTAGCGCGGTTAGGTGAATTAAATGGTGTAGCGAGATTATGAGGCAAGTGAAATGAAGAAAAGAAGGGTTATTTTGTTATTTAAAAGTGCTATGCTAATAAATAGTGGCAAAAATCTTATTAGTCACAATCAAACTTGATGGATTATACATTAATTTGTCATTTTGCAAAGTTTAAGGGGTGAATTGGACCAGTGTTTCTCAATCATTCTTTAAACTTTTACGGTTTAATGACCTTATTTTGCCCCGCCCACTTTTCTTGGAAGCGCATTTTCTAGATCGGTTTGAGACTGTCTTGTGGGGCAATCTCAAAAAGATATAATGACTAACCCAGCAGCTGAATTCTACAGGTTAGGAAATGCACTGCCAAGTCTTTCACATTTCTCACAAACACAGATTTTAGAATCACATGCAGTTTGACTCATTACATTTCTGTGGTTAAAAAAGGAGGTTTGTTTTATGTCGTAAAAGTTCAACTGCAAACAAGCTAGCTAAAATCTACATGGTTGCTGTGACAACAAAAATGCTATTTTCAATTTTTCATTTTTTTAATTTTAGACAGGAGAAAAAGAGAAAGAAACTAATTTGTGAATAACCTCTAATGTGTAACTTTTTAGCCAAAACATAGACTTGAACGAAAGCATTGTTTTCTTACTTGGATGCTCTTTTGAACTAAAAACATCATAAAAAAGTCTGTACTCTGAGCAGGTCTGCATCGCTCTAAAATTGATGGTGTCCTAGAGGACAAACTCCTTTTGCTTGTTTCAACTCAAGCATTAACAACATATTCTGCAAGTTCACAGTACACAATTTCAAGGCAGAAACTGCATTATTTTCTACGTCAAGCAACACGGGCTAAAAGTATGATTAGAAGAATTTAAGTAGAAGCCCATTTTGACAGCAAGTTTTGCCATAATGCAGTACCTGCTGGATATGAAATTGCCAGCGAAGGAACAAAGTATAATTTATTTTACTTCACTTATTGCTCAACATATAGAGGGAATATCGGCCGACGTCACTTTTCAACTGCGCATGCCCCTGGTAGGGGGTGCTGTCCATCTAGTTAGCTGGGGAAATTTCTTTGATGAAAACAACAAAATGGAACAAGAGCTGTTTGGATCAGGTATGAACCTGTCTGCTTGAGACAGTGTTTTTCTCAAAGTTTTTTCACTCACCTGAATGTTACGTGTATGGATTATAGGGTTAAATTTCATTCACAAATGTTAATTTAGCAGCATAACTTTTCGTTCTGCACAGTGATGTAGTTAGCCGACAACAACGCTGGCTCGAGTTGTTTCCACAACTTGGTCAATCAGCGGCAGCTCTTTCTGCAGGTCGAGTACGTGCATCTTCCTTGTGGATAACGAACAATATATAATATATCTATAATTTTCTTAAAACTGGGAAAAAAATTTAGACAACAGTAAAATTCTATAAAGGAAGTGAAGGATTACAGTTGGAGCATGATGCTACATTTGGTGCAGCAATTTTTAATATACCTTCACATTGTCTTTCAAATAAAATAAAATAAAATAAACAAATAAATAAATAAAAAAAATGAACACCTACTTAAATATACCTAAGTTCAAATTCGGCAAACAAAAGGACAATGTGATTAATCAGTGGTTGCTTTTGATTCTACACAGGTCTAATGGCTGATTTAATTGTTATGTGATTATAATGTTATGCAACTTCCTTGTATGTGCGCTGATTGCATAGGCCTACTGTAATAATAGTAGTGTTCTTGCTGTTGTTTGTCATCTTGTTCATTGGTGAAGGTTTGCAAAAATACTTAAAAACGCAGAATAAAAATCTACTGCACGCCATATCATCCAGTCTGACAACAAGCGCATCATTTTGATCCATGCAATACCACCCCATAGAATTAACCTCAAATAAAACCCAGTGTTGTTTGTATAGTGCAACTCCACCAGGACACACACTGCAGCTGGAAAACTTTGGCTGGAGCACAGACAAGATAAACCCAGTGGATTATACAGATCAATGCCAGAAGTCGATATCCTTCTGTAACCTTGATTTGAGCGAAAATCTGTCACGACCGCAGCCAATACTTCAGCAAATGATCCTTAGCACCTTTTTAATTTAACTTTCCTCGCTTCTCTCTGGTGTTTGCTTAAGATGTTGGGATCTTTGCTAACGGGATTACGTCTTTGTTTACTTACTGCTAAAGATTTGAGATTCTATTTGTCAGACAGAAAAGCTCGTTTGGTACAGTTGCCGTTTCGAACTCGTCTGGGATGTTTGTGATTCCGGTCGTAACAGCGGGAAATGAAAGGCTGACCTACTGTAAAATCAACAAGGGGTATAACTAATTCATAGGCTGGTAATTCTTCAAGCGTCTTGCAAAGCTTGTCGGAAGTTTGGAATCTAGGTTGAGGGACGGAATAACAAGTAAAGGAATTTTGGTCTCTTACAATAGTTAAGATAAAAAATGAATTTGAATTTAAAATTGCTTGGTTCAAAGATTTCAATAATAATTTTAGATATTTTGACAAATGGCCGCTGTATTTATTGCAGAGACCTAGATAATTTTCCTTGTGGCAAACTGTTTCAGACTCATTTCAAGACGTTACTTCTTCCTTTGCGCTAAATAATTTGACACTGGCGCTTACCCAGTTGGAGAATTTGTTTGATTATTTTAGGCCCAATAGAAAAGCCTTGAAACCAGTGCAGTAAGGAAGTAAATCTTATCCAGTTAAAATTATTCAAAGTCCAGGTCAAAATACAAAATCTAAGTCATTTTAAGCAAGGCTAGTTAAATAGTTTTGCATTGTAAAGTGACCAAAACATGTTACTCCAGTAAAAGTAAAAGTACTGAAGAAAACAACACACACAAAACTGGAATGTAGGACTGGACAACTAATTGGAATCAAGATGCAGTTATGCTAACACCAACAATCCTGGTGGTTTGGCGCTAAAGCCAAACTTTAAGGCATAACATTGGTATATTTTATTCATAAATCTGTACTTTTTTTTTCCTATAAAGGTGGTCCATTTAATGAAATACTTTGAGCTGATTGGATAGCTAGTCAACTAGTGCTCACCGACCTTAGTTTGTGCTTAACCAATCACAGCAACGAATCGCAATGGCGTATCCAATGTAGAATAGACCTAGTGCCACTCTTCTTCCAAAATGGAGGTACTTTGTATTTCTGCTAAAACAGAATCAATAGCAGCAGAAACACGTTCCCTCCTGGTAGCTGCCATCTTTGTTTTGTTTGATTAAGGCACTACTTGCCGTAGTCTTTGCTAGCAACCCCCTCAATTTGCCCTGCTGCAATGTGATTGGCTCGTTAAACCAGTGGTCTGCAAACCAATCCATCTCGCTGGCCAGGTTATTCAGCAGTATGAAATCATCAAGAAATGTGACTGAAATACATGAATACATACATTTAGGACCAGTGCAAACATTTTAGACCAACAAAGGCAAATGCCAATACTTTTTAAGGCCTTACATTCAAACGTTTGCATTCAAGACATTTTTAAAGACCTGGCAGAAACCCTGTCTGATTTATGTTCATCTTTTTGCCATGTTTTTGTCTTTGTTTAACATAATTTTGGAAAAGCTAAACAAAACTGAATCAAAAGTTGAGAACGATGTGCATGAAGGATAAAATAGTGATTTAAATTTTTTCTCAGCCCAACTTGAACGCAATGCCAAGAAGTGTTTACATGTTTGACTTTCTGAACTTCAGCTCAGGGCATTTTATTAGCATATCTGGAAAATCAAAAATTCCATATCGGACCATATCCACCATCCAAGTTTTATCGCTTCCCACTCCCACATCTGCCCAGACGAAGATGCTTTACTATCCTCCCTACTGATCTATAACGTCTTATTAGCACTATAAAAGCCAGGTAAACACATGAAGGATCGCCGCGCCGTGTAATCTCACCCTCCTGCGGCGAAGGGTGAGTGGGCCTGGGAGAGGGAGGAGAGCAGATGGTTTCATTCAGACACAGGTGGAGAGGGCCCTTCAAGACCTGCCCAGGGGCCTCATGGGTAATCATCATGACCGAGGGCTTTACTGCGTGGTGGAGTGTGTCTGCGGGGTCTGTAGAGCCGGGAGGAGAGGCTAGTGAGGCAGAGACGAAAACAAGACGAGGTGTTATGAAGGGGATGGAGGAGATGTCAGTCAAGAGCGATCTGAGGAAAGTCGGAAATCCTGCACGGACAATGCGGAGGACCTCTGGGTGACCTGAGGAGTGGAGCTAAATCGCCACACAGAGAGGAGAAAGTCTGTCGCTAGCTTGTTTGAGCGTAATAGGAATGAACAAGATGTCATGCTACAAGAGCTCGTGAGACAATTGATCTTGTGAGATTTTGTTTTCCCCATAATTTACTTTTAACTTGAACTAAAAATGGGTCGACGCTGGTGAAGTACCTCTCTTTTAAAATCGCAATTCTTTAAAGCAGCAGTGCTACAAAGCAAACAATAAATTTCAAGACGAGATAAAATAGCTTGATTGTAGGATTTAACCTTAATTTTATGAACGTTGTTACATTTGAGTATTTACAGACATTTATGGCTCGTTTGGTCTGAAAACATTATTTCTAGGGCAGGGTGATATTATATTGGTAATATCGCTATAGAAATGTACATCACTTTTGGAATTTTGTGATAAACTGTATTTGTGCATACACAGAAACTTTCCCAAATACTCATAAACTTTAGAAAGAGATTTTGAGTGACTAAACAGTTCTGCTGTAATGAACAAGAGAAGAAGTGGAAACAAATCTTAAATACAGCTAAATGTGAATATATAAAAAGACATTTAGAAATTCCATGTTCAGGTAATCTTTGATATACTGTATATCATCAATTATATCGTTAAAGCTGCAAAGAAATCTCACATATAAGCACATTGCACATTTTCTTACTACAGTTCCAACCACAAAAATCCAACAGTCTTCTCACCACCTGATGAACACAAGCCTTGCAATCCCCCAGCAGTGCAATGCTAGCGGCTCCTACAGCCCTCTCAGGACCACCAACCCCTCCTGCGCTTCAGAACTGCTAATTATCTCCATTTACCCCCCGCAGCTTCTCCAAGTACTTTCTCGAGCGCGGCCCCCCTTCCCAACGGATCCAAAAACGGTTCCGCCTTCTCCTCGCGTCAGCCATGCAACCCCGAGGCCTGGTTCTCCTCCATCGCGAGAAGAGAAAAACCAAGCTAGTGATGAAACCCAAGTTGTTTTTCATGCAACGCTTCTTTGTCTACAAAGGTAATTGAGTGGGATTGTAGCAGCGGGCGGGCAGGCGGGATTCGTGGAGGGTTGCAATTTCTCGGGCAGGTGTGGGGGGGGTCGTTTGATGTACTGTTGGCTGACGTTTATGGAGAGCATCGCGCATTGTAAGCGGAGGCAGATGGGGCGACACAAAGAGATTTCGGTGAGGGTTCGGCGGAGCGTACTGACGTACCTCGGGGAGAGAGTGGGAGAGTTTTCGTTTCAAGTGCAAAGAAGCACTTTTTTGGGGTGATTAATAAGCGGGGCAATGTGACATACCGGAATACTGTGGGTTTTCAAAGTTTTGGATGAAAAGAAGGAATTAGAAAACAAAAAAGGTTATGGTGACTTTGTGTCAACTAAGCAGGAAGCTGTGAAGGTTTAGAGATTTTAAGGAGTTAGCGTATCAAACTTCACCAAGCTCAGAGTTTAAGCAAGGCAAGGCCAGAACTGAACCAGCAAAAGAAAAGGATTATATCAAATCTAGAACATGCCCGTTTTATCCAAGTTAAGAAGGAATTAGAACATATAAGGTTATGATGACTTTTTGTCAACTGAGGCATGAAGCTACGAAAGTTTAGCAAGTCTAGGACTGACCAGAAAGAAAGGGCTAAATAAATCCTACATCAACATACCCTGGTTTATTTACACTATACATAGCTTTTTGTTGGCAGTGCCTTCCATTTTCAAGGCATTCAAAGCACTTAAAGATAAAGGAATCACTCAACTCAGTGCATGCAACACTGAAGCAGGGTGGGTTAAGTGTCTTGCTCCAAGAACACGACAGTCCAGTCTAGTGGTCCCACAGTGGCACTTGGTCTTCCAAGTACTAACCAGGTCCTAACATGATTAGCTTCTGAGATCTGATGGGATCAAACGTTAACAAGCAGGTAAAGCCACACTTCCCTCGACTGTTCCACAGTGTGAGATTAAATTAAGCATCTGAATAACAGAGAAACATGCACTATTTATGCAAGTATTTATTAACTGTTAGGACCATTTGCCACATTGCAAGGTTGTGTTCAAATTCTAAAATGTGAATATGTCACTTCTGTCTATTACATTGTTTTATTGTATTATTTCACAGTTTTTCTTGAGATTCTGGTTTCGAACATGTCACTCTTCTTGCATTACAACAAAAAATATGTAGAGACACTGTTTCTTACCGTCGTATAAACAGGTGTTTTGATTGAAGCCACATGGGACATTTTCTTTGCTCTTAATGACTAGGCTTAGGTCTGAAGTTATGTCTGGGGCTTGAGGTTGTTTAAGGTTAGGATCAGGGATCATAAAATAACACATCTTTACATCCACCAGAAATGGAAATGGACTGGGGCAACATGTATAATACATGCAAAAAAATTAACCAATTACATGGTATACATACACATTCAAATTGGCATGTGAGATTGGATAGATGCACTTTCTACTATTGGCTGAAGACATTTTAGTCAACTAAACCAAGGCCTATTGAATTACTGATTAGTAATTAGCCTACTGATTAGTATTTGACTTGTAAACTGCTAAAAGAATGGACAAAACTGACACAGTTTATGCAAAAGATTTAATTTATCACTATTATGCTTTACCAGTGTTGCTGTCCTTCCTGTGTTTGCAAACTGTCTTTGTCATACTCTTTCTTGTTGAAAGTTCTCTAATGTGTAGCCATGCTTTTACATTGCATATGATGAATAAGTCCAGTTTCTAAACATCATGTGTAGAGCAGAGATGCTGTAAATTGTTTCAAATTTGAACATTCAGCAAAAGTTAAATTATCTTTGTAGTCAATTTTTAATCAACCATGAATGATTTTGGACTGAAAGTGGGGAACCTTTGGTGTCGAGGACGTAATAGTACTTCTAACTGATGGCACACGAAGAAGTGAAGAATTCAAAATCAGTCAGAATTGCATTTGATTAGCCCTGCAGTGACGACAACTCGAGTGCTGAAATTTTCAAAAGTATTCTGGTGATGATGATTGGACTTTAAAAAAGATTTGAGGAGCACTTTTGGATTGCTAAGAGGTCAAGAGAGAGAAAATGATTACGCAGAATCAATCAGAAAACGTGAATGAATTAAATCTGTGTATGTTTTATGAAAAGAAAATGAGTTAGCGTATAACAGCATTCCGTTTTATGCCTTCAAAAGTCGACATTAGCTCACATACGCTTGGGTCAGACGGAATCAAATAACAGCTCAGGACTTTTTTCCAATTTCTCTTGCTTTTTCAAAACCCACAATTTTCCCTTCACACCTTTTCTGCCCGAGTCAATATGTCGTAAAGTTCCTCAGAAAAAAGAACACCCAGGAGGAGCTAGGTCAGATCAACTTGACACGGAGTTTAACGAAGCTACAGCCCTTCCCAGTTCGCGGCCCAGATTGGAGCCAGTTTTTTTTTCCCGTGGCGTATATGGAGGCGAGCTGAAATTCCTATTCTTCTCCCATTTCGGCCATTAGAAGGAAAAGAAACTCGGCGGTGGCTTAGTCTCCGGTCCCCGCGGTTCATGAAATATTCACCTGTTACTGACGACACGCTGGCTGGTGCTCGGAGAGGTTATCCACTCGAAGGCTGAGAGGGGCAAGCGGTCACCTGGCCTCAATTAATCTAAGTCAGGACAACGTGACCTGCACCTGTCCCTCCTGGTGGGGCGGACGTATGGGAGAGGGACGAGCTGGACTGATGTGAAGGTTGTGAGAATGGTTATCCAGCTGTTTTAGTTTTGGAAATAGGACTAGGCAAAATGACAAACAATTAATATCACCATTTTCTTGGAGCTGTACAGGGATGCCATATTTTCTGACAGATACAAGTGACCAAGCCTTTGAAAGAAAATCTGAATACAGGTGGCCTCAACTTATTTAGTTATTAATATAATCAGTTGGTTGGAACATGTGTTTCTACTGCAAAACAATTTACTAATGATTTCTAACAATATCGACTTTTAGACAAGAAAATATGTCTAAAAGTCAAAAGACAACAACAACCTATCCAGGGACTCCAGGTGGAAATTAGCAACTTTGCTACAACCTGACACAAGCACCTCTCCTCTTTTGTATAGGATAATGTTTTTTGTGCTGATAAATAAACTAATAAACTAAACTAAATATGCTACGAAAAGCTAAAACGTAAAGTAACTATGAAAACTCACAATTCCATTTTTAACACCATTGCACATCAAATACAGATATCTGTATTTGTTTGATTGACAAGCAAAACAATTGGGATTGGTCGGCTACAAAGGGAACATGGCAAAATCTCTCGAAAATGTGAAAAAATCTGATCATGTCTAGGACCAACACTGCACAAACAAGACACATTATTGAATAAAGTATTGAGAAAAGTTGGGCGCTAGTGACAAAAACTGTATTTATTTATTTATTTGCCATATCTTGATTACAATATTCAGATAATAGGCCCATAGTGTAACTTGTTCTAGGATCCTAGCTGTTTCAGTTGCACTAAATACAGAACAATAAACTGGGTAAACTTTGAGCATGGCTAAAAAAAAAATTACGATTACAGTAAATAAGAGGACTTTTCTTTTTTCCACACATATGAAGCGCATCATATCCAAAGAAAATAAATAAAAAAAATCAAATAAGGCATGTGCTGAGAAGGTAACTGTTTTATGGTGTCCAGTATGGAAGTTCTCAAAAACACAAGCAAGTTATACACAAAAGTACCAGAAAAGATTCTAGATGAAGCAGCTTGGTTTTACAACTTAAGTTTTTGGTTCTTTTCCAGCAACAAATACACAAATCACGTCTGTGTGCAAATTTTTCGAAAGTCAAAATAATAGTCAAAATAACGTATATCTATCTGCGATTATGTTTCAGTTTGCCTTGTTACTAAAAAAATTGTAGAAAAATATCAATAAATTTAGTATTTATGAATTAAAAATGAATACTATACTAATAACCCGAGAGACCCTACGGGAGACCATTGATTACAGTTTTTACAACTTTAACATGTAACTGCATTCAATCAACCAAGAGCACAAATATTTATGCTTTTTTTTATTTTATTTTTATTTATTGTTATTAAAGGCATAGAATGAGTTTTGCCATGGACTGAAGCATAAATTTCCAACAATCCAACAGCATAATGTTTGCGGTTGTGACCTACACCTATTCATGGCCATTAAGAGGAGAAATGGGAGTGGACGGATCTTAAACTGGCTGTCACCGCGACATTGATTTATGGATATCCTACAGGAGGCACCGCAGAGATGGAAGGCTGAGGCGAGAGATGGAATTGATTGAGAGAACAATGTAAATGCAGACAGTCGCAGATGGTTTGGAGAGGAATCAAGAACAGCAGGGTCTCTGGGACACTTCACATTCATCTGTTTGTCATACCTTCAGCTGCTGTTTCGAATGCAAGACTGGCAAAAATAAAAAAAAAATCTATATCACTTTTAGCTGCAAAGATTCACAAGAACATTTTGTTTTTAGCTTGTACTTTTTGCTATTAGAATTAAGTGTTAGCTAAACCTTAGCACTGAAATGTGTTCACTTACAAACTTACAATGCAAAAAGTAATACCTTCTTGAATACGAAATGATGTATTATCTTGATCTGAGCAGCTCTGACTTGTTTTTCTTAGTTCAAGTGGCATACATTTTGTTTTTTTCATTATGTTGCTTGTATATTTTTAAGTACAAGAAATCTTGTTCCATTAATAGAAGTCAAATCTGCTCATATGAACATATGTTCTTAATTCACAAATTGTAAATAAAACACACTTTTCACATTGTAGTTACACACTTGCATTAAAATTATAAAATAACTGATACATAATAATACATACCACAAATAAATAGTAATGGTAAGTCATAATTACTTTATGTTGAAAACAATGCACTGGCTAGCTTGCCATTTCTCTATGCTAATGCTAACCTGTATTAATTCTTTAAATGCCAAAAAAAAAAAGTAGTCAAAACGCTCTAATTTTGTAAAGCAAGCAATAGCTACTTCATGCCAACTAGGTTCTGTGAACAATTATGCACTGGCTAGCTTGCCATTTTACAAAGCCAATGCTTATCTTCATCAAAATGTGCAAATATGAAATAAACAACCAACAAAGTACTAATTTTGTAAAGCAACCAATAACTATGCTGATAGGTTCAGTGGAAAGTAATGCACTGGCTAGCTCACCATTTCTCAATGCTAATGCTGATCTTTAATAATTGTGTAAAGCAAACAATAACTACTTTATGCCAATAAGTTTTGTGAAAAACAGTCACTGACTAGCTTGCCATTTTTCAAAGCTAATGCTAATCTTAATTACACAAGTGAAAAACAGCCAACAAAGTACCAACTTTATAAACCTAGCAATAACAACTTTATGTCGATAGGTTCTGTTAAAATAAACTGGCTAGCTCGCCATTTCGCAAAACTTTCCAAATATTTTATGTATAGATTAGTTCAGTTTGCAGTGCTATTGTCAAATTTGCATAGTTTGTTCAGTTTATTGCTCTATGTCAGACAATACATCAGCTTACCAAGTCTCCTGTCTCCATACGCACTCAGGCCTATCATCTGAGTGCAACAAAGCTCAAATCACCCGATGATTTCACAAACTGTAAATCTCTCTTCAAAGGAGCCGCGATAGGCCTCCGCGCGCCAATAAGCTCCTCCGCTGTGCTTCCCCTCGCTGCTCGCCGTCATTACAGCATCCCGCTAAGCACCACGCCAACACAAATAAACAAGATCACAAACCAGGTCAATGATTTAAGTGAAGGGTTGTCTGAGAAGAGAGCAGTGGCCCCTCCAGGACTTCACATGTGCGCCGTACATTCTATACGCTGCAGTAACAAACATGTCGGCAAGAAATGATGTTATCTATAAAAGACAGCAGCAGGACCCGCGGGACAGGATACAGATTGGGAAGGAGACACAGGGCGTTTCACTGAGCAATGATGCATCTTGATGTGTACAGGAAAAAAATGTATTGTTTAGAAGATGCAATATTATTAGGCTACATAACTTGAAGGGGAAGCAATTTTTCTGCCTGTATGAGTAGATTTAAGATTTGTGTTTCAATAAAAGAATTCTGTTCAAAGTTCATGTTGTAGTTTGTGCAGGAAACAATAATAGTATAAAAATTGTTGGCTTTGCGCATTGCTTGTTTTTTTAAATTGCACTTTTTGAGAATGTAAGGATCCAGCTTGATTAGTTCTGAGGCCAATTTTGATACTTTAGTTGTATGCAGCGGCGACTGAATATAGCTTTTTAATTTCGTAGCTTGTTCGAGAATTGGTTCTAGTGTCGTGTAACTATTATTAATAACGCAAATAACAACTTAACTTTGTGTGAATGCAATTTCAAACATTCTAGGTCAACATCAGCCTATAAATCGCTTAATTACAATAAACCCAAGGCACAACCAGGATCTTGGCTAAACAAATATAGCTGTTGGCACCGATATTTGATCCCATTATTGGATCGGTTAATTTCTAGTAAGACTCAGAGTTGTTGTTAACTATTTGGTATCTGTTCATATCAGCCCAAAAACATCCTCAGTGGTATAGGCTAATCTTGTTTCAAAACAATTACTGTTTATGGGCTTCGTTCACAGATTATGATGTTATAGGCCAGATAGTGAGCAAGAGCCAATTTTTCCTATTATCAACATTGTTCTTTTCCATGAAACCCCTTGATGAACACCTTGGTGAAGAAGATCGTGGGTTTAACTCTTGAGTCAAGCAAAGTAAACATCTCACAATCTCTCTGAAAGGAATTTGCATGTTCTCGTTATGTTACTGTGGGTTTTCTCCTGCTATTTCAGTTTTCTTTCACCTACAAAAAATGCATGTTTAGGTTAATTGGGAATCATTGTAAATTTCGCCTAGTGAATGAATGCAATAGGCTCAAGTCACTAGTGAACCCTAACGTGAACAAGCAGTACAAAATCAATAAATGAATTTTGATGGTGCTAGTCCATGGTTTTCCAAAGTGCAGGTGCTTTGGAGCATGTTTAAAGAATAGGAACTATGCAAAAAATACATCATGTTAGTCTTTTTAAGACAGTTGGAAGCCCTAAGGGTCACGAAAGAAAATCTGGATGTCACCTGATGATTTCAAGACATAATTTGACTTATTAAAACCTGTTTTAAATCTTGCCGTGGGGGTTATAAGTTGCTGGAATGGTTCTTTTGAGGATCCCGGTCTGAAAAGTATGGGAATACCTGCTTTAAGCGATTACTTTTCCCTAAAAATCAGCAACGAAAAAGAAATTATTTGACCTAATCTTCCTGCTAACATTTCTATTGCCTGACTAGCTTTAAGCACAAACATTGTTCAATAAATCATTGATTCTTTTTTGTTCACATTGCAGTCGGTTTCTGTCTGCAGAGTAGAATCCAAATACCAAAAAGCGTACACAAATAGCTAACAAAGACAACAGCATGATCCTCGAGACCAACTAGAGAGCGGGTAAGAAACACAGATGCGTCTGACTGCGTAATGATGTACCCTGATGTGTGGAAGAGTGTCCCAGAGATAACGTACACTCATAAAAATGCCAAATGTCATTCTGATGAAAGCTGTGAACCTCCAAATACCACTTCACTAATGGCAAGTGCCCAAGAAGCGGGGCACGTATAATGACTAGGAATCCTTCAGAAGTGGCGGTCCGTGCTCGGCCTCATTATGTTCCGTCTTGGTGCTCAAACTTGTGCGGCTAATGGAGCATGGGCGGCTGGTACTGTGCCACCCCACTGAGGACCAGGATGGAGTACGCGGGGGGGGCACTGGACATTCCCTCATCTTCTCTCAACATCAGACAGGACCAGCGTGAGGCCATCTAGATAAGTTGGATCGTCAAAATAGACTAGATTAAGTCTAGTGGTGATTTATGAAACGGCTAATACAAAAAGAGAATGAAACAGGACAACAAGGGCAAGATCGAATTGTGTCTGTGACGAACCTAAAGTGTGAAATTCAATGTATTTTTGTAGCGCCAACCACAGTTGCCTCTGAGGACTTCCCAGGATTGTTGATTTAGTGTTTTAGAAAATCAAACGACGAAACAGTCAATGGTCAATGCCAAATACAAACATTAGAAAACAAGAAATGTGCTGGGGAAATACAATAGGAATTGATTTTTTCTAGTTATTCAGATAAAAAGAAAAGAAAATTATTTACAAATTCATCTTGAAAAGTCTGCCTATTGGATATGACAATGCTTGGCCTATAATTTGTCACTAAATGGCATTAGGCATGAGTAATTGAGCATCACTGAGTCAACCCTAACTGATAAATTAAATTAAACTAATAAAACTAATAATAAGGCTGTGCAATCAATGAAATTTCTATTTCAATTATGATTATTACCATAATCGACAACAAAAATGTGTAATCATTGAGAAATTGTGGGTATTACCTTAAACTGCCTTCTCTCTAAGCTAATAATTGCCTGAATAATCGTGATGTCAATTATGTTTCAACTTCCAAGTAGGGCTGGGCCAAAAATTGAAAACTCGACAGATCAGAATCGAATAAAACCAAATCGCCAAATATTTGGTGATGGTTTTTGAATCAAAAAATTGGAAACCAATTTTTTTTGTCAGAAAAAATGTGTAGTTCTGAGCAAAAATCAAACAAAGGCAGAATATTGACATATAGTTTCACAAACATCTAATAAATTGGACATAATAAAAGTTTTAGTTTGGTTTATGTTCATGGCATTTTTCATTTGTTTTTGAAAAGGTTAAACAAAATCGAATCAAAAAACGAGATCGATCAATATGAGAAAAAAAATCGTGATTATATTTTTTCCCAAATTGACCAGTCCTAGTTCCAAGTAATCGTGATTATCCTGAAAATCCTGACCATGTCTAGCAAGAAAACCTGGAGATGGCTCCATGAACGCTGCACTGTTCCGCTCACTGCTCCTAAAGGATGAGTCAAGAAACCTTAACCTTACAAAACCACTGTCCTCTGTGTCTCACCTTGCTCTCGCTCTCTTGTCCCACCTCTAAGTGTTGTGAGAAGAATTTAGAGACTAAAGCCCTAAATTCCATCCACATCCAAAAGAGCTGGGGCGGTGCTGGAGTAGTCTGTAAAAGGAGGAGATGAAAGTGGAAAAAAAGAGCAGTATGACTTTTTGATCTAAAACTTTGCAAATTGCCAAAGACTCGGAATAGTAGCCAAAGACATACATAGTAGGAAGAAAAAGACTTTAGAAGGCAGATAGAACCTAGTAATTTATGTCGTCTAATGAGTGTTAAAGCAAAGATAGCTTACAACAAACTGTAGAATTCCTAGCAAAAACAAAAAAAAAACCTCAAACAAGAGCTGAACCTTCCACCGGAAAACAGACTGAAAACTCATAACCTTATAAACCCATCATAAACTTAAATCATTCTGGACAACTTCAGCATCTCTCATTGTTCCAAGTAGGCCACCTGGCGCTGTCTTTCCCCGATGAACCATCCTCACCAGTGCTCGTATGGGTGATTTATGCCCCTGCCCCTGTATCACTGACACAGCCCCGGCAGACAGCGACTCCTCTGTTCTCATTAACTCCTTCATAACTCATCTACGATATAACGAGCGCTCTGTCGCCCTCGAGAACGGCTCCGCAACTCCCAATACAACCTCGGCGGTAGACTGCATAGCCCCAAGCTAGGCCCGAGGATAAAATATTCTGTTTGCGCTTAATTAAAAGTGACCAATATGAAAAAAGAATCCGACTTGGAATGCTAATTGAGAAGACGGCGATAAATTATGCATAGGAGATGAGATTAGTATGGGAAAGGTAGGTTTTGGCGAAAACTAAGGGGAACTACAGGAGGTCAAAGGTTGCCGAAGTTGACTGGAGAAAGTAATGGGTCCGATTTGCCCCAGGTGGACGGTATCAGATTCAACTGTCAGCGATGAGAGGTGTTGGGGATGGTGGAGTGTCCTGGAGCCGGGAGCGAGATTGTCTTTTAAAGAGTAAAGTAGATTTCAGCGGAGAATTAAGACACCTTTTAATCTTCTTTTGTCGAGACTTTCACACGACTTAGCCGCGAGACAATAGGGTTCCAGAGGAGAAAAGGGGCCAGATTTGCCTTATTAAATTCAATAATGCTGCTTTGGGAGTTTAATTACATTGTAGCGTGGATTGGGGTGAGATGAGGGGAGGTCTTGGCACGTCTTGGTGGTAGTTCTTGTTATTAAAAGCGTACATTAATACATTTGATTTTCGCATATGGGGCAAATGTCGATGCAATTGTGTAATTAATGAACGAAGCTCAGGAAGTCCCTTCATCCTTTTCTACACCATTGGATCAAATGACCATAAGCAATTTCTGAAGAAAACTAAGACCTTTATCACTAAGATTTCAATGCAATAGAATAGATCAAACATAAACGCTCAAATCAGTCAAACCAGCTTATCTGAATGAGCTACAGGTTTACTTTTAGGGTTCTGTCAAAAATCTCAGGGTTTGTGAGGTTTATAAATCAATAATATGGTAACTCTTTGGGCAAAGAACAACAACAAAGCATAAAACATTAAATACAAAAGAGGTGTGCGAGGTTTAAATGTAAATAATTCTGACAAACCGTTGTCCAACACATAAGTCAAGGCTTTCCAAACCTTTCACACCGGGATCACCAAAATAATTTTCCACTCAACTTGAAACCCCCACAGCCAAATTATGTAAATATTTGTTGTCATTTCAACTCATACAACTACTCAAAGGTTGGTTTAGTTGTATTGATTAATCCAAGTGACTAAAAGTCGCTCAAAGAGCTGTGCTATGAATCGAATTTCAGTTTTAATTATCAATGATCATTGTTGTAATCGAATACAAAAATTACATATTAGAGTTTAGATTATTGACCGTGTGCTCATAAGCCACATACAGTTCCTTGAATTGCAAAGATATAGGTGTAGTAGAAAACTTTCTTTGAGATATAATATAATTGTATGTTCACTCTGTACATTTAAGGCTCGCTAATGCTTTGCTCACTCTCTAAATAACCAATCGTTCATAATTTCAATTATAATCAAATATAATCAAATATAATCTGTTGATACAAATTAAATACAGAGTACTGTCCCAGAATATGCTTTGCAACAGACTGGGGTCCGACCGTCATTTTGAGAACCACAGGAATGTCAAGGTCAAGATCCGCATACTCCATTAGAGGCTTTTTTACTGCTATCAAGTCCCAAGACAAGACCAAGATCTCCAAGGGTCGAGACCAAGACAAAATTGAGACTTTTAAAAGTCGAAATCATGCCAAGGCTAAGATTGACATCAACTCAAGACCATCTTTGTCATTTTCTACATACTGTATTATGCAGTGCTGTGCCTAGGACTAGTCACTGCGCAAACTCCTGGTGTTTAGCAGAGCATTGTCCTATGAAGTGTGGTCTTGATATCCTTTGGAGATATGTTTCAATCATTTTTTTATTATTTAGAATGTTAAACTCTCCATTCATTTAGCAAATCCAATGTCACAAATTTTCTTTGTGAAAATTACGTTGCAAGGATAGCATTCTTAAGTATGGCTTTCAAAAGTATCTGTAATAAAATGAAAGCCCAGGAACTACAGATGAACAACCTGGTACAGTGCGTTTCTCCTGTTAAGATTCTAAATACAAGGCAGATCCGCTTAATGCCACTGTTGAACATTCCAAGAAAAGCTGTAACATTTGTGTGAAGACAAGAAGGTGAAAAACGCAAAGCATGTTTTTGCCTACTTACTGGCAAGTATAAACACAAAGAGAGCGAACATTTTTTTGCTGTTCAAAACACAAACTCACCATGCACACATTTGCATAAACCAGTCTTCCTGTTACATTGCGATTACTCAGCTGGCTGCTCTAAAACACTATTTGTATTCACCTCACTTCCGCTTTTTTTTGTGCGTCTTTCTTTTGCGCCACCCGGGCTACCGTACTTAATCCTACATTAATGGAATACTTGGGGAACCATGCCCAAATGCATTCAGAATCGCTGTCTCCACAAATCTCATATCTCCACCATTACTGCTCCACTAACCCCGGTAGGACTTCTGCGCATTACTAAACAGAGGATATACACAGATTTTCTTTTATTTGAAAAATGCTTCTCAACATTCTGACTGAGGATAAGAACGCCTGATAAAATGTGTTTCTTTGCTTAATTTTTTCTTTAGCTAGCTTTTTCTGTGACACAACAAATCATTTTCTCGTCAAACATCTTATTTAAAAAAATATAATTATAGTGAGTTCAACTGTGTGTGATCCACCAAGAAATGTAAAAGAAATTGTTCTACTGCTTTTTTTGTGTTAGATGACATAGATTATGCTATATTTATCATTAACTAGGTTACAAATGACAACATTTGTAATCATTTCTGGCAGTTTAAGTGATGAAAATATAGTCAAGCTAACATCAAGCATGACTGGGGAATGACACTAACAGACATGTCAGATTTACCATTATTTCTATGACTGTTTTTTTTTTTTTTTTTTTTTACATTGCTTCCCAAGCTTGATTGTTTCTCCCTTTTTACAGGTGAGATACAAACTCAATATTTAACTGAAGCTGTGTTTTGAATCTTTACAGGAGAAATTGTAATTTGTCTCCATCACTCATTTTCACCAGTCATTGTTGACATTTAGAATGCTGTGACGTAGGACTGGGCAATATTGCCATAATTAAAATCTCCATAACTTTTTGGCACATCTTGATTACAATATTCAGACAATATTATGTCAGTCTAACAAGAAAATGTTCCATCATCTCACCACAGTAATTGAGACAGGGACCGAGACAGGACCATGACCACAAAGGGCCAAGAAAGAGTCAAGACCGAAATTTTATAGGTCGAAACCGAGACAAGAACAAGACCGCTGTCCATCGAGACCAAATAAAGATCACCTTTGTAATTTTAAACAATTATCAGTGTGTACCTGATCTTATTGTGCAGTGCTTATTACAAACTGTGCATGGGACATTTCACTGTGCTCCTGGGGGAAGTTTTGGAGAGTGCAGTGGTAATGAACTGTGGTCTCTGTGTCCAAGACAAGACCAAGTTCAAGCACTCTCCAAGACCAAGACAAGACAGTGACCAAATGTGCTTGAGTCCAAGATGAGTCCAAGACCTTAGAAAAGCAGTGTCGAGACCAGTTTTAAGACCAACACCTTCACTAACAATAGACTGGGGACTAAGTGCCTTGATGATCTGGCCAAATATAACCCAAACTACACTCACAAGACCGCAAGCTCAAAGGTTTACATGCTAAATAACTAGGGCTGAGCCATTAATAAAAAATAAATAAATAAATAGAGAGAAATCGAATAGAACCGAATCTTCAATTATTTGGTGGTGGGTTTTAAATAGAAAGATCGAAAACTAATCTTTTGTCAGTAAGAATTTGTAGTTTGGAGCAAAAGTCAAACTTTGAGGCAGAATATTTATATATACCATAGTTTAAAAGAAATCTAATAAATGGGACATATTAAGTACTTGTTTTGTTTATGGCATTTTTATTTGAAAAGGTTAAACAAAATCGAATGAAAAATCAAGATCGATCAATACGAGAAGAAAAAAAAAAAAAATCGACATTATATTTTTTTCCCAGATCGCTCATCCCTATAAATAAGAAAAATGCAACTAAATGCATTTTTTCCCAAAAAATTCTGAATACATTTTGATTGTGCTTTCAAATCCTTGTTGTCTCAGTAAAATAATCAATTAACTAAAACTTATCAATAAACCTACCCAATGAGTAATTAGTTGACTAAGAAATAGGAAACACTGTTCCACTGTAAACATTCGAATACGGTGAGAAAGTTGCTAATTTCAACAGCCTTTTTTGTAGCATTTTATACTATTATATTGTCAGTAATCTACATCTTCAAAACAAAAACAAATTTACAATGGTTAATGTAAAACAATAAATAATTCATTATAAAACATTCGATATATTGCCCATCTATACTGTAAAGTCATCTGCATAAAGTCTACAACCACACAGACTAGAACATTCTTTTTCACACTTTCAGCCGCGATTAGCCTGTTTTTGGACCTCCACCAAGACGCGCGGCCGACGGGGAAGAGTGAATGGCTGGGACGTGGGGTAATCCCGGATCATCCCAGGCCTGATTGAGGTATGAGGCTGTCTACGTCTGCTCCCCGCATCGCCCCATCCGCTTTAGCTACTCTAGACACATTAATGCCAGTCATGCACCCAAAACAATCAGCGCCCGCGGACATTATCCTCACCCAAAGCTGTGTAAATAAGGCGCGGAGGGGGGTGAGCCCAGCAAAGTCACGAGAAGTTGGGTAAAGCGGAGATTTATAGCAAAGGAGTTTAGTGTTGAGGAAGAATTTTGGATTAAAAGTGGTAAAGAAATTGGAAAAAAACTAAACAAAAAGCAGGAAGTAAAGCAACGTTCTTAAGACATGACGGTACAATCATATTTTTTGTGCTTGACAGTGGTGTAAGGGTTTCATTTTGAACACTTTCTTATCTGGTAAAAGTGAGAGACCATGAGAACTTTCCAAATGGAGTGAGCTTTTCATTAGGCCGATGCAGAGTTTGAAAAACAGGAAATAACACTGATTATTTTCAGGCCCATTCAATTGAACAGAAAGTGTGAAGGAGTCTCAAGAAGCAAACAGAATGTTCAGATAGGTCTCATTCGGAGCACTACATATTTGTAATATTTCACTCAAACCGGAGATATGAACTGCTAATATGAACTTCTGTGTTAACTTGTGTGTGTTCTCAAATGCATGCATATATATACAGTATATAGTCTGTAACACAAAGTAAGTGCACTTTCTTTATCAACACAAAATAAGAGTACTTTCTTTATCTTACCAATGATAATATAGATTTACAGTTTACAAGATCATGCATCAGTAGAATTTTAAACCAACTGAGATTTTAAATGCTATTGAAGTTCATTAAAGTAACCGCGCCACAATGTGTCACAGTTAAAAAGAAAACATGTCCAAATGTAATCTTATTTTACTGAAAGTCATGGTATCCTTAATTTAAAAATCAATGGACATGATGTTCATGTGTTAATGTTTACATTTGGTGTTTGGGTTCGTAGGAGAATTATCCAGTCACAAAGAAGCATGAG